>JAXGFM010000012.1:10002500-11221785 GCA_039880935.1 Streptanthus diversifolius | reverse complement strand
AGACAAACATCATTCGCCTCAGGAGAACAAGAAGAAACAATGTCTGAAATGGAAAACAAAAAACCAGAAGAACAAGAAGAATCTTCAGCTACTACTACTACTACTACGACATGGCCTGATATCGAAGAAGAACTCGTGATGCCTGAGCTTTTACATAGCGAAGGCGTGAAAAAGCTTCACATGAGCATTCAAACCGAGTGGGATTACCTTCAGAAGTCTGCTTGCCAAACAGCTGCAGGAAGAGCTCTTTGGAAACATGTCATTCACGATCCGCTCGCTCACTTGTTTGCTGGAGAGACACATTTGAGAAACCTACACACAAAGATTCAGAGAGACCGGCTCAACAATGCTAGAGAGGTGTCCGGTGTGATTCTTGCCGTTCGAACTCTCTGGTTTGACACAAGGATTCAAGCTGCTCTGGATTCTTTCGACAATGATGCAACACAAGTTGTTCTACTCGGTGCAGGTAATTCCCCTGATTTAAACATTCTGAATATGTTTTTAAGGTTAAGTGAACAAGAGTTGAAGGAAAGTAGTGAATCACATAGAATGGTCTGACTGAATTTTCAGGAATGGATGCGAGATCATACAGACTAAACTGGTTACACAAAAGTAACGTATTCGAAGTTGATTTTCCCGATGTATTGCAAGCAAAAACGAGCCTAGTTCAAGCTGCAGTAGAGTCAAGAGATGATCTTAGGATGATGGCGAAATCACTAGTCGGAGTAGCAACTGATATCAGAGACGACGATTGGTTTGAAAAGCTTAAGAAATCTGGTTTTATGCCAGAGATCAACACTGTATGGGTTCTTGAAGGCATTCTCTATTACCTTTCTCACACAGAGGCAATGCAAGTACTGAATCTCATAGCTGAGAAATGCGTTGTAACCAGCACGGTTCTCTTGGCGGATTTCATGAACAAACCGTCTGCGTCTCTCCCAAACTCTGTGTTCCACTTTTATAGTGACTGGCCTGATCACCTCTTACCATCTTTGGGGTTCTCTCATGTCAAGCTTTCACAGATTGGTGATCCAGATGCGAACTTTGGTCTGCTGCACGACCCACTTAATCTCTTCAACAAACTTCTTCGCCTGCCAAGGACTGCACAAATCCATCCAGACGATGGAACACCGTGCTGCCGCTTGTATTTGGTTGAGGCTTCTGGTTCACCTCCTCCAGATAAGTCCATTGAGAACAATGTGAACTTGTAAGCTCACTTCTTCAACAAGTGCATGTGGCACTGCAACGCTTTTGCAGAACAAGTATATGAGTCTTTCACACCTTAGAAACTATGTAGGAGGGTGCTTGTAATTTGCTGTATAAAACCGTTGATATATCCTAAGCTCTAAACTCAAAAGTTCCATTTTCATCTCCTTAGAGAAATCGCTTAATCTTTCTTCCTTACTGCAACTCAAAACAATTTTCAGCGACGAATGAAGCTCAACATCAAGCATGTGATTATATTTATATAAAACGAGATGTCTCTCGTTTTCGAAAATTGTAAGTTGTAACTAATGTTGGTACCCCTAAACAGCCATAACGAGTTAACGATTTAACACTGTTTCAATTCTGTTTTCAAGAAGAGAAGAAGAGACTTCATCTCAGATCTCGAGGCAGTCCTTGACACCCTTCTCAAATTTATAAAGATAAGAGATTGCCTCCATAACTGCATCTGCAATCTTTTTTCTGAAACCAAGTTAAACATTGTGCTGCGTTAGTGAACATAGAGGGCTATAATTAACATGAACAAATAGGATCCTTTAATATTCCATTTCCATGTTCATAAAACGCTTATTGAAGTTAAAATAACCTGGAACATTCCAGTTCAAGACCCGTTCGAAATCGAGGCCTAATTGTTTAACTCTAGGGCATCTCTTCTACCCAAAGTCTATAAAAGGAGAGCCAAAACTCCTGCCTCACACTCAATTTCCAACGAATCTCTGCCAAATTTTGAATTCGTCACCGCCGCTACAGTCCCTGCCGTCTCCAGAAGCACTGCAACTCGTCGGAATCGTAAGATCTCTCCAAGACGAAGCCAGGCACACCGGACGCTCCGGATTTGGTCGCCGGACGCGCCGTCAATCGCCGCCGGAAGGTTCGCCGGAAAATTGAAACATCTCCGATCTGCGTAATTTTCCGTTATGTGATAGCTCATGCTGTTCTGATTCTGAATCTGCCTTCAGTTTCTCGTGAATCGCTGTGGTTTGAAAGTTATGGTTGTTTGAAGTTGTGAGGGTATTTTAGTAATTTTGCCTAAGAGTCGTTCTGATCTGGAATATGGTCCGAGTGGTTACTGATATAGTTTTTGAGCAGTCGGATATCAGTAGTCCTCACTTTGTTTGGAACTTCCATTTATGACAGGTTTCCATTTAAGGAAGTTTTCCCTTTTTGGCAGTTTCCAGAAAATGAAAGTTTGTTCTTCTGTTGCTAAGGTGAAGAATTCGTCGAGTGTTTCCATTATCTCATTCTTATAACAGTTAATCTCTGGTTTGAGTATTTGCTTAAAACATGTATGTAACAAGTCTAATTAATAATAGACTCGTTATTGTTTGTGATTGTATAAACTATATATTATGTAGACAAATATATACATGTATCACATAGAATCCATAGGATTAAAGGATTAAAAACTTTTTTGTGATGATTTGTTGTTGAGCATGCTAAGTTGTATTGACGTGTTGTGTTAGATACGAGCGTTAGGAGCTCGCGATAGGTTGGTTCGAGAGTGGTGTTGTGGCATTTAGACACAAACTTTCGAATCATGTGGGATTGAGATATGGTGTGATGATGGTCTGTCATGTATGGCGTGCACTGCATGAAGATCCACATGACTGTTTGTCATGTAAGGCGTGCCCTGCATGAAAACGTGTCCCCTGGTTTGTGTGTTTGACAATGAGTGGTCATATGTTTGAGTGTTCTAGACACTATGATTGTTTACATGTTTTAGCCTTAGACTTGTTTTAGATTATTGTTATAAGTTGTTCTGGTGGATTCATGAGTCCTTAGACTCATTTCTCACTGGGTAATCCAATTACTCATCCCCTTCCCAATCTCTCAGGCGAGCCTGTCGTCATGCCCGAGTAGCGTTGAAGTCGATGAAGCTGTTATACCTTTGAATAATATTTTCCGGATTATTTATTATTTATTTAAAACGGATTTCGATTTGTTATTTTGACATTAAATTATTTTTGGGTTATTGTTTTATAAAACATTTTGGATTGTTTTGGGAATATTATTTTAATTATTATTTTCGGAGAATTCGGGTCGTTTCAACTTGGTAGCAGAGCCCAGGTTTGTCAAACCGGTGCTTACCCGGATAGACAGTCCTGAGGAAATGTTTTTAAGTGGTTTTCGAAAAACGAAAGGAACAACTCACCGACTTGGTTATTTATTCTTCCGTTGTGCTTTTAGAATTTATCCTAAGGCGAAAAGAGTTCAGATGGCTGGTAAATAAGTTATACATACCTCCATATTTTACATCGATGTGACAGTGGTAATTAATGAAATTGAATTGCCGGGAGAGTTGGTCGAGATAAAGTTAAACCATTATGAAGTTATTCTCGGAATGGATTGGTTATATAAGCATATGGTGTCCTTGGATTGTCATCGCACTAGAGTGTTAATTCCGAGAGAGGGTGGGAGGTTAGTCTTTCAAGGTGTTCGAGCTAGCATTGGTATTCCGCTTATATCGATGATTCATGCAGAGGACTTACTTGCTAAGGGTAATGAAACTTATCTGGCGACTATATCTATATTTGGGGAGGGTTTGGAGTTGAATCTCAGCACAATTCCAGTAGCATCAGATTATGCAGATGTTTTCGAGCCTTTGCAAAGACCGCCACCGCCTAGAAGTGAGTCGTTCACAATTGAGTTGGAGCCTGGTACCACTCCTATATCGAGAGCGCCTTATTGTTTAGCTCCCGCGGAAATGGAGGAGTTGAGGAAATAGTTGGAGGATCTAACAGATAAGGGGTTTATTCGACCCAGTAGCTCACCTTGGGGAGCACCAGTTTTGTTCGTCAAGAAAAAGGATGACAGTTTTAGGTTGTGCATCGATTATCGGGGTTTGAACTAGAATAAATATCATCTTCCTCGAATTAATGAGTTGTTATATCAGTTGCAGGGGGCTACTTGATTTTCCAAGATCGACTTGGCTTCAGGTAACCATCAGATACCTGTTTTAGTGGAGGATATTCGAAAGACAGTTTTTCGTACTCGTTACGGGCATTACGAGTTTGTAGTCATGTCATTTGGATTGACGAATGCGCCCACAACGTTTATGAAGTTGATGAATGATGTTTTCATGCAGTATTTAGATAAGTGTGTCATAGTGTTCATCGATGACATTTTTATATACTCCAAGAGTGAAGAGGAGCATGTTTGACATCTTCGGTTAGTATTGGATAAGTTGCGTGAGCGTCATTTGTTTGCAAAGCTGAGCAGGTGCAGTTTCTGGCAGAGAAATATTGGATTTCTGGGTCATGTTGTTTCTGAGGCAGGCATAGCAGTTGACCCTCAGAAGATAGTAGCAATTTCGGAGTGGCCTACACCGGTTAGTCGTACTGAGATTCGTAGTTTCCTTGGTTTGGCGGATTACTATAGAAAATTTGTCGAAGGTTTTGCTAGTATAACCAAACCTATGACCACGTTAACAGGGAAGGGGGTAAAGTTTCAGTGGTCAGAAGAGTGTGAGAAGAGTTTTCAGAAGTTGAAAGATTGTTTGACTAAGACTCCTGTATTGATTTATATTTGGAGAGGGTTCGGAGTTGAATCTCAGCACGATTCCAGTAGCATCAGATTATGCAGATGTTTTCGAGTCTTTGCAAGGACCGCCACAGCCTAGAAGTGACCCGTTCACCATTGAGTTAGAGCCTGGTACCACTTCTATATCGAGAACGTCTTATCGTTTAGCTCCCGCGGAAATGGAGGAGTTGAGGAAGTAGTTGGAGGATCTAACATATAAGGGGTTTATTCGACCAAGTAGCTCGCCTTGGGGAGCACCAGTTTTGTTCGTCAAGAAAAAAGATGGCAGTTTTAGGTTGTGCATCGATTATCGGGGTTTGAACAAGAATAAATATCCTCTTTCTCGAATTGATGAGTTGTTATATTAGTTGCAGGGGGCTACTTGATTTTCCAAGATCGACTTGGCTTCAGGTAACCATCAGATACCTGTTGTAGTGGAGGATATTCGAAAGACAACTTTTCGTACTTGTTACGGGCATTACGAGTTTGTAGTAATGTCATTTGGATTGATGAATGGGCCCACAACGTTTATGAAGTTGATGAATGATGTTTTTCAGGCAGTATTTAGATAAGTGTGTCATAGTGTTCATCGATGACATTTTGATATACTCCAAGAGTGAAGAGGAGCATGTTTTACATCTTCGGTTAGTATTGGATAAGTTGCGTGAACATCATTTGTTTGCAAAGCTGAGCAGGTGCAGTTTCTGGCAGAGAAATATTGGATTTTTGGGTTATGTTGTTTATGAGGCAGGCGTAGCAGTTGATCCTCAGAAGATAGTAACAATTTCGGAGTGACCACACCGGTTAGTCCTACTGAGATTTGTAGTTTCCTTGGTTTGACGGATTACTACAAAAAATTTGTCGAAGGTTTTGCTAGTATAGCCAAGCCTATGACCACGTTAACAGGGAAGGGGGTAAAGTTTCAGTGGTCAGAAGAGTGTGAGAAGAGTTTTCAGAAGTTGAAAGATTTTTTGACTAAGACTCCTGTATTGGTTATACCACGAATGGGTGTTCCATATGATGTCTATACAGATGCTTCTAAGATGGGGCTTGGTTGTGTGTTGATGCAAGAGGGCCTTGTAATAGCATATGCTTCCAGACAGCTCCGAAGTCATGAAGCTAATTACCCGACACATGATCTTGAGTTAGCTTCAGTGGTCTTTGCGCTTAAGATATGGAGAGCTTATCTCTATGGAGAGAAAGTTCTGTTCTTGACAGATCATAAAAGTTTGAAGTACATCTTCTCGTAGAGCGACTTGAATTTAAGGCAGAGGCGTTGGATTGAGTTATTGGCAGATTACGATTTGGACATCGCTTATCACCCATGAAAGGTTAATCAGATGGCAGATGCTCTAAGCCGTCGAAGGGCAGATGTTTCAGGAACTAAGGAAGTGCAAGAGTTGGCTGATACCTTAGCAAGTATGAGGTTGTGTGTGACATCGGTTGAGGATAACCAGACCAGATTGGCGATGTGGGAGCGAGCTGATCTTCTTAACAGGATTCAGGATGCTCAATCAGGTGATTTGGGATTTAAGAGGATGATCGAGAAAGTAGTTATTGGGTATCGCACTGCATCTGATGGTACTATCTTGTACAAGAACCGGGTTTGTGTTTTCTCTATGCTGATTTAAAGCGTTATTACCATTGGTAAGGCATAAAGCGGGAGATTGCAACTTGGGTATCTCAATGTCGAAACTGTCAGTTGGTTAAATTTGAGTGTCAAGTCCCGAGTGGGTTACTTCAAGATTTACCATTACCAGAATGGGAGTGGGATATGGTAACTATGGATTTTGTGACCGGACTTCCAAGGACAACAAGCAATAATGATGTTATTTGGATAGTAGTGGATAAACTCACCAAGTCGTCACACTTTATAGCTATTAAGAAGATGGTTAAGACCGAGGTTTTGGTTCAGATTTATCTGGATGAGATTGTTAGACTGAATGTTGTTCCAGTGAGGATTGTATCAGATCGTGATCCAAAATTTACTTCGATTTTTTGGCAGGCTTTTCATAAAGCTTTGGGTACTAAGCTGCATCTCAGTACAGCGAACCATCCACAGACATATGGACAGTCAGAGCGAACCATTAAGACTCTTGAGGATTTGCTTCGGGCTTGTGTTCTTGATTGGGGTGACAGTTGAGGAAAATTTCTGCCACTAGCAGAGTTTTCCTATAATAACAGTTACCATACGAGTATTAAGATGACACCTTATGAGGCTTTTTTTTGTAGACCTTGTCGAACTCTACTTTGTTGGATTGAAGTTGGAGAACGACGGGATTTGGATCCAGATCTGGTTCGAGAGACAGAGAAACAAGTTGAGTTGTTGCGCGGTAGGCTTAAAGAAGCTCATGATCGTCATAAGAATTATGCCGATAAAAGAAGGAAGGATTTGGTTTTCGCAGTGGGAGACTCAGTATATTTGAAGATGAGAACATTTAGAGGAGCTGACAACTACAGGAAGCTGAAGAATCTTAAGCCGAGATTCATGGGACCATAAGTTATCACAAAAAGGATTGGGAAAGTTGCTTACAAGCTTAAGCTCTCGTTAGAGCTAGCTGATTTCCACGATGTGTTCCATATTTCCGTTCTCCGAAAAGTAGTGAAAGAATATTGGATTAAGAGATTTGTAGAATGAGAGAATGAGAGATTAGAGAGAATTAGAGAATTAGAGAAAAGAATGATTTATTAGAAAATGAGAATTATGAATTCTTAGTTACAAAATGTGAAGGGAGTAAGGTATTTATACTATTCTAGTCTAGGCTTGTTTGGATACAAGGATAGCCTTATACATAAATAGCTTACAAGGATAACATAATTTTATAATACAAATAAGCCTTAGACTCTCCCTTTTACACATATATAATTCGCCATTTAATTAGAATTAAAGGCTTTCATAAATTCATCACTTCTTCTTCATTCCAACACTCCCCCTCAAGCTTAAGACATAAAATGTTTAAGCTTGCAACCATGAAGTATTACCTCATTAAAAACCTAGAGAATGAAAACCCAATTGGGACAAAACCTTTTCTAGGGAAAAAGAGTATAATACTCCATGTTGGGATCATGAGTATGGAATGGACATGAGACCAAGTCTTGGGTAGATTGATGTACCAACTTTTAGAGATGCTGCCTTGGTGAATATATCAGCTAGTTGATCCTTACTTCTTGTATAGCACGGTAAAATGATACCTTTCCCAATAGCTTCTCTTACTTTGTGGCAGTCCACTTCTATTTGCTTGGTCCTTTCATGAAACATTGAATTGGAGGCTATGTGAATGGCGGCTTGATTGTCACAATGAATGGTGATAGGCTCCTAACACTTCACGGCTAAGTCTTCCAATATTTGTTTCAGCCAGATGCATTCATTAGTGAGCTTTCTCATTGCTCTATACTCAGATTCTGCACTAGAGCATGAAACCACATTTTGCTTCTTGGTTTTCCAAGTCACAAAGTTTCCACCAATGAAAGTACAATAGCCAGTAGTACTTCTCCTATCTTCTCTATCTCCTGTCCAATCTGCATCACAATAACCAACTACATTTGTGTTCTTATTATTACCCATCCAAATACCTTGTTCATGTGTGCCTTTTAGATATCTTACAATTCGCATGGCCATGTCCCAATGCCTCATCTTTGGCCCTTGCATGTGTTGAGATACCTGATTCACAGCAAAACATAAATCTGGTCTTGTGATGGTTAAATAAATAAGCTTACCAACCACTTTCCTATAGAGCTTAGGATCATGAAAATCAATTTCTTCCTCTAACTCCCCCTTAGTTACGATTTTATAGTCTTCTTCTAAGGGTGTTTTGGCTGGTTTAGCTTCCATCGTACCTGTGGATGTTAGTAAATCTACAACATACTTCCTTTGAGAAAGAAAAAGACCTTCCTTAAACCTACATACTTCAATTCCTAAGAAGTATTTAAGTTCTCATAAATCTTTTATATCAAAAACACTCTTTTAAGTAATCTTTAGTAGAAGCAATACCAACACTATCACTACCAGATATGATTATATCATCTACATAGATAAGAATTACCACAATACCTTCCTTAATCTTTAATGTGAAAAGAGTATGTTCCACTTCAGATCTTTTAAAACCTTTATCCATTAAGGTTACACTTAGTTTGTGGTACCAAGCTCTTGGAGATTGTTTAAGGCCATAAATAGCCTTCCTTAGTCTTAGGATATTACCGCTTCCAACCTCATCTTCTAGGCCAGGTGGCGGTGACATGTAAACATCTTCTTCTAGTTCACCTTGCAAGAAAGCATTCTTGACATCCATTTGCCACAATTCCCACTCAAGATTAGTAGCAACAGTAAGCACAACATTGACAGAATGAAACTTAGCTACAGGAGCAAATGTATCCCTATAATCCTCACCATATGTCTGAGTAAAACTCATAGCTACCAACCTAGCTTTATATCTATCAATTTCATCATTGCTTTTGTATTTAATAGTAAAAATCCATTTATAACTTACAGTCTTCTTTCCTTTTGGTAAAGTGGCTGAAGCATATGTACCATTCCTCTCCATAGCTTGTTTCTCAGCTGAGATAGCTTCCCTCCATTCCTTTTTAGATATAGCTTCTTCATATGTCTTTGGAATCTGTTCATTATCAAGACTAGAAATAAAAGCAACATGATTAGAAGGTAAATGTGCAATATTACAAACTCCCTGATCATGATGAACTACAACATTTCCATTATAGAAAACTGGTGGATTTTTTTGTCTTGTGCTCCTTCTTAAAACTGTAGGTGGAGCTTCCTCTTCTTCACTCAAAACTTCAATGAGAGTAGGTCTTGATCTTTTTGATGCTGAAGCTAGAATGGAATCATCTCCTGCTGAGTCTTGTTGAACATGAGTAGAAGCTTCTCCCCCCCCTTTGTTCAAGAGGAGGAAGACCAGGAGAATCAAGAGATGAGGAAGAATGTGAATCGGATGTAGCAGGGCCGGATGGACCAGCTGAGCCGGAAGGGCCAGGTCCGGTACAAGCGTGTGGATTGGCCGGACCTGAGTTGCCGCGGCTGTTTGCTACTGGGATAGGTGACTGTGGTGAAGAGGCTGTGTGTTGGCCACTTCCTATTCCAATACTCTCCAAGAGTTTCCTCAAGTATTCTGCTTGATCAGTTCTTGTTGATGAGATGTCTTTAAATTGCTCCCAAGTTCCTTCTTCATAGAAACCTTTTTCTTCTTGGAACTTTACATCTCTACACACCAAGACTCTTCTAGTCACTGGGTCATAACATTTGTATCCTTTTTGAGTAGATGAATATCCAATGAACATAGCCTTAACACTCTTTGGTTCAAGCTTGTTCCTTTGCTCCCTAGGTAATAACACAAAACAAACACACCCAAAAACTTTCAAATGATCAATAGTGGGCTTAGTATTGTTTAATACCTCAAATGGGGATAGATCATCAAGGACTTTTGTAGGTGTCCTGTTGATTAAGTAGCATGCTGCTACAAGTGCACCCCCCCCCCCAAAATCGTTTAGGCACCTTCATGTGGAACATGATAGTTCTCACAACCTCCATTAGGTGCCTGTTCTTTCTTTCAGCAACTCCATTTTGCTGTGTAGTGTAAGGGCAGCTTGTCTGGTGCTCAATGCCATGTTTAGCTAGATGTTCCTGAAGTCTGGTACTAGTGTATTCCCCTCCATTATCTGTTCTAAAACTTTTAATTCTTGCATTGTATTGGTTAGTAACATATGCTTGAAAGTTTAAAAATGCATCATAAACCCTATCTTTAGAACTAAGAAGAGTAACACATGTATATTTGGATTTTTCATCAATAAATGTCACAAAATATTTATGGTTTTCTCTAGATGGAAATGGGGATGTCCAAACATCAGAATGCACCAATTCAAAACAATTTTCATATTTATGCATTGATTTTTCAAAAACTGTTTTACAATGTTTTCCAAGAATACATGAATCACACAACTCTTTAGGCATTTTTAAACCAGGCACAATTAATTCAAGAGTTCTTGGATGAGGATGTCCTAGTCTAGCATGCCATAAATCAGAATCAGTACTGAATGTATTAGCATGAAAAGCCGATTCTAATTCACTACAACTAGCCATATTATCAAGCACATACAAGTCATCTTTTGTAGTTCCTTGTCCAAAGCATCTTCTATTTTCAATATCCAGAAAATAGAAATCATTAGGACCAAATATAGCATGACAATTTAGGTCAGTAGTAGCTCTTTTAACTGAGAGCAAGTTTGAGATAAATGAGGGCATATAAAATGCCTTAGATTCTTTATCAAACAATTTCAATTTTCCTATGCCTTTGATTGGTACTTTAATTCCATTAGCAATAAGAACATTCCCTAGGACAGTTTCTACATTCTCTAGCAAATCTAGATCACATATCATGTGATGAGAAGCACCAGAATCAACCACCAAAGATTTAGGAGCATTTGATGTATAAGAAGTTTGAAAAGAAGCATGAAAAGTTTTACCCATCACATTGCTCTCCTTTATTGCCTTAATGAGAGCTTCCAAGTCTGATTTTGTCACAAAATCTGATGATTGTGACATGATGTTGGTGGCGGCTGAATGTGAAGAAGGACCACTGCTTACAACCGCCTTAGATGACACCATGCCGTGAGCTTGTCTGGCCGAGGGCATGACCGGCAGTTGTGGAGGGCGTGATGCCCAAGATGGCTTCAGGTGAGGGTGAATTACCCAGCAATCCTTCTTTGCATGACCATCCCTCTTGCAATGATCACAAAATTGCCTCCTCTTTCTAGAATCACTTGCTGGCCTGAAGAAACTTTTGTGAGCAGCTACTAGTTCAGCTTTGTTGCCAAAGAATCCATGTGATCCTTGCTCCTTTTGAATTTGAGCACACACTTCGTCCAAGCTAGGCAACTTATCAGACCTGAGAATATGCTTAATAAGATCTGAGTAAGTAGAATTAAGAGTTAAAAGTAACTCAAACACCTTATCTTGTTCCTTTCTTTCAAGGAGTACAAGGGGTTCAATAGTGGCTGACCTTAGCATTTCTAGCTCAGCCCATAAAGCTCTAAATGAGCCATAGTGCTTTGTGAATTCAGCATCCTCCTGCCTTAATTCATTCAAAGCTTTTTTCACTTCAAAAATTCTCAAAAGGTTAGTGGTGTTTCCATACACCTTAAGCAAAGTGTCCCAAAGATATTTTGCATTTTCACAAAAAGAATAAGCTTCTAAAAGATCACTAGCAAGAGAATTTTGTAATATAGAAGTACCAACTGATCTTCTTGGTACCATTTGGCTTGAGCTGCATCACTCACTTCAGCCACTTCATTGTCTTCCATGCCATTTGTGGCAATGTGGTTCCAAATACCTTTACCACCTAATGTGGTTTTCATGGTCCTGGACCACAAGAGATAGTTTCCTCCATGTAAAATCACTGGAGCTCTAAGAGATGTTTGAATCTCCATGATAGGCTGTATTGTTCACTAGGGTTGTTTGTTCACAAGAAGTTCGTGCACTTGGTCACGGCTGGCCACCTGGTCGCTTGGTTACAATCAACCTTGGTCACGATCTTTGATCAGCTAGGTCACGCTTGGTACAAGCACAAGGCTGATGGTCGGGACAAAAGAATGATAGTCGGGACGAACAAATGATGGTCGAGACGAACGCGATTCTGTCTCGATCACCAACTGGTCACACGAACTTGCATGTACCTGACAGGTTAGTGTGTACTATAAAAAGAAAGACTCTTGACCTTGTGTAATACCAAGAAAGGCGAGTGAGGTGCAAGTGCAAGAAAACAAAATAAATAAAAAAACTTGCAGTTTAAGTAACTACCAACAACCTATAACTACTTGTAACTGACTTTAACCAACACTTGCAACAAGATATGAACTGATTATAAAAGCCTAACAAACAACCTTATACAGATTTAATCAACTAAATTTGAATTTTATTAACTGGAATCAATTTTAGTTTTCAAGAAATCAAATTAAGACTTTTCAAAGATTAACAAAAAATTCAAGAAAATCAATCTTGGAGTCTTAAACTAATTGAATTGAAATGAAATTTCGTGGAGACCCTCACAAGACACTTATTAAACTTTCCAGATTTAAGAATTAAAGAAACTGAGAAAGAGTTAGAATTATATCACCAGAATCTTGATACAGGTGATTTCGGACGTCTCTGAGGAAAACTTCAAGAATACCATTTAAACCCCATGGAATCGCGTTTTTCTTTCTTTAAAAAGAAACTAGACTCAAGGGGCTTGAGTTTAGGCTTTTGAAAATCACGATTTGAAGAAAACGTGACGTCGAGATGACCTGGGGAATGTAGAGGTTCGAAACTAGCGCGATTGCAAACACCTCTTGAAGGAAAATTCGTAACTTTTTATTTCCTGGGCTAAAAGATGCGATTCAAACGGCCGTGGATTCAGAATTCGCCGATGCACAAACCAGAGAAAGCAGATCAACAAAAACAATCGTGGTTTGGCCGGAATTTGAATTAAAAGATGACGTTCGAAATTGATCCAGAACAGATGAAGAACAAGATAGATTCTTTTTGAATCAATGAAAGAATGATGAAATTTACCCAGATTTGATGTAACCTGTCTCTGATACCATGAAAGAATATGAGATTAAGAGATTTGTAGAATGAGAGAATGAGAGATTAGAGAGAATTAGAGAAAAGAATGATTTATTAGAAAATGAGAATTATAAATTCTTAGTTACAAAATATGAAGGGAGTAAGGTATTTATACTATTCTAGTCTAGACTTGTTTAGATACAAGGATAGCCTTATATATAAATGGCTTACAAGGATAACATAATTTTATAATACAAACAAGCCTTAGACTCTCCCTTTTACACACATATAATTCGCCATTTAATTAGAATTAAAAGCTTTCATAAATTCATCACTTCTTATTCATTCCAACAAGTAGTTCGAGAACCTGAGTTGATTTTATCACAACAACTGACGGATTTGAATCGGGATCTGACAGCCCCGAGTTTACCGCGAGAGATCTTGCAGCATTGTGAAAAAGAAGATCAGGGGAAAAATGTGTGGAAAGTTTTTAGTCCGCTGGGAAAGAGATGGGATTAGTGAAGAGACTTGGGAACCTGAGCAGTTTATGCGGGAGGATTGTCCGCAGTTGTTTGTTGGGTGTGCTGAGAGGGAAAAGACTTGGGTTTAAATTCGGAGACGAATTTTCCTGTAGTGGGGGAGAGTTGTAACATCCCAGTCCAAGGACCATTCGAAATTGAGGCTCAATTGTCTAACCCTAGGACATCTCTTCTTCCCAAAGTCTATAAAAGGAGAGGTAAAACTCCTTTTGCCTCACACACTCAATTTCTAGCAAAGCTCTGCCAAATTTTGGATTCGTTGCCGCCGCTACAGTCCCCGCCGTCGCTAGAAGCACCACAACTCGCTGGAGTCGTAAGATCTCTCCAAGACGAAGCCAGACACACCAGACACTCCGGATTTGGTCGCCGGACGCGCCGTCAATCACCGCCGGAAGGTTCGCCGGAAAATTGAAACATTTATGATCTGCGTAATTTTCCGGTATGTGATAGTTCATGCTGTTCTCATTCCGAATCTGCCTTCAGTTTCTCGTGAATCGCTGTGGTTTGAAAGTTATGGCTGTTTGAAGTTGTGAGGGTATTTTAGTCTCGTTCTGATCTGGAATATGGTACGAGTGGTTACTGATATCGTTTTTGAGCAGTCGGAAATCAGTAGTCCTCACTTTGTTTTGAACTTCCATTTATGACAGGTTTCCATTTAAGGATTTTTTCACTTTTTGGCAGTTTCCAGAAAAGGAAAGTTTGTTCTTTTGTTGCTAAGGTGAGGAATTCGTCGAGTGTTTCCATTATCTCATTCTTATAAAAGTTAATCTCTTGTTTGAGTCTTTGTTTAAAACATGTATGTAACGTGTATAATTAATAATAGACGTGTTATTGTTTGTGATTGTATAAACTATATATTATGTAAACTAATATATACGTGTATCACATAGAATCCATAGGATTAAAGGATTAAAACTTTTGTGTGATGATTTGTTGTTGAGCATGCTTAGTTGTATTGACGTGTTGTGTTAGATACGAGCGTTAGAAACTCGCGATAGGTTGGTTCGAGAGTGGTGTTGTGGTATTTAGACCCAGACTTTCAAATCATATGGGATTGAGATATGGTGTGATGATGGTCTTTCATGTATGGCGTGCCCTGCATGAAGATCCACATGATTGTTTGTCATGTATGGCGTGCCCAGCATGAAGACGTGCATGTTTTCTTGTGTTTGTGAAGGGAAGGAGTTTTTGTCATGTATGGCGTGCCTTTCATGAAGATTCGTCTGGTCGTTTGTCATGTAAGGCGTGCCCTGCATGAAAACGTGTCCTGCATGAAAACGTGTCCCTTGGTTTGTGTGTGTGACACTGACTGGTCATATGTTTGAGTGTTCTAGACACTATGATTGTTTAAATGTTTTAGTCTTAGATTTGCTTTAGATTATTGTTATAAGTTGTTCTGGTGGATTCATAAGTCTTTAGACTCATTTCTTACTGGATAATCCAATTACTCATCCCCTCCCTTATCTTTCAGATGAGCCTATCGTCATGCCCGAGTAACGTTGGAGTAGATGAAGTTGTTGTATATTTGAATAATATTTTAAATTATTTTTAAAATATTATTTTAATTATTATTATCGAAAAATTCAGGTCTTTTCATAATTTATCAGAACAAAAATTAATATCAATCCCGTTCGTCAGCACGATGAGAGAACCAAAGGACCTGTGACATAAAAGTACGGAATCAACAAACTATGCAACGAGCGACAACCACATCACATCACTACATTTTCATTACATTTCTGTGATTTTAGTTACCATATATTCATAATAGAATCTCACTAACACATATTATAAGTTACCTAATGAGATCATTTAGTATATTCTCTGCTTCCAATTTAAGATCCTTATCATCTAGTAACGAAGCAGCATTCTTCACAACAAGCTTAAATGTGCAAACCTGAAACATCAACTTCATAAAAAACCAAACCTTTATCATCATTTAAAACCAAGAAGATGAAGGAAAAAAAAAAACTCGACTCCGGTTTTAGACTGAAAATCGACAAGAGAATTTCTCTCTTTAGGAACACAATCTCTTGCAGAATACCGTAAAAGATTCTGTAGGCTCTCCAAATCTTTATCCGTATAATCAGATTCTCTTGTTGCTTATTTTTAAAAAATAAACATAAATCAATAAATTTGAAGGAAGTGATAGAAGTTGAAAGAGAGAAGGAAGAGAATGAATTGTTACTGAGAGAGAAATAAACAGAACGGAGACTTTCACGAGATGCATCAACGGGAGATAACAAGAACCTCGATGACTTGTTCTTCTGATCTTTCAACCATTCTTTTGGTCCTGCTGCGTGAAACCCATCAAGGGATTAGTGTTTTTTTTTCCAAAATCAAAGAAATTATTAATTGTGTGTACAGATTCCGAAGGCAAAAGCGGGAGCAGTTGGAGAGAGAGAGAAGAGGAGGAGAGAGGCGGAGCATAGAGAGACAGCGTCGCGACGTGAGAGAGTGCGTGGATGGTCGGAGGTTTGCGTGGAGATTGGTGCTTGAGGTTCAGTGATTGAAGAGAAGAAAGGTCGGAGAATGGGGATAAGAGCAGCCATGGCTAAAAAAACAAGCTTTAAGTTGCCAATGTAAAAAACAAAATATATAATTAATATGTTTTAATGTTAATGAAATAAATGGAGTAGTTTATTAAATGATGTATCTGAAGTAAATATATATAAGTATTGTATGAATTTATAAGTGGTATGTATTGTAATTATATTAGTAGTTTAAATCCAATTATAAAATGAATGTGATGATGAATGCGGTGATGACATTTCAGCAGCATATCAGCATGGCATGCAGGTAAATAACTAATAAAGATAAAAACAGTTTCGTTAAAAATATTCTTAAATAATATCTATAGGATTCTCAGCATTTATAGACTTTACGTTTGTATGTTTATATAGTATCCATGTGATAATTTTCACTATGGTCCGACCTGTTATTTCATGTGGCACTACAGTTTAGATTTGGCTTGAATTTTGAATTTTTTTAAAATGAAGTTGTAGAATCATATATTATATATAATTGGTTTTACTGTTATGTAATCATATCTAATTTCATGTGGAATCATATGCCATTAAACTGTTTTTCGGAGACTTTGTGTTGTTGTTTTACCAAAATATGTTGATAAATTTGCGTATAAATCAAATTACCGTGCTAAACCACAAGTTTATGAAAAAGGATCAAACCGGAGGAAGAAGACAAAATTGGACCGATTCAGTTATATGAGACTTATGGGTCGAGCAAAATTTTCGAAGATTCTAGGAGCATCTTTGAAAGTTGGTGGAAAGACAAGCGAAATACGTCTTACGTCGCTAAAAGACCTTTTCGAAGATTTAAGCCAGCCAGTATATAAAAACAAGCATGTTTAGGATTTTAGCCACATTCCACTTTTCGTACTTAGCCGCTTTGTATTAGATTTACTTTGCTTATGATCTTTGTAAGAAAAGCTAATTTAAAGCATCTAACAGTAAAATCTCTCATCGATATCCTTTCTCAATTTTTTTCCTAGAAATTCATTATTCCAAAATTTACTTTCTAAATTTATTTGAGGTAAGTTTTGACTTCTATATTCTTAATGCGTCATATGTGGATATTTCTATAGATTTTGTGTTAGGTTTTCCTAAATTCAGATAGAAGGATCTGTCGTAGGCACTAATAGAACTTGGATAACACATACTTAAACTATCCCTGATTTATCTTTTAGACATTAGATCTTGAACTTGTTTCTCCAACTCGTTGGTCTCCTCCAGATTAACTCTATAAACGGATCTATTGGAAAGTGGAGCTTCCGAAACGAGATATATCTGGTGCTCAATGCCTTTTATAGGTGGAAAGCCAGATAGTATCCCTTCTGAAAATACATCCTTAAATCTTATTAGTAACTTAGTTACTTCTATTGGAAGCTCTTTCTCTTATTCACCTAAAAACAATCTTTAATTGAAGTTCATAATTAACACCTTTTCTTTTGATTCTAAAGATTTTAAAATAGTACTAGGTGTTACATATAGATTAGTTTTACTTATTTTGGCTCCTTTTAAAATGGTATTTTGTAATCATGGACTTGTGGGGTGAGAGGTGCAAGATTGTGTGTGCGCTTATTGTGAGTAAAATTGTAGTTGAGTGCTTCTTTCTCAAATTGTCATGGCTGTTTTAGAAGGAGGTGTTCAGATTGCATTGAAACCACATCACACAATATGTAGTCGTCATATTCTCTTATCTTCAATTTGGTTTAATTGTTTAACCACTTGAGTTGGTATTGTCTTGGGTACTTAGTCTTATTGAGGCCTAGCTTTTCCACATAAGTACTTTCTAGCAATGTTAGTACATGATTCTCCATCAATAATAAGAGTACATACCATGGAGTGTATGGTGCATTGAGAGTGAAAGATGTTTTCTTTTTGGATGGTTTTCAGATCAAACAATTCACTAAAAGCTCTGTTGGTGACTAGTATCTCTCCCCCGTCTGGATAGTCAGTAACTTCTTCTTCAGTCTCCACTTGCTCTTCCTCGGCTTCATCTTGAGACTCATATTCCCCAATATCTATAAAATCACTTTCCTTTGGTTGGGAAAATCTCGTGCATAATGACCATTACCTTGAAACTTGAAGAAAGTAACTTCTCTAGCTCTTTGATTATATGGTTTTCTTGGTTCGGCGTTATTTCCGTTGGATGCCTCTACCATTGGCTTCTTGAACTTGGATGATGTGTATACGGACCTCCCCTTGTCCATGCTTCTAGTTTGAGAGTTCCAAGTTGGTTTGGTGTGAGTAGTAAAGGCTGTTTTTATTAATTTGACTATTGACAATCTATATCATTTATCATTATTATTAATTTATATCAAAGGTAAAAGAGATAATCCGATAGAAAAATTGCATTGGAATCATAATGTTGCTACCATTTTTACATCGGCCAATAAAGAGACAACAAATGGATTTGATATCCATTTTTATGAGTATCCAGTCGAACGTTTTTCGGGGAGATTCTAGTATGGCTGAAAGCAAACGTACTTTATGCCGATAGGTGGCTGACTTAGATAGTAGGAGAACAGTCCATAGATAATCGGTCTAGACAATAGTTTAACGCAAAAATAGGTTTCCCACACGTGAAAAGTTCGCCTATAGATAAAATCTTTCATAGAAAGGGAGAGAGAGGCCAGATATAAAAATGGTCAGAGATCCAGAAAGTGATAGATGTGATATCTATCTCAGGTGTAGATCCAGAAATAGATAGATCCAAAAGGGATAGAGAGAGACAAAACGTCTATAAAAGACCCGACTTCATGTATGATATCTCAAATCGTCCATCTAATATATACGGGATTTCCAGCCCCACTCGTGTTCTCATACAGCAAACATGTTCTCTAATATAAGGTTATCCTAATCCCTTGGCGGGATAACCAAACCACAACCACACTTACTGTACGACATACATACTTTCAGTTAAGCGATGTTCTTACTTAGACATCAAAACGTCTTCGGGAGAAACCTCTTTTTTCCTCCCTTAAGGGTTGGTAGCTCACGCTGTTCAATGAGTACAAGACTAGAGATCGTTGATAACACCAATAGCAAGACTTATAAGCGAGATATTCCTCATTACCCTAGATGACGACTTCCAACGCCCATTGATTAACATAAAATAAATGACCCTCCATAACCATCAGACAAAAACTTCCTTAACACATAAAATAACACCAATTTTGTAACAAATGTTTTACTGTAGAATGAACATTAATTCCAACCTGAGGAGGCAGTAAGTTACATCAATGATTAAAGTGTTAGAGATTGGTATAATAGCAAGTTATATATATATATATATATATATATATATATATATATATATGCTTATTGTTTGGAATAAAACTTTCACTTAAACATAAGTTGATAATTTAATGGGGATAACCAAATTTAAGAAAATCGCTTAGTGCCATATGTATTTATTTATCATATAGCATTAAATATGCGTTAAATATATTGCTCTCTGAAACCGATTTTATATGTATTGTGTTTGAACTCAGTTATAAAAAAGAGAGAACTTTGATGGTCAAATCATAATCCCTATAATGGGTAAGATCAATTTATATTTGATTTCCTTAACATCAGGTAAAGTGGGCATGTTAAGTAGTACGAAAAAACGTTTTTGATGAGTGGTTAATCCACCTTAAAAATAACAATTGCCAAGTCTATAATCAACAATCGTCAGTTTACACATGTATTTTATTGGATTTAAGAAACACAATAATATCAACTCTGGTTGGTGAATGATGTGTTACTCATTTATGTTGTATCTTCCATTTAATAAACACTTTAGATGCATTAAATAACATTAAACTAAATACTAGACCAACATAGTCAAGTTAACAATAGATGAAAAAATATTTAATAATTCTCTATTTAAAAATTATAATTAATAATTTGTGAATTTTCTTGATATTTTAAACATAATTTTCAAGAAAAAATTAGATATGATACAAAATATAATGAAAATTGCAGATAAGTATAAATAGACATTAAATATTCTTCAAAATATTGCAGAGTCAGTAATTTATCTTCCTTACAGAAATAGACGTAACAGTATGTAAATAATAAAAAAGTGTTAGGTAAAAATGGCTAAAATATGTACTTGTATGTTTTAGATCATTTTATTTAAAATATGAAAAAAAGAAGGAAGATAGGGAAAATCGTCTTTGCTATGTCAGATATGAAAATATGCAGGGGTATTTTGCAAATTCTGCTTTCTGCTATCGGACACTTTGAAAAATGTTTTGTCTAGTGGGGAAGCCCGATGGCAGTTTCCAACTAATGAGGTCGAATGAATGTGGAGTCTAGTTTCTTCCAATGGTCACTTTGAGAATTTGTGGGTCGATGGAGATATCTAATGGCCGTGTCTATCACATGACAGCAAGACATGTTTTCATCAAATTTATTAGTTTTCCTCCATTAGTTTAATGGACTTAATTTTAACAATTACGAAATAGCTTGTTTTATTCCAAATATATTTCAAATTTAAAAAACATTATCGATAAATAATAATTTTTTAAATAAATAGTTTAATTTGTGGAAATTTTGTATAATTTTTTAAATAATAATTTTGTATAACTCCGGTAGTCATCTCTATAATTCATCACACATGTTTAGAGTTCGAATCTAACATTTCACAGTGTTAAAAAAGATATTAAAACTTATTATGTTGGAAAAAAATGAAATAACAAATGTTAAAAGCCGATAAAACACCAATTTATCAACTATGAACTAAACGCTTCTATCTTTGCACACCTCAAGATCCAGTTGTCGACTGTTGGAACAATATATTAATAAGCATGTGGACTTATAATATATAGTTAAAATATGAATGAGAATTTGCTCAGGGGAGGTCAAAGATTTTTTGTAACTTACAAATTTTTGTATTAAAAACCAAATAAATTTGGCCATTAAATCTACTTGACCACCAAGCTATTCTTTTCCTATAAATAGCTAGCTACCTAGAAGAGAAAAATCATTCATTCATTCTAAAAGCAAGAAAACACCATAAGACACATTTTAGATATTCTTTGAGAAGTTTCTAAGTGTTGAAGCTCTCTTGAAATATCTTATTGGTTGTTGGTGTTAGGTGCTAGTAGCTAAGGAATTCACAAGGTTTAACAGGTTCTAACTTCCTCCATATTCTACTTTTCTCTTTCAAAAGTAGATTTTATGTTCTTGAGTATATGGTAGAATATTAGCTCGTAGATTCAAACATGAATGAATCATGTTTGTCTTAGTATTTGGTTATATCTTGGGATTCAAAGAATGCATGAAAACCGTCTCATTGCGGGCATTTTATTGAGTTAAGGAAAGAGATCATCCCGCCTCCAAATGTTTTGTTTTTTTGTTCTTATGATTCAAAACCGAATTCTGTTCATGTTCTTATTAAGTTGTCAAAATGATTGTCTTGAAATCATGTTTTGAAAATACTGAATCTGTAAACATGTTCATGAGATAATTTTTAGCCATATAATTAATTAATTATTATTAGTTTTTATGTTCTTGCTAATAATTATGATGGTCAAATGTTAGATTTAATTATATCATTTTAATATTATTAATTTATGTATATGCCACTATTATTTGTTGAAAATAAGTTACACCCACATTGTCATAATGACAAATTTAATGTTTATATGTATATATCTATATTAATATATATATATATATATATATATATCTGTGTGTTTAATAGTTTATTTCAATTTTAAGAAATAAATTGTATTACAAATTGATATTTCTAAAATCCGGTTTTATAAGGTTCTACCATTTCTGATATTTTGTTGATTCGACCAATTCGAACCCAGTATACATGGTAGAGACTCGGCATGAATGCATATATATTAAAATATATATTTATAAGTGAGTTTAATAATTTATTTCAATTCAAAAATTAATTGTATTGCAAATTGATATTTCTCAAATCCGGTTTTATAAGGTTCTACAATCTTAACTCAATAAAATTTCCTTTTTAAACGGATTTGTTGTGTGAAAAATCAAATTTACAAAAATCAAAGTTTTGTTTTTGATTGTTGAAAAACAAATAAGTCGGTTTCAAGATTTCGTGACCGGATCGATCGATCCGGATCTCAGATCGATCGATCATAATCGGCCGATTGAGAGAAATCAATCATATTGAACACCGAAATCGGTATCGCGGGTCAAGCGACCGATCGATCGCTAGCCGATCGATCAATCTCGTAAGATCGATGCTGTTAACCGTAAATATATATATATATATTTGGGCTTAAGGCCACAATTAACTAAAACATAAAATAATGTATAACAGATGGACTTAAGGCTTAAATAAATAAGACTTAAAATAAATATAAGTAAGGGCCACGACCAGAATGGCATTGCTGGCCGATTTAGAGGGCTTGTGAAGCATTGTAGTTGGTGAAAATGTCTTCGTCTTCATGCACACTACAAGTGTTGCCTCGTTAAAACATTTTTCGAAAAACCCAGTGGGATAAAACCGAAGATAAGGAAAAAAAGTACAATTCTCTAGCATGTCTCTAGGAATATGTGATTTCTTATATCTTGAAAGCTTGGGCATGAATAAATGTTGTCTTGAAACCTTCTTGAATGTTGAGAATGCCTCCAAATCGTGCATAAGTACAAATGGTAAGAATGCAGATGGCTCCAAATATGGTAAGTGTAAACAAGAGAAAATTCGACTGATTCTTTGGATGCTGGTGCATGGTAATATGATAGATGACTCTCCTGGTCGCCAAGTGTAGGTCTGAAGGCTACTAAACCGATCTGGTCTAGCATTTCCCTTAAATGGAACCAAGTAGACATGTTGAAATTTATTGATAAATTGGGTCTCTTTTGGATTTTTCTTTGTTTCTTTGGCTTGATGAAACCATGAGAGATCCATTAACATTCTCCAAGTTGTCTGAGGTCTATATTGTGAGTGAGTTGGACTGTGCAGCTCGATCTTTGGCCAAATCGCGGATGGTACTCCAAAACCGGTTTGACGACTTGTATCCTCTATAACTTCAAATTCAGAATCATGTTTGAAGTGATTCAAATTGTCCGTGACTCCTTGATGAGTTAAGATTCTGGGACATATTGTTTTGTGGCTTAACTCCTTCTGGTTGGGCCGATATGATCTAAGGAAGACACCTATGTCTTTGGTCTGCTCAGGTTGGTTCTCTCCAAGGGTTTTGGACAGCTTCTTGATGACTTTTCTATGCTCCTGGGTTGTTAATGACTTGATTTCTTGGTAAAATTCTTGATAAAGCGTTTTAAAACAATTAATTTGTGCAATTAATTTGGAAAAACGTTTTCTACATCATTGAATTTTGGAAATTAATTGGATGATTTATTCAAGTGATATGAATCATTTAAATTGATTCATCTTATTTTTATATCCAAATTAAATTGATACTTTCTGAATTTAATAAGTCTAGAAGGTAAAATTTAGTTTTTGTAGTAAATAAGGATTTCGACACCGGTTATAATGGAGGTTTTATTGGTTACGAGTCCAGTGAGTCGACACATCAAATTCAGTTTGATAGTGGTCTGCCACATATGACTATGCCAGATTCTGATGTTTATCAGATTGTCATGTTAGCGCTTAGTGCGATAAGCATAAGACTAATGTTTGACATAATTGATGAAGTTCAATTCATTATTTGGTATGAGAAGATCAATATCTCATTGACCATGCTGAAATTAGAGAAGTAACTCAAGGATGATAGCATATGCTTTCTCTTGAGAATACTGACAATAAAACCTTAAGGACGTGCGATTTAAAGTATTTACCTATAAAATGAGGAAAAAAGTAATTTGTGATCTTCATTGATGACTGCACAAAATACTGTTATATTTACTTGTTACAAAGCAAAAATGAGGCTTTAGATAATTTCAAGGAATATAAGATAGAGGTTGAAAATCAACTCGGAAGGACGATTAAAATAATTCAGAGTGATAGAAGTGGAGAATATGAAGGACAATTTGATGCATTCTGCAGAGAAAATGGAATCATACGTCAAACAACTGCTCATTACTCACCATAATCAAATGAAGTTGCGGAACGTAAAAACTAAACTCTAAAGGAAATGATGAATGCAATAATGCAAGAATCAGACATAACCCATAACATGTGGGGGGATGCTCTAATGACTTCTAATTATATTCTTAATAAAATTCCTTATAAAGTGACAGAAAAAACGTCATATGAACAGCGAAAAGGTACAGTTCCCTCATACAAATACTTGAAAGTGTGGGGATGCTTAGCAAAAGTTGGAGTACCACTTTCTAAAAATGTAACAGTTGGACCTAAAAAAGTTGATTGTATATTTATTGGATATGCACATAACAATAGTGCTTATCCATGTAAATACAATCATGGAATTGTGAAATGCGTCTTTCTTTGAAAACATGTTTCCTTGTAAGGATAAATTAAACCCTAAGCAGAATAGAGAAGAAAGAGATGCAAGCGAAACAAGCACTCATACCTTAACTTTAGGAAATGTAGAAGACGCTGAAAATGAACCCAGACGTAGTAAAATGGCTCATAAGGAAAACACTTTTGGTGACGATTTTTTAATGATTTTACTCACTGAAAAATGAACCAAAAACCTTCGCAGAAGCAATGTTTACGCCAAAGCACCTAACTGGAAGGAAGCCGTCAAAAGTGAACTCGATTCAATTATGCAAAACTATACGTTTTACATAACTGATTTACCTGAAGGGTTCAAAGCTCTCAATTGTAAATGGATCTTTAAAACCAAATTAAAAACCGATGATACAATCTATAAATACAAGGCTAGACTTGTAGTTCAAAGTTTCCGCAAAAAAAAAGGTCTAGACTTATTTGATACATATTTTCCAGTGTCGAGAATAACTTCTATAAGAAATCTCGTAAGCATTGCAGCATTACAAAATCTGGAAATCCAACAGATGGATGTAAAACTGCATTTCTAAACGGAGATTTGGAAGAAGAGATAATATGAAACAACATGAAGGGTATGTTGTACCAGGACAAGAACACAAGGTCTGTCGACTGGTGAAATCGCTGTATGGACTCAAACAAGCTCCAAAACAATGACATGAAAAATTTGACAGCGTTATGATGACAAATAGATTCAGCATAAATGAAAGTGATAAGTGCATTAATTCGAAGAATACAAAAAATGCTTTATGTCATGCTATGTTTATATGTAGATGATATACTTATCTTTGGAAGCAACAACGATATCATCAATCAGACTAAAACCATATTGCGTAGCTAGTTGGATATGAAAGATATGTGGTTGACTGATGTAATTATAGGGATTAAAATCACTAGACATCCTGGAGGATACATATTATCCCAAGAACATTATCCTGAAAAAAGTGTTTGATAAATTTTAAAAATATTTAAGTGGAACCGCAAAAACTCCTGTAGATACTACTTTTCATCTGACAAAAAATTCAGGTGAACCTGTATCACAGAACAAATATGCTAGTGTGATCGAAAGTCTGATGTACTGGACAAATTATACTAGACCAGATTTAGCATACTCGGTAAATATACTAAGTAGGTACACGAGCAATTCATGACACATCCATTGGAAAGCTATAACCAGAGTATTAAATTACATAAGGTTTACCAAAAGCTATGAGTTGCAGTATGGTTCCGAACCAGCAGTTTTGGAAGGATACAGTAATGCAACCTGGATTCTGACTCCAAATCAATAAGTGGATATTTATTTACACTTGGTGGTGCCGCAATATCCTAGAAATCTTCCAGACAAACACTTTTGGCTAGATAAACAATGAAATCAGAATTCATTGCATTAGACAAAGCCGCATAAGAAGCCGAGCATCTTCGTAATTTCTTGGAAGATATCCCGATGTGGGAAAAACTAGTGTCATCAATACGCATACACTGTGATAACCAATCAACTATAGCTCTTGCAAACAATAATCTGTACAATGAAAAATCACGTCATATACGTAAACGACATAAGACCATTAGACAATTGATCTCAAGTGGTGTAATCTCGCTTGATTACATAAAATCAGCTGATAATGTAGCAGATCCTTTCACGAAAGGTCTGACACGAGATCAAGTTTTAAAATCTTCAAAATGAATGGGTTTAAAACCTATGAACTAAAGATGAGATTTGATGGTAACCCCACCTACATGATTTGATAGGTTCAAAAGGACAATTAAATCAAATTAAGTCTAAATAAACACTGTGAAACATTTGTTTCTATCCATTTCCTAAATATGACAACAGTGTTATCTGCGTATACAATGGTTAAACATTGGCTTTTAATGATTTCATATATTTTTTATCAATGAAGTGAAACAGATTGCTTTGGGAAAAGAATACAAATATGAATGATCACCATGTGAGTGTGAAATTGAGCCATTTATAGGAGAATAAATAAAATGTTATATTCTACAAGTTCACTCATGAAAAACCATGCTGTTCAAGGCCAAAACAAACACAACAAAAGAACAAAAGTTCTATAAGAAATAAAACCGCCATATAACTGTTGTCTTGGTTTAAACTATAAATCCAAGGGGTTCAAGACATCATGTTCACCCCCTGGCCTTGTAAACCCGACATATATTAACTATGATTGGTTCAATGATGAAAAATGCAATCAAATCAGATACGGTTATCTTTTCATTTATACTCAGGAAAGTCTTTCTTTTAGTTTTCTTGATCCTAAAGAATCTTTCAAAGTAATCCTCAGTTTAGAGTCATTTCTATTCATGTGGGGGATTGTTGGAACAAAATATTAATAAGTATATTGGGCTTATAATATGTTGGTAAATGTGAATGGGAAATAAGCATAAAATTAAGACTCGTTAAAATAAGTGGAATTTTTAATTTTTGAAAATCAAAGATCGGTTCAAAATCTGGTTGTTATCCTCAAAAATTCAGCTAAATTTTTATAACTACTTAGCGGATTTCTCGGGATCTGCACCGATCAAAGTTGTTGTAAATGTTTGACAGATTTTTCGGGAACTGTACCGAAAATCCAGCTAAAGTTGTTGTAACTACTTGGCGGATTTCTCGGGAACAGCACCGAAAATTCAGTCAAAGTTGTTGTAACTGCTTGGCGGATTTCTCGGGAAATCTCCTATCCTCATGCGAACAATCTGTATATCCTGAATATTCCTAAAATCCCTGAAACCCAAAAATCATCTCGTCTCTCCAAATTCACTAAAAAGATTCAGCTTTCTCTCATTCTTGTTTCTCTCTTTCAGAAACGTTTTTTATTCTTGAATAAATCGTAGATACTGTGTTCGTGGATTCCGAATTTGAGTGTTGCGAATCGGTATATAAAATATTGTATCCTGGGATTCAAAATGCGTGTGAAACCGTCACACTATGAGCGCTTTATTGAGTTAAGGAAAGAGATCATCTCGCCTCCTTCCGGTTTTAATTAAATCGTTTTATAAATCGTTATTTTACAAATTGATTTCTTCTTCTCATCTCTAATATCAAATCATATTTTCTTATCCGGTTTTATAGCTCCTTTTAACTTAATAAATCCGCTTCTAACAAATAGCTACAATGGATTTAAGAAAAACGATTTTAAAAAAAAAAAATTTGTAAACGTTTCTGCAAACGCTGAAAAGCGAGATTGCAAAACGAATTTAAACGATCTGGAATCGTTTCTGCAAACGCTCAAAAAGCGAGGCTGCAAACGATATCTAATGATTTCTTACCGGATCTATCGATCTGGACTTTGAGTCGATCGATCTTAAAACGCTATCCGCAAACACTCTACAACGAGTTTGTGATTCATTTAAAACAAACGCTTTCCGCAAACGTTCTATAACGAGTTTGCAAAACGTTCTAGAAAAATTGGAAAAATGATTGCAAACGTTTGTTTAAACGATTTGTTGTAAACCTTTTTTAAAAACAATACTACGGTCATACACAAAACCGTTTTCTGCAAACGCTATCATAACTGAGTTTGAAAAAAAAAAAAAATTGATAACTCTAGAAAAATATTATTAATACCAATTAATAATGGTAAAAAGTTTTTTGAAGATCAATTAATTTTTTGGCAAACGTTTTTTAAAAACTAATTAATAATAATTTGAATACTAATTAATTTTGGTACAAAGTTATTAATATCAAAGTAATTTTGTAATAAAAGAACGTTAGTGGGCTGTCTTTCACCGAGAAGCTCAGGCTGCTGGAAGTTATTAGTGTGTGTCGAAGGGACCACACAAGCTGTGAAATGGGCTTGTGATACTCCAATAAAGCCTCAACCACAAGGTTGGAAGCGCACGGCAACTCTCTTTGAAGAGGGTGGCGCCGATTTTTGTAAGACAAAAGTCTAGGTTTAATTTTCTGAAAAGGCTGTCTTATTATTACACATAACCTAGACTTATATAATGTCTTAAGTCTAGTGCTTATAATTATTCAGATTAAAATGGGCCAATAACCAAAAAGAATAAAAACATAATTAAAATTGGGCTTAAGGCCACAATTAACTATAATATAAAATAATATATAAAAAATTGATTTAAGGCTTAAATAAATAAGATTTAAAATAAAGACAAGTAAGTTCCGTTACCAGAATGGCATTGCTGGCTGAGTTAGAGCGCTTGTGAAGCATGGTAGTTGGTGAACAAGTCCTCGTCTTCATGCACACTAGAGGTGTTGCCTCGTTAAAACCTTCTTTGGAAACCCAGTTGGACATAACCGAAGGTAAAGAAAAAGAGTATAATTCTCTAGCATGTCTTTAGGAATATGTGATTCCATATATCTGGAAAGCTTGTGCATGAATAAGTGTTGTCTTGAAACCTTCTTGAATGTTGAGAATGCCTCCAAATCGTGCATAAGTAGAAATAGTAAGAATGCAGATGGCTCCTAATATGGTAAGAGTAAACAAGAGAGAGTTCGACTGATTCTCTGGATGCTGGGGAATAGTAATATGATAGATGAATCTCCTGAATTCTTAAATACCTCTCCTGGTCGACAAGTGTAGGTCTGAAGGGTACTAAACCGATCTGGTCTAGCATTTCCTTCAAAAATGGAACCATGTATACATGTTGAAATTTAATGATAAATTGGGTCTCTTTTGGATTCTTCTTTGTTTCTTTGTCTTTATGAAACCATGATAGATCCATTAACATTCTCTAAGTGGTCTGAGGTCTAGATTGTGAGTGAGTTGGACTGTGCAGCTCGATCTTTGGCCCAATTGCGGATGGTACTCTGAAACCGGTTTGCCGACTTGTATCCTCTATAACTTCCAATTCAGAATCCGAATTGAAGTGATTCAAATTGTCCATGACTCCTTGATGAGTTAAGAATCTGGGACAGATTGTTTTGTAGCTTAATTCTTCCTGGTTGGGTCAATATGATCCAAGGAAGACACCTATGTCTTTGGTCTGCTCATATTGGTTCTCTCCAAGAGTTTTGGTCAGATTCTTGGTGAATTCTCTATGCTCGTGGGTTGTTAGTGACTTGCTGTCCTCATCATACTCTCCTTTTTAAAAAGTTTCGGCCTTGAAACTGTATAACCTGCACCAAGAGAAAGCAAGTTAGCTTATATTCTCCTTTGATAGTTTAGTGTCTTACCTCAATATGCTTGCAGTTTTGTAAGGTTGGGCATGTCTGGTGGCTCTCTCTTGAGTTGGTAGGATAGGATTACTCCTCTAATCTGTTTCGCTTGGTATTGGGGCTTGGCCTTGAAGTTGTTGCGTTTTTGATACTTAGTTGTAACGTCGTCATTAAAATTTACAAATACCCTACGACTAGGTTACAACTATTCTGCAAGAACATAAGTAGTTATAGTATATAAAAGTTGTATATGAAAGTTTCAAAATAAACATATATATGAAAATACTAACCATTTTTTCTTGGATTTGTTGATAGGAAGTCGGTCCGACTAAGTGAATATGAGGACCAAGACCATTACGGTCAAACATACAAACCGACCGTGCCGGAACCCAAACCGACCAATTCCGGTCCATGCGACCTGAACCCTTCAAGCCGGACAAGGAACAGTGGAGGTTCCTTTCCGAAGACTCTTCTTCCTTAGATGTCTTTAACGGACCTAATATATCCAGAAGTGGATAACTTCCGATTCGGTCCTCATCACACATTGCATTTCAGCTAATAAGGCCTCCACCAAAAGGGAATTAGCTTTTGATGGTTGTGCTCCCTCGGGTTAGTTGTTGTTTTTTCCTCCTTCACTCGACATGTTTAGTTCCTGGAGACAATAGTAAACGACCCAGAGAAACAAAACCCTCTGAAGTGTTTCTCTTCCTTCAAATATTTACACTCCAATGAAAACTCTCAATGATTCTCAAGGGTTTATATATTATAAATCCAGTCAATCCAATGATCAGACCACCAATCAAGAGAGGAAAGAGAAAGGATATAAAGGTAGTTGAAATATTTTTGGTGCTAATCAATTAATTAAGCCTTTTGATATGTTTTCTTTTTGTTTTTGATTCTTGTTTTTTTTCTTTTTAGATCATTTTACTTTTGATTTATGTGGCCGGCTCAACTAGTAATCAGATAAGTAGAAAATAATTTTTAAAAAATGAAAAACAAGGTGAAGAGATGAGAAAGATGAAATCAGAAGCGAATACATATTTTAGAGTGTGCTCTAATACTACTTGTTTTAGAGTCAAAATTCATATTTTTAGAATTAATGGCTAAAATATTTAAACTATTTAATATCGAGAGATATTTTGAAATGTTTAAACTATTTAATATCGAAAGATATTTTCATACTTAGGTACTCTCTATAAAAAAATCTATAAAAAGGAAAAGAAGTCAAAACAACATATTGCGACAGATGCGCAGAAAATGGAAGGAGGGACAGCTTGAATGGAGATCCTTGTCTGCGAGTCGGTTGGTCCAAGCAGCATTGCGAGCCAACTCACTCCTTTCTCCCTCCCGAGCTGACTGACATTCATGCAGTACCAATAACTGACTTTCATTTGGAAGCAAAATGAAACCCAAACCATTTAACATCCTTCCCCCTGAGTCGTTTGTTAACCCTCATCCCCGAACTGGTATTTTCCTTGTTCCATCAAGCCAACCTCCTCCCTTTCTTGACCATGTTGATGGTCTTCAGCAGCGCTCGAGCTGATTTCCTCCATCTTGCCTGAGCCGTGTGGATCTGATTAGCACCCGAGGTAGTAGTGGGAAGGTGATCTCAAGGCGATTGCAGAGAAATGCTCCAAGCCGATGGTTCTCTCCATTGCCTCGACCCAACCATTCTATCATGTACCCAAAGGCAATCATGGAAAGATGACTCCAAGCCGGTAAATCCCAACCTTTCCTCGAGATCGCTCTAGTATGATTTCTGAACCAAAAGGGGATGAAGAGAACCGAGCCAGTATTGAGCCAATCGCTTTTGTGCAATTCCGAGCTGACTTTCCTAGTCTTCATTGTTCCTGAGCCAATTATATCTTCTCCTCTCCAAAGTTCTCTTCAAAACTGGTGTTATTTTGGAAAAACATCTGGCTGTTTTTCAGAAATTATAAAATGTTCTATTGTTTTATGGAAATACGTAACGGTTTTACTTACCAAAAAAAACCCACAAGAAACCAATATAAAACCAAGCTAAGACATCAAACCGATTAAATGACAAGTTTGGATTGAATCGGATACAAGAGACAAGATTGGGCTGAGCCGACTAAGAAATATATTATGGACCGAGTCAACTTCTAGAAGATTCTCTTAAGTTGGCGGAAACAATAAGAAAATAAGGTCCAACATCGTTAGTTTGAATTTTATAGACTTAAGTTGTCAATTATATATAGATACCAATGTATAGTGCTTTTAGACATTCAACTCTCTTGTACTTAGTGGCTTAGACATTAAACTCTTTTTCTTACAATTTTTGTACAAAACTTCTCATCAATAAAAATATCTTCTTTTTCCAATCTTTTCTATGTTTCTTAATTTAAGAATTTCATTTCTTAGAGTTTATCTTTTATAATTTTATTGCAGTGAGTTTTGGCTCCCACAACTTGATATGATAATTCCCAAGGATATACACTCTTAATGGGTAAGATTGATATGCTTTCCACTAAGAAGCTACTAACATCTAAGACCAAGGTGTTGTAGGACGAATGGTCACGCAGGTTATACAGAGATAACCTTTGATATTCCAATGATTTCCCTTGTATATTATGCATTAAAGTAGAACGGGGTTGAGTGTGGACATAACACACTAGCAATCAGATATATTCAAAAAGAGCAAGTGAAAAATAACTCCCAATGAAAAGAATCAGATGTAATAGAAGATGAGAAATTACCATTTTCAATTTTCAGATTATAAATGAAGCACACATTTTTTTTAATTGAAGCAAGAGATTAAATTTTCTGATGGTTCCTGGAGAAATGTTCCGCAATAATTTGCATAAAGTGGCATTTTTTCACATTATGTAAAGTGCTGTGCTCCAAACTGCGATCCAAATCACAGTGAGATGTGACCTTGTATTGGAATTTCCTTTGTAGATGGATAGCCAAATCTTTCACTTGCATACTTGATAAACCTGCATTTTAGTGGTTTTAATTCATCATTTTGCATTTAACTCACATTATTTAGCCATTAGATTTCATAATTTAGAATACATTTAGGTACATATGCATTAGAGTCCTAGGATGTTTTTCACTTTTTATTTTCAGAACATTTGGAGCAAGATAAAAGTGTTTTCTAGTGTCCATGAGGTTATTGGTGGCTAGTGCTACAATTCAAAGCTGATTTAAGACATTCCACTTGGGGGAATAAGCTAAAAGCAATGATCAAATCCGTATAATTCCCAGAGAGAAGAAAAGGATCGATCGATGAACAAGGAGATCGATCGATCCTTCCTCCAGCACGACCGATCGATCCAGTCATGCCAAGACCGATCGATCAAATGCCCGTCCAATTCTGCGTCAACTTCCAAGACCGACTAAGCAAGTAAGAGAACGATAGTCCAACACCAGATCGATTGATTCCCATTAGATTCGATCGATCCAGAAACCAAAAATCCCACGATAGAGCACAGGATCGATCGATCCCTTCGTCCGATCGATCGATCCCAATAAATATTTTATTTTTTATTTCGTTTTTCTTAAATAAAACAGTTTTGTTGCACTCTATAAATAGAGGATGTTAAGTCAGACCTAGGTATCACGTTTTTTATCAGCCACCCAGAGAGAACAAGAGAAAAAGAACCCTAGGTCTGCCTTCAACAATCTATAGTGTCTAGTAAGACAATTGTAGTTATTTTCATTAAGAATTCTCTGTAATCTCTTCCTCCCTGAACTTATAAGAATGTCTTTCTCATTTATTATTGTTTTCTTTGCAACTTCAATTATGTTTGAGTAGATCTTTTAGATTCAGCCATGGATAGGGTAGATGATTAGGGGAATGATGATCCTGTAATGATATCTAGGTCTAGAATTGTGTAATCCTTCACTTTTAGATGTGTTTAATGCTAGGTTGATCTCAGGAGAGTTAATTTAGGGTTTATAGAATTCATCCCTTGGAAAAGGGTAAGTGAATTCATTGGTTAGTCTAATTAGTGAGTATTATGATTCTAGCCCACATAAGTAGTTGTCTAGGACATTTGATGAAAATTGTGATGGATGTTAAAGCTTGTTTAGTTTTAGGATTTGCAATGGAAATCGATCAAATTGAATTCTAAGCATAGTGGTTTTTACAGGGGAGTGTATTAATCTACTTTTGATCTCATTGTCTAGGAATATAAATTACACATTCATGATTTATAATCTTACCTTGATAATAACCCTTAGTTATTCTAACACTTTACACATGGTTGAATTGCTTCATTCATAATTCATTCCTAGTTAAGTTTAATTTCTATCTTATTTGCTTCATATTTATTTAGTTTAGTTCACAAAAATTCCAACAAAACCGACTTTGAATCTCTTAAGCTTAGACATTATTCTCATAATATGTTGAGTTATAAGTCTTCCCTGTGGATCGATCCCGTTTAAACTACAAGAGTCATTAATTGTGCACTTGCAGTAGCTAATCAGGTAAACTCTTGAGGATACTCTCCAGTATCTATCAGGTGAAACTCGAGGAGACAAATAAAACTCCATCAAGTTTTTGGTGCCGTTGTCGGGGAAGCAATTTAGCCAATAGATTTAAGAATCATCTAAGACGAGAGTGCTTACTTTTACTACTTTTTTCTCGTCGCTGACTTAAACACGAGAAGTTTTCTGTTTTGTAGGTTCATGAATTTGAGAAGTCAAGGACAACACAGCCTGCAACCGTTGATTCATGAGATAGGGAATTTTGAGAGAGGAAACCGCATAAGGAGTCTAAGAGAAAGACTAGAACAATCTCCCATTCTTGACATGGAAGATCAGAGAGGAGAAGCTCAGCAGTTCCCACAGGAGGAACACGAGGGTCGTGGGGTAGGTATGCTGCCTATCCCACAGGTGGATGCGAGAGCTACTCGCAAGCGCATTGGAGTTTACGATGAACCTGGTGAAAGAACAATCAGCCTTGGCATTCCAACTCCAATTGTTGCCGACAACAACTATGAACTCAAAACGAGCCTAATTACATGGTTCAGGGTTCAAAGTTATATGGTTTGCCTAGTGAGAACCCACTTCATCATCTAGATCAGTTTGAAAGAATCTGAAGGACAGTGAAGATAAATGGCTTCCCTCAAGATGCCATTAAAATGATGTTATTCCCATTCTCCTTGGGTGACATAGCTGCTCAAAGGGAACACAATGTTCCTTCAAAATTGGTCTCTACATGGGCTATGTGTAAGAAAGAATTCACCAACAAGTTCTTTCCCAAGCAGAAGACATCTAAAATCATAAATGACATCACAACATTTTGACAAGGAACAAATGAGTCATTCTATGAGGCTTGGGATCGTCTGAAAGGATACTCCAGAGCATGTCCTCACCATGGAGTGGAGAAATATGCACTGCTGGGAATCTTTTATGTAGAAGCTCATGAGAAGTTCATAATAGCTTTAGACATAGCGAACTATAGGAGATTTGCTAACCTGGATGTTGACCAAGGGGAACAGCCTATTGAAAATTTGGCCCAGAGTAACCAGTGCTACAGTGAGGACTATTACAGGTCATCAAGGGGTGTGAAGCTGGAGGATCAGAAGCTAAAGGAGATCAGTGAAAAGCTTGACAAGCTAGATAATGTACTGCACCTAAACAAGAGACAAGTCCACTATGTGGACAAACATGATGCATACCAGCCAGACTATTAAGACCCCACAATGGAGAACTTGGAAAGAAATCCCGAAGAAGTCAGCTATATGGGGAATCAAGAAAACTTTCAGTACAAACCCTACAACAACAACCTGTCTTACAGAAGCCAGAATGTGGAGAACCCACAAGATCTAGTCTACCCACCGATCCTAAAGCAGCAGGGACAAGGGTATCAGAACCAATGACAGGGTTATCAGGCCAAGCAGTCAAGCTAGCAAGGACAAATCAGCTTCCAACCTAGACCTTTTACCCAACAAGGTCAAGGAAAATTTCAAAGGAACAACTTCAACAACCAAGGAGGCTACCAAGGATAACTGAACAACCAACCCAAAGGCTACACAAACTTTGGCAACCAAGCTCCTTCAAATAACAGTTATGTGTCCAGACCACAATTCAACAACTTCCAACAAAGAGGATATAACTCTAATCAACCTCCTCAGGATAATGAAGTGAAGAACATGTTGGAACAACTTCTAGAGGGACAAGGAGGCACAAAGAAAGAAATGGCTGAGATGAAAGCTTGCTATAATGATCTGACCTCTAAGTTTAAAGGATTAGCAACACATGTGAAGGGGCTGGAAAATCAAATTGCTCAAGCAGCCTCATCCTCCAGAAGCAATGGAAAAGGGATTCTCCCTGGACATCCTGAGTCTAATCATAAAGAGTACTGCAAAGCTATCACACTGAGAAGTGTGATGGAATTGCAAAGTGGAGAAGCGACAGGGAAAAAGCCTGAATCTGATAACACATTTGCAGAGACAGAAGCTGAGGAATACCAGTTGGAAAAGAAGCTGAGGATGAACCTTCTGCGGAAAATGGCATCGCTGTGAATGCCAAAGCTGACAAAGGCAAAACTATAGGGAAGACAGCTGAATTTGTACTCCCACCTTATAAGCCAAAGCTTTCATTTCCTGGAAGGTTTAAGAAGCAGATTCTAGACAAGCAGTTTGAGAAGTTTAAAAAGTTGCTGGAAAAAGTTAAAGTCACAATGCCACTCATGGATCTTATTCTAGACTGTCCAATTTACAACAAGCTTCTTAAGGACATAGGGGCCAAGAAGAAAACACTATAAGAGGCTATGGTACAGATCAATCATGAGTGCAGCGCGATAATTCAGAACAATATACCTAGAAGCTCAAGGATCCTGGAAGTTTTACATTGCCCTGTTCTATTGGACCTTTATTCTTTGGGAAGTTGATCTGGGAGCAAGTGTCAGCCTCATGCCCTTAACCGTATCAAAGAAACTAGGGCTGATAGACTTCAAGAAGACCAGGATCTCACTGGTGCTCGCGGATAGGTCTATTCGATATCCCATTGGCATTCTGGAAGACTTGCCCCTGAAGGTAGGAGACTGCATATTCCCTACTGATTTTGTAGTGCTAGAAATGGATGATGAACCTACAGATCCAATCATTCTTGGTCGTCCATTCCTAGCTACTGTTGGAGCAATAATTGATGTGAAGAAGGGGATTATTGACCTGAACTTGGGATCCTCTGTTCTCAAATTTGACATACTGGAAGTCATAAAGAAGCCCATAATAGAGAAAAAAGTTTTCTACATTGAGATGCTCGAAGACATGGTTGATGAATACTGGAAGAGTTAGCTGTCGAAGACTCCTTGCAATTAGCTCTCACCAAGAAATCTGTAGAATCATTCATGATGAATGAGGAAGCAGAGCAGTATGAGCAAATGCTGGAATCCAACAAACCACTGAAAGGTGAGACTAAATCGAAGTTGGAAGTTTCAGAAGCTAGCAATGGTAAGACTAGCAGCAATGACGATTGGAGTGAGCAGAATGCACCTAAGTTGGAACTCAAACCACTACCACTTGGGCTAAGGTACGTTTTTCTTGGAACAAACTCTACTTACCCTGTGATAGTGAGTGATTATATGTCTGATGACAAAACTTCTATGCTGCTGCATGATCTTAAAAAGTATAGGAAAGCCTTAGGTTACTCTTTAAAGGATATCAAAGGAATTTCTCCATCATTATACATGCATAGGATCTATTTAGACGATGATTCAAAGTCATCAATTGAGCATCAAAGGAGATTAAATCCAAATTTACAAGAAGTATTCAAAAAGGAAATCTTGAAATTGCTAGGTTCAGGGATCATCTATCCTATTTCAGACAGCAATTGGGTCTCACCTGTTCATGTAGTTCCCAAAAAGGAGTATTATTGTGATTAGAAATGAACAGAATGAGTTGATTTCTATAAGAACCATTACTGGTCATTGGATGTGCATATATTATAAGAAACTTAATGCATCAACTAGGAAGGTTCCATTGACATTCATTGATCAGATATTAGAAAGGTTAGCAAATCGTTCATATTACTGCTTTCTAGATGGGTACTCTGGATTCTTTCAAATACTCATCCACCCTCAGGATCAAGAAAAGACGACATTTACTTGTCTTTATGGTACCTTCGCCTACAGGAGAATGCCATTTGGACTATGTAACGCATCTTCGACTTTCCAAAGATGTGTGATGTCTATTTTCTCTGATATGATTGAGGAGATAATGGAAGTTTTCATGAATGATTTTTCTGTGTATGGTTCTTCTTTTTCTGTGTGTCTTTCAAATTTGTGCAGGGTACTAAAAAGATGTGAGGAGACAAACCTGGTTCTAAATTGGGAAAAATGTTACTTTATGGTCAAAGAAGGCATTGTGCTAGGACACAAAATTTCGGAAAACTGGGATAGAAGTAGACAAGGCTAAGATCGATGTTATGACCAGACTGACACCACCGAAATCTGTCTAGGAAATAAGGAGTTTTCTCGGGCATGCTGGTTTCTACAGGAGATTTATAAGGGATTTCTCGAGCATTGCCAGGCCACTCACAAGAATTTTGTGTAAAGATTCAGAGTTTCTTTTTGATGGAGAGTGCACTGTAGCTTTTTTGAAGCTGAAAGAAGCCTTGATGAGTGCTCCAATAGTTCAACCACCAGACTGGGATCTTCCTTTTAAGGTGATTTGTGATGCCAGTGATTATGCTGTAGGAGCAACCTTTGATTGTTGATTCTAGAGCTTCTCATCATATGATAATCTAGGTTTAATAGAAAACTTAGAACCTGCCTGATGTAGTGTAGTAATAGCTAATGGAATCAATATGCCAATTAAAAGAATTGGGAAGCTTATATTGTTTGATAAAGATCTAAAACTTTTTACATGCCATCACTCACATTTAACTTGTTATCTGTTAAAAAAACTACAACTGATCTTAATTGTCAAGCTATCTTTCGTCCTAATGATTTCTACTTTCAGGATATTGAAAAAAGTAGGAAATTTGGACAAGGAACAACAAAGAATGACTTGTATGTGCTTGAAGACTTGTCCATGTATTCCTCACCTGAACCGTGTGCTAATAGTGTAGATATCAATGGCACAGCTGATCTTTGGCATGCTATATTAGGTCATCCTCATCCTAGAGCTTTAGAGTTGATAATCCCTGGAATTAAATTGCAAAATGCATTGTGTGAATCATGCATTATTGGAAAATATTGTAAAACAGTTTTTGAGAAATCAACTCATTATTATGATAATTGTTTTGATTTGGTAGATTCTGATGTTTGGACATCTCCCTTTACTTCAAGAGAAAACCAAAATTATTTTGTAACCTTTATTGATGAAAAATCTAAGTATACTTGGGTTACATTGTTTAGTTCTAATGATAGGGTGTTTGATGCATTTCTTAACTTCCAAACATTTGTTACTAACCAATAAATCCCAAGATTAAATGCTTTAGAACAGATAATGGAGGGGAGTACACTAGCATTAAGTTTCAGCAACACTTGGCCAAGCATGGTATTGAATATCAAACAAGTTGTCCCTACACTCCACAACAAAATAAGGTAGTTGAGAGGAAGAACAGACATTTGATGGAAGTTGTGAGAACAATGATGTTTCACAAGAAGGTCCCCAAACGATTTTGGGGAGATGTACAAGTAGTTGCATCATACTTAATAAATAGAACTCCAACTAAAGTTCTAGATGATTTGTCTCATTTTGAGGTATTAAATAAAACTAAGCCTAATATTGAACATTTAAGAGTATTTGGGTGTGTTTGTATTTTAGTACCAAGAGAACTTAAAAACAAGCTGGAACCAAAGAGCACCAATGCTATGTTCATTTGGTATTCTCCTACACAAAAGAGATACACATCCTACAATTCAGAGACTAGGAGAGTCCTGGTATCCAGAGATGTCAAATTCTAAAAGTCCAAAAGATTTTATGAAGAAGGAACATGGGAAGAATTCAAGGACATCTCAACAACAAGTTCTAACCAAACTGAGAACCTAAGGAGGATCTTAGAAAAAATGGCATAGTTTCTCCTCAAGTATCAGCACCTGTCCCAGCTCCTCCTCATCAAGCGCCAGCTCCTTCAGCTCCTGCTTTGGCTCGGAACGAACCAGGACCAGCTCAACACGAACCACGCTAAAGCATGCATGAACCTGTTCCATCCTGGCACAACCCGGGTCCAACCTCTCCTCGGCAAGGACCGGCTTCAGCTCCCTCCAGTCCACGTGAACTTCATCTTTTTGATCATGGGGGGGGGGGAGAATCATCTACACATGCTCAAGATGATTCAGAAGAAGAGGACACACATTCTAGTTTCAGCCTCCAAAAGACCAAGGGAATAACCCAATCTTGTGTAAGCTTTAGAAGAAGAAGAACCTACTGTCCATGAAGAACAACCAGTGGCACTTAGAAGAAGTACAATGCAGATATTTCCACCTAACTTCTACTGCAACAACAATGCAGTAGTTCACCATGATCAGGGAGTATGTAATTTAGTTCATATACCTAAGTTTCATGTTGCATTTACCCTTAGTCTTGATAAATAGCAGATTCCAAGAAGCTATGAGGAAGCAATGGATATAAAAGAGTGGAAAGAAGCTATTAAAGCTGAAAAACAAGCTATGGAGAATAACCAAACCTATGTGCCAGCCACTCTACCAAAAGGAAAAAAGGCTGTAAGTTCTAAATGGATTTTCACCATTAAGTATAAAAGTAATGGTGAGATATATATGTATAAAGCTAGGTTGGTGGCTAGAGGATTCACACAGACTTATGGTGAAGATTATAGGGATACTTTTGCTACTGTAGCTAAATTACACTCTGTTAATGTTGTTTTATCTCTTGCTGCTAACCTTAATTGGGAATTATGGCAAATAGATGTTAAAAATGCATTCTTACAAGGTGAGCTAGAAGAGGAAGTATACATGACACCACCACCAGGTCTAGAAGATCAAATAGGTGGCGGCAATACACTGAGGTTAAGGAAGGCTATCTGTAATGACTCGTACCTTACAGGAAATCAGAACGTTCGGACAGTACGGTCGCAAGCCGGCAATCATCGGGTAGTCAGGAAAGATATGCGAGTAGTCGGAATCGAGCTTAAGCCCTGATGCGGAAATAGACGTACTGCGGGAAATAATCAGACTAAGCATCGCGATCGGGACGAGAAACATTGATACGGACAGATAGACTACGGGAAGGAAATGCCGATCGGATATATATCGCGATCGAGAATCCCGTTCGGCAATAGCCGATGTTCTGTGATCGAGCTGCATAAGCGGACGGACAGTATCGGGAGCAGTATGTGCGGATGGCTGATAAATCGTACCGGTCAGGCTATACGCGCGGATAGGCGCATATTGGGTGCAGCACATACAATATGTCGATGCCGATAGCCGATAACTCGGACTGCCAATAGTCGACATCACGACATGCCGATAGCGCGGTAAGCCGAGAACTGAGTATACCGAGACCGAACGATTGCCCGATCATCGACCAATGTATACGCGAACTGCCGATGTCGAGAAGTCCCAACGCTCGGGAGACTGTCCTGCATCGCGCAGCACGTATCCGGTACCAATCCTTGACCCGATAGCGAACGGAACATCCAAACGCCGAGCGATAGGAACATCCGAACGCGGTAACATCGGACTGGCAGGAGTGACGCGATATCCGAAACCCGACTATGCGTACTGGTAAGCCGATAGTCCGCGATAGATGAATTTAGCCGAGGAACTGAGTTTTTCCGAGAATTTAGCCGAGTATGACGTGGATCCTAGTCAGCGCCACGTTGTACACAAACGCCAATGTGTAATCCACTTCTGCATGGATTTATCTCTAGTGGAATTAAGTGGGACAACTGTCGAAATGCTAAGCTACCAAGTCAGGGATAGGTGACGGGATTGAAGGGTGTTTAAGGAGATAGTGGGACATGTGTTTAAAATAATTCATGCAAGCCTGCCTATATAAACCCTTAACCCCACTTCCTTAGGAGTTTTAAACAGAAAATCTACCTAAGGGAACCAAAGAAAGCGTGAGAGTAAGAAAGAAAAAGAGAGAAAAGAAGCCTTAGTTGCTAAATCCGTGAGTTAAGCTTAGGAGAAAGAGGAATCCATTGGTAGAATCCATAGCCGCAAGTCCATCCGAAATCTATGAGTAGGTTTAGCTTTTCTAAGCAAGAACGCGGTTTTGAGTTCGGTTAGGATGGATATGGGTTCCTGAATTAGTGCATGTCATGACCTATGTGCCTTTTTCTTATTTGTTTTGTTATGTTGTGCGTATGTGGGTTATGTTTAAAATCGATGATAGTAAGCATGAAAGAGTGTATTAGCGTGATTTGCATGGTTGCTTGTTCTCGTCTTTAAGTAAGGTTATTATGCGGTGCATGTTCGGATAAGTGGATGTGCCGATGTTTGGATATGGGATATGGTTGTACGCATGCGGGGAAGCATGTGGTTTGGGGTAACTGAGCTATTCCGTAAGCATGCGAGGGATGGCTTGCCACCATCCTGTGGGTGACTTGCTTGGGCCAGGTTGATCATCGTGAACTCCTTGTAGTCTGTGTGACTAATGATTCACCGGAACGAATAGCTGTTCATCTTCATGAATGCCTTAGAGCCTGTGTGGCTGAGGATTTATCGGAACAGTTGGGGAGTAAGCTAAGTTACCAGCGCGCATGGGTAGAATGGGGTCATTGTGAAATGAGTGTTGCGGCTGAGTCCTAGATATCGTATTGTCTTGTGATGTTGCGTGTTGATATATGGTTATATGTTGTTATGATTTGTGGGGACGGGTAGTTATTCATTGTTACCAGCTCACTCAGCATTATGTACTGACCGAATTCGTTCTTGCAGGCCGGAGTAAATCTGTAGAAGGAAAACGTGACCGACCAGTGTAGTTTGTCGTTTCCCTTGCATAAGTACGAACCAGTTCCACTTCTTATTTTGCGACCTATTATCTTTTTGTATTATGTCTATAACTTGTACCGGGTTTTGGAACTGGGTATGTTTTATGTGTAAAGATTAAACGATGGTTTAAGTACAATGTTATGCTTGATAAATTTCCAAAGGCTATTGTTTTCTTTTAAAACCCTGCATAACAAGCCGGCTGACAATATAACGAGGATCTCACTACTTGGTTCTGAGAACCCCGAAGTGAAGGAGTTAACCTTTGGGGTACGAATTTTGATCCTTCGGTCTTTTGAAACTTATTCGGAAGAACGGATGATCGGAATTCGGACCTATCGTGACACCTTCGGTCTTATAAGAACGGGGGTGTTACAAGTTGGTATCAGAGCATGGTTTTCGAATGCATTGGGATTTAACGTTTTCCTTGAAACTATGCAAGGGATCTTAGGAAACTTGTTGTCCGTCTTCTGAAGAACGAGTTTTAACAATGTTCGGTTTTTGTAGGATGCCGCCGAGAAGGGACTTAAGGGGTGGGGGCTGTTCGTATATCAGCCTAGGCCGAGATTCGCCACCTGGTAATGGATCACCTCAAGGAATGTTCGATGATGCACCGATGGAGGAATCGGTAGGAGAAACACCGAGACATAATGAGTTTGATGCCCAGTTTGCACAAGGACCTGAACCAGACTCCCCTGAACTGATGGAAAGCGACGCTGAGTCTAGTAACTGGGAAACGGTAAATAACCCTAAGCCATTTGAGAGGATTTGTGAGAGACTGATAGAGAATCTTAATCGATCAAGACCACCGGTACCGACTATTCCAAGTTTCTTAGAGATAGTCACGGCAATGCGGAACCTTGGTACAGAGAAGTATAGCGGGGGCACTGATCCGTTTAAGGCAGACGCATGATTAAGGCGTTTGGAGAATAACTTTAGTGCCACTAGATGCCCTGATCCTTACAAGCGGGATGTAGCCGTGTACTACTTAGATCAAGACGCGGCAAACTGATGGGAAACCCTTGAAAGACGCCTCAGATATTGCCAGACATCCGAGTATGCATGGGTACAGTTTAGGGCGGAGTTCCTTAAAAAGTACTTCCAGTGGAAGCTCGTGATCGATTAGAAACTCAGTATATGCAACTGACTCAAGGAGAGCAAAGCGTGCGGGAATATGAAGCCGAATTTACTCGATTACGTCGATATGCTCGATTTGGAGCACATGATGAAGAGGCAACGCCACGAAAGTTTCTTCATGGGTTACGATCAGACCTATTCTGTAGGTTAAGGACAGTTCCGTATGTAGACTTATCTACGTTGGTAGAATTGGCTGTCAATGTAGAAAAAGCATTGATCGGGGAGAGAAGATATCTTGAGGGCCTTACGCAAAGGCCGAATCGAGCAAGGAACCTAGAGCAAGTGCGGAAGGGTCGTCACGATCGGCCAGCTAACCGGGAAAACAGGACCATTCCGGCCTGTTACAATTGCGGACGAAGGGGCCATACTGCGGCCAGATGTTCAGCGCCAACCGTAGGGCGACAAGACGTTGTCTGTTGGTCTTGTGGAGAGGTCGGACATTACTCCAGTCGCTGTCCCAAGGGGCAAACGTTGCAAGGACCACAACCGAAGGCTATTCAGCAGGACCTAAGTGATTATCTATTGGACCATTCCCAGAGCCACAGCAGCCAGCGGGTGCAGGAAGAGTATATGCCCTAGATACGAACGCGGTCGGCCCCTCCCGTCCCTCTCAACCAATCGCAGGTATGTGGGGCTAAAACTGGGAATTTATATTCTTAATATTCATAGAACCAAAAGATTGTGTGCATTAATGTGAATTGATGATTGAATTGAATGTTAGTATGGTGATAATTATGCTTGGTGGATAATTGCATTGGATTGGATTGATTAGGAACCTTACGAGTGGGAGGTATCTTGGTCAGTAACGGCCTTGGATCATCATGAGGTGATTCTCGGAATGGATTGGCTAATCCGGTATCAAGCACAGATGGACTGTGGAAAGGGAAGAATCAAGCTAGTAAAAGATGACTATTCTGAAGTTTGGTTTGACGGGTTTCGACCAAGCACTGGAGTTGAGTTCTTATCAGCCATAAGAGCAATATCTGCACTGCAAGCTGGGGAAGCTTACTTGGTAACCCTTTCTATTAGCGACGATGGTGTGGCCGAGAACCCGGAGTTAAGCAAAATTCCAGTGGTTCGAGAGTTTGAAGATGTGCTTGGACCATTAGAAGGAATACCGCCACCCAGATCAAGCTCTTTCACGATCACTCTAGAATCCGGAGCCGTTCCCATTGCTAAAGCACCATATAGGATGGCACCAGCAGAAATGGCAGAAATTAAGAAGCAACTTGAGGATTTGACCGAAAAGGGCTTCGTAAGACCAAGTTCCTCATCTTGGGGAGCACCGGTCTTATTTGTCAAAAAGAAGGATGGTAGCATGAGGTTATGCATTGACTACCGAGGGATCAATAACTTAACCATTAAGGACAAGTACCCACTTCCGAGGATAGAAGAACTCCTAGATCAACTCCAAGGATCCAAACTCTTCTCGAAGATTGATTTAACCTCAGGAAACAATCAAATACCTATTGCAGAAGAGGATATTCCAAAAACAGCATTTCGCACTAGGTATGGGCAATACGAGTTTGTGGTGATGCCTTTCGGACTTACAAATGCCCCAGCGGCCTTCATGAGGTTGATGAATGAAGTGTTCCGGGAATACTTAGATGAGTTTGTCATTATTTTCATTGATGATATACTCATCTACTCGAAGAACACAGTCGAGCATGAGATTCACTTGAGGCTAGTATTGACTAGATTACAGGAGCAGAGGTTATTTGCAAAGTTCAGCAAGTGCAAATTTTGGATGAAGGAAATAGGCTTTCTAGTCCACAGAGTCTCGGAGCATAGAGTATCTGCAGATCCGGAAAAGATAGAAGCTATTAAGAACTGGCCTCAACCGACTAATGCTACGGAAATTCGAAGTTTTCTAGGATTGGCTGGATATTACAGAAGATTCATTAAGAATTTTGCTTCAAAGGCTAAACCCCTTACCAGATTAGCCGGAAAGGGTATTCAGTTCCAATGGACCCCGGAAACTGCCAAGGCATTTGAACAATTGAAGGAAGCCCTGACCACCGCACCTATACTGGTCTTACCTGAACCGCACCAACCATTTTCCATCTACACAGATGCATCTAGAATAGGACTTGGTTGTGTGCTAATGCAGAACGGTAAAGTTATAGCCTATGCTTCTAGACAATTACGGAAGCATGAAGAAAATTACCCGACTCATGATTTGGAGCTAGCTGCGGTAGTATTCGCCTTGAAGATTTGGAGGTCATACCTATATGGCGAAACAGTTCAGGTTTTCACAGATCATCAGAGTTTGAAATATCTGTTCACTCAACCCGACCTAAACCTAAGACAAAGGCGTTGGATGGAGTTCATCGCAGACTACGACTTAAAAATCCAATACCATGCGGGGAAGCCTAATGTAGTAGCTGATGTCTTAAGCAGAAGGCAGCTAGTTAAGAGTACGGTGAAGGACGTAGAAGAGCTAACCGCATACAACTCGCGACAATAGAAAGAGAGACGAGCCAGCCCCTGGGGATACAAGACGTAAACCAGACCAGTTTGATTAGTCGCATTCGAGACGCTTAAAAGGAAGATACGGAATTGAAAGGAATCATAGAAAAGCTTTCAGAAGGCGAAAGAAGGAATGAGAAGGGGTACCGTTTAGCTGATGATGGAACGCTACTCCTATATGGAAGGATCACAGTTCCGTTAGAACAGGAACTAAGAGAGGAAATATTAAGATCAGCCCATCGATCCATATTGAGTATTCACCCGAGAAACACTAAAATGTACCGAGACATAAGGCGCTTCTACCATTGGCCAGGAATCAAGAAGGCGGTAGCAAAATGGGTAGCTCAATGCCATGTATGCCAGCAGATTAAAGTCGAGCATCAAGTACCCGAGGTTTACTTCAAAGCTTGCCAATTCCGGAATGGAAATGGGAAGCAGTGGCCATGGACTTCATTACTGGTCTACCCGTGGCTCCAGGTCGAGGTAACGATACCATATGGGTGATAGTAGACCGACTGACTAAATCTGCTCATTTTCTTCCAATAAAGCTTGGAGATCGGTTTGAGACATTGGCCAAGCTATACCAAAATGAGATAGTGAGACTACAAGGAGTACCGGCAAGCATTGTATCAGACAGAGATCCTCGATTCACTGCGCGGTTCTGGAAGGCTTTTCAGGAAGCCCTTGGAACCCAGCTACACATAAGTACAGCCTTCCATCCCGAGACTAATGGACAGACAGAAAGGACGATCCGAACCGTAGAAGACATGCTTCGGATGTGTATACTCGATTGGGCTGAAACATGGGAGCAGCATCTACCTTTGGTTGAGTTCTCATACAACAACAGCTACCACTTAAGCATTGGAATGTCAACTTATGAGGCTCTCTACGGTCGTCCATGTCGCACACCTTTATGTTGGGTAGAAGTCGGTGAGCGAAGACTGTTTGGGCAAAGTATCGTGGATGAAACCACCGAGAAAATTAAAACAGTAAGGACGAACATGAAAAAGGCTCAAGACCGCCAAAGGAAGTATGCAGACCAGCGACGTCGGGAATTGGTCTTTTCAGTCGGGGACTGAGTATATCTAAAGGCCGAGGCACAAAAAAGAAAGGATCGATTCGGTAAAATTGGAAAATTGGCTACACGGTTCATCGGACCGTATAAGATCGACCGAAGAGTGGGAGAATTAGCATACCAATTGGAATTACCGTCTGATATGGCACTACATCTGGTGTTCCATGTGTCCATGCTCAGGAAGCACATTAAAGACCCAAACGAACTAGAGCCACAAAGGATTGAGGAGTTACGGTCTAACCTTACATACCCGGAAGGTCCCATTCGAATAGGGAAAAGACGTCTCAAGAAGTTGAAGAATCGAGAGATTCGTCAAATACAAGTCTTTTGGGGAAGATAGAATAGAATGGTGGTTACATGGGAAGAGGAAGACCGATTTCGAAGAGAATACCCCGAGCTATTCCATGAGGTTGAAGAGATGAGAGTTTGAGAAATCGGGGACGAATTCTTATAAGGAGGGGAGAATGTAATGACTCGTACTTTACAGGAAATCAGAACGTTCGGACGGTACGGTCGCAAGCCGGCAATCATCGGGTAGTCAGGAAAGATATGTGAGTAGTCGGAATCGAGCTTAAGCCCTGATGCAGAAATAGACGTACTGCGGGAAATAATCAGACTAAGCATCGCGATCGGGACGAGAAACATCGATACGGACGGATCGACTACGGGAAGGAAATGTCGATCGGATATATATCGCGATCGAGAATCCCGTTCGGCAATAGCTGATGTTCTGTGATCGAGCTGCATAAGCGGACGGACGAATATCGGGAGCAGTATGTGCGGATGGCCGATAAACCGTACCGGTCAGGTTATACGCGCGGATAGGCGCATATCGGGTGCAGCACATACAGTCTGTCGATGCCGATAGCCGATAACTCGGACTGCCGATAGTCGACATCACGGCATGCCGATAGCGCGGTAAGCCGAGAACTGAGTATACCGAGACCGAGCGATTGCCCGATCATCGAGCGATGTATACGCGAACTGCCGATGCCGAGCAGTCCCAACGCTTGGAAGACTGTCCTGCATCGCGCAGCACGTATCCGGTACCAATCCTTGACCCGATAGCGAACGGAACATCTGAACGCTGAGCGATAGGAACATCCGAACGCGGTAACATCGGACTGGCAGGAGTGACGCGATATCTGAAACCCGACTATGCGTAATGATAAGCCGATAGTCCGCGATAGATGAATTTAGCCGAGGAAGTGAGTTTTTCCGAGAATTTAGCCGAGTATGATGTGGATCCTAGTCAGCGCCACGTTGTACACAAGCGCCATTGTGTAATCTAATTCTGCATGGATTTATCTCTAGTGGAATTAAGTGGGACAGCTGTCGAAATGCTAAGCTACCAAGTCAGGGACAGGTGGCGGGATTAAAGGGTGTTTAAGGAGATAGTGGGACAGGTGTTTAAAATAATTCATGCAAGCCTGCCTATATAAACCCTTAACCCCACTTCCTTAGGAGTTTTAGACAGAAAATCTACCTAACGGAACCAAAGAAAGCGTGAGAGTAAGAAAGAAAAAGAGAGAAAAGAAGCCTTAGTTGCTGAATCCGTGAGTTAAGATTAGGAGAAAGAGGAATCCATTGGTAGAATCCATAGCTGCAAGTCCATCCGAAATCTGTGAGTTGGTTTAGCTTTTCTAAGCAAGAACGCGGTTTTGAGTTCGGTTAGGATGGATATGGGTTCCTGAATTAGTGCATGTCATGACCTATGTGCCTTTTTCTTATTTGTTTTGTTATGTTGTGCGTATGTGGGTTATGTTTAAAATCGATGATAGTAAGCATGCAAGGGTGTATTAGCGTGATTTGCATGGTTGCTTGTTGTCGTCTTTGAGTAAGGTTATTATGCGGTGCATGTTCGGATAAGTGGATGTGCCGATGGTTGGATATGGGATATGGCTGTACGCATGCGGGGAAGCATGTGGTTTGGGGTAACTTAGCTATTCCGTAAGCATGCGAGGGATGGCTTGCCACCATCCTGTGGGCGACTTACTTGGCACAAGTTCATCATCGTCAACTCCTTGTAGTTTGTGTGACTAAGGATTCACCGGAACGGATAGCTGTTCATCCTCATGAATGCCTTAGAGCCTGTGTGGCTGAGGATTCATCGGAACAGTTGGGGAGTAAACTAAGTTACCAGTGCACATGGGTAGAATGGGGTCATTGTGAAATGAGTGTTGCGGCTGAGTCCTAGATATCGTATTGTCTTGTGATGTTGCGTGTTGATATATGGTTATATGTTTTTATGATTTGTGGGGACGGGTAGTTATTCATTGTTACCAGCTCACTCAGCATTATGTGCTGACCGAATTCGTTCTTGCAGGCCGGAGTAAATCTGTAGAAGGAAAACGTGACCGACCAGTGTAGTTTGCCGTTTCCCTTGCATAAGTACGAACCAGTTCCTCTTCTTATTTTGCGACCTAGTATCTTTTTGTATTATGTCTATAACTTGTGCCGGGTTTTGGAACTGGGTATGTTTTATGTGTAAAGATTAAACGATGGTTTAAGTACAATGTTATGCTTGATAAATTTCCAAAGGCTATTGTTTTCTTTTAAAACCCTGTATAACAAGCCGGCCGGCAATATAACGAGGATCTCACTACTTGGTTCTGAGAACCTTGAAGTGAAGGAGTTAACCTTTGGGGTACGAATTTTGATCCTTCGGTCTTTTGAAACTTATTCGGAAGAACGGATGATCGGAATTTGGACCTATCGTGACACCTTCGGTCTTATAAGAACGGGGGTGTTACACTATCTATGGACTATGGTTTAAAACAATTCCCAAGAGCTTGGTACCATAAGCTGAATGTGATCTTAAGGGACAGATGCTTCAAAAGGTCAGAAGTTGAACACTCTCTTTACACTTTAGGGGTAGGAAGGTATTGTGGTTATACTCATTTATGTGGATGATATAATCATATCAGGGAGTGATAAAGTAGGCATTAAATCTACTAAAACTTATTTAAAGAGTGTCTTTGATATTAAGGATCTAAGTGAACTTAAATACTTCTTAGGAATTGAAGTGTGTAGGTTCAAGGAAGGTTTCTTCTTATCTCAGAGAAAATATATTGTGGATTTACTAACCTCTACAGACATGATGGAAGCTAAACCAGCTAAGACACCTCTAGAAGAAGGCTACAAGATAAAACCTGAGGGGGAGCTAGGAAATGACAAGTATCATGATGCAAAGCTGTATAGAAAAGTGGTTGGTAAGCTCATATACTTAACCATCACTAGACCTGACTTATGTTTTGCTGTGAAACAGGTGTCTCAACATATGCAAGACCCAAAGATAAGGAATTGGGACATGATTATGGGCATCTTGAGATACATGAAAGGCACTAAAGAACAAGGGATATAGATGTGTTGTAATGGAAACACATAAGTTGTAGGTTATTGTGATGCAGATTGGACAGAAAACAAAGAAGATAGGAGAAGCACAACCGGCTACTGCACCTTCATAGGAGGTAATCTTGTGACTTAGAAGACCAAGAAGCATAAGGTTGTATCTTGCTCTAGTGTAGAAGCTGAATACATGGCTATGATGAAGCTTACAAAAGAATGCATCTGGCTGAAGCAAGTACTCCTTGACATTATTGGCGTGAGCTTAGAGTCTCCTATCACTGTCCATTGTGACAGTCAAGCAGCTATACACATTGCTTCTAACTCTGTGTTTCATGAAAGAACCAAGCATATTGAGGTAGATTGCCATAAGGTGACATAAGCTATTGGAAATGAAACCATCTTACTTTGCTACACAAGGAGTGAAGATCAACTAGTTGATGTGTTTACCAAAGCTACAACACTTAACACTGGCGGCTCTATCTACCCAAGGTTTGGCCTCATGTCCATTCCACAACACTGATCATGATCATGGAAAGTTATACTCTTTTTCCCTAGAAAAGGTATTGTCCCAATTGGATTTTCCTTTTTTTGGTTTTTAATGAGGTAATGCTTCATGGTTGCAAGCTTAGTCATTCTACATTAATTAAGCTTGAGGGGGAGTGTTGGAATGAAGAAGAATCATGAACACAAAGAGAAGAAATGAAGAAAGAATTCCTTAGACTCTACGAAGGCGCCAGTGTCCATGCTATCAAAGGGAGTGACTTAGGCTTGTTTGTGATTAATGATATGTTATCTTTGTAACCAAACATATAATAGGCTATCCTAGTATCCAAACAAACCTAGATTATAGTATTATAAATAGCTATCTCTCTCTTCTTTTGTAAGCAAGAAATTTATTTTTCTAATTTTCTCAATAATAATCATTTTCACTCTCTCTCAATCTCCAAATCTCTGAATCTTTTAATATCATAATCTTTCATGGAGAATCTGCATTGCACACCAGTTCGTCTTTGGACCGAGGCTTGGCCATCTTTCTCTACTTTTTTCTTTTCAACATGTCTTTAATAAAAATTACATAACTCTGCAACCAGGGTTCCAAATGACTTTATCAAACTTGCATATGAAAGGTATCTGAAAGGGCTTCATCTCCACCAAGTGAAGGTTGGTCCTAGACGGGGTTCGTCCTGGGCTTGACTTATGCTCCTTGAAATCTTTTATGTTGGTTGAAATTACACTTTTCGGGATTGTGAAGTTTTGAATGTTTAGTTTATCTCCAAATCACATATATGTTTTGAAATAGTCCATTTTGCTTTTTTGCATCATTTTAATGTTTGACTTAAAATAGTTAAAATACGAAAAAACTACATCTAAAAGCATAAATCACAACAAAATACTCATAAAAAAAATAAAAACTAAAGAACATGTAAAAACTATTGTTATCAGTGAGCAACCCTATTTGAGTTGTCCAAGAGAGCTTAGGCAGTTGTCCAAATTAAGTTCAAATTCATTGAGTTGAGTTGTAAGAAATACATGTATCTATGATGAAATCTAACTTTCAAACTATGAGATTAAAGAATGGTGCACCCTTAACTTTAAGAAGATTCAAATGCATCAAACAACTATTTAATACTATCCAACGACACTAAATAGGAAAATCAAGTATGAAAGCTACATGAATTTCTTTTTATATTTTTCAAAAATAGAACACAAGGTGAGGTAGTATATCTCTCCTCCAAACTTATTTTACAGAGTCCCTTATGTGAGAGTAAACTCGAAAAGAGACCTAAAAAGTAAGGAAAAAGAACTTGAAAATGTAAGAAAAACTTATATGTACAAGGGTTGGAGTGTTACTTTGAGATGGCTGGAGAAAACGAATAAGGAATGGAGATTTCGAGTCCTAGTGGTCTCCAGATCCCACTGAGAAGAGCCGACATGTTCCTCCGTTTAGGATGGGTAAAGGCAGCGGTTGCCTATCCCCACTGAGCAGCACCGCTAGGAAGCTCGGCCAATCTTCAGCGGCTACGTCCTCCTGTTGGCCTTGTCCTGCTGGGATCCTCCCGCTAAATCAATAGGTATGTTGTTGGCCACCGTCCATGGCCACTGTACGCTTTTGAGATGGAGACCAGGTGAGTTTTAGATACAGCGGCCATCTACCTCCCAACGTTTGTGCTACTGTGACGCTCGAGAATAATTTAGTGCCTGGCCAAACCGGTGGAGTCGCCCGCTGGACCCTGAAAAATATTAGAAAAATTTCTTAAACTTGTTAGCTTTCACAACCTTGACTCAATTCCAACACCCAAATGTTTCAAAACACACAAATAAAAATACACAATAAGATAGAGAGATGTATGTACAAAGGATACCATGAGACTTCCTCCCAGAGCTTAGTTAAAGTCTTTAGCTTGACTTTTGTTTCACTAACTAAAGAGGATTTGGATTTAGCCTACCTTCAAGATTAATGGTCAGGAATTGAGACAGTAGCTCTTGAAGCTTAGTTGAATCTTTTTTAAGCTGGGACTGGTGATAGCCTTGGCACTTGAGAATAGTTTGACTTTTCCTTGCACTTGAACTTGTACTCAATTTTTTCATCCTAAAGTCTCAATGGGTGTAAGCTTAAAGTATTAGGAGGTGAATCAAGGGTTTCTTCCATCTTATTATTGTTCTCAAAATTAACATCTCCAACTAGACACTTCTCATTCAGTCACCAAATAAACTGTATACACTTTCACCATCCAAGATTTTCTCTTCAAGCTTTGAAGGCTGATATTTCACCACATTCACAATCTTGACTTTTAAGCTCTATCCTCCTTAATTCTCAGCTATCCATTGGTGATTGTCCCACAAATCAATGAAATTTTTTTTTTTGTCAACTATGTCCAAAACAGTGAGGTCTATGGGAATTTTGCATTCACCAAGCTTCATAGGATAGTCTTCAACTTCAAAGAAACCAAGTGGAGATATGGAAGAAGCATTCCCAAACATGATAGAAGAAAGGTGAAGTTTTATATCTTTGATCCCTAGACTCTTCCCCATGTCAAGTGAGAATATTCACACTTGCACCAGAATATCAAGCTTTAAATCACCAATAAAGCATGGTATGGTGAGCTTCCCTTAACCATCAAGCTTGGGAAGCGCGATTTGTGCTACTTGGAGATCACTTTGTGATGTAGATAGTCTCATAAGCTTTTTTACCTTCTCCTTGTTGGAGAGGAGCCTCACACATATCCCCATATTAGACAGCTTAACACAATTCTCACTAATATCCTTTTTGAACTTTGAAATAATTTTTTTTGAGCTTTAATGAGGAATCTCTTTGGAAATGAAAACATGGGCTCATAAAGAGGAGGCTCAATTTTAGGGTTTTTTTCTACCAATGCTCTTGGAAACATCTTCTTTTTCTATGGTTATCTCTTCATCTTGCACAATCCTTCCAACATCATCACCATCATTAGAGAAGATGGCATTGCAAAAATCTTTGGGATTAACTTCTAATTTTCCTGTAGAATTCCACTTGGACTCTTGGAGCTAGGAGCAGCTTGAGCAACCTTGAGGGCCAATGGTTTTCACATGGGAAACCAAGCTTGAGATCTTTCCATTAAGATCAATGTATATCCATCTATCTTTTTGTGGACCTCAACAGACCTTTTACCTAGATCAGAACAAAGGTTGGTTTGTCCATCCAAAATTCTTAATAGAGCATTTGTTTCATTGTTGGGCTGGATGTTGAGCAAAGGAGTTTCATTGAATGTTGAATTGGTCAGTTTGTTGATAATTCTCTTGATTTAATTGTGGCATTGGTGTGAAGTTTTTTTGAACAGTGTTGTGGCCTTGAACCTTAAGAGAAGGATATGTTTGGTATTGAGGGTTCTTCATATTCGTGTTCATATAGGAAAAGTTGGGGCGATTCCTGTTGTAGGGATTGAAGCTTTTTTGATAATCTTGTCCACTGATGAAGTTAACCTCCTCTTGACGGAGCAATCTCAACATCAACCTATTAAGTAGAAGCAGACTCACCAACAAACTTCATGGGCTTTTGAGTAGCTTTCAAGATAATTTAGAGCTTTCATCTCTTTTCTGTAATGATCTTCTCTATTCCCACTCTCTCTATATGTTCTGTCAAAAAATTTCTCTTAATTGTTGTCACATTGGAATAGATTCTCAACAACCCTCACAGTTGAACAAGATAAGAATTCGAATTCCTCTTAGATTACCTTTTCCTTTTGAGAAAAAATCGAGCGAGGAAGAGGAAAGGGAGAGAAGATAGACTAAGAGGAACAGAGATTAACAAGCCGAAAAAACCTTGATTTCACGGGATCGAGAGAGAGAGCTCGAAAATGTGAATTTCAATTTCTGATTTCTTCAAAATTAGAATTTATAATTAATTATTCGGATCAATTGGGGTTCAATCGAGTCTGGTCAATGGACAGGCGGATTTTAGTTGGATTAGTAATTATATAAAAAATTTAAATATAAAGTTATTTGTTCGATTTTTGTGATAAAAAGAATTGACAAAAAAATTATTATTAGAACGATGACATTTCAACTTTCTTCTTCAAGAACAATGGCATTTTACTCAAAACATGGGGCATAATTGTACATGTATACTAAAGGTCTTAATAGTTTAAATGTAGTAGTGTGGTTGGGGTTACAGATGTTTGTGGAAGCGAACCATTGTCGTTTTATGCATTATTAAGTGATTTGCAGCTATTAAAAACATGTGAATTTAAGAAAAATTTATGATTGGTTGACCAGCTGAATGAAATAGAATTTAAATAACAAATTAACAATATATATATTATATAATAATATAAAACATCAAAAATTTATATTATTATCATAATTTATAAAACCATTAATTTAATATAATTAGTAATAAAGATTTATGTATATTTTTTTAATTTTGATGAAAGTTATAATTTTAGTGGAGAAATCTTTTTTTGTAAAAAATATGTTAGATTTAAATTTTTTAGTTTAGTAGATATATAATATGTCAAATTTATTTATATATTTCATAATTATAATATTCAAATCTTAAATTTTTAATTTATTATAATTTTTTTTGGTTAACTAATTATTTTATATATTCTTATTTTAAAATAAATTTTATCTTTTTAAAATATTTTTTTATTACTCACTCGTCACTATTAACAACCACCAATGTTAAAAGAAATAAGCTTTTGATTTTGAACAATTTAGAGTGATAAAAAACTTTAAAAACATTTTCTATGATTATTATCAAACATTAACAATTGTTATCACCTGTAAAAACTGCATTTAAATGGTAATCCGTAATTAGTCTGCTAGTAAACAAACTGAGAATAAAATGGGCTACTTATGCAGTAAAGTAGTAGTTAATAGGTTTCTAAAACAAACTACAAAACCAAAATCTTTCGTCTTGAGTGGGTGTTTCTAATCGATAGTGATACTAAAGCTGAGCGTCTTGTTGCAGAAACAAAAAATGGAATTGAATCTTTCTCACTTCTGTTAAAATGAAGAAGAGACAAGAGGAGCTTTGGCACCTAGGTTCAAAGGAAAGGAGAGTGTTTGTCACTTAAGTTAGGTTATCCTTGTAACCAAACATGTATTAGTCTATTATTGTAGTCAAACAGGCCTAGACTAAGCTATTATAAATAGGTCTCTCTCTCCTCACTTGTAATCTATGAAAATCATAATCTTTGTTTTCTAATAAACATTCGTTCTCTTTATTTTCTCTATTCTCTCTATTCTCTCTTCAAATCTAACAATTTCATTCTACATTCAATCTCTAAATCTTTCATTCTTTCATGGTATCAGATCAAGTTACAAAAATAACCTTTTAGTCTCTTCAATCTTATCATTCCTTCTTTCTTAAAACTCTTGTTGTTCATCATAATGTGTGCATCAATCATCATACCATCATCTGGTAAACCAAATCATGACCTATACTTCTTGGATCATCGAGACCGCCATGCACAAACAATCAGGAGAGGCCAATCTTGAATCCTCTTTATCGCCATCTTCATCCAATAGGTTCTGCATCAACTTCTTCTTGCTCCTCAAACCGCGATCAAAGACCATTTTTTATCTGGTGATTCCATCCTCAAATGGCTTTCTTCTTTCACAAGAAAGGTTACAAGCCACAATCCTAGAAATCTGATTGCTTCCTTTCCAAGATTCAAGGTGTTCTTGTTTGATTCAAGATTTTGTGTCCTTCTTTCTAAGAATTGGTTCTGAAATCCAAAAACGAATTAGTTTAAAGTCTTAGGATTCATTTTTAGAATATTTTTTAAGAAACACTTCCTTGATAAGGCGGTGTTTAGGCGGTTATTAGGTGGTTAGTGGAGTTAGATGGTTAGTTAAAAGGTGGTTAGGCAGTTGTTAGGATAGTTGTTGGTGCAAGTGGAGTGGTTGTTGCTGGCGGTTGTGGTTGTTGTCAAAACAGTTAATAAGCTGTTGTTAGGTGGTTATAGGAGTTAGGTGGTGGTTCTTTTTTTTGTTGCAACAAGTAAAACAGTTTGTTGTGATTGACAAGGGGGTGGTTAATTCTGCTTGGCCTTTTATTTTTTTAATAAAAAATATATCTCATGAAGTTTAGCAAACAAATTCAGGCTCCAGTGATTTTAAAAGGGGTGAATTACCTACTATGGTCAAGAACAATTAATACCACATTATGTAGCAGGGGACTATGGTCTCATGTTTTGATCAGCAAAGCGCCATTAGTGGTCTTTGAAGGAGCAGCTCAGGAAGAACAAGATAAGGAGGATGCTGACATGTTGGGTAAATGGTTTCAAAAAGACCAACTTGTTATTTCCATCTTGCAGAACTCTCTTGAAAGTTTTCTCTTAGAGGCTTACTCCTACTGTGAAACTGCTAAGAATCTGTGGGAAATCCTCAAGAATGTTTATGGGAATACTTCTAATCTAATGATGATTTTTGAGGTAAAGAAGTCCTTAAATGAAATCAAACAAGAGGAAATAGAGTTCACCAGACATTATGGGATATTCAGAGCTTTGTGGGCTGAATTGGACATGCTCAGACAAGCCACCACTGATCTCATCACTCTCAATAAAAAAAAGAGAGAGCAAGACAAGGTTTTTGGGCTATTTCTAACTCTTAACTCTAGCTATGCTGATCTAATCAAACATTTGCTAAGAGAAGACAAGCTTCCAAGTCTTGAGGAGGTGAGTGCTAAGATACAAAAAGAACAAGGTTCTCATGTGTTGTTTGGACACAAAGAAGAACTGGCCATTGCTCACAAGAGTTTTTACAATCCTAAAGAGAAGAAGAGGTAATTTGTGATCATTGCAAAATGATGGGTCATACAAAGAAAGAGTGCTGGATTCTTCATCTAGAGATCAATCCACGGTAGTCAAGGGGTAGAATGAGGAGCCTTCAAGCTGGAAGCTCCAATCAAGCTAGCAGTTCCAGCTCTTACCAAGCCAAGAGCTCACACCAAGCTGGCGCTGGCGGTCCTTCCTATTATCAAACCGAGATCTCTCTCCAAGATGGCGTATCCTTTTCTCCAATGTCTGGTCTTGTTCAAACTCAAACAACAACACCATCATCTTCCATCATGACAACTACATCAGATTATGTCAAACGATTTGATCTAGAAGCTCTTATCAAGGCATTATACCCTGGTAATGTGTTTGGTAGATCTCTTCATGCCTCTTTTCAAATTTCTAATAACTCTAAACCTTTGATAATAGATTTTGGAGCTTCTCATCACATGATTAGGTGATCTGGACTTAATTGAGAACTTAGAACATGCCTTAGGAAATGTGTTCATTGCTAATGGAACCAAAGTACCTATCAAAGGAATAGGAAAGTTAAAGTTGTTTGATAAAGAATCCAATGCATTCTATATGTCATCTTTCACATCTAACATATTATCTGTAAAAAGAGCTTTCACTGATTTGAATTGTCATGTTATATTTGGTCCTAATAATTTTTTTCATGATATTGATACAAGAAGAATTCTTGGAAAATGAACTACTAGGAATGATTTGTATGTGCATGAAGATTTTTTCTTGAATGATACTTCAAAATCGTGTGTTGCTATGGTAGATAGTAGTGTGCTAGCTGATCAATGACATGCTAGATTAGGACATCCTCATGCTAGAGCTTTGGAATTGTTAGTGCCTATCATAAAATTTGAAAATGATGTGTGAAGCTTGCATATTAGGTTAGCATTGTAAAACAATTTTTCCAAAATCTATACACACCTATAAGCATTATGTACTTCTCATATTTTATCTAGGAAAAATCACAAGTATTTTGTTACTTTTATTGATAAAAAGTCAAAATGTACTTGGGTTACATTGATTAAATCTAAAGATGTTAGAAGCTTTTATGAATTTTTAAACTTATGTGAATAACCAATAAAATGCCAAGATAAAGTGTTTTAGATCAGATAATGGAGGTGAATACACAAGTCACAAGTTTCAAGAACATCTACAAAACTATGAAATCACACACCAAACAAGTTGTCCCTATACTCCTCAACATAATGGAGTAGTTGAAAGGAAGAACAAACATTTAATGGAAGTAGTGAGATCCATGATGTTCCACATGAAAGTTCCCAAAAGGTTTTGGGGAGATGCACTTATGACTGCATGTTATCTAATCAATAAGACATCCATTAAAGTCCTAGATGACTTGTCTCCATTTGAGATCAATCAAACTAAGCCTAGTATTGAAAATCTAAGAGTATTTGGGTGTGTTTGCTTTGTTTTAGTACCAGGTGAACAAAAGAACAAGTTGGATGCTAAGAGTATCAAGGCAATGTTTATTGGATTCTCATAAAAGGCTATAAATGCTTTAATACCGAGACTAGAAGAGTCCTGGTTTTTAGAGATGTCAAATTCCATGAAACCAAAGGTTTCTATGAAGAAGGAACCTGTGATCAGTTTAAAGATATCTCTTCTAACACTTCTGACCAAGCTGAGAACTTAATAAGACTTCTATAAAGCTTTGGAATCACAAAGGAGCATCCATCTTCTCCTATTACATGGTGTTCTCCACCAGTCCCATGCATCTCTTTGCAAGCTCCACAACCGGCGTGGAACGTACCAGCCCCAGCTCCAGCCTCAGCACAGCACGAATCGGCCCTCTCTCCAACCTCGTCACGGCATGAACCGGACCAAGCATCTCCCCTTGATCATGAGGGGGGCCAAGAATATGACCATGATCAAGATGATTCAGAAGGAGAAATTCTAGTCTCAGATTCAAAGAGACAAAGGGATATTTAACCTAACCTTGTACAAGCTTTAGAAGAAGATGACAATACAACTCAAGGAGAACGAACTGTTTTCCTTAGAAGAAGCACAAGGCAGAGATTTCCACCAAATTTCTACTACAATAACAATGCAGTAATTCACCATGGTTAGAGAGTATGTAATTTAGTTCATATATCAGATTATCATGTTGCATTTACTTTAAGTTTTGATAAAGAGCAGATTTCAAGAAGCTATGAGGAAGCAATGGCTATAAAGGAGTGGCGAGAAGCTGTTCAAGCTGAATGCCAAGCTATGGAGAAGAACCAAACATATGCGCCACCCACATTACCAAAAGGAAAAAAGATTGTAAGTTCTAAATAGATATTTACCATTAAGTATAAAAGCAATGGTGAGATAGATAAATACAAAGCTAGGTTGGTGGCTAGAGGATTCACACAGACTTATGGTGAAGATTATAGTAATACTCTGTACCTGTAGCTAAATTACACTCAGTTAATGTTGTTTTATCACTTGTTACTAACCTGGATTGGGAACTATGAAAAATGGATGGTAAGAATGCCTTTTTGCAAGGAGAACTAGAAGAAGACGTGTATATGACACCACCACCAGGTCTAGAAGATCAAGTGTGAACCGGAAATACATTGAGGTTAAGAAAAGTTATATATGGCTTAAATCAATCTCCAAGATCTTGGTACCATAAGCTGAATGTAACCTTAAGGGACATAGGCTTCAAAAGGTCATAAATATAACTGATAAATCCATATTTTAGCAATTTTAATAGATCATTTTGTACATAACTTGCATGATTTGACCATTAAATTTCACATTTTAAGATACATTTAGGTTCATATGCATTAGAATTTTAGGATGTTTTTCACTTTTTATTTTTCAGAGGATTCAAAGCAAGTTATGAACGTTTTCGGAGTTTATGAAGTCACGGGTAGCTGATGCAACTATGCGAGAATGATCAGAATGTGTCAATAGGATGGACGGACTTAAATGGAGATTAAACCTATACACCTCCCTATGTGAAGAGATCGATCGATCTCAGCCACAAACAATCGATCGATCGATTATGTGATCGTGATTGCGTGAATTTCCAAGACCGATCAGAAAGAGAGAAGAACGATCGAGCAATTTTAGATCGATCGATATCCGTCACGACCGATCGATCTAACAGCCCAAAAATGTCTACGACGGATTCAAGGATCAATCGATCCCTTCGTCCGATCGATCGATCCCGTAAATAACTCATTATTTTTATTTCCTTTTAGTCTAATAAATTAGGTTTTTGGGAACCTATGAATATGTGGTTTTAAGGAAAACTGGGGGCACGTTTTATTCAGCCTCCAGAGAGAAAAAAATGATAGAGAACCCTAGTGATTTCTTCAACAATCTATGGTGTTTCGTAAGACAATTATTGTTTTATTTTCTTAAGAATTCTTGTATAATTCAATCTCTGCAATTTAATTATGTTTTTTTCAACTTTTATTGTTTTTCATGCAATTTCTGTTATGTCTGAGTAGATTCTTAAATTCAACCATGGATAGGATAGATGATTAGGGGAATTGAGATCATGAGATGATATTTAGGTCTAGGATTGTGTAATCCATCACTATTAGATATGTTTAATGTTAGGTTGATCTTGGAAGAGTTAATCTAGGGTTTATCGAATTCACACCTTGGGAAAGGGATAGTGAATTCATAGGATAATCTGAATAGTGAATCATATGATTATAGCCTGCGGAAGTAGTTGTCTAGAGAATTTGATGAAGATTGAGATGAATCTTAATGCTTGTTTAGTTTTAGGGTTTGCAATGAGAATTGATCAAATCTAGTTCCAAGCAAAGGGGTTTTTACATGGGAATGTATTAATCTGTTCATAATCTCATTGTCTGGAAATGGAAATTACACATCCATGATTTGAATTGATATCTCGATCTCATCCTTATTCATTCTAACGCCTAATCCATGGTTGGATTATTTCTCCAATTAATATTTTCTTTATTCAATTCATTCGTCGTCTTAATTAATTTGTTCTAAATTAGTTAAAATTTATACTGTTTCAATCACCATTGAACTTTGAATCTCTTAGCTTAGAATAAAATTCTTATAATCTATTGTATTATAAACCTTCCCTGAGGATCGATTCCGTTTATACTACAAGAGGCATAACTGTGCACTTGCAGTCACTAATTCGAGTAAACTCTTGAAGGTACTTGTTAGTAACCTCAAGTGAAACTCGTGGAAATAAAAAAATTCTCTATCAAGTTTTTGGCGCCGTTGCCGGTGAAGCAATTTAGCCAATAGATTTAAAAAGTCATCTAAGACTAAGTTTATTACAATTGTTACATTCCTCTTGTCGCTGACTTAGACTCGAGAATCTTTTCGTTTTGCAGGTTCATGAATTTGAGGAGTAAAGGACAACAAAACCTGCAACTACTGATTCACGAGATAGGACACTTTGAGAGAGGAAACCGTTTGAGAATTCTAAGAGAAAGACTGGAACAATCTCCGAATCCGAACATGGAAGATCACAGAGGAGAAGCTCAACACTTCCAACAAGAAGAACACCAAAGGCGTGGAATTGGTGCATTACCTATTCCACAAGTTGACGCGAGAGCTCCTCGCAAGCGAATTGGAGCATTTGACGAGCCTGGTGAAAGGACCATCAGCCTTGGCATCCCTACGCCAACAGTTGCCAACAACAATTATGAACTCAAGACGAGTTTAATCAATATGGTGCAAGGTTCCAAGTTCTATGGTCTACCCAGTGAGAACCCACTTCATTATCTAGATGATTTTGAGAGGCTCTGCAGGACAGTCAAGATCAATGGTGTCCCTCAAGACGCAATCAAGATGATGCTATTTCCATTCTCTTTGGGAGACAGAGCTGCTCAGTGGGAACATAATGTGCCTTCAGAGCTGGTCTCCACATGGGCTTTGTGCAAGAAAGAATTTACTAATAAGTTCTTTCCCAAGCAGAAGACAGCCAAAATCAGGAATGATATCACTACCTTCCGACAGGGACCAAATGCGTCATTCTATGAAGCCTGGGACAGAATGAAAGGATACACCAGAGCATGCCCTCATCATGGGGTAGAGAAAGATGCATTGCTGGGAATATTTCATGGAGGAGTTCATGACAAGTTCAAAATAGCTCTTGACACAGCAAGCTATGGAAGTTTTGCTAATTTGGATGTTGACCAAGGAGAGCAGCTGATCGAGAACCTAGCTCAAAGCAACCAATGCTACAGTGAGGACTATGATAGGTCATCAAGAGGTGTGAAGCTGGAGGATCAGAAACTTAAGGAAATTAACGAAAAGCTTGATAGGCTGGACAAGGTTCTGCACTTGAACCAGAGACAAGTCCACTTTGTGGATCAACAAGATGCCTACTAACCAGACTATCAAGACCCTACAATGGAGGCTTTGGAAGGGAACCCTGAAGAAGTAAGCTATGTAGGAAATCAGAGAAGCTATCAGTATAAGCCTTGTAACAACAACCTATCCTACAGGAGCCAGAATGTGGAGAATCCACAAGATCAGGTATACGCTTCGATCCTGAAGCAGCAAGGATAAGGGTATCAAAATCAGAGTCAGAGCTACCAGTCCAAGCAACAGAACCAGCAAGGACAAAACAGTTTCCAACCTAGACCTTTCAACCAACAAGGTCAAGGGAATTTCCAAAGTAATAACTACAGCAAACAAGGGCAGTTATCAAGGGCAAGCAAACAACCAATCCAGAGGATACTCGAACTTTGGCAATCAAGTTCCTTCAAACAGCAGCTATGTGCTAAGACCACAACTCAACAACTTCCAGCAGAAGGGAAGCAATTTGAATCAACTTCCTCAGGATGATGAAGAAGAACATGCTGAAGCAGCTGCTGGAAGGACAAGGAGGAACAAAGAAAGAGATAGCTGAGATAAAAGCTTGCCACAATGATCTAAACTCCAAGTTTGAAGGACTCGCGACGCATGTGAAAGGACTAGAGAATCAAATTTCTCAAGTGGCTTCATCTTCAAGAAGCAATGGAAAAGAGATTCTACCTGGACATCCTGAACCTAATCCTAAGGAGTACTGCAAGGCCATAACATTGAGAAGTGGAAATGAATTTCCAAGTAGAGGAGCAACAGGAAAGAAATCTGAGTTGGATGACACACATACTGAGACAGCAGCAGAGGAGATAGCTGGTGAAGAAGTTGAAGAAGATTCTTCTGCAGAAAAGAGCATCGCTGTGAATGCTAAAGCTGACAAAAGCAAAGCTACAGGGGAGACAGCTGATTTTGTGCTCCCACCTTATGAGCCAAAACTTCCATTCCCTGGAAGATTCAAGAAACAAATCCTAGACAAGTAGTTTGAGAAGTTCAAAAATCTGCTGGGAACAGTTCAAGTCACAATGCCACTAATGGATCTTGTTCTTGACTGTCTGATCTACAACAAGCTTCTTAAAGACATAGTGACCAAGAAGAAGCACTGGAGGAAGCTATGGTACAAATTAATCATGAGTGCAGCGCAATAATTCAGAACAACCTGCCTAGGAAGCTCAAGGATCCTGGAAGCTTTACACTGCCTTGCTCTATTGGACCTCTAAGCTTCAAGAATTGTCTGGTTGATTTGGGAGCAAGTGTTAGTCTAATGCCACTGACTGTGTCAAAGAAATTAGGGCTGACAGACTTTAAGAAGACTAGAATCTCACTGGTGTTGGCAGATAGGTCTATCTGGTATCCTATTGGTATCCTAGAAGACTTTCCTCTGAAGGTAGGAGATTGCATAATCCCCACTGATTTTTTGGTATTCGAAATGGATGATGAACCTACAGACCTAATCATCCTTGGGCGTCCATTCCTAGCCACAACTGGAGCTATTATTGATGTGAAGAAAAGGATTATCGACCTGAACTTGGAATCCTCAGTATTAAAGTTTGATATACTGGAGGTCATGAAGAAACCTACAATAGAGAAGAAGGTCTTTTACATTGAGATGCTGGAGGATATGGTTGAAGAGTATCTAGAGGAGTTAGCTGTTGAAGACTCTCTTCAATTAGCTCTTACCAGGGAATCTGCAAGTTCAATACAGATCAACGAGGAAGTGGAGCAGTATGAGCGGATCCTGGACTCTCATAAGCCACTGAAAGGAGAGATTAAATCAAAGTTGGAAGTTCCAGAAGCTAGCAATGATAAGACTAGCAGTAAAGACGATTGGAGTGAGAAGAATGCACCAAAGCTGCAACTCAAACCACTACCACCAGGGTTAAGGTATGCTTTTCTTGGAACAAACTCTACTTACCCGGTGATTGTTAGTGCATCTCTGTCTGATGATGAAACGTCTATGTTATTGCATGAGCTGAAAAAGTATAGGAAAGCCTTAGATTACTCTTTAGGAGACATCAAAGGAATTTTCCCATCATTATGCATGCATCGAATATATTTAGAAGATGACTCTAAGTCATCAATAGAACATCAGAGGAGACTGAATCCAAACTTTCAGGAGGTATTAAAAAAGGAAATCTTGAAATTACTAGGAGCAAGAATCATTTATCCCATTTCATATAGTAATTGGGTATCGCATGTGTATGTGGTTCCAAAAAAGGAGGTATCACTGTGATTAGAAATTAGAAAGATGAACTGATATCTACAAGAACTATCACTGGTCATAGGATGTGCATAAACTATAGAAAACTGAATGCATCGACTAGGAAATATCATTTTCCATTGTCATTCATTGATCAAATGTTAGAAAGATTAGTCAATCATTCATACTACTGTTTTCTAGATGGATATTCTGGATTCTTTCAAATACCCATCCATCCTTAGGATCAGGAAAAGACGACATTTACTTGTCCTTATGGTACATTCGCTTACAGGAGAATGCCATTTGGACTATGTAACGCTCCTGCGACTTTTCAAAAATGCGTAATGTCTATTTTCTTTGTAATGATTGAGGAGATAATGGAAGTATTCATGGATGATTTCTCTGTGTATGGTTCTTCTTTTGCTGTATGTCTTTCGAATTTGTGCAGGGTACTTAAAAGATGTGAGGAGATGAACCTAGTTCTGAATTGGGAGAAATTCATTCATGGTAAAAGAGGGTATTGTACTTGGACACAAGATTTCAGAAACTGGTATAGAAGTAGATAAAGCCAAAATTGATGTCATGACCAGACTCACACCTCTGAAATCTGTCAAGGAAATTAGAAGTTTTCTCGGGCATGCTGGTTTCTACAGAAGGTTTATTAAAGACTTTTATAGCATTGCCAGACCACTCACAAGACTTCTTTGCAAGGATACATAATTTATGTTTGATGAGGAGTGCATGACAGCTTTCTTGAAGCTGAAAGAAGCCTTGACAAGCGCCCCAATAGTACAGCCATCAGACTGGGATCTCCCCTTTGAGGTGATGTGTGATGCAAGCGACTATGCTGTGGGAGCAGTCTTGGGACAAAAGAAAGATAAAAAGTTGAACGTGATCTATTACGCCAGCAGAACATTAGACGATGCACAAACGAAGTATGCTACAACTGAGAAGGAGCTACTAGGGATTGTGTACGCATTTGAGAAGTTTCGAACATATCTGGTTGGTTCTAAAGTGATAGTACACACAGATCATGCAGCACTATGACACCTACTAGCTAAAAAAGGATGCAAAACCGAGACTGTTGAGATGGATATTACTTCTGCAGGAGTTTGACTTGGAAATCAAGGACAAGAAAGGGATAAAAAATGGAGTTGTTGATCATCTGTCTAGAATGAGGATTCCGGAGATTCTGCCTATCAATGACTCACTACCTGAAGAGCAGATTCATACAATTCAGATGCTCCAGATTGTAGACAGCGAGCTAAACAATCTCCTAGAGACCAATGCAGTTGAACTGAGTCTTCCATGGTATGCAGACTAGGTGAAGTACTTGTCATGCGGAATCCCACCTCCAGAACTCCAAGGCTACAACAAGAAAAAAATTTTCCGATATATCCAACAATACTACTGGGACGAGCCATTTCTCTACAAGCAGTGCAAAGATCATCTTTTTCGAAGATGTATCCCTAAGGAGGAAATAGCAGGAATACTGACACAATGTCATGGTTCTGAGTATGGTGGACACTTTGCTACTTTTAAGACTGTCCAAAAGATACTACAGGCAGGGTTCTGGTGGCCCACGATGTTCAAGTATGCTCATGAACATATCTCTAAGTGTGATGCATGTCAGCGAAAAGGCAACATGAGCAGAAGAAATGAAATGCCACAGAATCCCATTATTGAGGTTGAAATATTTGATGTGTGGAGGATTGACTTCATGGGACCATTCCCATCTTCCTACAACAACAATACATCTTAGTGGCAGTTGATTATGTCTACAAGTGGGTATAAGCTGTTGCAAGTCCTACCAATGATGTGAAGGTGGTTATCAAGTTAATCAAGAGCATAATTTTTCCTCGATTTGGAGTCCCAAGAGTTGTGATCAGTGATAGAGGCAGCCATTTCATCAACAAGATTTTTGAAAGTTTGCTGAAGAAACATGGGGTCAAGCATAAAGTGGCTACACCTTACCACCCACAGACATCTGGGCAAGTGGATGTTTTGAACAGGCAAATCAAAGAAATCCCTGAGAAGACTGTCGAAAAATCAAGGATTGGGCAAGTAAGCTTGATAATTCTTTATGGACATATAGAACTACCTAAAAAACCCCCATTGGCACCACTCCATTCAACCTGCTATATGGAAAGAGTTGTCATCTGCCGGTAGAACTGGAGTACAAGGCATTATGGGCTATCAAGATGCTTAACTTCGACATCAAGACAGCTTCAGAAAAACGCTTGATTGACTTAGAAGAACTTGAGGAAACAAGGCAAGCAGCATATCAGAGCTCAAAAATCTACAAAGAGAAGACCAAAGCCTTCCATGATAAAAGAATCCTGAGACGAGAGTTCAAAGAAGGAGACCAAGTCCTGCTTTTCAGCTCCAGACTGAAACTTTTTCCGGGAAAGCTAAAGTCAATATGGTCTGGACCATTTACAATCAAAGAAGTCAGACCATATGGAGCAGTAGTACTTTGGAACAAGTTTGGGGGAGAGTTCACAGTCAATGGGCAGAGATGCAAACCTTACCTAGCAACCGAATACAAGAGCGGGAACCTACAAGTTTCCCTCTCCGAACCTCTCACTGCATAAATTTAAACGCCATGTCGTCAAGCTTAGTGACGTTAAACAAGCGCTCTTGGGAGGCAACCCACATTTCTTATTGTACATACTTCTATTTTAGTTATTTAGGATTTAGCTCTACTAACTTAGTTTTAAATTTTGCATGCACCATCACGAAAACAGGAACGATCGATCTTCACTAATCGATCGATCAATCCCAAAAAGGCTGAATTTTGTGGCAATATCTTGGATCGATCATACCAGTTTGGATCGATATATCGATTAAAAGGAAAAATTTCTCTGAGCAAACAGATCAACCGATCCACAGAAGATCGATCATTCTCTTAAAAATTTCAAAATCTCGTGACCAGCCAAGATCGACCGATCGATCGAATTAAAGCCGAGAACATTCGCGATCGATCAATCTATAAACAGATCGATCGATCTCCACTCCAAGTAAGTAAACTAGATTTTGATTTCACTTAAATTAAACCGAAAAACACCTTTATAAACCCGATACACGATCAAAACAGATCAAAACACAAAAACTTCATCTCTCTCGCGAAAAATCACCCTCAAACCCTAAAATAATTAAATTCTTCCTAAAATCTTCGATTCACCATCGATTTGAGTGTTTTTTTTGTCTAATCCGCTCAGTTTTTCGAGTTCTACACGATTCCATAACTTTCACACTCGATCTGAAAAGGTATGACTCTCAATCTTGACTTTTTGATTTCTGTTCAAATAGGAAATATCGAAAAAATCTTGAATTTTATGATGTTTTTAGGAGAAATAGATGTTGAATAGGGATTTGTTAGGGTGTTTCGCACAATACCCGTGCATGATTTAGTAATTTGGCAAGATTTAGCGAAATTCAGGATTTGAGTTCGAAGTCGGGTTCGCGATCGATCGGTCCCTGATTTGGACCGATCGATCAAGGTACTTTGAATTTTACCGTAACACTTACGGATCGATCGATCCTTTTTGAGATCGATCGATCGATGTTAGGATCGCTCGATCTTTCTCCACCATGATCGATCACATGTTATTTTCAATCACTTATTAACATGATTTGGTTTCCAATTATGCAGATATGGCTAGAGGTGACCAGACACGGAAAAGACGAGGCAGGGCCACCGCATCCAGCTCATCCCAAAGAGCCGACTCAGACATCCCGGCGACTACATCGTATCTGTGGACTCGCCCGGATAACACCCCATTTTATCCGGATGACGAGCAGGACTGGAGGACAGAGCTGATCCCGCACACTACTATGCGGGAGATGCAGCGGGACTTGCGGTATCAGAACTACCGCCATGGAGAGGCTTTGACGCACCATCACTGCACATTCTACAACGGACTGCTGCGTATCGAGATGGCGCCCACACGTTTTGTCTGCGAGAAGACTCTTGAGCGGATAGGTATCAGAGAGGAGGTCCAAGCCATGCTGCATAGGCTCGGACTTGACACCATAGCGTACCAGACCTATCCACTCTCTCCTATTTCTCCAGCGGGGTTCTTTACGAGATTTCCCTTCGGGATCTTTGTGACCTTTATGGGTTCGACAGGACCCAAGAGCTGTGCAGCTGGCCCTCTGATTTCCCGCAGGCCACTGAGTTGTGGAATCTGATTGGCTCAGGAGGCTACGAGTCTAGATCAGCTAAGCTGACTCACATTCGGAACCCCGTGGTTTGGGTGGTTGCGAAGATCCTTGGCAACATCCTGTTTGCCAAGGAAGAGTTCGGAGCGGTGAGGAAGGACGAGCTCATGTTACTTCACTTCGGACTCCCATCATCTGCACACGCTATTTACACCAGCCCTCCCCCAACCACGCTGCGCACCAACCTGGGTGCTATCTTCGCGGAGAACCTCGTCTCCAAGAAAGCCCGTGGCCTCAACACGGTGAACAAGAAGTTTGAGCGGATTGGGAGCCTCTTGACTCCTCTCTTTATGCATCATGGGATTGATCTTGGCTCCACACCCAGCGAGCAGAAAATCGCCCTCTTCGACGAGCACTTCTTCCGGAACAGTGGGATACTTAAACCGGGGTACATATATCAGTTCCAGGATCGCGCAGGAGCTACCCAGTTCTGCAAGCTCCCCCTCCGTGACTTCACAGCCCTGAGCTCTAGGGCGAATTTGGAGTTCACCATTCCACCTGAGCGGCTGCATCAGCCTAGCATTGGGTCGCGACGACGAGGTAGCTCATCCAGAGCGTATGCTTCACAGCCCCATCAGGAGAACGACAGAGTCCCCGACTACTATCCTCCCCAGACCCAGGAGGCCCCTGAGGAAACATATGTACTTCCCCTCTTTTCCGGAGAGTATTACCTCCCACCATATTCCTCCGGTGCTACAGAGGCTGAATTTCGAGATTAGGTGGTGGAGTCCCACAGGAGGTCCCACTCGATGATGCGACGGATGTGGGAGACGATAGCTCGGTCCAGATGCCCACAGCCACCTTCCTGCTTTAGAGGACCACGGACCAGGGAGACAGGCGAACCTTCCGGAGCTGCGGACATTCCTTATGTTGCTGGACACAGGACAGGAGCTGATACAGAGGACACAGAGTCAGACTCCGAGGCTAGACTACCCAGGCGCAGATGCGGACCGGGACAGAGTCGCAGCGTGAGCCCCGAGGATCATTGACTTCGTAATTTTTCTTTCTTTTGTTTTCCTTTGTACTTTTCATCATTTTTTTACTTTGTTTCTTCTTTTGGTTTTATTTTTACACCGGGACAGTGTAAAATAGGTCTGGGGGAGGATATTTGTGTTTGCATTCATTTTTGTTTTCGAGATTTATTATTCTCATTTATTTATTTTTGCATTTCATGAGCATAAGGAACCATGATGAAATTTCCTTAATATAGTCTATTGCTCATTTTATTAGCTTCAATTGATGAGTTATCGGTTATTTGATGCATAAATTGCTTGTTGAAACATAAGATTGATCCATGCCTGGAATTTTGTTTTTAGATCACTCTTAGTTGAAGCATGTTTGATTTGATATTGCCTCTTATTTATTGAAATATAACATGGATTTAGAATTATCAGGTTAGATTACCAGATTTGAACTCATGGATTTTACCTATACATACTTGGATTTCTTTTACCTTTTTTTTTACCACTCTTTGTAATCCAAGTAGACTATCCTACCTTAAGCCTAACGTCTGTTCAAACCACATTATATTTTAGTGAGTGTTTTAGGCCTATTTTGGAATGAACTTGGTAGAACGTGTTAGGTAGGAACCGACAGGATTAGCCTCTCATGTAGTTTTGGTTCACACTTTTTGGACCAACTAGGATTAGGTAGATACTTAAAAGGAAGAAAAGAATGGGTAACCAATGAGTTTTGAAATAGAAAAACTATGGGTATAAAATCTTTAAGAGAGAAATGGATGCAAGAAAAAATAAAGAGATAAAAGTCTAGTAAAGGGTAGTGGAAATAATGATAAAAATTTCTGGAGTAGAAAAAGGTTGTTGCAAAAGAAGTAAAAAAAAAAAAGGGAAAGAACCAGCTAAAAGAGAATCCAAACCCGCTAGACGGATTAGAATAAACACCCCTCTCCTAGAAAGAAAAGTTGAATGAAGATTTTATTACTGATCTAAAAGACAGTATAAAAGTTAGCAATACCTTTCTAAGGGTAGAATTATGATCATTATGGGGAATAATATTTGCTTTGGTATAGATTTTCAGTGAGTATACTTCGGGTATATGAGAATCTAGTCTTATATGCATCTATTAGAGCTTACCTTTAGCATTCTTCTAAAGTTCATTCCATTTCTGAGAGATCCCTACGTTTATCTTACAAGACCTATGGAAGAAGAGATTATTTTTATCTCTTGACCTTGCCCTTAGCCAAATGAGTTCAATGAAAGTATCTAACATGATTCACGAGTTTCTATGTTTAATGAATGTTAAAAGAGTTGGTTGATCTGAATGCATTGTGTAGATTGAGTTTGATCTGAGATGATTTGTAATGGGCATGGCTAAATTTTTAAGTAAACTTGCACACTTTGCATTCGAGAACTATTAGCTTTGAAGTTGAACAGAATATTTGACCAATGTGACTTGGCTCTGAGTTCTAAGAGGTTTATTATCTTTCCTATTCCTAGTCATTTGCTTGAGGACAAGCAAAAAGACAAGTCTGGGGGAGTTGATAAACCCACATTTTAGCAATTTTAATAGATCATTTTGTACATAACTTGCATGATTTGACCATTAGATTTCATATTTTAGGATACATTTAGGTTCATATGCATTAGAATTCTAGGATCTTTTCCACTTTTTATTTTTCAGAGGATTCAAAGCAAGTTAGGAACGTTTTCAGAGTTTATGAAGTCACGGGTAGCTGATGCAACTATGCGAGAATGATCAGAATGTGTCATTAGGATGGACGGACTCAAATGGCGATTAAACCTATACACCTCCCTATGTGAAGAGATCGATCGATGTCAGCCAGAAACGATCGATCGATCGATTATGTGATCGTGATTGCGTGAATTTCCAAGACCGATCAGAAAGAGAGAAGAACGATCGAGCAATTTTAGATCGATCGATATCCGTCACCACCGATCGATCTAACAGCCCAAAAATGTCTACGACGGATTCAAGGATCGATCGATCCCTTCGTCCGATCGATCGATCCCGTAAATAACTCATTATTTTTATGTCGTTTTAGTCTAAGAAATTAGGTTTTTGGGAACCTATAAATATGTGGTTTTAAGGAAAACTAGGGGCACTTTTTATTCAGCCTCCAAAGAGAAAAAATGATAGAGAACCCTAGTGATTTCTTCAACAATCTATGGTGTTTAGTAAGACAATTATTGTTTTATTTTCTTAAAAATTCTTGTATAATTCAATCTCTGCAATTTAATTATGTTTTCTTCAACTTTTATTGTTTTTCCTGCAATTTCTGTTATGTCTGAGTAGATTCTTAAATTCAACCATGGATAGGATAGATGATTAGGGGAATTGAGATCATGAGATGATATTTAGGTCTAGGATTGTGTAATCCATCACTATTAGATATGTTTAATGCTAGGTTGATCTTGGAAGAGTTAATCTAGGGTTTATCGAATTCACACCTTGGGAAAGGGATAATGAATTCATAGGATAATCTGAATAGTGAATCATATGATTCTAGCCTGCAGAAGTAGTTGTCTAGAGAATTTGATAAAGATTGAGATGAATCTTAATGCTTGTTTAGTTTTAGGGTTTGCAATGGGAATTGATCAAATCTAGTTCCAAGCAAAGGGGTTTTTACATGGGAATGTATTAATCTGTTCATAATCTCATTGTCTGGAAATGGAAATTACACATCCATGATTTGAATTGATATCTCGATCTCATCCTTATTCATTCTAACGCCTAATCCATGGTTGGATTGTTTCCCCAATTAATATTTTCTTTATTCAATTCATTCGTCGTCTTAATTAATTTGTTCTAAATTAGTTAAAATTTATACCGTTTCAATCACCATTGAACTTTGAATCTCTTAGCTTAGAATAAAATTCCTATAATCTATTGTATTATAAACCTTTCCTGAAGATCGATTCTGTTTATACTACAAGAGGCATAACTGTGCACTTGCAGTCACTAATTCGAGTAAACTCTTGAAGGTACTTGTTAGTAACCTCAAGTGAAACTCGTGGAGATAAAAAAATTCTCTATCAATAACACACTCTATTTACACTGCAGAGTAAGGATGTGATCTTTGTTATTCTCATTTATGTTGATGATATAATCATATATGGAAGTGATAAAGTAGGAATAGCTTCTACTAAAGAGTATTTGAAAAGTGTGTTTGATATTAAGGACCTAGGAGAACTTAAATACTTCTTAGGAATTGAAGTGTGCAGATTTAAGGAATGTTTATTTCTTTCACAAAGGAAGTATGTATTGGACTTACTAACATCTACAGGAATGCTAGAAGCTAAGCCAGCCAAAATCCCATTAGAAGAAGGCTACAAAGTAGAATCTCAGGGGGAGAATGAAGATGGCGAGTTTAAGGAAGCAAAGTTGTACAGAAAGGTTTTTGGTAAGCTGATATATTTAACCATCACTAGACCTGATTTTTGTTTTGCAGTCAATCATGTATCTCAGCATATGCAAGACCTAAAGACAAAACATTGGGAGATGATTCATAGGATCTTGAGATACTTAAAAGGCACACATGATCAAAGTATATGGATGGGTAATAATGGAAACGCACTTGTAGTTGGCTATTGTGATGCACATTGAACAGGTGATAGAAATGACAAGAGGTCCACAACCGGTTATTGCACACTTATAGGTGGGAACTTAATCACTTGGAAGACTAAGAAACATAAGGTTGTTTCATGCTCATGTGTTGAGGCTGAGTATAGAGCAATGAGAAAACTTACCACTGAATGCATCTGGTCGAACAACTATTACAAGACCTTGGAGTAAGCATTGAGGCGCCAATCACTGTACATTGTGACAATCAAGCAACAATACACATAGCTTCAAACTCTGTGTTTCATGAGAGAACCAATCATATTGAGGTGGATTACCATAAAGTGAGGGAAGCTATTGAGAAAAGAGTTATTCTACATTGTTACAAAAAGAGCTCAGATCAACTAGCTGATGTGTTCACCAAAGCTATTTCACTCAAAGTTGCGAGTCTATATACACAAGTTTTGGACTCACTTCTCTTCCACAGCACTGATCCTAATCATGGAGTGTTATACTCTTTTCCTAGAAAAGGTTTTGTCCTAATGGGTTTTCCTTCTTTAGGTTTTTAATGAGGTAATGCTTCATGATCCAAGCTTAGCCATTCTTCATGACTTAAGCTTGAGGGGGAGTGTTGAAATGAAGAAGAGACAAAATGAGCTTTATGAGATCCTTGGCTCCTAGGTTCAAAGGAAATGAGAGTGTTTGTCACTTAAGTTAGGTTATCCTTGTAACCAAACATGTATTAGTCTATTCTTGTAGTCAAATAAGTCTAGACTAAGCTAGTATAAAATATCTCTCTCTCCTCACTTATAATCTGTGAAAATCATAATCTTTGTTTTCTAATAAACATTCATTCTATCTATTCTCTCTATTCTCTCTACTCTCTCTATTCTCCCTTCAAATCTGGCGATTTTATTCTACATTCAATCTCTAAATCTTTCATACTTTCAACTTCAAGGTCGGCTTCAATTTTTTCCAATCTCTAAATATGTGGTTTTGCTTTTTGTTTTCAATATATTTGTTCAATCTAATCGCGAACTTGGAGTGTGTGACGATTGCTGATTAATTCTTTCCCATTAATTTTGTTTTCAATTTTGGGATCTTCTTCAATTGTTAGACTTAACATATTAACAGAAACGGGATACAAATTAACTCTAATGGTAATTACTTCTTTCTTTTTAAACAGTTCAAAAAGCTTCACTTTTGTTATTTGGATAAATATAATTTCAAATGTTTGTTGTTTGATGTAGAATGATAATATTGATGAAAAACCATCCGTAAAGACAAACCTGAAGAGTTAGTATTAGCATTAGCTGAGGCAAAGATACTAACTACTTCATTAGTTCATAGAAGCAAAATCTTTGTCTATTTTCTTCTAATTGGTTGAATAAAATGGGTTCATTTGTTATGTGTGTCTTGTTTTTTGATTGTTATTTATTTTATAAAAAAAACTGCATCACAGGCTGAAGCTATCGTGTCGAAACTACAAACTAATGAATGTGAAGATGAGAACATGCTACAGTTTTGATTGCAGCGGATTTAGTATGTAGTGATTTTTTGGTCTATAGTTAATTACTATGGATGATCTCTATCCACATTATCACCAAATACCATTTTATGTTTTTCAAATCCAAACAAATTTTATCCGGAAAATATATTTCAGTTTGTATTCATTTTTTGGTTATATTTGTTTTCTTTTTTGTTTTTCACAATTAAATCTAATAGTTTTTTTTTTCTAACATAGTTAGTGGTTTGAATATCTCCTTTCATATTGCGAGATGATGGATTCGAATTCCAAACATATGTTATGAATTTCAGAAGTGGTTACTAGTTTTAATATTATTTTTAATATTATTTTTAATATTAAAATCTTAATTATGTATAATAAATTTCAGTGGATTGTATCATATGATTTTCGTGCATATAATTTTTGTTATTAGAACAAAAAAAAAATTATAAAAATAACACAAAAATTTTACTTTGTTGAGGAAAAGAAAAATTACGAATGGTCTCAAGTTAAATAATTACTGCCTAAAAAGTTAAAAGTCTTTCCTCTTCTCTTGAAAATACACAAACACTCTCTCTCCTCTCTACCAATTTTGGGTCTGTTTTCTCCTCTAATCCTCTTTCATCTTGATCGCCTCATCAACTCCACGCGTCCTCGTCACGCGCCGATGGATGAGATAAGCTTGAAGGAAGAAGAAAAGAAATGCAGACGTCGCAACAAAGCCATTTGCCGTGAAACTGGAGACCACGTCCATTACCTTCCTTCAACGCGCCGAACCAAACCAACGCGTACACGTCACGCGCCATCGCCGATATTCGAATCGATCTTCCGACTCACTCCCAAGTCACGCTACGGCGAATGCAGGAAGAATCAAGCTGCTGACATCGGTACCACCGCCTACGACGGCTGCGGCGAGTTCGTTAGCGCTACTTCCGGAGAAGATTTTTCGACATGCGCCGCATGCGGCTGCCACCGTAGCTTCCACCGCGAAGAATATCTTTCCGTCGACGGTGTCCCTAAGACAATACTTGAAATGCTAAAGCTTTCATCGTCTCGATTTCGACAGATCTTCTGCTCTCCTTACGGCGACGAAAAGAAGGAGATTGCGACAGATGGATCATGCGGCGGAGATTTAGTGGAGGAGGAAGCGAGGAGAGTGAAGAGGTTGAGGGCGAAGTATTCAGCGGAGCAGACGGTGAAGATGAGGAGTTACGCGGAGAAGCTGAGGTGGAAGCTGAGCTCTGAGAGTAGAGAGGAAGTTGAAAAATTTTGCGTTGAGATTGGAGTGAGTCGAGAGAATTATAGGGTTTGGATGAATAATCACAACGGCGGAGATTTAGTGGAGGAGGAGGGGAGAGTGAAGAGGTTTAAGACGAAGTATACGGCGGAGCAGACGGAGAAAATGAGGGATTATGCGGAGAAGTTGAGGTGGAAAATGAGCCCTGAGAGTAGAGAGGAAGTTGAAACATTTTGCATTGAGATTGGAGTTAATCGGAAGAAGTTTATGATTTGGATGAACAACCACAAGGAAAGACAGTAAAACTCAGTGATGTTTCTATTTTTTTTTAGATGACAATTAAATAAAATTTTCAATGATGTCTTTTCGTTTGTACATCTTTTCGTTTTTATGTTGTATATGTTACTTTAACGCTTTCATCATCCGTTCTAGCTTTCTATGTTTGTGCCTAAAATCGATTAGTTTGCATATCATTTTTGTTTATTTGGGATTCTTTGGACATGTCAGCCCTGTTCGGCCTGCAAACGCTGCGACACCAACCAGCAATCAAAATATAGAAGAAATAATGAAGATTCTGGTTGGGTAAGTCGCAAAATAAGAGGCATCTTCCGAAATCTATTTGAGTCAAACAGCAACATCTTTTTATTTTCACTCTAATCACCGTGTAGTTTTCCATTTTCTCAATCATATATTGACACAGTTTGTATATCTGATCTTGAAATTTACTCGCTACTCTAATCTCATGGCTTCTTCTTCTTCTTCTACCTCGTCTCGCACCTGGAGATACCGCGTGTTCACGAGCTTCCATGAACCAGACGTCCGTAAAACCTTTCGATGTTCGATGATTAAGGGATCGAGAGAAGCCTAACCATCGCACCTGCTCTCACGCAAGCGATTAGAGAATCGAGGGTCTCAGTTGTGGTGCTTTCGAAGAACTATGCTTCATTGAGCTGGTGTTTGGACGAGCTGGTTGAGATTTTCAAGTGCAAGGATGATATTGGGCAGATAGTGATGACGGTCTATACGGAGTAGATCCTTCACATGTCCGTGAAGAAGAAGCTCGTGAGATCTTCTGTATTTATGCTTTTAGACAAAGATTTGCACCATATGGTTTTGAAAAAGCCTGTGGAAAGAGTAACAAAGCTTTGCAACAACCTTCCGTTGGGTCTCTGTGTTATATGTTCATCTTTACGCGGGAAGAGAGAAGATGACTGGAAATGTTTACTGCATAGGCTAGAAAATAGCCTTGATCGAAAGATTGAGAGAGTACTTAGAATCGGATAGGACAATTTACATAAAAACGATCAACTTTTGTTTCTCCTCGTTGCATTCTTCTTCAACTATGAAGGCTGTGATCATGAGATGCTATTGCTCGGTGACAGTAACTTGGATGCTAGACTCGGGTTGAAAACCCTCGCCTATAAATCTCTCAATAAAAATATCAACCGAAGGAGAAATAGTGATGCAGAAGTTACTTAAACCACTACACAAAAACATGGATTTAACGACTGAAGTATTAGTCACCAATCAGTCACTAAATGATATGATACGACTATGATACGACTAATAATTGTAGTCGTAGATCCTTAGTCGCTAAAATCAATAGCCGTAACATAGTCATAAAACAGCGACTATTTTACGACTAAAAAATGTCGTGGTAAAGTAGTTGTAACATCGTCGTAAGAAGTTACAACTATACTACGACTATGTTAGGATTAATCTTTACAAACAGAATCAGTCGTAGTCTAGTCGTTAAACATTTGTGGCTTATAAGTGACTACATTACGATTGGTTTACGATGTATCTACAAAATCATATGTAGTCGTTATATAGTCGCTTAATTTTGGCGACTAAGATGCGACTACCGTACGACTGTTGAACCACTATATGGCTACTCTATTTTTCATTAAAAAAACAAATGGTATTGGTCTTTGTAACGACTTCAATTGAAATGTTTGTAAAGAAAATATACTCCAAAACATAAAATATCATTAACACAATCTCTCCAAATAATCTTAGCATCAAATTCTTCTATTATCACAATCCAAACACAATCAAAACACATATAAACTCATACTATTGTCACAGCATACCATACAAACAAAGACACAACATAGATAAGTTCTTAAGTTTATTACTAGAGTGATAAGGTGTTTACGAGTCGGGTGGACTTGAAACTGGATCCGGAGCTGTTGGTGCTGCTGAAGCTGTAGCAGAAGATGCATTGGCAGCCATAAAATTGAGAAATGCCGGATCAGTTTGTCGAAGGTACTTTTCCACCAAAGATAACTGATGCAGCTTGCTCTTTTGCTCAGCCACAAATCAGGCTGCTTGCTCTTTGATTTTACGGTGAGCTTCTTTCAGCTGTTCCTGCAATGCCACGAAAGATGTGGACTCTTCTTTTTGTTTGCTCTTGCCCGTGAGATCATTGGTTGCATCCTTGAGGCTTTCAACTCCATATAGACTATCTCTTGCATCCTTCTCCGTCGACTGTGAGAAGACATGTGAAACCATTAGTAATGACCATCATAAATAAAAGTGTAATGATGAAGATCTTTACTTGATCTGAATAAATATGGCTGTATACTCTTCTGTGTTGAGCTCCCGTGGGCATGAAGCACCGTCTAAACTAGATGAAGAGTCTCCCTCAAGCTGAGACAGCTTCTCATGCAGATTTTCTCATAATTTTGAGCTATCATCTCAGCCTTCCGATCGATGTAAGTTCCATCTGGCTTTGTATGTGTCTTGATGAATACTTCACCAAGACTCACCGGTCTACTCAGTTTCTCTTCCTACGATGTTAAAAAAATAACATATACATCATAGTTGCACGAGAAAAAAATCATTTGACAAATGTGGAAAACGAACCATTTCTTGTTGAATCTGTAGATATGAAGTCGGCACTGCTAAGTGGATGTGAGTACCAAGACTAATACGGTCAGACATACGAGCTTGGGAATAGGTGAGACTCTTTCGCTGTGCTTCTTCAGTGTCTCAGTACTCATTCATTTTTTTCCATATTGTTTCATTAATCCACGTTGGTCTCTCTCTGCTAGTCCGCACATTGCTAACGATGTCTTTCATCTGTCATAGACAAATCTTCTCAAAATGATATTGAACCATACCTGTTATCAAAGGATCCCATGTGTGGGTTTTCTACAAAACAAAGACAATGTTATTCGGTTAGTGAAAACAAACACAAACTTATAAAGTAACCAGCTGAGTTTCTAACTTACATAACAAAGACATTATGTTATTTAAAATAAACACAACCAACACGTGAATATGTTATCTGAATGTTAACTAAGAGAATACCTCAAACTCGAGGAAGTATCTTTCCTATCTGTTCCGCGGCACACACATCCAACTGTAATAAGGACCATCAAACTTGTTTGTGAAGATTTTAGTGATCTTTCGAACTAGTTTTCCTCCTTTATCACGCGTAAACCTCCAAAACAAAAACACAAAACTCATGTAATTGAATCTCACATGAACCATAAAAATAAACAATAAAAAAGCAGAGATGCATACCAACAGGTGTTCGACACTTAGGTGTGGGATACAGGACAGTGGTAAGGGACTCACGGTTGGGCACCATAAGCAGACCGTTTAGAGCCCTTTCCATGTCTTTTTGGAGTTCATGCAACACATCTTCCTTGAAGTTGTTGCCTTGAGAAGATGTCAATCTTGGAGCATCTTGGCTATGAGCTTGAGAGTTTTTCAGTTGAGACATTGGAGTGACCGGACTCTGATCGTTTTTGTAAAACGCCATTGGTGGTGGATAATCTCGGAAATGTGGTGATGATGATGTAGATTGATGGGGCCAAACACGAACTGGAGTTTCCTGCGAGTGAGGCGGAGGAATGTCGTCTGGTGGCCTGATATCATACTGCCTCGGTAGAGAGCTTGGTATTTTCCCTGAAGAGCTCCGGTTGGACCCTCTGGGAAGTTTTGAAATATGAGTCTGAGAAGTGGGAGTCTCGAAGACAGGATTCTCTGATGTGTTTCCTACGGTTTTCCTCTTTCGTGATCTCTTAACCATATGCATGGTGTGATCTTTTACGTCGTACTTTAAAACTGCAAGACCATAGATAACATTAGTATTGTAATAATATATATGTATCCAGAGTATCCATACGACAACTTCAAACACAGATTGACCAAAGAAACTTATATTTAAAGAAAAAACAACATAAAACAAAGCAACGGTCCAAACTGTATTCTTTCATAAAGAGAAAGTTGCATATGATTCAAAATGGAAACAAACAAAGCAATGGGGAACAGATGGAAATTCATAATTTTGTGTTAACCTAATAACCTAATACAATTCATGATATTAATGGGTATTCGTAGCGAAACTTCAAGCAAAAATACTCAAAATTAACAACACCAAAAAAACGGAGACATTCATTGAAACAACTTATGTTTAAGCAAACAAAGCAAACATAAAATCCTATTTTAAGTTACGAGAACTTCAACCCAATAAGTCTAAGTAGAGTATTCACCTCTTACGAAATAAGTTATTGCATACAAAATCAACCCAATAAGTCTAAGTAGAGTGATTAATCGGAGACAAACATAACAAAAAGTAGCATCGAGAATGAGAGGAAAAGAGAAATCTGATGCAAACCTGGAGCGATAGAGATTGAAAGTTGAATAAGCGAAAGGGACGAATCGATTTTGATGGAGGCGAAGGGAGAGAATGAAGGGGGCATTTTTTAAGGTGGCAAAGGGAGAGTATGCTCTCGTTTGCGAAAGAGGCGAATGGATAGAATGAAGAAAATGAAATTAGGTTAAACAATAGTCGATTATTGTCTTAAATTTCGGTTTTCTTTGGTAACAGCAAAATAGTCCCTATTTAGTGGCTAATGACTGATTATTATCCACATCTATTTTGTAGTGGTAAATTAGTCGCAACTTCGTTGCCTTTTTGATGACTAATGGCCGACTATGTTAAATTAGTCGCTCATTTACGACTACACCACCGACTATTACATATAGTCGCAAAATAGCGACGACTTTATGATTATATATTTATAGTCATAAATTTGTCACCATTTAGTCGTTTATTAGCCATAAAATTCAGCGACTAAATATGTATTCGCCATTTGTAGTCGTCAAATCTATGTTTTTTGTAGTGAACAAATGGGTAGATAAAGGATTCAAAGACAGGAGTCTTGGAAAAGCCAAGTCGTAATTGATACTAATGAAATTCGTGATGTCCTCGAAAATGACACTGTTAAGATTTTTTATTTATCTTATACTTGATGAATCCCTTAGACCGAATCATTTGGCAAAGCCCACAGATCTTATTTACTATTCTAACATTATCTCTTCTATTTTTGAATTTTGTTTAGGGCAGTAGAAGTTTGATGGGGGTATCTTTTGATATATCTACCATCGTAGACAACATTGATATAAGCCCAAGAGCTTTTAAAAGTATGCGTAATCTTCGGTTTCTCAAGATCTACGAGACTAATGTTAAAGTGCATGTACCCGAGTACATGGATTTTCCACCTAGTATGAGGTTATTACATTAAGAGGTATACCCTAGAAAGTGTCTTCCTCGTACATTTTGGCCCGAACATCTTGTGAAATTAAAATTGCAAAGAAGCCATATCCATAAGCTCTCGGAAGCAAGAAGAGTCATTACCCAGCAATCATCTGTGTATATTTTACTACAAATTGCGTAAGGAAGACGGACTGCTTGAACAGAACAATGAGATTTTATTCGAATTCAGCACCAGAGACCAGGATGACATTGAAATTATTGAATGTGGAGTCCAAGTACTTAGGTTTGGGCATAATTACTTTATATCCGGCTCATATCTGTTATCCAATCCGTATCCACCCTATTTTCCAAGTATTTGTTAGTGACGGCTCAGGTATTAAGTCTAATATTAGAAATACCCGTAAATACGGGTTGGTTCCAAGTCTATAAAAAAATTTCAATATCCAGCACGTTACTCGGCCCGTACCCACTACCGTACCCATTACTGTAAATACAGAAAAATGTCCAGCTTTCTCTCATATTCGTTTCTTTCTTTTAGAAACGATTGCTATTATTGAGTATATCGTATTAACGAGTTCGCAGATTCCGAATTCGAGTATTGTGAATCGGTCTATCAACGATTGTATCTTGAGACTTAAAAAGCGTATAGAAACCGTCGCACTACGGGCGCTTTATTGAGTTAAGGAAAGAGATCAAATCTCGCATTCGTTTTCTTTTTAAAATTGTTTATTAAATCGTTTTTACACAAATTAATTTCACTTATATATGATTTTCACAATCGTATCGAGTTTTATAAAATTGTATTTTCTTATTCAGTTTTACAGGTCCTACAGACTTAACTCAATAAATCCGCTTCTAGCAAATAGCTACAATCGGATTTAAGAAAAATGATTTTTATTTTTTTAAAAATCAATTTGTAATCGTTTCTGCGAACGCTGAAAAGCGAGATTGTAAAACGAATTAAACGATCTCAAATCGTTTATGCAAACGCTCAAAAAGCGAGTCTGCAAAACGATATCGAAAGATTTCATATCGGATCGATCTATCGTGATTTTGGGATCGATCGATCTCATGACGTCTCCGCGAACGCTATAAAGCGAGATTGCGATTCGTTTAACTGATTTAAACAAACGTTTAAATCAAGTTTCTGACTACCGTTTTTTTTGTGAAACAGATGGCAACTAACGCTGTGAACACTCTCGAAAACAGTGAGATTGTAACGATGGAGACGACTCAAGTCACTCCACAAGTGGCTGGATACTAGTGGACTGCTTCCCGAAAAATTTGATGGGAACAGATTTAAGAATTGACAACAGAAGATGCTCTTTTATTTGACATCTCTGAATTTGAACAAATTCTTCAAGGAGGATAAGCCAATCACTCCTGATGGAGTCATGGATGTGCGCACGCTATCCAATATTGATGCATAGAAGCATTCAGACTTTCTGTGCAGATGTTGGATCCTTATTCATCTGATAGACAACTTATACTCATTCTACAACAACAATAAGGAATATCCCACAACCAAGCATCTATGAATTGCCTTAGAGAGAAAGTACAAGTCTGAAAATGCTGGTTTTCAGATATATGTTGTGGCTAAGCTTCTGGACTTTAAAATGGTGGACTCAAAACCCATCATGGATCAAGTCGAACAGTTGCAGCTGATCAACAACGAGATTGCATCAGAAGGTATGATTCTTCCTGAAGCATTCGTGTTTGACTGCACCATTGAAAAGCTTCCATCAAGCTGGGTAGATTTCAAAAACTACCTTAAGCACAAACGAAAGGAGATGTCTCTGGGATCGTTGATCTCTAGGCTTCACAATGAAGATGTGATTCGCCTCTCTAAGAATGAAGAAAAAAGGTATCAATCATACATTCCGAGCGATTTAAGACAAAAGGCAAAGGCAAAGCAGAGGAAAATACTGGCAAGTACAAGAACTTCAAGTTCTCTGACTCCACAAGCTTCAAGAAGCTATCTTCTGGTGAAAAGAAGTATCATGGAAAATGTCACAATTGTGGTAAGATGGGTCACAAGGCAGATGTTTGTCGCAGCAAGCCTAAACAAAAGCAACATCATCATGCAAACCTGACAGAAGAAGATCTTTGTTGTGTTGTCACTAACCAAGTCAACACCATTGAAGGAAATCCTCTGGATTAGTGGTACGACACAGGTGCTACGACAAACATATGCTTTGATAAGGACATGTTTAATACTTCTCAGATATGCAATAATGATGAAAAAGTTCTGATGGGCAACACCCAAACATCCAAGGTTGCAGGATGTGGTAAGGTAATTCTGAAGCTGACTTCAGGACATCAGATTACTCTCACCAATGTGAAACACGTTCCAGACGAGGAAGAATTTGATCTCTAACATTCTCCTCAGCAAAGCTGTACTCTGTACCAATTTTCATTCTGATAAATTGGTATTTCAGAAAAATATAGTGTATATGAGAAAATGGCTTTGTTAAGAATGAACTGATCAAAATGAATATAATGACAGTCATTCCAAAAGTTGTAACCAACAATTCAATTAATAATAATGCTCCAGTGTCTTATTTGGTCGAGTCTTTTGATATTTGACATGAACGATTAGGACATGTGAATTATAAATCGTTAAAACAGTTAATGAATTCAAAATAATACCAAAATATAAACCAAGTAAAGACAAATGTGAAGTTTGCGTACAAGCAAAACTTACAAAACGAACATCATCCAAAGTCCAGAGAAATACTAAACCTCTATGGTTAATCCACCCAGATTTGTGTGATTTAAAATATTTACCTACAAGAGAAGGTAAAAAGTATTTTGTGACTTTTATTGATGACTGCACAAAATACTGCTATATTTATTTGTTACAGAGCAAAAATGAAGCTCTAGATAAAATCAAGGAATATAAGCTAGAGGTTTTAAATCAACTTGGAAAAACTATTAAAATAGTTCAGAGTGATAGAGATGGAAAATATGAAGGAAAGTTTGATGCATTTTGCAGAGAAAATAAAATCATTCATCAAACAACTGCTTCTTACTCACCTGAATCTAATGGAGTTGCAGAACGTAAAAACTGAACTCTAAAAGAAATAATGAATGCAATGATGCAAGAATCAGGCGTAACCCAGAACATGTGGGGGGAAGCTCTAATGACTTGTAATTATATTCTTAATAGGATTCCTCATACAGTGACAAGAAAACGCCATATGAACTGTAGAAAGAAATGGTTCCTTCATATAAATACTTGAAAGTGTGGGGGTGCTTAGCAAAAGTTGTAGTACCACTTCCTAAAAAGGTCACAGTTGGACCTAAAACAGTTGATTGTATATTTATTGGATATGCATATAACAATAATGCTTACCAGTTCCTGATTCACAAATCATACATACCAGATATTCATGTAAATACAATTATGAAATCGCGAAATGCGTCTTTCTTTGAAAACATATTTCCCTGTAAGAATAAATTAAACCCTAAGCGGAATAGGGAAAAAAGAGACGCAAGCGAAATAAGCGTTTCTACCTTATCTCTAGAAAATGGAGAAGACACTGAAAATGAACCCAAGCGTAGTAAACGGGCTCGGAAGGAAAATTTTTTTGGTGATGATATTTTAATGATTTTACTCACTAAAAATGAACCAAAGACCTCCGGTGAAGCAATGCCTACACCAGATGCACCTTATTGTAAGGAGCCATCAAAAGTGAATTCGTTTCATTTATGCAAAATCATACGTTTTACATAACGAATTTACCTGAAGGGTTCAAAGCTCTCGATTATAAATGGATTTTTAAAATCAAATTAAAAACCGATGGCACAATTGACAAATACAATGCTAAACTTGTAGTTCAAGGTTTCCGCCAAAAAGAATGTTTAGACTTCTTTGATACATATTCTCTAGTGTCGAGAGTAACTTCTATCAGAAATCTCGTAAACATTGCAGCATTACGAAATCTAGAAATCCACCAGATGGATGTAAAAACTGCATTTCTAAACAGATAGTTGGAAGATGGAGATATATATGAAAAAACCCGAAGGGTATGTTGTACTAGGAAAAAAACATAAGGTCTGTCGATTGGTGAAATCACTATATGGACTTAAACAAGCTCCAAAACAATGGCATTAAAAAATTGACAGCATTATGATGACAAATGGATTCAGCATAAACAAAAGTGATAAGTGTATTTATTCGAAGAGTACTAAAAATGCTTATGTCATGCTATGTTTATATGTAGATGATATGATTATCCTTGGAAGCAACAACGATATCATCAATCAGACTAAAACCATGTTGCGTGGACAGTTTGATATGAAATCACTAGACATCCTGGAGGATACATATTATCCCAAGAACATTATGCTGAAAAGGTGATTGATAAATTTAAAAAATATTCAAGTGGAACCGCAAAAACTCATGTAGATACTACTCTTCACTGACAAAAAATTCAGGTGAACATGTATCACCGAATGAATATGCTAGTGTGATCGGAAGTGTGATGTACTTGACAAATTGTACTATACCAGATTTAGCACATTCAGTAAATGTACTAAGTAGGTACATGAGCAATCCAGGACAACCAGATTTAGCACATTCATTGTTTTAGACAAAGCTGCAGAAGAAGCTGAGCATCTTCATAACTTCTTGGAAGATATTCCGATGTGAGAAAATCAGTGTCATCAATACGCATACATTGTGATAGCCAATCGGCTATAGCTCGTGCAAATAATAATTTGTACAATGGCAAGTCACGTCATATACATAGACGACATAAGACCATTAGACAACTGATCTCAAGTGGTATAATCTCGCTCGATTACATAAAATCAGCTGATAATATAGCAGATCCTTTCACAAAAGGCCTGACTCGAGATCAAGTTTAAAAATCATCAAGAGGAATGTGTTTAAAGCCTATGAACTAAAGATGAGATTTGATGGTAACCCCACCTACATTATTTGATAGGTTCAAAGGGATAACTAAATCAAATTAAGTCTAAAATAAACACTGTGAAACATTTATTTCTACCCAGTTCCTAAAGATGACAACAGTTTTATCTGTATATACAAAGGTTAAGCATTGACTTTTAATGAATTCATATATTCTAACCAATGAAGTGAAGCAGATTACTTCGGGACAAGAATACAAATATGAAAGATCACCTTGTGAGTATGAAATGGGGCCGTTTCTAGGAGAATAAATTAAATGTTGTATTCTCCAAGTTCACTCATGAAAAACCAAGCTGTTCAAGGCCAAAATGAACATAACAAGAGAACAAAAGTTCTACGAGGAAATATAACTGCGTTATAACTGGTGTCTCGGTTTACACTAGAAATTCGGGTGGTTCAAGACATCATGTTCACCCCTGGCCTTGTAAACTCCACATATATTAACTATGATTGGTTCAATGCTGAAAAATGCAACCAAATCAGATACGGTTATATTTTATTTATACTCAAGAAAGTCTTTCTTTTAGCTTTCTCGATCCTAAATAGTCTTTCAAAATCACCCTCAGTTTAGAGTCATTTCTATTCATGTGGTGGATTGTTGGACCAAAATGTTATTAAGCAAAATGATCTTGAAACATGTTGTTAAAGTGAATATAAAATGGGCTTACAAATTAGACCCATTGGGAATAAGTGAAACTTAAAAAAAGTCTCACATTGCTTAGGAGGAATTTTTTCCACTAACATATATAATGGAACAAAGTAACTAAGCTTCAAAGTGGTTTATGGGGAGAACCAAGGGATCCATACGCGCACACCACCACCACCACCGCCGTTTGCTTGTGTTCGGACTTGGGCTCGGGCTCAGGCTTAGACTCGGGCTCGGGCTCTGGCTTGGGCTCAGGCTCTGTCTCTGGCTCTGCCTCTGGCTTTGGTCTTTGGGCTTTGGGATTTGGGCTTTGGAGAATGTCTCGTCATCGAGGAGTCCCTATTTTTTGGCAACTGAAAGTAAGATCGGTTGATCCTTTATTTGGACTGATTGATCCATCCTCACGAGCATTACCAGGATCACTCGATCCAATCGAGATCGATCAATCGCGAGCTACAGATGGTTTCTAGCGGACGTTTCCAGGATCGATCGATCACTTACTCCGTGGGTTTCCAGGATCGACCGATCCCATACTGTGTGTGATTTCAGGATCGACCGGTACATACCAGATCGACCCATCGCCTACAGGATCGATTGATTCGTTTTTTAGATCTATCGATCGGGTTTAAAACTTGGTTGTTATCCGTGAATATTCCAGTCAAAATGGTTACAACCGCTTGGATGACCGCTGACAGTCGGGATTTTATCCCAAAAACCTCTATCAACTATTCCCTATAAATAGAGACTCCAAGCTATCATTTTGGACATTCCGAGCATTCCTGCAATCTCTTAAACCCTAAAATTCATTGCTTCTCTAAATTCACAGAAAAAAAGTCCAGCTTTCTCTCATATTCGTTTTTCTCTTTTAGAAACAATTTCTATTCTTGAGTATATCGTAGTAACGAGTTCACAGATTCCGAATTCGAGTGTTGTGAATCGGTCTATCAACGATTGTATCTTGGAACTTAAAAAACGTACAGAAACCGTCGCTCTACGGGCGCTTTGTTGAGTTAAGGAAAGAGATCAAATCTCGCCTTCGTTTTCTTCTTAATATCGTTTTATTAAATCGTTTTTACACAAATTGATTTCACTTATATCCCATTTTCACAACCGTATCGGGTTTTATAAAATCGTATTTTCTTATCTGATTTTACAGGTCCTACATCATGTTCTTTTTTTTTTGTATAGCTTCAAAGAAACAGTAAGAGTTAGGTATGTGTGTCTAGCGCCGGGAAAGATTCTTCGAGTTGTGCGGCATGCGGCTGCCACCGCGAAGAATATCTTTCCAACGACAGTGTCCCTAAGCCGATTCTTGAAGAGCTCAAGCTTTCATCGTCTCGACAGATCTTCTACTCTCCTTACGGCGACAAAAAGACCAAAGGGAAGAACCAGGTTGCGATAGATTGATCGTACGGCCGTGATACAGTGGAGGAGGAGGAAGGAAAAAAACTGATGATGACAATAAAAATTCAATGATTTTTTTTTTCTTATGTTGTAAAAATATTTGTTTAATGCTTTCTACGTTTGTGCTCATTGGTCAAATTGTGCGTAAATTCGATTAGTTTGCATATCAGTTTTGTTTACAGGTCTTTGAGTTTATTTGTTATTCTCTGAACATGTCCTGTCTAAAAATAAGCTTAAGTACTTGTTGGATACTAAAATGAGTTGGAAAACGTTGGTCAGAAACATATAAATGATAGTTGCTGGTGACCGTGATGAAAACATTCTCAAGTGTTAACCCTGACAACATTCGAGTGACCAGAGAAGAAGAGTATCCTTTGTTTGACATAAAAAAAAAGCTCCAATGACCGGAGACGGGTGAAAGCCAGATATCCTAACAGCTGGACGACATCGGATTCTTGTTAATTCTTTTTTTAATTTTTATATAGATCTCTTTTCCAGCACATTAAAGCAATCTATATCTTTTTGCAAGAATGTTCTATATGGTGGAAATCATAGTTTTCAGTAATTGATCTGGAACAAAAACAACACATGTAACTGTCCTTTTCGGTTCAAGTCTCTATGAGAGAGCAAGTCATGTTCAACCAGTTCATAATCGAATGCAATGACCATGGACTGTCCCCTCTCCGTTCACCTCATCTTGCCTTATCGAACTAGTAACTGGACCACCCCAATTATGGATAGTCTTGAAAAACCCAACAAACAATTCTAAACGATTCTCTTAGTTAATTATTTTTTAATCGGAATCTTTAGAGTGCAACGCTCTTATATTTAACGGTTTGACTCCATAATGACCACCACATAACTTCACCGTTTGCTGGCGGGTTAATACTTCGGGTAACTAAAACTTGGACACATCATTTACAGAAGACTTGTTCGAGATTAGTCTTGAAAGTTACACGAAGGAACAATTAGAGCAAAATCGATGGACATGAACCATTTGGCGAGCACATAATTCTTGCCACCACCCCGAATGGTAGGCACCTCGTTAAGCTTTATCGTTATTCGGATTCTACTTCATCACCTCTCTAAGTAGATTTCCTCACAATGAGATCACCGAACAAACTTAAAAGTCATCCATGACATCTGGTAGAGTGTTCATGTACCGATTTTTTTTTTTCACCAACTCTTGATTGTTTTGTTAATATAAAACTCATTACACAATAATTAGCATCTATCAAAAACGTAGAAATAATAATATATAAAAAAGAACTTCTTACCGTTGGCTTTTGCCAAACGGGTGCGAATTTAACATATGTACAAGAACTACTCTCGCCAGCATTACCTTTCGTGTATTCCAAAACAAACCGAGTGCTTATGAACAAGCAGATTTAAATAATGACGGAATTAAACAAAGTGAACAATATCTGATAAAACTTATCGCAAACTCATGCGATGTGATGGATGTTTAGTGACTGATCCTTCTAATTGTTTTATCGGCATTGAAGTTTGATTCGTGGAAGGCATAACAGGGTTATCTTCAAGCGTAGGCGCCATCGACGGCTCCATCATCAACTCCTCTTCTTCTAAGCGGTTAATAAACTCTCTTGTCAAAAGCATTTCTGGTGAATATCCCATCAATCGTCTTGGACCCGAGTCTTTGATTTTATGATCTGAAAATTCATATAAAATTATTGAATATGATGAAAATGCATTCTCAATATTTTGTATTTGGGAACAGAAAAAAAACTGAAAACGTTCATTTATTTGACTAATAAATGGAGTTTGATGTAAAGAGTAATACCTTTGAGAGCTTGAGACCAGCTAACTAGCATTGGGGTGATAATGGTGAGAAGAGCCCAGAAGAAGAAAATCAACACGTAGGCCCTTGCTTTCATTTCTCAACACAATTTATTTTTCTTAACCAAACATCGATCTTTGTTTCATCCTTAATAATAAACCAGAAAATACAAAAAAATGGGTTGAGAAGAAGACAACTTCGTACAACATAAAACGTTGAGCTGGCCATGTTTGCATAACATTCTCAACACTTTCTTCTTTCTTTATTGTATTTTATTGTATGGTTTTAATATTCTCGCATGAAGTCAAGCATTTTAATAAGTTGTTGGATTAGATTAACATATATATGGTGGTTAGGATGGTGGTTGTGCGGAAATCATTTTTGGTGTCCAGTTTGATCCACTCTTAATTTTGTTTTTCGTCATTGGTTGAAGTGACCATTTTTAAATCCATATTTGGTACCTTGGATTCCAACAATAACTAGAGTAATGGCACTGGTGCTATGCGTTTCCGCGTTCAAGTGCAATATTTCGTTTCCGAGAATATTATAGGCGTCCAGATGCTTCGTTTGGGAGGAAAGTAAATTAAATTTAATGCATTTTCTACACCTAATTGTTTTTTAAACACTTTATTTCATTGAAAGTGGTTTTAATCTGATTATTTAACAAATGGAAAAAAGAATTAATGGTCTCTCCACACTAGAAATAGTGAAGACAAAACATTTTTTGATGATACATTAGAGATATTATGACGAATTATTTCGAAGCAATAGGTAAACAATTAGACGTTCATGTACCCAAATAGCAGGCGAACTATTAATACATTTTACGAAAATATGACAGTAATTCTCATAATTTAGATTGATATTCTTCTTTAATATTTCCACTGTCAATTTTGTTTTGAGTCTAAAGCAACTGTTGAACAAAGTTAAACTGCAAACCCTAAATCAGATAAGTAGCCAAAATGAACTGAAATTTAAGCATGTATGCAAAGAACGACCCATAATCTTATGCGGATTACCAGATCTAAAACCTAAACACCAAACACAAAACAAAAATCCCATAAAAACTCGACCTAAAACTAAAGAAATAAGAAACCAGTGATTGAAAAGCAAAAACCAATCACAATTATTGTCAGGAACTGCTGCTACAACGCTGCATCACATCCACCGATACCAGAAGACTGAGTTCTGGTTGTGACGGATTAGCTGGTTCCTTGGTTCTAGTCTGTCTTGAGGACATAATTTTTTTAAATTTTTAAATTTTTTTAAAAATAATATGTATTTGTAAATTCGAAAGTTTAAGATATATTTGCAGTTTTTTTATAAATGTGTTATATAGTTTTAATATGTTCTCAGATCAAACAATATTTTTAGTTGAATTTAGTTTTTATTTTTATTTTGTATGAAAAATATATTTGTGAAAGTCATAATTTGAGATGTATGTTAATTTATTTTGAAATAGATAATATTACTATATAATTTATATTAATTTTTTATAGTATGATTATATAATTTGCTTATCGATTTATATATATCCATATTTATAGTTATTGATATATTATATATTGTACTATTTTATTGTAAATAAAAGTTAATTTATATAAAATAATTATAATATTTTTGATATGTTTTATATTAAATAATTATAATCTGCAAAATTTGATAGAGAAACCCACAAAAACCTAGTTATAAATATTTTTGAAATTTTTAGTTTTCAAAAATATTATCAAAATTGTTTTATTATTTTTTTTGTTTTGTCAAATAATTATTTTAAATTAAAATTCAAATTTTTAAAAAGTTGGGATCCATTAGTTTTATATTGTTTGGATACATGTCTATTTATTGTTGTGTTTGGAAACATATTTAGTAAAGATGATGTTAGTTTTCATAATTACCCTTAATGAATTTCTAGCAAAATCAATAATACTCATTGACATTATATGTAATATAAAACATAGATAAATTTGTTTTTCTAAATGTATCCTATTTTAATAGGACTAGGTCTAGACCCCTGATATAGCAAGATCTTATGTTTTTAAAATAATTTTGTAATAATTTTTATTTTTTTAAAAAATAAATTTTATAAAAACTAATTTGATATAAATTTAATCTTACTTTTTATATCTTACAGAATAATATATGTTTTATATTGAATACTTTCTGTTTGTTTTTAATGTTTTCAAATTAAATTTACATTATTTTTATAAATATAAGTTAATGATAGTTTTTTTGTCAACAAATGATAGTTAAAATAATATAATTCATTCATTTGATCGTCAAGTTCATTTTAATGTTTTTATAATTGTAATGGGTTAGCCCATCTTCATAACCTTTGGTTGAGATTCTTTTTTTTAGAATAAAATTATTATTAAAATGGATTAATTCATCTTCAAATATCTTGTATGTTTAGACGAAATAACCCATGAAAATTATTAACCATAAACATCAATTATTTTTAAAACGTTAAAAATATATCGATTTAATTTTTGATATTTTACATTTTATCACTTAGAAATTTATTAATATTAATTTTGAATTTTCTTTTATTCATATTTTTAGTTTTTTTTAGTTGAAATATGTTCAAAAATATATTTATTTATGTTGTTTTGTGTGTATGTTGACCAAAATTTGATTTTATGATTTATAAAATAGATAAATATACTAAATTATTTCATTAAATTTATTACTTGATTTAATATATTAATATATATATATATATATATTTGTTTTTATTTTCGTTTTTAATTAATTAAAGAGGTGAAACCCTCCATTTTTTAGATTGTTTTGATACATGTTTAACTATTATATTATTTGGAAACATATTTAGTAGATATAATATTATTTTTATAATTACCCTCAACAAAACCCTAATTAAATCATTAATATTCACTGAGATTTTGTATGATATAACACATAACTATAAGTTAGTTCTATAATGTCATTCTAAACTAATAGAACAGATTACTCCAAAAATCTCAAATTGCAATGAGCCTAGCTAGCAACTGGATGTAATTTCCTATGCTTAAGTCTCGACAGCTTTATACACTAAAACATGGTTTTTATTTGTTAGTTTAATTCAAAATGATCCACTAATTCTGAAATACAGTTACAAACTTCCATCAGTTTTCCCCGGTTTTGTTTGGTTTGATAGTCAATGGTATACATACGGGGAGGAATAGTGGATAACCAAATGCAAATGATTGAGGAGATGGACAAAGTCAATGGGTACATGGTTCCCATCATCCTAAGTTTTTCGTAGTTGTCACCATGTAGAGGGCCTACTTATGTTTTCTTTTGGACTAAAATGATCTAGAACTAATGATTTCATCATTATTTGAGATTCGCATGAATTGTTGAAGTGTACGTTTTAAGTCACTAACAAAACTAAGATTAGCTATCTATTAGAGTTTCTTGTAAACTTTGCAATATGTGCAGCTACCGGAGGATAAAAGAGGTTACAAAGGTGAAGTTTTAATGATATTAGATATGGTTTAAAAGCAGAGCGAATGCTAGTGCGGTTGTGGAAATTTGCGAAAGTGGGTGATTGCGTTTTCAAGTATTATTAAACAGCTTATATGACTAATGCAATGATTGTAAACAGATGTATTTATGAAATATTTATGATTGGTTGACTAGATATATCAATGATTAAATAATATATTAATAATATAAACATATTATATAATTAAATAAAATTTTAAAAGTCATTATTATAATAATATAAAATTATTAATTTAATATAGTTAATAAAAATATGTATATTTTTATAATTTAGACAAAAATTATGATTTTAGTTAATGATAGATTTAAGAAAATATAATTTATTAGATATATATGTATGTATATATTATATATAGTACTAGCAGCTTGAGGAAAACTAAATTATATTTATATAGTACTATAGCTTGAGGAAAACTATATTATATTTTTGTTTAAAAGTTCTTTTCTTTTTTTTGTTCACAAGTTTAAAAATTTAATTAATATAAAATTTTGATCATATATTTAAGATTTTATTAATAAAAATTATGATAAACGGTTAGTGAATATTAATTAAAAATATCAATTTATTCATATATTTCATAACTAAAATATCCAAATTTTAATCTAACTTATTATATATACATTCTAATTTTAAATGAGTTATTATCATTTTTCAAAAAAAAATATTTTTATTTTTTATTACCAATCAGCAATTACTTGTAACAATAAACGTTAAAAAAAAACTTTACAACCCGTACAAACTACATTTGTTTAGAGAATTCTAAGAAGTATATCGACCAAACGTTGAAAATAGTATTTAAGGTTAAAAAGGTAAACTTTTATCACGGCTTCTACGAAATGTTCTTTGACGTGTATTGTTTGACACAGTAAAATGGCATTGTGGCACTAAATCAGTAAAATTTGACAAGGCCTGGACAAACAAATGAGATTAGGAGTCCTGAACAGATTTAAACCAAAAGAGCAAAATGATTTCAAATCACGAGGTCTTCGAGCATAGAATCTAAGCCGCAGACATTTGCAAATGATTCTTATGAAATCATCCAACTAACATAGATTAAAACAATTTCAGCGTTACACACAAAAGCCTTACATTTCCATTGGAGCCACGTCTTGGTTACCTGAACCACCACCACCACCACCTTCTTCTGCTGGTGGTGCAGAAGCTTCAGCCTCACCTTTACCAACCTCAACTTCCTCTTCCTCAGGTACTTTCTCAAATGTGTCAATCACGTTCTGTATAGTTTCCTGGTCCAAGAAGTGGAATGGTTCACCGACTCCTAGAACAGATACCGTGCAGAGAGAACTCTTCAGTGTTTCTCCTTGCAATGTCTCCCTAACAGCCAAGATAGCATCTTTTATCAGATCTTCTCTTGAAGAATCCCCGAAGCTCTCATACCTACGTTCCAGATAGGTCTTTGCGGCTTGTGAACGGGACCCGATAGCAAAAGCTTGATACTCGAAGTAGTTTCCACTTGGGCAGTTATAGTAAAGGTGAGCTCCAGACTCATCCAGTCCACCTACCAACAAACCCACACCATAGGGCCGTTTCCATGATCTTTGGGTGCAGACCTGTTCATAAGGCGAATAAAACAAAAATTATTCCCTCTTTCAAGCCAACTATATCTCGAAAAAACCTTGGTAAAGACGAACAATTAATGTAACTAAATATGGAACTCTCTTACGAAACCTCTCAACTGATAAAATATGAGAATGAGGAAAATTTAAGACCCGCCCTTTTACATTAATATCAAATGGCTATGTAGCAAACCAACCATTAAAACTGGGAATACAACAGCAAATGTGTATCATACGTCAACAAAATTGAGATGTCGCACATAATTACGGGCAACAATTTTCTGTCTCATCTGAGTGTCAGCATCATATATTTAAACTACCACGAATTTGCAGACTTTTTTGCTGGAAATTAGGTTGATAAGCTGTTATAACCAGTTCAAAGCCAGAAATAAAGATTGTGTCATTTAAACAGTGGTATTATCATTATCATGTTACCAAGAAACTATAACATTAGAAAACTCTACCAAGAAGCTACAAGATGCCAGCAGAGACCATCAGTTTGCCTTTAAAGGATCTAAATTTACTTTTTCGGTTCAGGCATTTCCTAAATCAAACAGAGATTCACCTCTTCAAAGTGAGATGTATGGATGCAGTTGTCATTTGTGAATACAACAGCTAATTTAAGAAACCATAGGTTAGACGCAAAACAGAAGTGAAATGTATGTAGCACATAACTATAGGCAAGTTGTAGAACAACATCTAGCAGGGGTAATGAGACGTTAATCGGTTAACTAAAATTAAACGACAATCACTTCTCTTAATGAAGACTACAGAAACAAGTAAAAGAATCAGGAAAAAAAATCAATACTATAGAATCGTATTGCTAAAGTGATTTTTTTTTAAGATATGCTCTTGGTAAAGGTACACCTTTGTATACAAGATAATGCAGCTGTGACAACAACATGCAAGTAGTTTCATTAAACAGGATTTGAGTTTCTGGTAAGTTAAATCCTAACACTCAATATCCACTAAATCAAGTAAACCCTTGTCAAATAGCATTAGCTCTTAAAGTCTTAATCAGCTCATATCACTATCATACTTGCTCTTGAGCTCCCTAAGCTTTAATACCAAATTATTAAGAATCATGACAAACTAATCAGTACATATAGAAGACGAAAACACATTTTCTGTATATTAACATGAACAAGCTATTGCGTGAATTTTATCTCAGTGTGTCAACACAAAATCAAGTGTGATTGATTCCAAATTTCCCAAATCTCAGTTAACAAATAACACTTTTGTTGAATCCATATGATCTTAAAGTCTTAATCAGCTCATATCACTACTAATACTTTCACTTAAGCTCCTCAAAACTAACCACCACTTGCATAAGACAAAGACACAATTTTGAAAACCCTAAGCTCAAATTCAAGAAGCCAATATGTGAATTTTAGCTCAGTGAGTCATTGATTCCAAATTCCCTACTAATACTTTCTCTTAAACTCCTCAAAGCTTTAACACCAAATCATCTCAAACTAATCAAAGACACAATTTGTGAACACCCAAAGCTCAAAGTGTCAAACTTTATCTCAGTAAGTCATTGATTCCAAATTACCGACTGATACTTTCTCTTGAACTCCTCAAGCTTTCATTCCAAACCATCACAAACTAATCACCACTTGCATAAGACAGACATAATTTTTGAACCCAAAGCTCAAAGTCTCAAAATTTAGCTCAGTGAGCAGCAAAAACACATCAAGAAAAACTGACTCCAAATCTCAATCAACAATACAAGAAGCCAAGATCAAACAAAAAAGACTAACCTGGGCCTTATCAGCGAGATGAACAACGAGACGACCAACAGGAAGTGGAGACTCATAAGTGAAAGAGTGATTGATTGACTCGGATCTCATATAACGAGAGAGAACACGTCCATCGGCAGTGAGCCCAGCGATGGCGACACCTATATGGTCATCGACTTTGAAGATCTTCTTCTGGTGAGAAGAGAGCTCAGATTGGGCTTTATTGACGCAAGCGAGGACGACATGGGAACGAGATCTGAGCCCAATTGCTGCCGACCCTTGCTTCACTGCTTCCATGGCGTATTCTACTTGGAAGAGACGACCTGTTGGGCTCCATGTCGTCACATCTGTGTCGTATTGATTCCTGAACATCTTTTTTGTTTGTTTGTTTGTTTGTTTGTTGGTGATGATAATTCTCTTCTTTTTCTGATCTTTGTTCTTGTTTCGTTTGTTTCGAAAGGGTTTATAGAAAATAGAGAGCAGAGTCAGGAACTTTTATTTTTCTTCAAGCCATCGATGCTTTTTTTTTTTTTTTACCGGTTATCCTAGTGGTTAAACAATATCCATACAGATAAATGATCTATTCTGGGTAAAATGCAAGGATCAAACTCCGACTGTGAAGTGATATTGGGAATTTCTGATAGAGGAACTCTTACCTCCACTTATTACTAGACTACAAACTCTTTCGCAAATGCTCTTCTCTCTCTTTCTACTTTCTCTTTGATTTAACAATGAATCATTTCTTATTTCTCTTTCTCAAAAATCTCGGTTTTAAAATTAATTTTAAAACTATTTATTTTTAATTATAAAACAAAATAAATTATTTTAAAAATTCAAATAAATTTAATATATTTATCTATTATATTTAGATATCATCTATCCACTAAGATATTTTGGATTTATCTAATTAGATATAAAACAGTTTTTGAGCGGTTTAAAATGGTTTAAAATGTTTATTAAAACAAAGTCGTTAAAACTTCATTTCTTTTTTTTGGAATGTTTTTTTCCTTCTCGAACGAACAACACCTCACGACCTCGAATAACTAAGTAAAACTGAAAAAATAAATTCTCAATCTCTTACCCAATATGCACGAGTCCCATCTCCGGTGATTATTGAAGAAAACCTAAATCTACCGTTGGTTATGTATAATGTTCCATCATACATTGTTGAAGAAGAAGAAGCTAAATGCAGTCGATGGAGGAAGTAGCTGCAACGTGAGTTACACAATGGAAGTAGAAATGTTTGATTATTTAAGTATAACTAGTAAAATTGTTCAATTGTTTAAGCAGAACTAGTAAAACTGTTTAATATTTATGTATAACTAGTCAACCTAATAAACTGTTTAATATTTATGTAGAACTAGTCAAACTAGGTAAAAATGTTAGATTGTTTATGTAGAACTAGTCAATCTAGGTAAAACTGTTAGATTGTTTCATTAGAACTAGTCGAACTAAGTGACTGTTTGATTGTTTTAGTAGAACTAAGTATAACTCAATTGTATATTTTTTGTATAACTGGGTAGAACTGTTTATTGTTTGTTGCAAGATTCATTGGAGGAAACGATAGTGATACCACTTGAGGCCATGTACTTTCATCCTAGCCAATACAAGAAGAAAATTAAGATATCCACGAGGTGTTTCATATATGAAACATTGGAAACTCTAGATATAATAAAGCCTTTGATGAACATTATGGAGAGGAAGTGATTCAAAAAACATCTACAGTTCAGACATATATTTCACATGGCGAAGGACAAAAATCACAAGCTTATGGGCATGTGGATGCTTCTCCTTCGTAATGCATGCATTGAGAAGAAAAAGGAAACATAGTTTGTAGTAAATAGCGTTCACATCCGCTATGGTATAAGGGAACACACATTGATATCGGGTTTAAACTGTCAAAACTACCCACTGAATTTCATGCAAAAAGGTAGTATGAAATTTATGGAGAAGTATTTTGGAGCAAGAGTAACAATCCGATATAAGGACGTGAAGGCCAAGATTATAGAAACGCAACTTTATGTGGATAGGCTAAAAATGTTGGTCATGTACTTCTTGTCCAGCGTCATAATTGGGCAGACAAAGACTGGGAACGATGCCCCGTCGGTAGAGCCATTATTCCTTAGAGTCATGGATGATCTGCATTTATGTAAGACATTTGCTTGAGGGGATTGTCGTTTGATCACATGCTTAGATAGATCACGCACACGATGGATCATTTAAGAGGGGAGGTTAAAGAAAATGTGACATGGCGGATTTCCAGTTTTTGTATTCTTATGGAGGTAAATTTTATTTGCGGTATTAGTCATTGTTTTTACTTCTTATAATTAAAGCTAATTATAATTTTTATGTGTATTGCGTGTTTTGTGTAGCTGTTAGCATTTGTGGTCATTCCAGAGTTGGGATGAAGTTTTAGGAACCTTATGTAGGCGTCGACGAGACTTGTCCGAGGATGTGCAAGTCGAAGTTCAAGAAAGGCGAAATGAAGGGATTTCCTTTTTCAAGAATATATAAAGAACTGGACACAACTAATGTTAGTTATACAATAGTACATGTAGAACTAGGTACAATTACGTAATATAGTAAATTTACTATTAGGTACAACTAAGTATAACTATGTAGAACTAGGTACAACTATATTCAATTGTACATGTAGAATTAGGTACAACTACTTAAAACTAACTAAATCTGTATTTGTGGTTTATATACACAGGATATTGAGAGCATCCTCATCCCAGTTGTCGGTGAAAAAGATCTTCTACATCGAATCACGGAGCGTGAAGACGACGATGATAAATATGATGTTGTTGTCGATAGTTGGATGAAGAGTCTTAAAGAAGGATATCATGTTTGCTTTGAACATATATATAAAGAGGATCTGGCTGCCCAAGTAACAGTGGAAGATGTGCCTACAATGAACGAGGATGAGACACCACCAGCCATTCAGCCACCACAGTCCTTGCAATTAGCTGAGTTAATAGTCATTATAACCACAATGAAAACTTCCTTAGAAGCACAAATGCAGGAACTTGAGCATAAATTTGATATGTGGGCAGGATGGGTTTAGCAGCTTGATGGTAGAGTTGATGAGGGAAGGAAAAAGGGCACAAAACGGACAAGAAAGGATGACTGATTCAGCATACTTGTTTCAGCTGTTTTATGTTTCTATTGAACTAATTTTCTAATTTGTGTAATGAAGTTATTTATGTTTGAACTACTATTCTAATATGCGTTTTAAAAAAAAGTATAATTACGTAAAACTAGAGAAGTAAGTTATACAACTAAAATAGAACTATGTAAAAGTACGTAAAACTAGGAAGGTTAGTTGTGCAAAAAAAAAAAGAACTACATAAAACTATGAAGATTAGTTGTGCAACAAAAATGTAGAACACACATAAATTAATCTGACTTCATAGTTAGTAGAATAAACATAAACTAACTAGTTTTACATAGTTTTCCAAAAACAAACAAACTCATAGTTCTCCAAATAAAATGATTCAGTACTAAAACCGTATTTTCTCATTCAACTTTGTAATATCCTCATTAATGTTCCTCAACTCCACACGTATTTGATCAATCTGAATGTCAAAGCTTTGAATCTTCCGGTGTACTCTTTAACCTCCTTACCTAAATTAATCACTTCTTGTTCGATACCACCAATCCAACATTTACGATAATGTAAGCCATCATTCTGCACAAAATTTCACTGAGTTAAAACTAGTAGAACTACGTATAACAAGGTAGAACTAGTTAACTACGTATAACTAGGTAATTAGGTAGAACTAGATACTCTATCTATGTTAGACAGAGATAAAGGATTTCGAACCTCATATACATTGTATATGAAGTATCTCCTTTTTAAGCTGACTTCGGTTTTAGATGTCTCAAATACGATTTTGCCACCACATGGACAACCATTAGGAATTTCATCATCAATATAGGCCATGACATTAAACATGTTGATTCTCCTCTTGTTTCTCTTCTTGTCACTGTAGGTAGGATCCATGGGATGAGCGATTTGAAATTAAAATGAAAAGATAGAATGAGAGATTTGAGTAAAGTGAACTTTTTAAAATAAAAAAAATGGAGAGAAAGGAGAAAGAATATGATAAATGATGAGAGATTTTCGATAAATGAAAAAGAGATAAGGACATATTTTATACTTTTTAGAAACTACTAAAGTGGTAAATTCATTTTTACAGAAAAAATATTTTCGATTTTTTTTGGGGGGGGAAGAATTTTAACATTTAGGCGGGAAAAATTTCATATTTAAGTGCCAAAAGTTTTATACTTAGTTTTACTGAAAATAATAGTTATACAAAAATTGCATATAGTTGTATTTTTAAGATTTTTCATTTTAGTTACTTTTACATTACTAAATAATTTATTGTACCAGTTTTACAGTTGATTAAAATTATTTAACCTATAACTCTGATTGTTTTATTCATTCAAATGTTGTGAAAATATATTTATGTAACTTTTTATCATAACTTCGGCTATAATTCATAAACTGACATCAAAAATGTAAGAATTATGTTAACTATATTCTTTCATAATAACAAAATTAAAAATAATTTTATAATTTTATACTTATTAGGTTTATAACATTAATTGTGATGTTTATAATGCCAATTTGTCTATAATTTTTGATAACATATAATATCAAATGTATTTGACTTCATCAGTTTTACCAGTTTTACTAGGTTTACTAGTTTTACTAAAAAGTAGAACTACGTCAAAATAAAAAGGTTAGTTGTGCAAACAATGTAGAACTACATAAAACTAACGTCAGTTTTACAGAAAAGGTAAAAATACTTTAAACTATGGAGGCTAGTAGTAAAAAAAGAGATAACTACATAAAAACTAACATTAGTTGTACAAGAAATAGTAGAACCAGGATAAAATGCTAATATTACATAACAAAAAACAAGTTTTATATCTTTATTCAGAATAAAAAATTAAACATCTCTAAATAAACAACCATTGGAGTCTTTAATTTGCACACCTTTTATTTTTTTTGTCTTTGGACGTCGTTCTCCAACCGATGAAAACCTCTTATTTTTTTTTCTACCCTTCTTTTTATGATATACGGTAGTATGATATGCAATTCTTTAACGTGATCTGGGACATTTTACTCTGATATATCTGACAGTCCATAATTTTTCATGTAATAGGCCAATGCCCATAGCTCCAACCAATAGTATTTTAAGCATAAATTATGTAATTGGATATCAGGATCTCTATCGTCATACCTTTTGGTTTCAATCAAAGTAGATAATGCGTGCACACACGGATATGTGCAACTTTTTCAGAGTAAGTTCACCAAATAAGGTTTTTCATCACTACTAATGATATTGTATTCCAAATCGTAACTATTTAGCTTTATCACAATTAATTTCTCAGCAGTAGACCATGTGTCGTGCATATGGTTTTCCACTAACGACACCAGTTTCCGTTCAATCGATCAAGAAGCGGCATCTTTCCTATGATCAATAAACCATTCAAATTTTTTTTAATAATCATGTCAACCATATGTAGTAAGGAGTACTTTTGTGCGTTTTAAAAATACTGTTCAAAAATTCCACATATTTTCTTGTGTCTATGTTGTATTTTTCTCCTGCAAAACAATACCTTGTCCGTTTTTCTTTCACTGTTGTATTCTCCAGATACGTGGCTGCAGAATGAAATCTCGTCTTAAAAACACTATAAGCACAGTTGAACTCAGCCAATATGTAAAGCCTACTGCACTTCATGAATCTCCATGTGACTACATCTTTGTTGACGTTTGTAGCATGATCTTTCACATTTTGGAACAAATGTCATATAAAATATTCATGATGGACGGTTGGATACACAGTAGCTATCGCACCGATGAGGTTTAGATTTATGTCACTTATAAATACTATTTCAGAAGAGTCTGCTACTATTGCTTTAAACATCTCAAAAACTAGTACCAACTTGCATTTTTTTCACCATTGAGAATATCAAACGCTATGGAATAATGATGATGATTATGATCTTGAGCTATGGCGAATACTAGTACACAACCATATCATTTTTTTAAAAAAATTGCATCCATAATTATCACTTTCTTAATGACTTGAAATCCTTCAATGCTATCTCCCAAACCGATGAATAAGTAATTGAATTTGTTGTCCTCATCCACTTTCACATTTTTAATTGTATCAGGATTGACCTTCTCTAACATGTACAAATAACGATACAACATCTTATAACTTTCTTCTGAACTACCACACACATCGCTGACAGCTTTAATTTTCCCTCTGATTGTAGTGGAGTATGATATCTTCATACCCAGTTTTGTCTGAGCAAGATCCATAATACTTTTAGGAGTTGGAATTTCTATTTGCATTGGATAATCATCATTCAAAAGAGTAGCAACTAATTTTGGTGTGCCTTTCCTCTTCTGATTGCTTTCACTCTGAATAGCTCGAGAGCATATATGTATCTTGGTATAGCTTCTAATCAAGAAACGATATGTCTGCCCTATTTTTGCTGCACGTAAAACCCATTTATAGCTTTCTATACAACATTTTTGCATTAATATGGTCTTATCTGACTTTTTTATAACATATCCAAAATAGTTCATAAATGAGGCATTATCGACCAAATTTTGCATTGACTTCTTATTTAGAAATTCTTGATGTATATCCACACCCACACCATCTTCCCATTCCTCTATAAACTGACTAGATTCTACATCAGGTTTAAGCTGAAGATATTCATCACGTGTATCCAATCTACCCATATTGTTGTAGTCATAGTTCATACAAAAAAACTTCGTTTGTCCACTCTCGAAAGTCGCTCAGTTACATCCGAGATAGTGATAACTTCAACATACATAATACATCTACAATTCTCTTTATCAATGAAGGTTAGAAAAACACAAAGATTTCATTATCAAAAATACTAAATTGTTCCTCACATCCCACCAACAATATAATATAACTCAATTTCAATTTCACTTCACTTTCATCTAACCCAACCTTCTTGTATATCTTATCTTTTACTATCGATAAAGTTATATCCTCCATTGATGACTTCATCATTAAACTATACATATAACTTCCAAATCTAAAAGCTATAATCACGTTGTTTCTTATTGTATTCTGCCAAAAAAATACAAAATTTTAATCAGTATTATTTGTTATCTCCGGTTATACTAGTTATACTATAATTGCAGTAATATTATGTTTATTAGTTTTACTAGTTTTACTACTTTTAATAGTTTTTCTAGTTCCCCATATTTTTTCAAGTTTGACTAATTGTACCACTTTTAGTAGTTTTACTATTTTTAATAGTTTTACTAGCTTTACAATACTTTATAGTTATACTAGTTTTACCGAACTGTCCTATCGCAAAAACCGTAATTTTGATTATATGTACTTTACTTACCGTTTACTATGATTCTACCACTGTAATATATTTATTTTCAATGCCTAGTCTTAATCGACCCATAGAGTATGTTTAAAAATTGTTGAATTGACCACAATGCAATCGAATTTGAAATCGAGTTCAACCTGAATTTGAAATATTTGTTGCAGCTATACAATCGAAACTGAGTTTAATTGAGGGCGCCAGAGGTGAATGAGGAGGACGACAAACTGAGAGCAAAAGAAGCATATCAGAGAAGTAGCTTAGAGGAAGGTGGAGGAAATGCAACGACGGAATACTCGAGTTCTGAGTTTAATCTCGTCGACAAAGAAGGAGAAATGCAAAATGCTCCTCACAGTTAATTATTATTATTATTTATTTATTTTCAAGGATAAAATAAAAATATCACATATTATTATAGTAGATTTTTTTAAAGATGGAAGGGGTATATGAATTATGGCTTTGATTTAACTGAACAAATGGGATTGTATCACTTCAATCGGATTAGATTTTATTCTGGGCTTTTATTTTGGCTTCTCGAACTACCATTTTAACAAATTTACATAAACCAGTGATATATATATATATATATATATATATATATATATATATATATACTAATTCATCTGCTAAATAAAAACTATTTAAATCTAAAATTAATAATCAATATAACTATAATATATACATATATTTAAAAGTTTAAATTTTAAAATAAAATAATATTTTATATTATACAATTGAAAAGTTCGATAAAACCATAAAAATAATCAAGAAATTTTAAACTAAATTAGAGTATTTAAATATTCTAGAAATAATCCTTTTAAATGAATAAAAAATCTTAAAACTATTTTTTTTATAAATTTTATGTTATTTAAAATAAAATATACTTGATGAATAAAGATAAATATTTTAATAAATCCGATGAAAGATTTAGATGTGTAAATTTTAAATCTTCAAAACCGAAAATGTAAATTAAATTAAAATATTAATCTAATAAAACATAATCTCATACAGTATATTATTTTTTATGAGATACTTAATATTAACATAATTAAATTCACTATATTATTACATTAACAATCATTAAAAATCAGCATAATCAACATAGTAGTTATAATATTTTTAATTTATTATACTGTTTTATAGGATTAGTAACTAGTATATAACTTACTTTTATTTTAAAAATCTTTAGGATTAGTAACTGTTATATAAATTTATTTTTATTTTAGTAGAGTATATTATAATTTTTAAGACTATAGTTACTATAAAAAATTTCTCTTAGCATTAATAATTTACTGTACAATTTCATCTTTTATATATGTTTTTACATATTCCAATATGACATCCTTTTCTTTTAAAATTAGTAGTAATTATTGTATAAATTTTTTTTAGTAAAACCAAAATATTTTTCCTTTTCCTTTTTTTTCTTTTTTATTTTTCTTTTATATAATTAAAAATTGAATTTAATGTGTCAAATTCTTATTAACTGATTTAACACATGTTATTACTATCTTGTCAATTATTAACTTTGAAGGATTAAACTTCATATAATATATATATATATACACATTATGCATTATATCAACTTCACTGTTATATAATCCAGACCCAATAATTTAAGTCAAATAAAAATATAATATCAAAGATTAAGAAATGAAATAACAAGTATTTTACCAAAGTAGAGAGACACGAATCAAAATCAAATTATAGATTCAGATTTAAACGAAATAAATGAGACAGTCATTACCCATTTATGCATTATCCATTTATGTAATGTCTTATTACAGAGTGACAAAAACAATAACACCAAAACTTATAAGTGTGATATTTCAATTTTAGTGGAATAAGATTGAAAACAATTGTGGTATATTTGGACTGCAAGGAAAAATTTATGTAGACATAATGAGCTAAATGAATAATTTTGCTAAATGCATTAATGAATATTTTTTTTTGAAATTCTTAAAGACTCTATGTAAATATAAATGAATAATCATCATATTTTATTACATATATATGTATATGTATATATTAAAAAGATTTTGTTTCAAACAACAATGTTCATACAGTAAGTCATCCTTGATTTTTCCTAGCACAAACAAAATTTTATGAGTATGTTGCTCGTGTTGTAAAAAATAGTTGTGTAATGTGATTAATGCTTGATATGCTTCTTTTGATGACATATTTGATGTGATCCTACTATCATCTGGTTATGGAATATTGTCATAATTCAGTACAAACTCAATATTTTTATTGTTGGTATGTATTTCCATAATGACATCATTCTTGTTATGACATCATGCTTTTAGATATGCAAAAATATTAATAAAAATTTATTTATCAACAATATTCATTTATCGATAAATAAATAATTTCGCTAAACAAATATTTTTCTTCTGATTCCAAAAATATTCTTTTTATCTTCCTATTATACCACACAAAAAAATAGTTTAAAAGTCCTTATGTAATCACTGATAACCTTAAGTTTAATATCAACCTTATAAATTATATAAATAATCTAAGCGTAAATAAACCTAATTGATTTCCTCATTAAGAATAACACCAACACTTTAAACACAATACCTTTCTCTCGTCATCCATCACTACCCACTCCAAAAAGACTGGCAAGCTATCATGTATAGCAAATATTCGTTACCAGAAAAGGGGGAAATTTTTTCTCACAAAGGCTTGATCTTTTGTTTGCTGGAGAAAATATATTTTAACCCACAATTTTTTTTTCTTGTGTATTGTAGCTAAATTTTATATTTCTAAAATATTTCTAGTGACCGAATAATACATGCATACTCACCTACTTTTAACTCTCATTGTTGGGAGATGCCTTGAAATTGTCTAATTATATGACATATATCATTCAAGAGACATTACTCATTCAAGTCAAGACAACATTATTTGAGTAGCACTCCGCTTCTTAAATATGGGTATTCATAATGTTACACTCACACATGATAGTATCACATACCATAAATTAGTCCACACCACTCTTCCAATTATTTATGATTAAAAATTTAAACCAAACAAAACCTGAATCACAAATTCATACTAAGAAGATACGAAAATAGGTGTAATTAGATACGGGTTCAGTTTCTAAGCACACGTCGGCTGTGCTGGCATGCGACCATCGGTTTTCTCTCCGGCCATCCCCGATTCGGTCTTGAAACAAGCCATCATATCATTGGCTAAACCAGATCCGGTTTTGTGCTCAATATTGTCATCACTAACCGGAACTTTGTCCTCATATTTCGATTGTTCCAGTAAAGAGGCCGGGAGAAAACCCTTTTTACGACATGTCTCAATCGATTCGACTAACATCTCCTCGAGACTATACTTAAAGTTAAATCCCATATCAATCAGCTTCTTTGAACTGAACACAATGCTCTTTAGATTCTCATCCACACCTTCAAACCTGTTCCATTTTTTTTCTTTCAGCAAAAATATATTTTGATTGAATATGCAAAACATGCTTAAATCAATATTTAAATCTACAGATATCTTACGTTGAAGGCACGTTATATTCATGGTATTTTTGCCTAAGAAATTCAGAGAGTAATTATGGTTGCAAGGAATAGACATAACGTCCCTTGGCAGCAGCTTGTTCATACAAGAATATATGAGCATTGTATAAGTCGTCCAAATGCACATACTGCCCTTGTCTTATGATGGAATAATGTTCCTCGTTCCCTGAAACATTTTCACAGTTTTAAATTAACATTTCACATAAGAAGATAGAAGGGACTAATTCATCTGCTCTAGTCCCTAGCCCGGCCAAAATAATGGGGATTAGAAAGTAAACTTACGTGTGATAGGAGAGAGCGCGGTAATGAGGCTAGGCGGCATAGATGTTGTTATGAATGGACCAATCACAATGTCGCAATAATACTAATGAAATCTATTCCTTTTTCCTTTCCTTATTCCCAGCTGCTTTATCCGCTAACGTTTTCGACAAGAAATACATCTGCCAAACATTTTAACAAAACATAAATTACTTTGAAAAAGATCAACATCGGGTTACTTTGATGTGTGATTATACATAATATATATACCCATCCTGTCATCTTCTTGGACATGATAAAGTCAAGATCACTCCAATCTTTTTCATCATAGACATTTTTCCTGTGTTCCTCGACATTAACCGTTCCAGCAGACGAAGTAAAAACAACTCTTCGAACCGTCTTTGCCTTAACACATGCTTTCAGTATCCCCAACACTCCATTCACCGTCGGTTTTATCACTTCGTTCTGATTTTTCTTTTTTTTTTAAATTAATCAACAAATCAATAAGGGGTCATATGAATACTACAAAAGAGAGGCTCATAATATAAATTACCTCAGGATCCTTTGATTCAAAATCCATGGGAGTTGCTATGTGGAAAACGCTGTCACATCCGTTTATGGCGTCATCAGCTTCCTTCATCAGATAAATTGGCTTTCCATAAAGTGAGTTGCGTCTTGGCGTTTGGCAAATCAAGAAGATGTTGCACGTTCTTCGAATTTCCTTTATAATCCAATAAGAGTCGTAAGTTAATTAATGTTAGAATTTAACAATGAGGAAGCGTTTAAACCGAAAGCGTATCATGGTAAGATTTGGATGTGATTCTGGAAATAGAAGAAGTCAGAGAAGATATCACAAAACGGATATCAACCACTTATCACCGGTTAAGTGCTCTTTTCGAGCTGTCTTTATGTTTTGTTCTTGGTTGTCTTTCTTTTTAGAATTCTTGTGAATTCCACTCTTGTCACTTCTATGTCTAGAGTCTGTCTTATATATTGTGTAGAAAGACACATCTAAGAGACACAACTCTATTAATCTACACACGACAGCAAGCCCAACTATAAGACTTCTAGAAGAAAGATACAGGCAGCTGGGAGAAGTTAATGGTCTGTGATGTCGATTACTCAAGTGAGGAAAGGAAGTTAATGACCTTGGATGTCGACTACTCAAGTAAGGAAAGGAAGTTAATGGCCTGGATGTCGATTACTCAAGGTTGGAAAGGAAGTTAATTACTTCCCCTTTGAGAGTTAGACAACAAATAGTTTATGGAAAGTAAATATGTGAGCCTAATTAATGTAATTAATGTATTTATTGTACGTGTGGCTATAAATACTCTAACCTATGTAACTAATTTGTCAAGGAAATATAATCCTCCTTCTCTAATTCTCTCATACAAGCCGCCAGCTCTCTCTCTCTCATTTGTCACGAAATCTCTTCCTCTTAGTCTTCCATACTTTTGTTCTTCATCTTATTCAGAAAACTCTCTCTAATCTTCTCTTATATTCCGCATATTCTTACATGGTATCAGAGCCTTGGCTCTTATATTCTCAAAATCTCTGTACACTCTTGAAATAAATCCTCCTAATCTCCTCACTCTGAGATTGAACAATCCTCAAATCCTTGTGGTGCTGAGTTGTGAGAGGTTAGGATTATTTATTTCTTGAAAACACTTCATCCTACTCTTTCATCACCTAAATCGTTTGTAATCATCATGGAAGGTACAAGAGTTGTTGTTCCAGTGACTTTGAAAGGGGTTAATTACCTCCTCTGGGCTAGAACCACCAAGACAGTGCTATGTAGCCGTGGGTTATGGAGCCACATCCTTAGGAGTGAAGCACCTAATGCCACGGTTGAAGGAACTGGTCAGGAAGTGGCTATCACCAATGAAGACAGGTGGTTTCAAGAAGACCAACTAGTCCTATCTGTGATTCAAAACTCACTTGAATCAACTATCCTTGAAGCATACTTCTACTGTGAGACAGCCAAAGAGCTGTGGGAGACTCTTCAAAATGTCTATGGCAACACCTCCAATCTCAGCCGTGTGTTTGAAGTTAAGAAAGCCATCAATGAGTTAACTCAAGAAGACATGGAGTTCACTCAACATTTTGGAAAATTCAGATCCTTATGGGCTGAACTTGAAATGCTTAGACCAAGCACAGTGGATCCCATGATTCTGAATGAGAGGCGTGAGCAAGATAAAGTCTTTGGACTTCTCTTGACTTTAAATTCCTCCTACAATGATCTCATCAAACACCTCCTAAGGTCAGACACCTTTCCAAGCCTTGAAGAAGTGTGCAATAAGATTCAGAAGGAACAAGATTCACTTGGTCTCTTTGGAGGCAAAGGAGAACTCATCTCAGCCAACAAAGCAGCTGTGTACCATAAGGGAGGCTTAAATCGTGGAGAAAGGAGGGCATACTGTGACCACTGCAAGAAGGAAGGGCATACCAAAGACAAGTGCTGGATCCTCCATCCACACTTAAAGCCAAAAGTGGGAAACCAACCAAGAGCCAACCTCACTCAAGAAGTAACTCTTGAACAAAGGAACAAGGCAAGCCCAAGCTTATTCACGCCAATCACTGAGGGAGATGGGAAAGCACTTGCAACATTCCAACAAGAGTTTGTGAGGAAATCCGACCTTGATGCACTGGTCAAGGCACTCAAAGAATCAAACCTCTCTGGTAACTCATTCCAAGCTTTAAATACCTCTAAACCACTTATTGTAGACTCAGGAGCCTCTCATCATATGATTAGTGATAAGAATCTAATGAGCAATATAGAACCGGCTTTAGGAGATGTATTAATAGCTAATGGAGATAAGATACCAATTAGGGGAATTGGGAACCTTAAATTGTTTGATAAAGAATCAACTGCCTTCTATATGCCTACATTTACCTCTAACTTACTAAGTGTTAAGAAGACAACCTCTGATCTTAATTGCTATGCAATCTTTGGTCCTAATGATGTTTATTTTCAGGATATTAAGACCAATAAAGTTCTTGGAAAAGGAGTGTCACGAAATCTCTTCCTCTTAGTCTTCCATACTTTTGTTCTTCATCTTATTCAGAAAACTCTCTCTAATCTTCTCTTATATTCCGCATATTCTTACAAAGTGCTCTTTTCTAGCTGTCTTTATGTTTTGTTCTTGGTTGTCTTTCTTTTTAGAATTCTTGTGAATTCCACTCTTGTCACTTCTATGTCTAGAGTCTGTCTTATATATTGTGTAGAAAGACACATCTAAGAGACACAACTCTATGAGAAAACACAATTATATAAAAGAACACAAGTATTCAATTAATGGCCGTAACTTCCATATTTATCGGTTAACTTAACCAACTCCGTATTATCATGAGCGTTAACCGGTTTTCTTAAACCAATATCTCCCACTCGCACATGATAGCGACAACAAAACTAGAACAACTGTTGAAAAACAATCTTAAGGACCATGACACGAAAAATCATACAACAAATGAACTCGTGTTACCCCTTTCGAGCATACCTGCAATTTGGGAGCTAAAATGTATACTTGTTAAAGATACACATTTGATACTACCCTTAGATGAAACATTCATATGTCATCATGTATCTCTGTTCCCCAAATCCATTTGTCTTTTATATCAATCTCAATATATCTTATCCTTCAAGCATAAATTAGACTTTCTCATACATCATGTGTTCACTATATTTAACTTCGTTTAAGTAATATAGTGGCTGGCCAGTAAACACATATGCTAGGATATAAGCAAATAATTTTGCCTTCCGTCATCATGTCCACAAGTTTTGAATTAACTGCTTTCTTAACATGTCTCATAAGGCTAATTATTTTATCGCTGTCGAAAAACATATTAAAGTAGTAAACATTAACACATCTCTATAAGTACATAATGGAAAATTTTAAGGGTAACATTAAACCACAAATTGGTTTTATAGGAACTCACATTGCGAGAGATAGGGAAATATTGATCAATCGCTTTCTATATGGTCATTCTAGCACATGTGGTATGACACACATGCCATAGTTATTATCTTTCTCATATAGATGTGTTGATTAAATAAATCAAACATAACTATGTGGATCAAAGTACTTTTCATAAGCATACAAAACACTTCTGTCACGTACTTATCCAGCTTTATCAATTTTTTTTCATGATTTTGGGAGTAGCATGATCGGTACTAAATTTTTTTGTACCTCATCCTAACTTATCTTAAGGCGACATTTATAAGAAATCCAAGGCACTCTCCCACTGATGCCAAACTTATAATGTCTCATCATATATTTTCAAACATCTCAAGAAATATATGGTGATTGTTTATGTGAGCGAACCAATCTCTAACTTGATAATCCTATATGTGTAAATAACGACTAAAATATAACATGATTTAATTATAATCAAGTTAATACAATGTCAAGTAGCAAAAATTATAAGTACATCTCCTAGACCCTACGCAAACCCAAGGCTCGAACATGAGCATTAAAAACGTCTCTAGGAATAACTTTAGTGAAAGGATCAGCTACCATCTTATGCGTAGAGATATACTTTAGTATCACTTTCTTCTTTGCTACAATATCTCTTATGAAACTATGTTTGATATCAATGTGCTTGGTCCTTCCATGATACTTTGGATCTTTCATATAAGCAATGCAAGCTTGGTTGTCACAATGACGTAACTTTTAAGCTTTGTAGAAAATTCCTTAGCCATACAGCCTCTTGGACCGATGCTGAACATGCCATGAACTCAGCTTCCATTGTAGACAACGATATACTAGTCTGTTTCTTTCTGCTCCAAGTAATGGCACCATCACTTAGCAAGAAAGTATATCCTGAGGTTGATCTACGCTCATCAAGGTCGCCAGCCCAATCGGCATCGGAGTAACCAGTCCAATGTAAATTACTTCTTTGATAACAAAAATAATAATCCAGCGTTCCTTTCAAATATCTTAGAATCCTTTTTACTGCTGCCCAATGTTTCTTTCCGGGATTTGACTGGTAGCGACTTACCAAACCAACAACATAACAAATATCTGGTTGAGTACACATCATTGCATACATCAAGCTGCCCACAACATTAGTGTATGGATTCATTTCCATCTCTCTTTTCTCATTTGGGGTCTTAGGACACATACTAAGGCTTAAGCCTTCACCCTTTGCGACTGGAGTGTCAATAGGATTACACATATGCATATTAAATCTTTCAAGGATTTTACGAATGTATGACTCTTGCGACATAACTAATAATTTCCTTGATCGATCTCGATGTATCTTAACACCAAGAACATAATCTGCTTCTCCTATATCTTTACTTGCCAAAAAGGATATCATCGACATATAGAGATAAAATAACAAAAGATTTTCCAATAGTCTTGACATAGACACAGTGATCTTCATTAATCATCGTAAAATCATAAGATGTTATTGCTTGATGAAAACGAAAATACCACTCTCTAGAAGATTGCTTTAGGCCATATATAGAACGTTTGAGCTTGCAAACTTTCTTCTCTTGACCTTTTACTATGAAACCAACTGGTTGTTCCATGTAAATTTCTTCTTCTAATTCATTGTTAAGAAACGCAGTCTTAACGTCCATTTGATGTAATTCTAAATTTTATCCTGCAACAATGGATAAAATAAGTCGAATAGAGGCAAACCTCACCACATATGAAAAAGTTTCCTCATAATCTATTCCTTCTTGTTGGGTGTACCCTTTAGCTACCAGGCGTGCTTTATATCTGTCTATGGATCCATCCGCCTTGTATTTGATCTTAAAGATCCATTTGTTTCCGATTGTTCGTTGATCTTGCGGAAGATCAACCAAGTCCCAGACATGGTTAATTTTCATAGATTCTAGTTCTTCTACAATTGCATAGTTCCATTCTTTTGAGTTTGGGCAAGTGAGAGCCTCATAAACAGATTTAGGTTCTAAGTCATCATGCAATGCCACCATGAAAGCTTCCCCTTCAATCTCAAAACGACGTCGAGGGATCTTACCACGGTTACTTCTACGTATTTCAAACACTTTTGATTTCACCAAAGGAGAATTATCAACCAATGTATTTCCACCACTAAGTTGAGTCAGTTCATTTGAACTTGCATTGACTTCCAATGGTTGAGTAGTAGGATAATTATCCTCTGGGTCGATTAATTCTGTTAGATGAAATTCTCTATCAATCTCTCTCTTCTTAGGAAAATCGTTTTCCAGAAAAGTAACATCTCGTGATTCGATTTTTGTTATACTTCCATCTGTTTGTCACAAATTAGCACATATCCTTTTGAGTGCTCAGAGTATCTTATAAAGATACATTTCTTTCCTCTAGGACCTAATTTCCCATGAGGATGAGAAGTATCGTGAACATATGCTGCTGAACCCCATGGCCTTAAGTGTGTAAGAACAGATTTTCTTCCTGTCTATAACTCATAAGGGGTGGAAGTAACAGATTTGGAGGGTACAAGATTAAGAACATAGGCAGCGGTAAGCAATGCATCTCCCCAATTAGAGACAGGAAGGTTAGCTTGTGCCATCATTGATCTAACCATCTCAAGGAGCATTCGATTCCTTCTTTCTAATACACCATTTTCTTGTGGTGTATATGGGGTAGTTAATTGTCTAACAATACCCTTTTCATTACATAGTTCTTTAAACTTTTCAGATAGATATTCACCACCTCAATCAGTTCTTAGGCATTTGATGGTCTTATCCATTTGGTTTTCCACCAATATAACATAACGTCTAAAACACTCTAGTGCTTCTGACTTATGAGAAATCAAGTATACATGCCCGAATCTAATGTAATCATCTGTAAAAGTGATGAAATACGAAGCTCCATGTCGTGCCCTCACATTCATCGGACCACATATGTCTGAATGAATTAATTGCAATGGATATTCGGCTCTGGTTGCTTTTCCAAATGGTTTTCTTATTGATTTTCCTGCAAGACATGGTTCACATGGTTTTAGATCGATTTGGGTTAATGAGTCCAAAAAGCCTCCTTTTGCCAATCTTTTTATTCGATCAACTCCTATATGACCAAGTCTTGCATGCCACATATGTATTTCATTTTTAGTAGAACTTGGGACAAATGAAAAATAATCTTTATTAATACTTGAAGTAGTTGTATTACAATCAAGTACTATAAAACCGTCATATGTGTATGCATAACCATAAAACACAGATCCTAAAGAAATGTGCAACTCATGTCATAGAAGTTTAAACTAAAACCTAATTTAAGCAAATCTGAAATAGAGACGAGGTCCCGACGAATTTCAGGAGCATACAAGACGTCATGTAGGATGAGAGTTTTGCCGCCGCGCATATGTAATTGGCAGGTACCAATACCTATCACTGCAGCTTTGGTGTTGTTTCCTACATATAACTATCTTGTATCTTTAGGGATGCGCCGATACTCCATAAATGTCTCACGACTTCTAGCTACATGGTCTGTGGCACCTGAGTCTACAATCCACAAAGGATTAGATTCAGCAAGCATGACACAACTAGAAACATAAGCATGTTTATGAGTTACACTCAAGGATAATACCTTCTTTGCCTCAGTGCATTCACGAGAAAAGTGATCCAATGTGTTACAGTTGTAGCATTTTATTTTGGTCTTATCTTTTTTTCCTATTTTCTTGCCACTTTTGGCGTGTTTCTTTTGCTTTTTAGGATTAGGTTGTTCGAAAACCTTATTACCAAATTTCCTCTCTTGCGTTTCATGCTCGGGTTTGAACTCGCATAGTTGGCTTCATTGAAAGGTTTAGCAGCGTCTAAGCACTCATCCTCTAATTCCAGATGACGTTAAATTTCTTCAAAAGTCTTAACATTTTCATTGTATGTCATATGAATTTTCATATGATCCCAACTTTCTGGTAATGAACAGAGAACGGCTTGCACTTGCTGTCCATCAGACATGATCTGACCAGCAGTTTTAAGCTTTCTAATCATGTTAGACATGACTCTAAGATGCTGCCTCATTGAATAATTTGGGCGCTTCTTGTAGTCATTAAACTTTTGATTAAGTCTCCTAACTTTTGTTGACAATGTTGCACCAAATTTTTCTTTTAAGGCTTCCCACATTCATTTTGCAGTTTCGTACTCTTCAAACTCACACATGAGATCATCTTGCATACAACTCAACAATGTAATGCGAGCGATGCTGTTCTTTATTTTTCAAGCATTATATGCATCTTGGTCTCTATTGTGTTGAGCCGTAGTACACTGCTCAGGTTTTTCCATGAGATGGAAAAGAGTCTCTTTTACCTCTTGCTCTTCAAGGACATACTGGACTTTACGATACCAAATATCGTAATTGTCACCTTCCAGTTTATCTCCTCTATTGAGTTCAGCAATGATGTTCTTACAAGCAGAAGCCATCCCTGCTTTTAACAATTAATTCTTTTTTTTATATTTCCAATACACAACACATAATTTTACTATGAACATAATTCATAATAACCTCGATTCATAACATAAGCTCGACAGTTCACTATGTTCCCAATCATCACCCATGTTATGATCTAATTATAATAAATTAATTTGTTTCATGTAAAATTTCAAGTTCTGATCATAATCAAAACTCCCACTATTTCATTGTATAAAATTGAATCCATAAATAAAACATTATTTTATACATTACTTTAAATCACTTATCATATATTACATGTGATATATGATTAACTTAATCATTCATGCAATATATATAATTTGAAAAATAATTTTAATATTTATCCATGAATATCAAAATCAAGAAAAATCTAAATTTTGTATATAAACTTATGAGCAAAACAACAAATCACCTTTTTTTTTAATATATATGTATATATATGTTTGCCTCTGTTCACCAGAAAATTTCGACTGCCATAACTCTCTTATTATAAAGCCAAATTATGCAATATATATATAGATAGAAAGCAAAATTTCATTATCTACGCACAGCCACCAAAATCATCTAATTCTGATATCTCTTCCAAAAGTTATGGTCGAAACAAACAAATCGGTATTTGATGTGCATATATTTGCAACTGTTCGTTCAAAAATTTCATATCTCTCTGATAACTTGGCCAAATATTGTGTTCTATATATCAATAGAAAGATAATTCTATTATCTACTCAAAGAAAGTAGAATCATATGATTATAATATATGGTCCGAGAGTTAGGGATAAAACAAACAGATCGATGTTCGATGTGTATATGTTCACAACTGTTCGTTCAAAATTTCCATATCTCTCTGATCACTTGGCCAAATATTATGTTCTATATACCAATAGAAAGATAATTCTATTATATACGCATAGAAATCAAAATCATTTTATTCCGATATATGTTCAGAGAGTTATAGACGAAACAAACAAATATACCAGAACTGAAACCAAATGCTCTGATACCAATGTTAGAGTTTAATGATGCGGAAGCGTTTAAACCGAAAGCGTAACTTACGATGGTAAGACTTGGATGTGATTCTGGAAATAGAAGAAGTCAGGAAAAATATCACAAAACGGATATCAACCACTTATCAACGGTCAAGTGTCCTTCAAGCTGTCCTTATGTTTTGTTCTTGGTTGTTTTTCTTTTTTAGAATTCTTATGAATTCCACTCTTGTCACTTCTGTGTCTAGAGTCTGTCTTATATATTGTGTAGAAAGACACATCTAAGAGACACAACCCTATGAGAAGACATAATTATATGAAAGAACACAACTATTCAGTTAATGACAGTAACTTCCATATTTATCGGTTAACTAAACCGACTCGGTATTATCATAAGCGTTAACCGGTTTTCTTAAACCAATAATTAACCACACAAAGTTATACATATTTACATAATCTTAGAAGAAATTAACGAGTTTGTAAGAAGATATATATGTACCGGGATCGCGAACAGTGGCACGTACAAAGTAACCACGTTCCAGTAACCCCATCACGAGCCATGAACCGATGAATCCCGATGCGCCAGTTACGCAAACAGTCTCTTTGTGTTTAACCATTTTTTATGTTAGGAAAGATAAATTATGCTATGGGAAAGATTTCTACTATGTAGCTTCGGTATCGTGATATATGAAAACATTATTTATAGGCACTGTATATCGAAAACTGCTATTAAGAAGCAGCCGGTCACGTGAATAGCAACCGGCGAAGCACGTGAGGAACGTTGGTTGGCCAAGGACTTGCCTGTGTGGTACGTGGCAATCTTGTAAGTTTGATTTTATTATTTTTTTGAGATATAATTTTGTCTGTACTGGTGGATGAAATATGTTATTTAGACTTCATTTGTTTATTTGGTGAGAAAGCGACAAGAGAGTTGCAGTCTACTTTTCTTTGTTATTGTTTTCAAACTTTTTAATTAATATTGTAATATTGGCATTTGTCGCCGAGGGATTTTTTTGCATATTGCGAGTCCTATATCTATAATCCGCGGATGATTTTTTAATCACAAGAGAAACTTTTTTTGTATGTATTTAAAAGATATTATGTTATATAATTTAATAAAGGCTTTTTAAAAATAAATCATGCCCCACAAACACATGACACTTGTATACAAAAAAGCCTAGTTTCTGGCGACTTTTTCGTTTCATCCCAACAGCGCGAGACATCGCTCTCCCTTCTCTCTCTCCACTAGGTCAAGCCGCCGCCGACGGTTCTAATCCTCAGATCCAGCTTCCTCTCTAGCGTCCGGCCTCCTTCGGCGTTGCGAGAGGGCCCCCCTTCTGTGTCTCTCTTCTCCGACCCTATGAACCTCTCCGACGCCGGTCTCTCCCTCTGTGAAGACTGAGCCACTGCTCGACGGTGGGTCGCTCCGACTATGGGTCTCCCGAAACTTTCTTTTATGGTGGCTGGCTTTCAAAGGGGATGTTGAGATCGAAACTTCATGTTAACGGAGCTCTTTGAGGACGAGACCTCCATTATAAAAGATATTCGACTCTGGACTGTCTTTTTGTTTGACTCATGTTTTCATCAGAGAGTCACGGGATCCATATAGGGTGTTGCGGGAGGATGAGTCTTTGCGGATACATACAATCCAAGCATCAAGTCTTCTGATGAATGCACTATTGCAGATTCAAATCCGACGAGGACAGGATTTGAATTCATTCTCAGCTGTACTCTTTTTGGAATATCTTGATGAATAATTATAGATGACAATAAATTGGCTTACTGTAATTTTGGTGTTTAGTGAAACCGACAACGGCTTATCGGAAGGTCGTTCTGTTTTTTTGGTTTTTCTTCGTTCTAAATGTGTGAGTGATAGAGTCATCTAGGTTAAGTCTGAACTTTGTTTAGATGAATTAATTCTTAGAAGAGTTGCTGAATTAGATATTCAGTTAACGATTTTATGCCTTTTGACAATGGCTTTGGCGTTGTTTAGCCTGTTTTCAGATTTGTATTAGTCTATGATTAGGTTTGCTTTAGCCTACGTTTGTAGGTTTATATTACCTATTTATAGAATTTTTATCATTAATAAAAATGATATTTTGTGTTTTAAAAAAGTATACAAAAAAGCCTCCGAGCAAATTATCCATCTCTCTTGTATGTATAGCAAATTCACTATTACTTCAGTGTTGCTACTTGCTAGTATCTCAAGTACCAATCAACGCAGTTGCATTTAAGTTTTAAACGGACCAACATTGAACGGGTCTCAAAGGAGCTGATGTTTACACAAACCAAGCGGAAAAGCCTGTCAGATTTATTTAATTTTTGTTTTTTTCAATCTCTAACTGTTGAATATCCTCTTTCCAAAGGTGGACACATAAGGAAAGAAAAGAGTCTCATATGAATTCCAATTTATATTAATACTTCAATCTTGAAGCCTTGTATGATTGTGTTATAATCTATGTGAAAGATTTTGTGTTTAATCAGTTAATCTTAGTTTACACTACGACTCATAACTTTTGAATGCTTAGGTGTTAATTTTCAGAAACAGTCGACATTGTTTTTATGTTGTAATAATAAATATTGTACAACTATGATCTATTTTCAACAAAGAAAGTGTCGGAATCATGTGGCACAATGGTGGCCACCTCTGAAATTCATGACATAGGTCTGGGGTTCGAACCCAGCACCCCTCAGTATTATGAGGGATATTAAAGCCACTAGGCTATGTTGACAAAAAAAAAAAGTAACAAAATACGACGATAAAAGAGCAATGTAGGGTATGGTCTTAAGGGTGTTGTTTGCCTTCCAAAATTTTGTGGACGTCTTAATACATCATATGCTTAACAGGACCAGAGATAGAGAAACATTCACTACAAGAAAATACACATTTCAACAGATTTTTGAATCTGTAATTCGGGAAAATATATGTTTCCAATATATTATTAACAAAAGATACATTTGTTAGAATATGATCTTGAAAACTTAAATTCATCTGAAATTTTTTGGAAACATTTCCGTAAAATAAAATTTGTCGTGAATACATCCAAAACTATTATTTGTTAAAATTTTGTTGGTATTTTTTAGAGTTTTCAACGGTTATTCTATCAAATTCTTTGTCAAAATGTTATTGCTAGTTTCTGATGAAAATTGTTGGAATCAAAATCTATACTATCGAAATTAACATCTAAAATGTTGGAATATTGAAAAGATCTCTGGTACCTAGAATATATTTGATATTCGGGCAAATGTAAAAGGGAAAAATTGTTTGAGATAAGGGACAAACAAAGGAACAACTTTGGTGGCATCTTAACCTTGGCACTGAGCTGGATCTACTCACATCATAACCGAGCCGTGCTCGCCTTTCCCTATTCCATGCCTGCCTCGGCCATCATCTCATCCCGTGCACGCCTCGGAATCAGTCGAGCCATGCTCGCCTGGGTCATCGCCTTTTCCCGTGTTTTCCTTGGCCATCACCTGAGCCGTGCTCGCCTCGACCATCGCTTTGTCCCGTTCTCGCCTCGACCATTGCTTTGTCCCGTTCTCGCTACTACCATCACCTGAGCCGTGCTCACTTTGATTGTCGCCTTATCCTGTGCTTGCCTAGGCCAAGCCGTTCGTCGTGCCTCATCCTGGCTGAGCCATTCATCATGCCCTGTCGAGGCCGAGCCATTCCCATAAACTTGCTTAATGACACGGTTAAAAAATTTTGTAACTCGGTTTTTAATTTTGTAACCTAGATTACAAAATTGATTTAATCTAAAACCATAATTACTCTAACTAAACCATTTTAACCAAAAAATAAAATCAAATAAAAACATGCAAGTGGAGATTCCTAAACCGAATTTCTTCGAGACGAGACAGAGTGGCTCTCCGGTGGCTAATCTTCAAATGCAAACTGTGACTCGCCACAACACGTAAATCGCGTTTCTCAGGGCGGTGTCTTATTTGTCCACCTCCGAATTCAGCTCCCGCAGATTAATTCAAACGTATTATCCGAATGGCTCCTTTGAAATCCTCTTATGGGTAATCCAATCGGCTACACTTTTCCCACCATGCTCGGCTACGATCCTTAACTCATAACCGCCTTTACTGACCCATACTCGTACTGCAAACCGATCCGGATCCGGTGACCTCACTGCTCTCCGCCTTTATCTCCGACCAATCTGTCACAGCAGCAGAGACAACACGTGAGACACACCACTTCTTCCGATTGATATCACCACTTTTCTCGGTATCAGCGTAATAATCATTGAGATCGGATTGGTAAATGGACATAATTCTGTCTCTTTTCCGGTAATTAGACTGGAAATCGGACATTTGGCACTGAGAAGCAGCGTTTTGAGCTTTTTGGTCATGCTTCACGTGTTCCTCCATATGAAGAGCAATAACCAGAGTTGGTGGCATTTTCAGACAGTGATTGGGGAGGATCAAAAGAAGATAGGAAGAGCACAAGTGGGTATGCCTTCACGCTTGGTTCAGGAGTATTTTGTTGGAACTCAAGCAAACAGAAGATTGTGGCTCAATCAACTGCAGATGCTGAGTATATTGCAGTTTGTTCTGCTGTAAACCAAGAAATATGGTTACAGAGACTTGTCAAAGAAATAGGGTTTGAATCAGAAGGAGTGAAAATATTTTGTGACAACAAGTCAGAAATCGCAATAGGAAAGAATCCAGTTACACATTGACATCAAGTGTCACTTTGTTAGAGAAGCAGAAAAAGAGAAGAAGATCAAACTTAATTATTGTTCAGGAGAAATTCAAATTGCTGATATTCTCACAAAATCTTTAACTGTTACAAGGTTTGAAGACTTTCGTGAAGAACTTGGTGTTATGATGAAGCATTGATCAAGGAGGAGTGTTGGATTGTGATCAAACTTCATCTTAGCAGTTCCAAAAAATTAGGTTACAAACAGATTTAAATAAAGGGGTGCAAATGAAAAGTTGCATAGATTTCAAACATTGTGTTTCTTTTTTTGTAACTGTTTAGTTAGTTATTCAAACAGATGTAATGCTTATAAATACTCAACACAATCATTAATAAAAATCACAATTCCATCAAAAAGTGACTAAGTGTTACAAACTATAAAAAAAAACAAAAGTGTTCTCAAAAGAAATTGAGAATACAAAATCACAAAACAGAGTACAACACTCGGTGTTGTGATTTTCCTTAGAGAATAATTCTTATCTTCTAAAATGTCTAACACAATTAAATTTTTTACTTTGGATTTGTGGATACAGAGATCAAAGTTCTAAAATGGGCCGCATATGATACAATATCTCATATTTCGTGGGGATCTGGATCGTTTTCCCATATAGATCAATGTATAGCGATTTTAAACAATTCAACTCTTCCATATTTATTGACTTAGGCATTAAACTTTTTTTGTTTAAGAATTTTGTATGAAATTCTTTCTCAATAAAAATCTTTCTCTTGTCAGTTCTAAAATTCTCAGTCAATAAAATTTTTAATTCTCAATATTTTATTCCTACAATACAGTAAATTTCGGTTCCCATAAATATTTAAAAAATTTGATTGATAGTTCATGGGAAATTAATGATAATTCATTTGTTGGAGATTTGTTGATATTTTGTCTTGTACACGTGGTTCATCTCCAACAGGCCAAAACCTTGCACCTCTAAGTGGAATAATCCTCGGCATATAGATATTTCTCCACATTGTTTTCCTAAACCAGTGGCACACATATGAGCCTTAAGTTATTGTTTAGAATCACTCCATATGCATACTCATAAGAAATTCATTTGATTTTCCACCTCTTGCAAGTACAAGTCTTATTTCTTAAGCTTACCCGATAAGAACAGCCACTAAGTCTAGCATCATATCTGTCATTTGTGCTTCTATTAACTGTACACAACGATACGTTCTCCTAACCTCCTTCCAAAAAAAATCATATCACATATGGTGTGCACAATATTTTACAATCCATGGGTTTGACATTTGTTTTCACAATATGTACCATTGCAAGCCGAGCAACGGTCTTTAGCATCGGCACAAATGAATTTTCTCTGGCTTTGACTATTGTGCTATTCCAAGATTCGGTTCAGTTATTCTCCACATCTTCACAATAATTGATAATCTTGTAGAATGCCCTCCACCAACTCTGAGGATTTGTCTTCGTCAAATCCACATATACTTCTGAGTCGTAGTTGAATATCTTATCCAAGTTTTTTTCTTGGCTCATTGTAGCTCCAATTAAGCCACCTAATCAAATGCTTCATATCTGGATTGTTTCCATGCTGCCGTCAAGTCCTATAGATGTGCCTTAGGCATTTTTGATTCTCGATTTCTGGCAGCTTAAGCTCAACAGCTTTGTTCAAGCCCTGAAAATAAAGCTAAGACAATATAGTAGAAGACATTAAACACATAGGAAATAAATCACAAACCAAAAAGTAGAAACCATATAGCACAAACCACACTACAATCACCCTTTGCCTATCCGAAACCGTATTATAGCCTTCACCATTTTGTAAGTCCAAATCAGCTTTGATCTTCTTCAAAAACCACAACCAAATGGGTGTGTTTTATATTTGCATAACTCCCAATGCTATATGATATATAGCATTATCCGCATCTCGACTTAAAGCTACAAACATTTGCCCTTTCATTTTTGACTTTAAAAAGCACCATCAACCCATAAAAGCGACTTACAAGAATTTGTTCATGTTCTTCTAAGTACGCCAAAGCAGAAATAGAACCTATTGAAGACATATAAACCTGCCTCATTTTTCACACAGTCAACCTCCACGGAATAATTGAGGTCTGATTCTAGTAACACAACCGCATAATCACGGAGATGCAACACTTCTCATCATACTGTCTCTGAATCCATCACATTGATTTATTTCTCGCAGCTTGGCACTGAGGTCTTGACAATTTAATCATTCACTTTTACAATACCATTTTTTCAAACTTCATTGGCATAAAGTAGTATGGTTCTTCGCGCATTTTATCAATAAACAAGCGTGCAATCACTGAAACTTTAATCATTTTACACGAACCATTAGGAACACATTTATCAAAATGTTTAAAAACTTTAACTTGCCACTGAAAAACTTTATCATCGTTGAACATTAGATACACCATGAGCAACCTTCACTTTCATAATTATACCCGATTTTATCTTTTTTCATACATGTACTGCTTCAGATTCCAACCTGTTTTGAGGGCATATTCAAGGACATCCTTCTTAAACACTAATGAAATGGAGAACACTTAGCCTTTAAACAAGTTTCCATCTTGGAATTGGTATATAATCCTTCCAACTTAAGCGTGTGTAAGACCATTTTTAGATGCTTTAAGTGATCATCAAGGCATAGACTATAAACCAAAATTTCATTGAAATTTACCACCAAAAACTTACTGATGTATTCCTTACTCGGGGCATTGGTAAGTCCAAAAAGCATGACTAGTCATTCATATAACCACGTTTGGTCTTAAAGGTAGTCTTCCATTCATTTTTTTTTTCACTATCACTTGATGATAGCCATTTCGAAGGTCAATTTTGGAGAAGATGGTGGCTCCACTTAGTTTATCCAGCAGATCTCTTAGCCTCGGAATCAGATGCCGATATTTAATAGTAATGTTTTTGATGACTCGCCAATCCACACACATCCTCTACGATCCATCTTTCATGGTCACAAGCAAGATTGATACTGCACAAGGACTGACTCTCTTGGATGTACCTTTTGGACATCAGATCCTAATGTTATTTTTCTAACTCCTTAGCCTCCTTGTATTAACTCGGTAAGCTTGTCGGTTGGGTAATGGAGCTCCAGGAACTAGGTCTATCTGATGATCTATGCCTTAGTTAGGTGGTAATCCGGCTGGTATCTTCCAAAAAAGACATCTTTGAAATGTTACAAGAGTTGTAATATCTCTTTCGGACGTTTTTCTCTTCTTAACCTGAAAACAAACCTTCTCAGAAGATCATGAATATAACCTGCTCTTTCTACTTAGTGGATTTTATAACCTTGCTAGGCAAATATAAAGGTTAGTTTTCCTTACATTAGCTCCTTTGTCGATTGCCTTTGTATTTCATAGACTTCTTGTGGGGTAAGAAAAGCAAGTGTATGCTTCTTCTGGTTATGGTGAAGCTGTAGTAATTGGTCCGACCAGTATGGAGTGTCTCTTTGTCAAACTGCCAAGGCTGACCTAACAAGAGATGCCCGACTTGTATAGAGACCACATCACACAAAGACTTGGTCCGAGTACTTACCCAGGCTAAACGGTACTATAACTTGTTCTTTAATTTTTTTCTGTGACTAATTTTTCAACCACCGAAGCAGTAGGGTCTAGGATGCTCGGTATTCTTGACACCTAACATGTCCACCAACTATTTGTTAGTTATATTAGTACAAGATCTTCTATCAACGATGATGCTACATATCTTGGATTTGACGGTACATTGAGAATGGAAGATATTCTCCCGCTGGATGGTCTCTTGATCAAACAAGGCATGGAGAGCTCGCCTTATGACCAGAAGCTCTTCCACCTCTGGATATTCCACTATATCCTCTTCTGACCCGACTTGTTTTTCCTTAGTTTAATCCTGGCTCATAATCTCTACTGTCTCAAAGAATCAAGGCTCCTTTGTTCAAACAGTCTTGGGCATAATGGCCTTTTCATTTGAAATTTAAGAATGTAATATCTCTGCTACGTTTTGTTGTGTTTGGATCGATCCAGCAATCTTGCCTTTTTGGCTTCCATAAATGGCTTCTTTGGCTTAGGATCCAACTCCACTGCCTTCCCCTTGTCGAGGTTTGTTTAAGATTGCGGGTTCCAGTTGGGTTTGGATCGGCTGGTGGAACTGATTTTCCTTTAAATTTGATGCTATTTCTGAATGGACAAATGGAGAAGTTCATCAAAATCATGATACTCCTGTGATGTGATTATGGAAGAGCTATAACTCGAGGAGGGGCTTGAACCTGAGGTTGCACCTGAGCTTAACGCAGCGGGGGTGAGTAAGGAGGAGAAAGCACTTCAAGTTCCAGCTAGAGCTATGACAAGGTCTCGGTACAATAAGTTCTCTAAAGACCTAAGTTATTTACTTAGTTCAACAACTAATCACTTGGGTGGAGAAGGAAGTGCAACACAAAGGTCTAATGGTGTTGCAAGCCCGGGAAGTTTAACCAGAAGCCTAAGTCCATTCTTAACTTCATCCAACAAATCCAAGACAATTAAACACTTAAAGAAACACGGCAAAACAATAGGTAAGAGTTAAGTTTATGTCAAGCCTCTTTGCAAGGTTCAGAAATGCGCCAAAAAAGGAAAAATAGTCAACCTTGTTTTCTGTCGAATTTCTTTAAGGTTCACTTAATTTTTTTGTTGTTTTTTATGTCTTGTCCAAAAACTAGCCTATTTGAATCATTTTATCTTTCAAGAATTAAGAACAATTTTTCTTTGTCGAATTTGATATCTTAGAGAGTGACTCTCTTACGTTCTTCTTGAACAAAACCATGTTGTTTGGTGTGTGATATCCAAAAACACCCATATTCACTCGTCTAAGTGTGTCATATCTTAGGACTGCTTGAGTTGGAATATTAAGAGACTTTCCGCAATAATTGTTTGACCATTCAATCCACTTCTTGATCGTGTAAAGATAGCAGCTTCCAGATCATCTTTTATCCAAATCGCCAACTAAAGAGTGTTAATCTTGGGAGTTCATATCAAGTAATTTCAGAGCACACTCTGAAAATTTGGTATCCAATCTCTGATTCATCGTCTTACCTGTTCATCTTCTTGTCGATTTTATTCTCTTATTAATTCACAATCTTGTCTGTCTCACTCATTTGCTACTGAGCCTTCCCTTATTAAAAAAAAACAAAGGAAAATTTATTTTGCCATCTGTCTATCTCACTTCTTTTCTTCTCAAAGAGGTAACTCATTGGGTTAACAGGGTTTTTGTTCCACCAGAAGTTTTGACACATCACTGAGTGATCACTAAAAAGAATTAAACACATGAGAAAAACATTTGTGAGGACTTGTTATTGCTTGATCTAATTACCTTTGATTTCAGGACAATAATGCGATCAAATTAAGGGCAAGAAACCAACACAGAAGGCGGCCTTTCAAGAATTTAAATGAGAGCACTAACAAGTGAACTAACGTCTTATGAATACATGATTAAAGAGGTGAATGCACGGTTGGAAAGAATCCAAGAAGATCAACAAACCAACAGCCAGACGACACCAAAGAGAAGAGCTAGAACCGCTCCTAAAACCGTTTGGTCATAAGAAGACGAGTACTACTAAAAATTCTCAGCCGACAGCCAAACAGAATGCAGAAGAGGTAGAGACACCAGACCTTGTGAAGGAGGCAATGGAGTAAGACCAGATGACAATCTAGAAGGCCTCAACCTCAAAATCCCAATTTTATATTGAAGAATGATCTTGACGTCTACTTGGAGTGGAAAAAAAAGATTGAACTTATTTTTAGTTGTTTAAAATTTTCTGATATAAGAAAGTTAGACTTGCTGCCACTGGATTTTCTTGATATTCTCTTAACTGGTGGGATCAAATTGTGATAATCAGGAGGAGAACATGGCAAAGACCCATTGCTACATGGAGGAGATGGTCGCCACCATGAGAAAGAGGTTTGTATCCAGCCACTACCACCGTGAGCTTCACCACAATCTTAGAAGATTAACTCAAGGGAGTCGAAGTGTTGAAGATTGTGTCCAAATGATGAAGTCTCTAATGCTCAAGGTGAATGTGGAGGAGGAATTTGACGGGAAAAATGCACGGTTCTAGGGTGGGTTAAACAGAGATGTACAAGAGCGCTTAAAAATGCAAGAATATGATGATTTAGAAAAGATGTTGTAGAAGGCAATCCTGATTGAGCAACAAAACAAAAGAAAAAGCTATTCCAAGCCAGGCTTTGCATCAAACTCCAAAGCGCCTTGTCAAGAAAAATGTAAGTTTCCAGCCAAGTCTACTTCTGATTATAAGACTAATGCAGCTGTTAATAATGTTAAAGGAAAGCTCATAGCTTCTGCCACAAGAGCCAGTGACGTAAGGTGCTTCAAGTGTCAATGACTAGGCCATTATGCTAGTGAGTCATTAACAAGAAAGTAATGATAGTATTGGACAATGGCAAGGTAGAATCATAAGGAGAGACGCGTAAAGAAACACCAGACGCAGATTCAGAGGATGAACAAGTTGATTATTCTACCCATAGAGAGCTTCTGGTGACCACAAGGAGTTTGAGTGTCAAAACCAAGTACAAGGAATACGAGCAGAGAGAAAATCTATTTCACACCAGATGTTTGATCAAGGAAAAATTATCTAGTCTGATCGTAGATGGAAGGAGTTTCACCAATGTGGCAAGTGAGACTTTGGTAAAAAAATTTGTTTGCAAGTTAAGAAGCATCTGAAACCTTATGCGCTTCAATGGCTTAATGAGGGAGATAACTGAGAGTGAATACTCAAGTGATGGTTCCTATTACCATTAGGAAGTATCAAGATGAAGTTCTTTGTGATGTTTTACCTATGGAAGTCGAACACATCTTTCTTGGAAGGCCATGGCAATATGATAAGAATGTGACAAATTATAGCTACCCAAACCAGCATTTGTTTGAGCATCACAGTTGAAGATCATTTTGGTGCTCCATCTCCTTAAAACGTTCACCAAGATTAGTTGCTGCTTAAACAAAAAGGTCCCAAGAAAAGACCAAGGTAGACCTTTCCAAACATTAAGGAAACACCCCGGTACAGGTAAAGCAATCAAACTTCTTTGTTTGATCAGGTGAAGTTAATAAAGTTTAATCTTCTCAACAATATTTGATTATGCTTATCTACAAAGAACACTAATGATCTCTTCTAACCATTCACTAGAGCTTCTAAGTGAAATTAATTCTATCTTGCAGGACTTAGAAAAAATATTTCCATAAGAAAGCCCAACCGGTTTGCTGCCATCCGAGGCATATAGCATCAGATAGATTTCGTTCCTGGTACCTCATTGCCTAACCATCCAGCATACAAGACAAACCCTTTTGAGACTAATGAACTGCAAAGGCAGACAGAGAGCTTATGGACAAGGTATTCATCAGGGAAATCATGAGCCCCTGCACTGTACTGGTGCTCCTCATCCCTAATAATAATTTTAGCTAGCGAATGTGTGTTGTCTGTAGAGAAATTAACAACATAACAGTTAAGTATAGACATCCTATGCCTAAACTTGATGATATGTTAGATGAACTGTATGGATCAAGTATCTTCTCTAAGATAGATGTAAAAATTGGGTACCATCATATTAGAATGAAGGAAAAGGATGAATGGAGAACTTTGGTTTGTATGAATTGCTAGTTATGCCATTTGGTTTAAAAATGCACCTAGCACTTTCATGAGATTGATGAATCATATTCTGAGAGCTTTCATAGGAGTATTTGTTGTTTTTTACTTTGATGATATCTTAATCTACAACAAGAAGCTTCATGAGCTTATTACACATATTAAGTTCGTCCTAGAAATGCTTAGAAAGGAAAAACTCTATGCTAAGTTTAAAAATGCACTTTTGAGTTTTGTTGTAGGGGCAGATGGTATCATAGTAGATGAGGAAAATATAAAAGCTATTAAGGAATTTTCAAGTCCTAAAACCACTAGAGAAGTAGAAGCTTCCATGGCCTTGCTGGATTCTATAGGAGGTTTTTCAAAGACTTCAGCACAATAGCCACCCCTTTTACTGAAGTGATTAAAAAGAATATGGGATTCAAATGGGAGCAAGCTCAAGAGGACGCCTTTGTGTGATACCTCAGGAATTGGAATTGAAGCCATATTGATGTAGGATGGAAAGCCCATTGCTTACATCAGTGAGAAGCTTGGAAGCGCCACACTCCACTACCAAACCTACGACAAAGAGCTTTTTGCCTTAGTGAGAAAGCTTTACAAACTTGAAAACACTAACTTTGACCTAAGGAATTTATAGTGCACACTGACCATCAGACTTTGAAGCGACAATGGGTTGCTAACCTGTTGCGAAGGAAGAGCCGGTTTGGCGTTTTAATTAGATTAGTGAGTCAGCAGCAATTGACTAGGGTTTTCCCCGTTTTCTCCTTGTTGTCTACCTATAAAAACCTTAGTATTTTACCTATTTATAGAGGAAGGTTGACAATTATGTATTATGATTATTCAGTAGTTTTATTCATCTTGTATTTATCTTTCGTATTTTCTCTTTTGATCTTGCAAGACTTCGTTTAAGAATCAATTTAGTACTTTATATTCATATTTCATTTCTATCATTTAGCAGGTTTATTTAAGATTTCAAACCTTTAATTTTTCTTGCAATCCAATGTTTAGTAAATCATCAATAAATATGATTTTTTATTCATGAATGTAAGATTAAGAGATTTATGGAGAAATATTGAGTATAAAATTGCCAGATTATAGAGAGATTGAGAGATTAGAGAGAATGAATTTTATTAGAAAAAATTATATTTTTTTAGATTACAAGTGAGGAAAGAGAGTCCTATTTATACTAACTTAGTCTAGGTCTTTTTGGCTACAAGGTTAGACTAATACATGTTTAGTTATAAGGATAGCCTAACTTAAGAGACAAACACTCTCCTTTTTTTTGAACCTAGGCGCAAAGTCTCTCTTAAGCTCCTCTTGTCTCTTCTTCATTTCAACACTCTCCCTCAAGGTTAAGTCATGAAGAATGGCTAAGCTTGGATTATGAAGCATTACCTCTTTAAAAACGTAAAGAAGGAAAACCCAATAGGACAAAACCTTTTCTAGGAAAGGAGTATAACACTCCATGATCAGGATCAGTGTTGTGGAAGAGAAGTAAGTCCAAGCCTTGGGTATATGGACTCGCCAACCTTAGAAGTAGTAGCTTTGGTGAACACATCAGCTAGTTGATCTGAGCTCTTGCTGTAGCAAGGTAGAATAACTTCTTTCTCAATAGCTTCCCTCACTTTATGGCAATATGCTTGGTTCTCTCATGTTCTGCTGCTTGATTGTCACAATGAACTGTGATTGGCGCCTCTATGGTCACTCCAATGTCTTGTAATATTTGCTTCAACCAGATGCATTCAGTGGTAAGGTTCCTCATTGCTCTATACTCAGCTTCAGCACTTGAGCATGAAACAACCTTCTACTTCTTAGTCTTCCAAGTGACTAAGTTCCCACCTATAAGAGTGTAATAGCCGGTTATGGACTTCATGTCCTTTCTATCACCTGCCCAATCTGCATCACAATTACCAAATACATTTGTGTTTCCATTATTACCCATCCACATACCTTGATCATGTGTGCCTTTTAAGTATCTCAAAATCCTATGAATCATCTTCCAATGCCTTGTCTTTGGGTCTTGCATATGTTGAGATACCTGATTAAATGTAAAACACAAATCAGGTCTAGTGATGGTTATATATATTAGTTTACCAACCACCTTTCTATACAGCTTTGCTTCTTTAAACTCGCCATCTGCTAGCTCTCCCGGAGGTTCTACTTTGTAGCCTTCTTCTAGTGGAGTTTTGGACGGTTTAGCTACTAGCATTCCTGTAGAGGTTAGTAAATCCAATACATATTTTCTTTGTGAGAGAAAAAGAACTTCCTTAAACCTACATACTTCAATTCCTAAGAAGTATTTTAGTTTTCCTAGGTCTTTGATATCAAATACACCTTTTAAATATTCTTTAGTAGATGTTATACCTACTTTATCACTTCCAGATATGATTATATCATCAACATAAATGAGAATAACAATGATTACATACTTACTCTGAAGTGTAAAGAGTGTGTGTTATACTTCTGACCTTTTGAAACTTTTGTCCCTTAAGGTCACATTCAGCTTATGGTACCAAGCTCTAGGAGATTATTTTAAGCCATAGATAGCTTTCTTTAGCCTCAGTGTGTTACCGCTTCCAACTTGATCTTCTAAACCTGGTGGTGGTGTCATATACAACTCTTCTTCTAATTTACCTTGCAAGAATGCCTTCTTAACATCCATTTGCCATAATTCCCAATCCAAGTTAGTAGCAAGTGAAAAAACAACATTCACAGTGTGCAATTAAGCTACAGGGGCAGAAGTTCTATAGTCTTTATCATAAGTGGTACGACCTGGAACGAGCATGACCTCCTTGCGACATCAGAGGACTTGGATTCAACTGAAGAGGAGAGTGGGGAAGAGAAATAAGATTGGACCAGTCCGCCAAATCCAAGTCCCAGACGTAGAACCAACCTCGAACAACCTAGCGCGGAACATGGGCCGTCCACGAACCATGGCACCATACGCGGCCAAACCACATTTCACGGCACAAGACCCGGACCTGGACATGCTACCCGACACCGACCTGGCCCCCGACCTATCTCCTGACCTTGAAGCAAGCCCGACCGCGGATCACAGCACAACACCCGACATGGACTATGGCGCAATATCAGCCGCAAAACCCGGAGCTGAATGTGGCTCCAACCACGGCCTTGAATCAGATGGATCCGGGACAGGACAAGGGCCGTACGCGTTCCACGACACCAAATGTGCCCGTCCGTGTCCCATGGAACTCGACTCGACCCTGACCACGAGTCACGACCCAATCTCGACCCAAGCCCGACCAAGCAACAACCACAGCCCAAGGACCTGTAAGACAAAGAAGAATTAAAAGAACAATGGGATAATGGAAGTTTAAGTGATGCAAGAACCAAGGGGTGGGCTGTTTTTCACCGAGAAGCTCAGGTTGCTGGACAGAAATCGATGGGAATAAGAGTGGATGGAAGGGACCACACAAGCTGTGAAAGGGGCTTATGATACTCCAAGAACTTCAGCCAAAACTAGGCTGAAGGAGGCTGCTGCAAGGGGACTTGGCGGCACCTTTTGGTTTTAGACACTAGTCTTAGGTTTGTCAAAATGCTTGTTATTTCATTAAAGCGTAGACAAAAGGCTTATATAATGCCTTGTTACAACTTAGGCTAAACTACAAGATGTTTAGCTTTACAAAAACTATAACAACATGTAGTTCACTTATTGGCAAATAAAATAGAAAATGCGCCCCAAATAGTCAACATGACGTAACCCAAATAAATACTTAGTCTAGAAAATAGAAATAAGATAGAAAAACCCAATAATACTTAGGATAGAATTTGCAGGAAGACTTGTGAATGAGATGAAATTGTGAACAAGTATTCGCCGTCTTGCGCACTAAAGTATTGCCTCATTAAAACTTTCTTTGGAAAATCCAGTGGGATAAAACTGAAGATAGGAAAAGAGTACAATTTACTAGCACGAATTTTGGTGTCTCTACCGGATGGTAATGGTAAAGACACCGGAGGAGGAAGAGTCTTCTAGAAGGAAGCTCCATGATTCCTTGTCTAGCTGGAGGGTCCGAGCAGGCTGATCCGGATGCTGGCAGGTCGGGTGGTCGGGACGACCGTGGCGAGGCGTGAGCTCCGGGACTGGTCGTGATGCGGCTGGCATGGGTCAGTCTGGGTCTGGTCATGGGCGGCTCGAAGTATGGTCCAGTTCCACTCTCCAGTAGGATGTCGAGCTTGTCTCCTAACTCCTTCCTCTTGGACCGTGTGAGTGGTCCAGGTGGAATGACTGGTGCAATGGCTGGCTCTATGTCTTCATCATTCCCTCCCTCTTGAAGTGCTTTGATCTCTAAAGCGAAGTCCTCACCTGCATCAAACAACTCTAAGTCAGAAACATTGAACGTACTAGATACGTTATACTCACCTGGAAGTTCGAGCTGGTAGGTGTTGTCGTTGATTTTACGAAGGACGCGGAATGGACCATCTCCCCGGGGTGCAAGCTTGCTCTTCGTTGTTGGAGAAATCGTTCTGGTCGCAGATGTAGCCAAACCCAATCTCCCTCCTTGAAAACCATGTGCATGCGGCCTTTGTTGGCGTTCTTGACGTTCTGGATGTTCCTTTGTTCCAAATTTGCCTTGGTTTCTTCTTGAGTTGCTTGATGTAGTCCGCCTTCGCTTCTCCCTCTAAGCTGATGTAGTCTCCCAATGGTATGGGTGTGAACTCGATAGACGTGGTCGGGTTGAAGCCGTAGACGACTACAAATGGGGAACGCTTCGTGCCGGTGTGTGTAGCCCTGTTGTAAGCGAACTCGACGTACGAAAGGTGCTCCAGCCAATTCATCAAGTTGCGGCCTATTGTTTCCCTCAAGGTCTGGGACAAGGTCTGGTTGACAACCTCGGTCTGTCCATCTGTGTGCGGATGGTATGCCGTGGAGAACAGGAGGTTGGTGCCCAATTTTCGTCACAATGCTCGCCAGAAGTGGCTCAGGAACTTGGTGTCGCGGTCGGATACGATCTTCCGCGGAATGTCGTGCAGTCGTACTATCTCCTTGAAGAACAGGTCGGCAGTCTGGTTTTTTGTCGTTGGTCTTGTTGCAAGCGATGAAGTGTGTCATCTTGGAAAATCGGTAGACCACTACGAAGATGGAGTCATTGTGGTTGATCTTCGGCAGGCCTAAAACAAAATCCATGGAAATGTCCGTCCTGGGCGCGGATGGAACTGGTAACGACATGTAAGGACCTTGCAGATGCATCTTGGATTTAGTCCGTTTGCAGATAAGGCACCTGGAGCAGTGTGCCTCTACATCTCGTCGCTGATGAGGACAATAGAAATGCTCCTTAAGCATGTTTAAGGTCTTATCAATGCCAAAAAGACCCATGAGACCTCCACCGTGGGCCTCTCTGAGAAGCAGCCCTCGAATCGATCATCTCGGAATGCAAAGTCGCTTGTCCTTAAAGAGGAATCCGTCGTGAAGAAAGAAGTGGCTGTAGTTGCCCTTGCCGTGCCCCAGGTAAGTCTGAGTTAAATCTGCATCGTCAGCGTACAGCTCTTTGATCATCTCGAAGCCCGTTCCTTTCTTATATACTTGATGACATATGGAAAGGTCTCGATATACTCCAACCAACAGGCATGTCTCTTCTTCAACATAGACTGTCCTCTGGGGTGCTGGAGTTTCTGATGGTCGGTGGGAATGACGCAATCCCGGGCAAGAAGCTAGTGCTGCCAAGTCTCCAAGGCGCGGACTAGGGCATAGAGCTCATTGTTGTATGTCGGATAGTTAAGTGCAGCTCCACTTAACTTCTCACTGAAGTAGGCGACAGGTCGTCTGCCTTGTGTGAGGATGGCTCCAATGCCGATCCCTGAGGCATCACACTTGACCTCTAATGTCTGAGTGAAGTCCGACAGGACTAGGACTGGGGCGTGAGTGAGGTGTTCCTTTAGAAGCTTGAAGGACTTATCCTGCTCGATTCCCCAACGAAAGTCTTGATTCTTTTTTATCGTCGAGGTCAACGGACAAGCTATCGTGCTGAAATCTCGGACAAACCGTCTGTAGAAGCTGGCGAGTCCGTGGAAACTACGGACCTGGCTGGTGGTCGTCGGTGTGGCCACTCCTGTATGACCTTAATCTTCTTGTCATCAATCCGGATACCCTGGGAACTCACGACGAAACCAAGAAAAACGACTTGGTCGGTGCAGAATGTACATTTCTTAAAATTTGCGTACAGCTGCTCTCTCTGCAAGGTGGTAATCACGGCCTCTATGTGCTCCAGATGGTCTGTGTATGTCGTGCTGTAGACTAGAATATCGTCGAAGTAGACCACTACGAACTTGCCAATGAACGAACGAAGGACCTCGTTCATAAGGCACATGAAAGTACTTGGAGCGTTTGACATGCCGAATGGCATTACTAGCCACTTATAAAGACTCTGCTTGGTCTTGAATGCAGTCTTCCATTTGTCTCCTTCGCGAATCCTCACTTGATGATATCCGATTTTCAGGTCAATATTGGAGAAAACTGCAGCTCCGCTTAGCTCGTCTCTCATGTCGTCCATGCGCAGAATGGGGTGCCGGTACTTGATTGTAATGTTGTTGATGGCGCGACAGTCGACGGACGTCCTCTAGCTCCAGTCCTTCTTTTTTACTAGTAGAAACGGGACGACACAAGGACTAAGGCTTTCTCGAACGTAACCTTGAGCCATGAGGTCCTGGACTTGTCGTTATAACTCTTTAGCCTCCTTGGGGTTTACTCTTTATGCAGGACGGTTGGGTAACTGAGCTCGAGGAACAAAGTCGATGTGGTGCTCGATCCTCTGATAGGTGGGAGACCGGCTGGAATTTCTTCCGAAAACACGTCGGCATACTTGTCTAGCAAGGTGCGGATCTCGACAGGTAATGGTGCCTCGGTGCTAGTCGTGTGAATGCTCTCTCTGTAGAACATTAAAACGAGTTGGATACCCTTGGTGCTGGTGGCTTTCTGTATGTCTGCCACGTTTATTAAGAAGTTTTCCTTACGGGCATGTTGATCTTTCACCATCTTAGATTGCATCTCTTGAACAGCGTGTACAGACATTGGTGTGAGGTTGTATCTAAGCTTGTCGTGGAAGAAAGAATAGAAGTTGGTTCATCCGTTATGCGTAGTCTCTCGGTCAAATTGCCATGGTCATTCGAGCAGAAGATGTCCAGCAGACATCGGGACGACATCGCAGGTGACCTGGTCCTGGTATCTGCCGATGATGAAAGAGACCTTAATTTGGTCTGAGATGTACAACTCTGTCTTGTTGTTCAGCCATCGGAGTTTGTTGGGTTTACGATACTTGGTCACAGGCAAACCTAGTTTTTCCATCATGTATTTGCTGGCTGTGTTGGTGCAGGACCCTCCGTCGATAATCAACGAACACACTTTCCCAAGTATTGTACATTTAGAATGGAAAATGTTCTCACACTGTTCTTCTTCTTCTGGCTCGAATCTTGAACTAAGAACTCGTCGGATCATGAGCATTTCTCCGGAGTCGGCGTACTCAATGTCCTCATCGGACTGATGGTGGGTCAAAAATGTTGGCTCCTCTTGTTCGTCCTCGGATTCGTAGTCGCCGGATCCAGTGAGTACCATTTTCCATTGAGTGGGACATTCCCGGCACATGTGTCCTCTGCCTTTACATTTTGAAACAGACAATCTCGCTGCTCCGCTGAGGCTGGGTCGTAAGCGTGGGACTAGGCTGCTTTGGCGCACCTAGAGCTGGTCTGGGAGCTGAGCTGCTGGCCACAGATTTTCCCTTGAGGCGTGGATCAATGGGCTAAGTCGTCAGCTCGAATGGCTTGGGACCGGTGTTCCAGGTGTTCTTGGGTCGAAAAGGTGCAGCGAGTTGGACTGCTAGGTGGAACAACTCTCCTAGTTCGTGGTATGGCTGCCATTCTATTTTCTAGCGATTGACTCGTGTAAGATGTCAATGAACTGGGCCATGAGGCTTTACTAGGAATCTTCTACATCGAGTCGGTTGCGTAGATGCTCGAATTCATCGAAATATTCAGATACCGTCTTGCTTCCTTGTGTAAGACGTCGGAAACGTCGCTGAAGCTCGCGGTGGAAGTGGGGTGGGACGTAGCGTCTCCTCATGATCTGGGTGAGTTCGACCCATGAGGTCAAGACACCCATTCGAGCTCTTCTGCGAGCTGTGATTTCTCGATCCCACCACGCCAGTGCATGGTCAGTGAATTGCGCCGTTGCTAGGGTGACTTTGAGCTCCATTCGTCTCTCCTAGTCTAAGTACTCTTCTGGATTTAGTTTTCCCGAAAAGTGAGGTGGGTTCATCTTCACCTCGGGATAATGCATTGGTTGACGATGTGGTGGCATGGCATCGTCGTAGTATTGATGTCGACCCATGTGTGGTCGATCGTGGTGATAAGGTGGTGAGGGTCCTGGTGGAGTAGGAGACGTCTGGTGGTCCGGACTCTTGAGACGCGTCGCTAGTGTCGTCATCTGGGTTGTCAGCTTGAAGGAGTTGCAAGATTGCTTGACCATGTTGTCCTGACGTTGATTCTTCGCTTCCTGACATATTTCATTTTTCGAGAAAAGAAAATTTTGAAATTGAAAATTTTCACGGAAAGGAAACTTGCAAAATATGGAAATTTTCCTTAAATAGAAAATTTCTGCATATAATATTTTTATTTTCTTTATATTATTTATGAAATAAAAAAAAGAAAACTAGCTAAACATAAAAGTAAACAATCAAAAGGAAAATATCGTAAATCTAGAAAGAAAATCTAAAAATGGAAGATATCCTAAAAAAAATACGGCCTAAAAACTAAAAAGGAAACTAAATAAACGAAAAGATCCTACATTAATTTCCAATTTAATAAAATGAAAACTATACTAAACTACGAGAAAATCTACTTATTGCTTAATTCCTAAATGAAAATTTTCGTAATACTAAAATGAAAGCTAATTAATTCTTATTTCCTCAAATTAAACTAACCTAAACTAAAAGGGAAATCTATTTATTGCCTAATAAAATTTAGGAAAACTACCTAGAGGAAGCTAAAAAACTTACTAAACTAATTTTTAGCCTAGAAAAATCTAAGGAAACTAATTAATCTACTGCCTAAGTGCTAGAGAAAACTTTCTAAAACTAAGAACTAGGAATCTAGACACTAAATGCAACTAGCAAACCTAGACCTAGCCGCCTAGTGCAACTAGGGAAAACTAGTCGCGGCTTGATGGGGATGCTAGAGGGGACGGCTAGCGCGGGACGGTGGGGACTAGGGACGCGGTACGGTGGGTGGGCTATGGACGTACACACGCTAAACCTAGAACTGGAGACTCGGGACTTGACCTCTAGCTAGCGGTTAGACAACAAGGAAAACCTAGGACTAGTGAATGGTGGAACCTAGGCTGAACTAAGCGCGAAACGGGAAGGAGCCTTGGTGGAACGCGGGACGGCTACTACGGTTGCTTTAGAAATGCTGACATACACTCGCGTGACACAACACACAAGCGGAACAGGACTACCCTAAGCTAGATGCGGGAACTAACGAACACACAAACAAACGCGGACTAGGCACCACACACGGACAAGACCAAGAACCTAGCTCGGCTCCTAACTAGCTAGCAACAAGAACCTACTAGAAACCTAACCTCAAAAACCTAAGTAAACAAACAAGCAACACACAAGATCCTTATGGATTCCAAGTTTGGTGATGAGGGTGTTCTAGGTGAGTTTCTAAGAACCCTAGTTTGATTTTAACAACCTAAACAATTTTTTTTTTGTCTTATAAAAAAATTTTGAACAGCAAGCAAACAAATAAACAACAAATTTCTTCTACTTTTTGTAAAATATGAAAACAAGAAAAAGATTGATAGAACCTGATTTTTTTTTGTATGGTATTTGTGGTACGTGACTTGAAAGAGAAAGAAACACAATCAAAGCCAAAAACTATTGCAACAAAACAAAGAAAAATCGCCAAAAACAAGGATATAATCAACCTGATGAGCAGGAGCTTTAAGCTCTGATACTAGATGATGCAAGAACCAAGCTGTGAAAGGGGCTTGTGATACTCCAAGAACTTCAGTCAAAACTAGGCTGAAGGATGGCTGCTGCAAGGGGACTTTGCGGCGCCTTTAGGTTTTAGACACTAGTCTTAGGTTTTGTCAAAATGCTTGTTATTTCATTAAAGTGTAGACAAAAGGCTTATATAATGCCTTGTTACAACTTAGAATAAACTACAAGATGTTTAGCCTTACAAGAATTAAAACAACATGTAGTTCACTTATTGGCAATTAAAATAGAAAATGGGCCCCAAATAGTCAACATGACTTAAACCCAAATAAATACTTAGTCTAGAAAATATAAATAAGATAGAAAAGCCCAATAATACTTAGGCTAGAATTCGCAAGAAGACTTGTGAATGAGATGGAATTGTGAACAAGTATTCGCCGTCTTGCGCACTAAGAGTATTGCCTCATTAGAACTTTCTTCGGAAAACCCAGTGAGATAAAACCGAAGATAGGAAAAATAGTACAATTTCCTAGCACGACTTTTGGTGTCTCTACCGGATGGTAATGGCAAAGACACCGGAGGAGGAAGAGTCTTCTAGACTGGTGCAATGGCTGGCTCGATGTCCTCATCATTAGGAGAAGGAGAAGAATGCATGGCCCAAGCCCAGGCCCAAGAAGATAAGAAATTATGGCTTGGCCCATTAACAAGATCAAGGAATAAAACCCAATCCCAGGCCCAAGAAGACAAGAAATTATGGATTGACCCATTAACAAGATTAAGGAGTAAAGCCCAAAGAAAAACCCTTCATGCCTTAATCAAAATCGAAATTTTAGAGAAGGGAGAGTCTGAAATTAAACCAACCAATTGGTTTAATTTATTGGTTTGTAAATAGTCATTTAATTTAAAACAGAAGATTATGATAAGCCAAGATATCTGTTGGCATAAAATTAGGACTTAAATAGTTAGGATATTTTTTTTAGCATAGAATTAGGATCAAGTAGTTAGGATATTCTTTTTGTAGGCATAATCTAGTTAGAAATTTATGCTTTTAAAAAGGCTTCCACCGCTTTGTAAATGGAGGCATCAAATTTAATATCAATACTTAGAGAACTTTTGCTTCTTGCTTTCTCTGTTCAGCCTAAGAACATTGACCCTAATTCACTAAAGAGTAGAGTAATCTACTGTGAAATTCTATAGCTCTAAGTAGGGTGAACCTGTGCTAGTGGAATCAAAATCCATCTTCAATCACACCAAAGTTGGAGAGCTAGTAGCCTCCAACCTTCACCAAACGAGCCGCTGCCATAAGGAGTGCTAGTAGCCTCCTCTATCACCATTCCATCTTCCTTCAAGACGATCCATTGGTTTAAAAACAACCAGGGCCGCACCAAGTGGTATCAGAGCCTCTTGAAGGTTAGGGTTGTTGAAATCACTTGATTTCAAAACAATTTCACCCCCATCATCGATTTCTTTTCATTTTTTTTAATAGTTTCATAAACAAAATTCTTATCTTTCTATCTTTTGTAAGTCAGCTGAGCCTTTCCTGAAAATTACAAAAGGATCTAAAGAAAGGATATATCTAAAAAAAAAATCAAAATTTATAAAAAAAAAAGAAAGCAGAAGAGAAACCCTGCTAGGAATAGGTTAATCAGCTGAGAAAGAAAATCTTTCAATCTTTGTATCTTAAAGCTTCAGTAGGAATAGGTTTAGATCTTAGGTGATTGGGCTTTGATCTATTATGAACTTTGGGAAAAGCAAGAAGAAAATTTATTAAGAGATCATTAAAAAAAAAGTGAGAGAGAGAGAGTTTTTATTAACAATTTGTTAAGTTATTTGAGAATCCAAATGAAGAAACCCCTAGAGGAGAAGGATCCACACGACCTCATAGGTTTGACCAATTGCAGATGGAGGTCATGATGGATGAGATAACCAGAAGGCTTCAGACTACTTTTGAAAACATAGCTAATCAAGCTAATAAATTTCTCTATGGAGTTGATCCGCTTGCAGATAGACCAGCTCGTGGAGGAAGACCAATCCGAGGAGGGGGCGCTTTGGGAGAGGCGCAAGGGTAAGAGCTAGGAAAGGGACCAGGCTAGATGAAGATGAACCCCATGATTACTCAGATGAAAGCAGAGATCAACACCGCCAGGACCCGAGACCTGACAACAACCTAGGAGGACTCAAACTTAGAATTCCCCCTTTTTCAAGAAAGAATGATCCAGATGGCTATCTAGAATGGGAAAAAAAGATATAAATAGTTTTCAGCTGCCTAAACTATTATGAGGAGAAGAAGGTGAAGATAGCAGCAACAAAATTTGATGGGTATGCCATCAACTGGTGGGAACAAATTACCACCACTAGGCAACGCAATGGAGAGCCCCAAATCACATCTTGGTATGAAATGAAAACCATGATGAGGAAGAGATTTGTTCTAATCTACTATGGAAGAGATATACATCAAAAACTAAGGAGACTAACCCAAGGAACAAAAAGTGTGGAGGACTATCACCAAAAGATGGAGAGTCTTATGATCAAAGCTGAAATAGATGAGACTATGGAGGCTAGTATGGTACGGTTCCAAGGAGGACTTAATAGAGACATCCAGGATTGATTGGAGTTACAAGAGTATGAGGATATGGATGAACTACTTCACAAGGCCATTCTTATTGAGAAACAAAACAAAAGAATAAACAATACAAGGAACCCCTATGTTCTAACCTCCAAGCCCCTTACAACAGGGATAACAGGCTGGGAGGATCATCCTTCAAGATGCCAGTCAAGGCCAGGGAAGGCACCGCCGTTCCTCCCCCACGTGATGACAAGGGCAAGGGAATTGCTATTCAAACGCCTCCACCCACAAAAACCAGGAACATCAAGTGTTTCATATGCCAAGGATTTGGACATTATGCAAATGAATGTTCAAACAAAAGGGTTATTCTTATCTTAGAGAATGAAGAGTTGACATCAGAAGATGACCAATCAGACACAGAAAATGAAGCTTACCCTATCCAAGAACAACTATTAGTGACTAGGAGGACCTTGAGTGCACAACCTAAGGTGCAGGAACAAAGGGAGAACTTGTTCCACACTCGATGCCTATTCAGGAAAAGATGTGTAGCTTGATCATAGATGGAGGAAGCTGTACAAACGTGGCCAGCCAAACACTTGTGGACCGGCTCAACTTGGTTACCCACAAACATCCTAGACCATATCAGCTACAATGGCTCAATGAGGAAGGAGAAATGAAAGTGATAGAACAAGTGGAAATACCCATAAGCATTGGCAAATACCAAGATCAGATCACATGTGATGTGTTGCCTATGGAAGCTAGCCATGTGCTATTGGGAAGACCCTGGCAATACGATAAGCGAGCCTTGCATGACGACTTTACCAACAGACATTCCTTTATTCACAAGGGCAAACAAATCACACTGGTGCCCCTCACACCCCAGAAGGTTCACCATGACCTATAATTAAAACAAAGAAGAGAAGAAGCCCAAGCAAAACACAGATATACTCACGCCAAAGACCCTGTTAAGGTAAGTCACTACAGCCTTTTTGCTACTCCTAGTGATGTCAAACATGCTTTAAATGATCAAAAATTTATGATGTTGCTAGTTTGCAAGGAATTACTAGATAGTAGTACTAACCTGACTCCGGGAATACCGAGAGAGATTGAGATTCTTTTGCAAGAGTACAGAGACGTTTTTCCAGAAGACCAACCAATGGGATTACCTCCTTTCAGAGGTATATAACATCAGATTGACTTTGTACCAGACGCCACTCTTCCAAATAGACCGGCTTACAGGACCAACCCTGTGGAGACAAAGGAACTTCAAAGACAAGTCAATGAGCTCTTGGAGAAAGGACACATCCGCGAGAGCTTAAGCCCTTGTGCAGTACCTGTATTGCTTGTACCGAAGAAAGATGGTAGCTGACGTATGTGTGTACATTGCAGAGCCATTAACAACATCACAGTTAAGTATAGACACCCTATTCCTCGCTTGGATGATATGCTTGATGAGTTATATGGATCTTGCGTCTTTTCTAAAATTGATTTGAAAAGTGGTTATCACCAGATTAGAATGAAAGAGATAGATGAATAAAAAACTACTTTTAAGACGAAATTAGGATTGTATGAGTGGTTAGTTATGCCTTTTGGACTTACTAATGCACCTAGTACTTTCATGAGATTAATGAACCATGTCTACAGAGCATTCATAGGGCGATTTGTGGTGATCTATTTTGATGATATTTTGATTTACAGTAAGAACATGACAGAACATCTTGATCACCTTAGACATTTCTTAGATGTTTTAAAAAAAGAAAATTTGTATCCAAACATAAAGAAATGCTCTTTTGGAACAGATAACCTAGTGTTTTTAGACTTTGTTGTTATTTCTCAAGGTATCCAGGTAGATGAGGAGAAAGTGAAGGAAATCAGGGAGTGGTCCACGCCTAAAAACATAGGAGAGGTGAGGAGTTTCCATGGACTTGCTGGATTTTATAGAAGATTTGTGAATGACTTCAGTACCATTGCAGCCCCACTTACAGAAGTAATTAAGAAATCCGTTGAATTCACTTGGGAACCGGCCCAGGCAGAGGCATTTTGAGTTGCTGAAAGGGAAGTTGACTAATGCTCCTTTACTAGTATGGCCATTTTTTCTAAAAACTTTTGAAATTGAATGTGATGAATCTGGAATTGGGATTGGTGATGTATTAAGGCAGGAAAGGAGACCCATAGCCTTTTTCAATGAGAAATTAGGAGGAGTAACTCTCAATTATCATACTTATGACAAAGAGCTTTATGCTCTTGTGAGAGCCCTACAGATGTGGCAACATTATCTATGGCATAAGGAGTTTGTAATTCACACAGATCATGATTTCTCAAACATCTCAAGGGTCAACAGAAGCTGAAAAAAACACATGCACGATGGATGAAATTTATTGAGACCTTTCCTTATGTCATCTATTGCAAACAAGGTAAGGAGAACATTGTGGCAGAAGCTCTCTCAAGGAGGTATACTCTCTTAACTTCTATGGAAACAAAATTATTGGGTTTTGAGCATCTTAAAACTTGTTACACTAATGATCCTGACTTTGGATAGTTGTACATAGACACTAACAACCATGGCCAGGGACGATTTTATCAATTCAAGGGATTTCTGTTTCAAAATAATTGATTATGTGTACCATGTGGAACGATCAGAGAGTTATATGTTAGGGAAGCACATGGAGGCGGTATAATGGGACACTTTGGTGTTGCCAAAACTTTATCCACCTTACATGAGCACTTCTACTGGCCTAGCATGAAGAAAGATGTGGAGAAGGTGTGCTCCAAATGTATCAAGTGCAAACAAGCTAATTCCAAGGTACAGTCCACAGGTTTGTATACTCCATTACCTATACCTGATCAGACTTGGGTAGATATTTCTATGGACTTTGTATTAGGACTACCTCGAACTAGAAAAGGGAAAGACAATATTTTTGTGGTGGTTGATATGTTCTCTAAGATGGCCCATTTCATACCTTGTCATAAAACAGATGATGCAGTTTTAGTAGCTGACTTATTCTTTAGGGAAGTTGTTAGATTACATGGAATGCCTAGGACAATTGTGTCAGACATGGATTCTAAATTCCTTAGACATTTTTGGAGGACCCTTTGGGGAAAGTTAGGTACTAGGCTATTATTTTCTACAACTTTCCACCCACAAACTGATGGTCAAACAAAATCAGTAAATAGAACCCTCTCCACATAGAACCCTATCACCAACTTGTCACCAACATTAGGACTTGGGAGGATTGTCTACCTCATGTCGAATTTGCTTACAATAGATCAGTACATTCAGCAACAAAAATGACCCCTTTTCAAATTTTGTATGGTTTCAATCCATTGTCTCCTTTAGATTTACTTGTTTAACCTTTAAAAGAACAGACTAACCTTGATGGTCAAAAGAAGGCCGATTTTGTTAAGTCTTTGAATGAACATGTTAAGAAAAATATCGATGAAAGGACTAAGATGTATACCAAGAAGAAAACAAAGGTCGGAAGGCATTGGTGCTGAAACCTGGCGATCTCGTTGGATTCATCTAAGGAAGGACATATTTCCAAATGAGAGAAATCAAAATTGATGCCAAGAGTGGATGGACCATTTACAGTCCTACGAAGAATCAACAACAATGCTTACCAAATAGATTTCCAAGGTAAGTATTCTATCAGTTCTACTTTTAATGTCTCTGACTTAATTCCTTTTGTTGCAGATGAATTGGATTTTAGGTCAAATCTTTTTAAAAGAGGAGGGGATGGTGCGACCTGGAACGAGCAAGACCTCCTTGCGACATCAGAGGACTTGGATTCAACTGAGGAGGAGAATGGGGAAGAGAAAGAAGATTGGACCAGGCCGACAAATCCAATTCCCGGACGTATAACCAGCCCCGACCAACCTGGCGTGGAACATGGGCCGTCCACGAACCATGGCACTATATGCGGCCCAACCGCATTTCACGGCACAAAACCCGGACCTGGACATGACTTGCTACCCGACACCGACCTGGCCCCCGACCTATCTTCTGACCTTGAAGCAAGCCCGTCCGCGGATCACGGAAAAACACCCAGCATGGACCACGGTGCAAGATCAGCCGCAAAACCCGGAGCTGAATGTGGCTCCGACCATGGCCTTGAACCAGATGGATCCGGGACAGGACACGGGCCGTCCGCGTTCCATGGCACCAAACGTGGCCCGTCTGTGTCCCATGGAACTCGACTCAACCCTGACCACGAGTCACAACCCAATCTCGACCCAAGCCCGACCAAACAACATCCACAGCCCAAGGACCTGCAAGACAAAGAAGAATTAAAAGAACAATGGGCTAATGGAAGTTTATGAGAAGGAGAATAATGCATGGGCCAAGCCCAGGCCCAAGAAGATAAGAAATTATGGCTTGGCGCATTAACAAGATCAAGGAATAAAACCCAAGCACAGTCCCAAGAAGACAAGGAATTATGTTTTGGCTCATTAACAAGATCAAGGAGTAAAGCTCAAAGAAAAGCTTTCATGCCTTAATCAAAATCAAAATTTTAGAGAAGGGAGAGTCTGAAGTTAAACCAACCAATTGGTTTAATTTATTGGTTTGTAAATAGTCATTTAATTTAAAACAGAATATTAGGATAGGCCAAGATATCTATCGGTATAAAATTATGACTTAAATAGTTAGGATATTCTTGTTAGTATAGAATTATGATCAAGTAGTTAGGATATTCTTTTTGTATGCATATTCTAGTTAGGGATTTCTACCTTTAAAAAGACTTCCACCCTTTTGTAAATGGAGGCATCGAATTTAATATCAATACTTAGAGCACTTTTGCTTCTTGCTTTCTCTGTTCAGCTTAAAAACATTGACCATAATTCACTAAAGAGTAGAGTATTCTACTGTGAAATTCCATAGCTCTAACCAGGGTGAACCTGTGCTAGTGAAATCAAAATCTATCTTCAATCACGCCAAAGTTGGAGAGCTAGTAGCCTCCAACCTTGACCAAACGAGCTGCTGCCACAAGGAGTGCTAGTAGCCTCCTCTATCACCATTCTACCTTCCTTCAAGACGATCCATTGGTTTAAAAACAACCAGGGCCGCACTAATTAATCTGTGTGAATTTTCCAGCCACCAACCTAGCTTTATATATATCTATCTCACCATTAATTTTATACTTAATGGTGAATATCGATTTAGAACTTATAGCCTTTTTTCCTTTTGGTAGTGTGGCTGGCGCATAGGTCTGGTTCTTCTCCATAGCTTGACACTCAGCTTGGAAAGCTTTTCTCCACTCCTTTACATACATTGCTTCCTCATAGCTTTTTGGAATCTGCTCTTTATCAAGACTTAGGGTAAATTCAACATAAGAGATAGGTATATTAACTAAATTACATACTCCATGATCATGGTGAACTACTGCATTGTGATTGTATTAGAAATTAGATGGAAATCTCTGCCTTGTGCTTCTTCTAAGGCCAACAGTAGGTTCTCCTTGGATTGTATTGTCCTCTTCTTCTAATGCGTGAACAAGGTTTGGTTGAGACTCCCTTTGTCTTTTTGAAGCTGAAACAAGCCTAGGCTTCTGGTGAATCAGGTTGATCATGTGTAGTAGATGATTATCCCCCCCCCTCACGATCAAGAGGATGAACACCAGGTGATGTTGGCGCTTGAGGGGGGGGTTGCTTGTGTATGTGGCACATGAGGTGGTTGTGATTGTGAAGTAGACACCACTTGTGCAGGGGTGTAAGAGGAGCTTGGCTCTTGTTGTAGGTTTCGTGAGTTTGTAGATGGTGAAGGATTAGCATGGTTAAGTGGTGGGGTGATACCAAGGCTTTTTAGAAATCTTCTTAGGTTCTCAGCTTGGTCAGAAGTGTTTGAAGAGATGTCTTTAAACTGATCTCAGGTTCCTTCTTTATAGTACTCTGTGGTCTTATTGAACACATCCCTAGATACCAGGACTCTTCTAGCCTCTGGATTGTACCATTTGTATCCTTTTTGGGTTGATGAGTAACTAATGAACATGGTTTTGGTACTCTTTGCATCTAACTTTTTCCTTTGTTCACCTGGTACTAAAACAAAGCAAACACACCCAAATACTCTTAGATGATCAAAAATAGGTTTTGTTTGATTAAGTACATCAAATGGAGACAAGTCATCTAGGACTTTAGTAGGAGTCCTATTGATTAAATAACATGCTGTCATGAGTGCATCTTCCCAAAAACGCTTGGGCACATTCATGTGGAAAATCATGGATTTCACCACTTCCATCAAATGTTTGTTCTTCATTTCAGCTACTCCATTTTGTTGAGGAGTGTAGGGACAGCTTGTTTGGTGTGTGATTCCATACTTGATAAGATGTTCTTGAAACTTGTGTCTAGTGTATTCTCCACCATTGTCTGATCTGAAACACTTAATCTTGACATTGTTTTGGTTAATCACATAAATTTGGAAGTTTGTAAGGCTTCTAACACCCTATCAATTTTATCTATAAAAGTAACAAAATACTTATGGTTTTCCCTAGATTAGATAGGAGAAGTCCAAACATCAGAGTGAATCAACTCAAAACAATGCTCATAAGTGTGTGTTGATTTATGAAAGACGGTTTTACAATGCTTGCCCAGAATGCAAATTTCACACAGATCATTGTCAAATTTCATGCTAGGCATTAACAATTATAAAGCTCTAACATGTGGATGGCCTAATCTAGCATGCCATATATCAGCTTGTAAACACCTATCTATACTAGCTACACATGATGTATCTCTTAAATGAAGATCTTCAAGTACATACAAGTCATTCCTAGTGGTTCTTTTCCAATAACTCTTCTTGATTCAATATCTTTAAAGAAAACATCATTATGGCCAAATATAACATGACAATTCAAATCAGTAGTGGCTCTTTTAACAGATAATAGATTAGATGTAAGATGGCATATAGATTGCTTTGGACTCTTTATCAAACAATTTCAACTTTCCTATTCTTTTGATATGTACTTAGTGCCATTAGCAATTAGTACATTTCCTAAGGCATATTATAGGTTCTCTATTAAATCTAGATCACTAATCATGTGATGAGAAGCTCCAGAATCTACTATCAAAAACTTAAAATCATTAAAAGTTTGAAAAGAGGCATGAAAAGATTTACCAATCTCATTACCATAGTTTAAGTGAAAGAATATGAGACTAAGAGATTTGTAGAATGAGAGAATGAGAGATTAGAGAGAATTAGACAATTAGAGAAAAGAATGATTTTATTAGAGAATGAGAATTATGAACACTTGCTTACAAAAATGTGAAGGGAGTAAGGTATTTATACTAATCTAGTTTAGGCTTGTTTGGATACAAAGATAGCCTTATACATAAGTGGCTACATGAATAACATAATCCTATAATACAAACAAGCCTTAGACACTCCCTTTGACATAGAAATAAATCGCCTTTTAACATGAATTAAAGGCTTCCATAGTTATCATTTCTTCTTCATTCCAACACTTCCCCTCAAGGTTAAGACATAAAAAATGCTTAATTTTGCAACCATGAAGTATTACCTCATTAAAAACCTAGAGAAGGAAAACCCAATTGGGACAAAACCTTTTCTAGGGAAAAAGAGTATAACACTCCATGTTGGGATCATTGGTGTGGAATGGTCATGAGACCAAGTCTTGGATAGATAGAGGCGCCAATTTTCAGAGATGTTGCCTTGGTGAATACATCAACTAGTTGGTCCTCAGTCCTTGTATAGCAAGGTAAGATGATATCTTTTCCAATAGCCTCTCTTACTTTGTGACAGTCCACTTCTATATGCTTGGTCCTTTCATGAAACACTGAGTTGGAGGCTATGTGTATGGCAGCCTGATTGTCACAGTGAATGGTGATTGGATCCTCACACTTCACGGCTAAGTCTTCCAAGAGTTGTTTCAGCCAGATGCATTCAGTTGTGAGCTTCCTCATTGCTCTATATTCTGATTCTGCACTAGAACATGAAACCACCTTTTGCTTTTTGGTTTTCCAAGTCACAAGGTTTCCTCCTATGAAAGTACAATAGCCTGTGGTACTTCTCCTATCTTCCCTATCTCCTGCCCAATCTGCATCACAATAACCAACCACATTTGTGTTTTTATTGTTACCCATCCATATACCTTGTTCATGTGTGCCCTTTAGGTATCTTAGAATTCGCATGGCCATCTCCCAATGTCTCATCTTTGGTCCTTGCATGTGTTGTGATACCTGATTCACAGCAAAACATAAATCTGGTCTTGTGATGGTTAAATAAATAAGCTTACCAACCACTTTCCTATGGAGCTTAGGATCATGAAAATCAAATTCCTCCTCTAGCTCCCCCTTAGTTGCGATTTTATAGTCTTCTTCTAAGGGTGTTTTGGCTGGCTTAGCTTCTATCATACTTGTGGATGTTAGTAAATCTACAACATACTTCTTTTGGGAGAGAAAGAGACCTTCCTTAAACCTACATACTTCAATTGCCAAGAAGTATTTAAGTTCTCCTAAATCCTTAATATCAAAGACACTCTTTAAGTAATCTTTAGTAGATGCAATACCAACACTATAACTACCAGATATGATTATATCATATACTTAGATAAGAATTACCACAATACTTTCCTTACTCTTTAATGTAAAGAGAGTATGTTCCACTTCAGATCTTTTGAAGCCTTTATCCATTAAGGTTACACTTAGTTTGTGGTACCAAGCTCTTGGAGATTGTTTAAGGCCATAAATAGCCTTCATTAGCCTTAGGATATTACCGCTTCCAACCTCATCTTCTAGGCCATGTAGTGGTGACATGTAAACCTCTTCCTCTAGTTCACCTTGCAAGAAAGCATTCTTGACATCCATTTGCCACAACTCCCACTCAAGGTTAGTAGCAACAGTAAGAACAACATTGACAGAATGAAGCTTAGCTACAAGTGCAAATTTATCCCTATAATCCTTACCATATGTCTGAGTAAAACCCCTAGCCACCAACCTAGCTTTATATCTATCAATTTCACCATTGCTTTTGTATTTAATGGTAAATATCCATTTAGAACTTACAGCCTTTTTTCCTTTTGGAAGAGTGGCTGAAGCATAAGTACCATTCCTCTCCATGGCTTGTTTCTCAGCTAAGATAGCTTCCCTCCATTCCTTTTTGGACATAGCTTATTCATAAGTCTTTTGAATCTGCTTATTATCAAGACTAGAAATAAAAACAACATGATTAGAAGGTAAGTGAGCAATATTACAAACTCCCTGATCATGATGAACCACAACATTTCCATTGTAGAAAACAGGTGGATTCCTTTGTCTTGTGCTCCTTCTTAAGACTGTAGGCGGAGCTTCTTGATTATATTCCTCTTCTTCACTCAAAACTTCAACAAGAGTAGGTATATCTCTTGATCTTTTGGAAGCTGAGACTAAAATTGCATCATTTCCTGTTGAGTCTTGTTGGACATGAGTAGAAGCTTCTCCCCCCCCATGTGCAAGAGGAGGAAGACCAGGATAGCCGGCTGTGAAAGGTTGCCTGAGCCGGAAGGGCCTGCTGTGCATGAAGGGCCGGTAGTGCATGAAGGGCTGGCTGGTGTGTTCGTGGTTCTAGGACCGCCTGATGGTGGGTTGGTTGACATAGGTGAGGAAGCCGTGAGCTGAGAAGAAGAACCACCTACTATTCTAATATTTTCCAAGAGCTTCCTCGAGTAATCAGCTTGGTCTGATCTTGTTGATGAGATGTCCTTAAATTGGTCCCAAGTTCCTTCTTCATAGAAACCTTTTTCTTCTTGGAACTTCACATCTCTAGACACCAAGACTCTTCTAGTCTCTGGGTCATAACATTTGTATCCTTTCTGAGTAGAAGAATACCCAATGAACATAGCTTTGATACTCTTTGGATCTAGCTTGTTCTTTTGCTCCCTTGGTACTAATACAAAACAAACACAACCAAAAACTTTCAAGTGATCAATAGTGGGTCTAGTTTTGTTTAGTACCTCAAATGGAGACAGGTCATCAAGAATTTTTGTAAGAGTCATGTTAATCAAGTAGCATGCTGCTACAAGTGCATCCCCCCAAAACCGTTTGGGTACCTTCATGTGGAACATCATAGTTCTCACAACTTCCATTAAGTGCCTATTCTTCCTTTCAGCTACTCCATTTTTCTGTGGAGTGTAAGGACAGCTTGTCTGGTGCTCAATGTCATGCTTAGCTAGATGTTCCTGAAGTCTGGTACTAGTGTATTCTCCTCCATTATCTATTCTAAAGCATTTAATTCTTGCATTGTATTGATTAGTAACATATGCTTGAAAGTTTAGAAATGCATCATAAACCCTATCTTTAGAACTAAGTAAAGTAATCCATGTATATTTGGACTTTTCATCAATAAATGTCACAAAATATTTATGGTTTTCTCTAGATGAAAATGGAGATGTCCAAACATCAGAATGCACCAATTCAAAACAATTTTCATATTTATGCATAGATTTTTCAAAAACTGTTTACAATGTTTCCCAAGAATACAAGCATCACACAACTCTTTAGGCATTTTTAAATCAGACACAATTAATTCAAGAGCTCTTGAATGAGGATGTCCTAGTCTAGCATGCCATAAATCAGAATCAGTACTGAATGTATTAGCTTGAAAAGCCGATTCCAATTCACTAACACTAGCCATATTTTCAAGTACATACAAGTCATCTCTTGTGGTTCCTTGTCCAAAACATCTTCTAGTTTCAATATCCTGAAAATAGAAATCATTAGTACCAAATATAGCATGACAATTCAAGTCAGTAGTAGCTCTTTTAACTGAGAGCAAGTTAGAGGTAAAAGAAGGCATATAAAATGCTTTAGATTCTTTATCAAACAACTTCAATTTTCCTATGCATTTGATTGGTACTTTAATTCCATTAGGAATGAGAACATTACCTAGGGCTGGTTCTACATTTTCTAGCAATCCTAGATCACTAATCATGTGATGAGAATCACCAGAACAACCACCAAAGATTGAGGAGCATTAGGAGTAAAAGAAGTTTGAAAAGAAGCATGAAAAGTTTTACCCATCACATTGCTATCCTTTATTGCCTTGATAAGAGCTTCCAAGTCTGATTTTGTCACAAAATCTGATGCATGTGACATGATACCGGTGGAGGCTGAATGAGAGAGTGGACCACTGCTTACAACCGCCTTGGATGGCATCATGCCGTGAGCTTGGCTGGCCGTCGGCATGGCCGAGTGTTGTTGAGGCCGTGAGGCCCAAGAGGGCTTCTGGTGAGGATGAAGAACCGAGAAATCCTTCTTTACATGGCCATTCCTCTTGCAATGATCACAAAATTGTCTCCTCTTCCTAGAATTATTTGCTGGTTTGAAGAATATTTTGTGAGCAGCTACTAGTTCAACTTTGTTGCCAAACAATCCATGTGATCCTTGCTCCTTTTGAATTTGAGCACAAACTTCCTCCAAGCTAGGCAACTTATCAGACCTGAGAATATGCTTAATAAGATCTGAGTAAGTAGAATTAAGAGTTAAAAGTAACCCAAACACCTTATCTTGTTCTTTCCTTTCAATGAGAACAAGTGGTTCAATAGTGGCTGGCCTTAGTATTTCTATCTCAGCCTACAAAGCTCTGAATGCCATAGTTCTTTGTGAATTCAGCATCCTCCTGCCTTAATTCATTCAAAGCCTTCTTCACTTCAAAAATTCTCAAAAGGTTAGTGGTGTTTCCATACACCTTAAGCAAAGTGTCCCAAAGATCTTTTGCATTTTCACAAAAAGAATAAGCTTCTAAAAGATCACTAGCAAGAGAATTTTGTAATATAGAAAGTACCAACTGATCTTCTTGGTACCATTTGGCTTGAGTAGCTACTGCCTCACTCACTTCAGCCACTTCATTGTCTTCAATGCCATTTGTAGCAATATGGTTCCAAAGACCTTTACCACCTAATGTGGTTTTCATGGTCCTAGACCACAAGACATAATTTGTTCCATGTAGAATAACTGGAGCTCTAAGAGATGTTTGAATCTCCATGATAGATTATAATTGTCACTGGATGGTTGGGACGATGGTAGTAACACGGTCAAGGTTAATCACACGCTGGTCGGGATTTTTGGTTGGCTGGTCGGAACGCAAGTTTTTTAGCTGGTTGCGAGATGACTCAAGTATTCGCTTGATCGAGGCACGGTACAGGGACGATTGCAGGCACGCCAAGAGTTCAGGACATGCGAACACAGCACGACCAGGATGCGAGGATGCGAGGATGTGTCTTGTCTGAATCCGGCTTGTCTGAACCCGGCTTGGTCGGGACAATCTTTACCCTACCCTGATTCTATCACGATTTCTGCACAAGTACAAGCCACAACTTGCAGCCACAAAAGATTATGTGCAAGACAGGAAATGATTCTAGGGAAATAAAATCGTGTATGTGCAAATAGCTTTATAAAATGCGTGACCAGCAAGAAAAAAAATAAAATTTCTTGTAAATCAAGAAATCTTTAACAACCTATAACTACCTATAACAACTTGCAACCAATTCTAAAAACTCAAGTAACAAGAATTATAAAAGATTAAAACCAACCAGGATTCGACCTTATCATGAATTAACAACCAAATTCGAATTTTGTCAATTAAAATCAATCCTAAAATTTCAAGAAATCAATTTTAAAACTTCCCAAAGATTAACAAGGAATTCAAGAAAATCAATCTTGGAGTCTTAAACCTATTGGATTGAACTAAAAATTCGTAGAGACCCTCACAAGACACTTATTAAACTTTACAGATTCAAAGAATTAAAGCAAAACTGAGAAAGAATTAGAATTATATCACCAGGATCTTGATACAGGTGATTTCGGACGTCTCTGAGAAAAACTTCAAGACAATCCTTCAAGATGTGCCAGTTACTTGCACTTGATTGGAGCTCACGCCTAGGTATGTCCTCATTTTGTTCTTGGATTGGCGTGGATTAAGCTCAGGGTGAAGTATCCAGCACTCCCTTTTTGTGTGACCCATCTTCTTGCAATGGTCACAGATCACCTTCTTCTTTTCTTCTGGTTTGTAAAAACTCTTGTGAGCAATGACCAGCTCTTCTTTGTTCCCAAACAGCCCCTGAGAACCTTGTTCTCTTTGAATTTTGGAACACACATCCTCCAGACTTGGTATTTTTTCTTCTCTCAGTAGATGTTTTATCAAATCAGTGTAAGTAGTGTTAAGGGTCATAAGAAGACCAAATATCTTATCTTGCTCTCTTCTTTCATTGAGAGTGATAGGATCAATTGTAGCTGGTCTAAGCATGTCTAACTCAGCACACAAAGCTCTAAATCTCCCATAGTGTTTAGTGAACTCTGCATCTTCTTGCTTGAGTTCATTCAAGGATTTTTTAACCTAAAACGCCTCATTAGATTGGAGGTGTTCCCATAGACATTCATGAGAATCTACACAAATCTTTTGCATTTTTACAGTAGTAATAAGCTTCTAAAGTAATCCTTCAAGAGAGTTTTGTAGAATGGAGAGAAAAAGTTGGTCTTCTTGAAACCATTTCCCCAATATATTAGCATCCTCCTGGTCTTGATCACCATGAGCTTCTCCTTTAAAGGCTGTTATTGCCGCCTTGCTTTGTAATATATGAGACCACAAACCCCAGCTGCATAGGGAGGTCTTCATAGTTCTTGATCATAAGAGATAGTTTACTCATTTTAAGATCACAGGTGCTGAAATACTTTTGGTAAACTCCATGCTCAAACAAAACTCTAAAACAATAATTTGGACACAACCTTGACTTCTAGTTACAACCGACTCTAACTATAATAGCTAACAACTTGTAACACACGACAAAAAGCTAACTGTTTTTAACCGCTAACAACCTGGAACTTTATAACAACCGCCTGCCTCACCCAATTGCACCAACAACCCTTGAACAACTTAACAAACTTTGACCTACCTAGTAACCACCTAACAACAGCCTCCTCACACTTGTCAAAACAACCTTTAACAGTCCTAAAAAAACTGTTATACCCTTCTAACTTTTGGAATGAAGAAGAATGATGAAGACAAAGAGAAAAAATGAAGAAAGTGTGCCTTAGACTCTAATGATACGTTATCCTTGTATCCAAACTTGTATTAGGTTATCTTAGTATTCAAATAAGCCTAGACTATTTTATTATAAATATATCCCTCTCTTCCTTTGTAAGGAAGAAATATATTTTTCTAAAAATCTCAATAATAACTATTCTTACTTTTTTCTCTAATCTCTCTTTCTCTCTCTCAATCTACAAATCTCTGAATCTCTTAATCTCATTAATATCATAATATTTCATGGTATCAGAGCCAGGTTTCATCAATCTGACATAACAATTCCAAAAAATCTCTTCTCTTCACTCACGATCTTTGCGCACCTTCAAATCTAGTGAAGTCGCGGTTCTGGTCGTGGTTTGATCAAGTTTTCCTGCAATAAATCGAAATTTATTTCCATCTTCTTCATCAAGGGTTGTTATCCAGTGAGTTCTGAGGATTTCCCTGGTGGCTTCATTCAATTTGGTGGCCTGAGTCAAAAATTATCCAAGTTCAAGTCCGATGGTTTCACGTTTGTCTTCGCCGCGAGATTACGGGTTTGCAACGAGCATATCTCCCTAAATTATTCATCAAATCAGGTGATTCCAAACCCTAAACTCAATTAAAACGAGTTTAGCTGATGAATCAGGAGGTCCGCTTTGCTCTTTTCACGTTTAGAAGCTTTCTTGATCAATCTTCCTCAACGTGTCCAAATTTGACCTATTTGTGGTATTTGTGTTAAAACCTTCAATTTTTTCATATTTTGCAAATCTTGGACGATCAAAACTTATTTTAGGATCTTTTGGAGGGTATCAAGAAGTTTCATTTTATTCCAAAGATTTTTAGTCTTCAAGAATGGTTTTCTTGAATGTTACTAGGAATCTGTTTTTTTTTAATTTTTGGAAGCAAAAGTAGATTAGATATTCTTAACAATTCTATTAACTGAATATTTGCTAGTTAAGCAAAGTTCACAAAGCATTATGGATTCTTTAGAGCATTATGGGCAGAGATAGAGATGCTAAGGCCTGCAATAATTGATCCCATAACTTTTCATGAAAAGAGAGAATAAGATAAGGTTTTTGGGTTACTTTTGACTTTGAACACTAACTATGTTGATTTGATTAAGCACATTCTTAGGGATGACAAGTTTCCTAGTCTAGAGGATGTCTGTACTAAGATTCAAAAGGAGCAAGGGTCTCTCCAGCTGTTTGGGAAAAAGGAAGAACCAGTGGTTGCCCACAAAAGCTTCTTCAAGGCGCTAGCTGAATCCAAGAAGAAGAGAACCGTGTGTGATCACTGCAAGAGAACCGGTCATACAAAGAAGGAGTGTTGGGTGCTTCATTCTGAGTTGAAGCCAAGCTGGTTCATTGAAAGATCCAAAGCTTCATCAATAAGAGGCCCTAGCTCCTCCAACCTGGTACACACAATCGCATCTACTTTGGCCAACAATCCGGTTCATGCCTTTTCATCTGAGTTTGTGAATAAATCAGACTTGGAGGCTGTCTTCAAAGCCTTTAGCTCTAGTAATGTGTTGGGTAAATCACTTCATGCTTCTTTTCAAATATTTATAGCTTTTAAACCTTTGATTGTTGATTCTGGAGCTTCTCATCACACGATAAGTGATTTAGGTTTGCTAGAAAACTTTGAACTACCTTAGATAGTGTGGTTATAGCTAATGGAATCAATGTGCCAATTAAAGGAATTGGGAAGCTTAAATTATTTGATAAATAATCTAAAGTTTTTTATTTGCCATCTTTAACATCTAACTTGTTGTCTGTTAAGAGAGCTACTATAGATCTTAATTGTCAAGCTATATTTGGTCCTAATGATTCTACTTTCAGGATATTGAAACAAATAGGAAATTTGGACAAGGAACAACAAAAAATCTCTTACAAGAACCATGTGCTAATAGTGTCAATGTTAATGTTTCAGCTGAACTTTGGCATGCTAGATTATGCCATCCTCACCCTAAAGCTTTGGAATTGATAATTCATGGAATTAAATTACAAAATGAACTGTGTGAATCATGCATTCTTTGGAAACATTTTAAGACTGTTTTTCAGAAATTAATTCATTCATATAATAATTGTTTTGATTTAGTGCATTTTGATGTTTGGACATCTCCCTTTCCTTCTAGAAAAAACTAAAAATATTTTCTGACCTTTATTGATGAAAAATCTAAATATACTTGGGTTACATTGCTTAGTTCTAAGGATAGGATGTTTGATGCAATTCTTAATTTTTCAGACATTTGTTACTAATACATACAATGCCAATATTAAATGCTTTAGAACAGATAATGGAGGGGAATATACTAGCACCAAGTTTCAGCAACAATTGGCCAATCATGGCATTGAACATCAAACAAGCTGTCCTTACACTCCACAACAAAATGGAGTAGCTGAGAGGAAAAACGACATTTGATGGAATTTGTGAGAACAATGATGTTCCACAAGAAGGTTCCCAAACGGTTTTGGGGAGATGCTCTAGTGGTTGCATGCTACTTAATCAATAGAACTCCAACAAAAGTTCTAGATAATTTGTCTTCTTTTGAGGTATTAAACAAAACTAAGCCTAATATGGAACACTTAAGAGTATTTGGGTGTGTATGTTTTGTTTTAGTACCATGAGAACTTAGGAACAAGCTGGAACCAAAGAGCACCAAGGCCATGTTCATTGGGTATTCTCCTACACAAAAGGGATACAAATGCTACAATCCAGAGACTAGAAGAGTCCTAGTATCTAGAGATGTTAAATTCTTAGAATCCAAAAGATTCTATGAAGAAAGAACTTGGGAGGAATGAAGGACATCTCAACAACAAGACATGATCAAACTGAGAATCTAACAAGGATCTTGGAAATCATTGGTATAATATCTCCAAAGGCACCTATCCCAAAACCAGCTCACCAAGCGCTAGGACCAGCTCACCAGGCGCCAGGACCAGCTCATCAAACACCAGAATCTACCTTAGCACGACCCGAACCAGGACCAGCCCAGCCCGAGTCGTGTTCACCAAGGCGCGACCCAGGCACGACCCATGTTCAACCCAGGCACGACCCATGTTCAACCCAGGCACGACCCATGTTAAACCCAGGCACGTCCCAGCCTGCTCCAGCTCTTGGATCATCTGACCCAGACACGTCTATGGTCCCATTCCCGGCCTCTCGGCCGCGAACCAGGTCACAGGCGCGGCTTCAACTCCGGGACGTGGCTCGGCCTTTTCTTTAACCAGGCCAATTACCTCCCCTTGGTCATGAGGGGGGCCATGAACCTAGACATGATCAAGAGGAGGATTCAGAAGCAGATATCTTAGTCTCCGCTTAAAAAAGGCCAATGGAAATTCACCTAATCTTGTGGATGCTCTAGAAGAAGAAGAAAAAGGGGAGTCACATGTTTTTCTTAGAAGAAGTACAAGGCAGATATTCCTAACCAACTTCTACTACAACAACAATGCAGTAGTTCATCATGACTAGGGAGTGTGTAATCTAGTTCATATACCTGATTCTCATGTTGCATTAACTGTTAGCCTTGATAAAGAGAAGATTCCGAAGACTTATGAGGAAGCTATGGAGATAAAGGAATGGAGAGAAGCAATTGAAGCTGAAAGATAAGCTATGGAGAAGAATCAAACCTATGTGCCAGCTACTCTTTCAAAAGGGAAAAAGGCTGTAAGTTCTAAATTGATTTTCAGCATTAAATATAAAAGCAATGGTGAGATAGATAAATATAAAACTAGGTTGGTGGCTAGAGGATTCACACAAACCTATGGTGAACATTATAGGGATACATTTGCTCTTGGGTCTAAATTACATTCAGTTAATGTTGTTTTGTCTCTTGGTGCTAACATTGATTGGGAGTTGTGGCAAATGGATGTTAAGAATGCATTCTTACAAGGTGAGCTAGAAGAAGAAGTGTACATGACACCTCCACCAGGTCTAGAAGATCAAGTAAGTGGCGGCAATACACTTAGGTTAAGAAAGGCTATCTATGGCTTAAAACAATCTCCAAGAGCTTGGTATTATAAGCTGAATGTGATCTTGAGGGACAGAGGTTTCAAAAGGTCAGAAGTTGAACACACTCTCTTTACACTTTAGGGGTAGGAAGGTATTGTGGTTATACTCATTTATGTGGATGATATAATCATATCAGGGAGTGATAAAGTAGGAATTGATTCTACTAAAGCTTATTTAAAAAGTGTCTTTGATATTAAGGATCTATGTGAACTTAAATACTTCTTAGGAATTGAAGTGTGTAGGTTCAAGGAAGATCTCTTCTTATCTCAGAGAATATATATTGTGGACTTACTAACCTCTACAGGTATGATGGAAGCTAAACCAGCTAAGACACCCTTAGAAGAAGGTTACAAGATAGAACCTGAGGGGGAGCTAGGAAATAAAGAGTTCCATGATACAAAGATGTATAGAAAAGTGGTTGGTAAGCTCATATACTTAACCATCACTAGACCTGACTTATGTTTTGCTGTGAATCAGGTTTCTCAACATATGCAAGACCCAAAGATAAGGCATTGGGACATGATCATGCACATATTGAGATACTTGAAAGGCACTAAAGAACAAGGTATATGGATGGGTTGTAATAGAAACACAGAAGTTGTAGGTTATTATGATGCAGATTGGGCAGGATACATAAAAGATAGGAGAAGCACAACCGGCTATTGCACCTTCAAAGGAGGTAATCTTGTGACTTGGAATACTAAGAAGCAGAAGGTTGTATCTTGCTCTAGTGCAGAAGCTGAATACAAGGCTATGAGGAAGCTTACAACAGAATGCATCTGGGTGAAGCAACTTCTCCTTTACATTCTTGGCGTGAGCTTGAAGTCTCCTATCACTGTCCATTGTGACAATCAAGCAGCCATACATATTTCCTCTAACTTAGTGTTCCATGAAAGAATCAAGCATATTGAGGTGGATTGCCATAATGTGAGAGAAGCTATTGGAAATGGAATCATCTTACCTTGCTACACAAGGATTGAGGATCAACTAGCAGATGTGTTCACCAAGGCTACTACACTGAAGACTGGCGGCTCTATCAAACCAAGGCTTGGCCTAATGTCCATTCCACAACATTGATCCTGATCATGGAGTGTTATACTCATTTTCCCTAAGAAACGTTTTGTCCAAATTGGGTTTTCCTTCTTTAGGTTTTATTAATGAGGTAATGCTTCATGGTTGCAAGCTTAGTCATTCTTCATGACTTAAGCTTGAGGGGGAGTGTTAGAATGAAGAAGAATGATGAAGACAAAGAGAAGAAATGAAGAAAATGTGCCTTAGACTCTAAGTAGGCGCCATGTGTCCAAAGGGAGTGGCTTAGACTTGTTTGTGATTAATGATATGTTATCCTTGTAGCCAAACTTGTATTAGGCTATCTTAGTATCCAAACAAGCCTAGACTATTTTAGTATAAATAGTTATCTCTTTCTTCCTTTGTAAGGAATAAATTAATTTTTTTCTAAAAATCTCAATAATAATCATTCTTACTTTTCTTTCTAATCTCTCTCTCTCAATCTACAAATCTCTTAATCTCTTAATCTCAGTAATCTCATAATCTTTCACTAACTAACCACTAACCAACCACCTAAAAAAAAATTTCAATACGGAGGATCTTGAAGCCTAAACAAGACCAGATTGATCTAACATTTTAAATACCTACCCAAGAAACTTAACTAACCCTTTTATGTTGCAAGAAAAATATAGTTTTAGGTAGAGGAATTCATATTTCTTGAAAAACTTGAAACCACCTTAAAACTTGAAATAAAGGTAAAGGACTTCTTGAATTAGGATTCTATTATTTCTTGTGAAGGAATGAAGTAATTTGAGGCTTGATTCGCCAGTTTATAGATGTTGTAATTCGAGATTCTTGTGGATGTTGGAGGATGTGTAATCTGCTTCAAGAGGAGTTTCAAGCGGTTTCTTCTGGTGGATTGGTTGATCCAGATAAGTTTGAATGATGCAAAGGATGTAGAATAGGATTGAAATCGCCAGGTGATTAAGAATTGAAGAACTTATGGACACGCAGGGTATGAAGAATAAAGAATTCAAAGAGATGAATAGATTGAACAGATTAAGAAATAATGCTTAAGAAAAGCTATGATACCATATAAAATTAAGAGAATTATGGAGAAATATTGAGTATAAAATCGCCAGATTCTAGAAAGATTGAGAGAGATTATAATGAATTTTATTAGAAAAAAAATAATATTTTCTTAGATTATAAGTGAGAAGAGAGAGTCCTATTTATACTAACTTAGTCTAGGCTTGTTTGGCTACAAGGTTAGACTAATACATGTTTGGTTACAAGGATAGCCTAACTTAAGAGACAAACAATCTCCCTCCCTTTTGAACATAGGCCCCAAGTCTCTCTTAAGCTCCTCTTGTCTCTTTTTCATTTCAACAATGAAGATTAGTGAATAGTTTTTTAAAAAAAATTTGGGTTAGGTAGGTTAGAATATGTTAAGAAAAATGATGATTATTTAAATCTCCACTCTTTGTTCCCATCGTGCTTAGTGGCGCTTAATGACAAATTCATTTTGGCCACTTGAGTCTTGTTCATAAGTCCAAACAAATTCTGACCGGATATTTGAACGCTTGAATACTCTCTGCACGGGCTTTGCTAAATTTGCTTAACGGGATTGACTTTGGGTTCCTTAGCTATTCAGAAGAAACACGATCATAATGCTCATTACCACCATTTCTCAAGACATAAGTTTGGTATTAGATTGGGTGGCTAATGAAGTTGTTTATACCACAGAAGTGGATTGATTTATATATAGCATTCTTTCATTAGTGTGCTGGACCTAATGAGTTTATAAACATGAGTTAAAATTAATCTCCCTAAAATATTGAACCAATTACCTAAGCCCAAAGGCTTATTAATTCTTTAAAAATCTTATAAACCGATTTCATATCTTTTGTTAATCTCCTGCTAGGTTTTAATTAGACGAGTTCTGCAATTCATCACTTATTTATTGCTTAATTTGACTTTGTTAGTTTCTGCAATATTATGTTAAACTCGATAACCGGTTACCAAACCATTATCAACCTGAGTTTGCCTAAACTGAATGAAAAATTGCATTCTTAGTGTTTGAATATATCTCCAGAGATGATTGATATCTTAAGTACTATAATTGCAAAATTAGGAGTTGAAAAACCTATTTATCAACTAGAGCCATTGCCGCTTTGATATTAGTTTCATCATTATGAGTTAGTTTAAATTTAAGATTAGACACTGTTTTGATAACATCTTGGTTCTCACATATCCTCTTTGCTTGTCTTTGATTTCAGGTGTATGCACAATCGCAGTAGAGGCTCAACAAACCTTCATCCGAAAATTGAAGGTATTTGCCACTTTGAATGAGAAAACACACATGCACGTCGAGCACGTGAACACCAAGTACAAATTGAACGTTTGGAGGACCAACCAGAACCTCCACCGGTCGATAACATGGAACACGATGAACAACAACACAATTTTGGCTTGCATAATCCACCACCAATCCATAACCCTCGTAAAACAAGAGTAATCTGGGCCTATTATGAACACAATATTCATGACTTCCGAACAGGAAAAAGACCACCTCCGATTGAGAACAACAATTTTGATATCAAGTCGAGCCTTTTCAACATGGTACACAACAACAAGTTTTATAAATTATCCATGGAAGACCTTCTTGATCACTTGGACCAGTTTGACATGCTCTGTTCTACAAATTGAAGATCAACAACATCTCTGAAGATGCATTCAAAATCCGCATGTCTTCTTTCTCCCTGGATGACAAAGCACACATATGGCAAATGAACCTCTCTCCGAACACCATCACAATATGGGCTGACTGCAAGCGACTGTTACTGAGCAAATTCTTCTCTACAACTCACACTGCACGGCTACACAATGAGATCTTTGGATTTTCACCGTAATCAACTGAGCTTTAGCAAGGTTTGAAAACGATTTAAGGGTTACACCTATCAATGTATTCATCACGAATTTTCCCATGAATCACTTTTGAGCACGTTTTACAAAGGCGTTCTGTCTAAGATTTGGATGCTCCTTAACACTGCTTCCAACATAAATTTCTTGGGAAAAAATTCAGATAGAAGTTTGCAATTGATGAGAACTTAGCTACAAATGACGGGAGTTATGGAGAAATATATGATAGGACCTTATGCGATGGTGGTGAGCGCGATACAGCCACAAAGAACGAAATCCAAGTACTGAACTACAAGCTTGATAGAGTACTCCAAGCAACACAATGTCAAGTTAGCTATGTCGGAACATAATACAACCAAGACTGCCCAACCAACATGCACCATGACGATATATAAGAGCTCAACTATGTTGGTGGACAAGGCTTTAACAAAGGATATAATTCCAACTACAATCACCTGAATCTATCTTACCGTAGTACCTACGTCGAGAATCCACAAGATCAGCACTACCCATTCCAAAAACACCCCAGCCTCCCATTTGCCCATATAAGTTTTCCCTCTAAAAACCAAAACACTTTTGCAACGGGTTACCAACACATTGCGCCAACCCAAAATACTTATTCCCTTGTTTACCATCCCAACCCAACAACCCAGCAAAACCCTACTTCCCAAGCACATCCACCACAAGCGCCTCCTCCGACAAGAGATGATGAGATAACTCGAATGCTCAAGCAAGTTCTTGATGGACAGAGCAAAGGTGTTATCGATCTCAATAACAAAATCAAATAGATCCATACAAAAGTGGACAATATGTATGGAGATTTAAACTCCAAAAGCAAGCATTTTGCCACAAAAGTATGATAGTTGGAAGCTTCTTCTTCCAAGCGGCCAATGAGTATTCTTCCTGGAAAACCAGAAACTAACCAAAGAAGAACTTGATGCACTGGCTGATAAACCACTTAGAAAGATAGCTGTTGGAGATCTCCTATGAAAAACCTTGACGATCATGTAAGAAGAGATATATGTTAATATCAAGGAATATGAGAAGCTGTTGGACTTGCACAAGATTTACAATGTACAAGCAGGTTTCTTGGAGTTGAAGCAAGGAGTGCACGACATGGAAACATAGGGTATAAAAACAGAGAAAATCAGCAAAGAAGAATCTGATCTAAACAATGATTGGATTGAACTCAGAGCACTAAGTTTCAATATGAAATTCATCTCAAACAGGCTCAGATCAAAAGTGGCAAGAACCAGGAATGCACACCCAGTCCGAGCCCGTCCTCCTACAGACAGCCAACCACCACGTACAAGCGTCGGAACATAGAAAGAAAGAAGCAGACCCAACAAGGAGAAAACAAAAATACATAGCAGAACAAAAAAATGATTAGAGTTATCAGAGGGCTACAAAGTCTAGGGAAAAAATCAAGGTTAATGGAAAAGACTCAAGCCATATCTAGTGAACTATGTTATGGAGACGGAACAGAGGTGTCTCTCCAAGATCCACCCAGTTCATAAAAAAGGAGGCAATGTCGAGTTTAAGATGTTAAACAACCGCTTTTTGGAGGCATTCTCATGTTATCATTTTATATATTTTTGATAAAAACTTTTTATTTGGTTTTATTTTGTTTTGTTTTATTTTAGGTTAACAACAGGGTATAAAACAGGTTGAGCAAAAAGATGGGGTGAACATATCTTTTAAAAAGGAAAGGAGAAAGGAAAGGAAAACATATACAATAGGTTGACAACCCGATGCCAAGCCTAGCAAGCCTTCTCAATGGCAACCAGCCCATAACAGAAAGCTATGTAATCTCCAACATCCACAAACATGTCCATATATCTGTCCTCCGCTTACTCCACTAACTCAGAGTCCTTCTATATACCACAAATCACCTTGTACATATATGCATTTTCTTTTCTTTTTGGACTATTAGCCCTCTCAATCACATCGAGACGGTGTGAACTAAGTCTGGGGGAGAGACCTAGTCGCTAATGTCGTGTCATGTGATTTATTTCATTTGAGTCATGCATTTACTTAACAAAAAATCAAAAATCTTTTTCTCTAGTTTGTCAAGTTCATCTTGCATATGCACTTAGAATAGCTTAATTTAATCTTTTGAAATGTCAACTTAGTATTACTATCATCGCCCTTTAATTGGTCATTAATAGTTTTTGAGAATATTGAAAAGTGGAAACACCATATTTGAAAATATCGCTTTTGAAAAGATGACATGATTTTGGAACTTGCACCGTTACTTTTGAAGCAACTCCATGAAATATTGAAATTGAATCATTTAATTCCCTCACTTAGGGGTCTAAAATGCATAACTCGTTATTTTAAATTGCTTATTTGATTTTCCATCCTTTTACCAATCTATTTTAACTGAATGATTTCTACTCCTCGAATACCAAACCGATGTTTTGGAAACCCAAAATATAATTTTTGAGTAAGTCTTTTTTTCTGAAATATGGTTTTGTGTACAATGGTCAAAGAAAAGGAATGTCAGATGATTCAATTATATTGATTAGATAGAAATGTCATAGGCTAAAGAGTTAATACAAGTTTTGGGATACATAAAAAATTTGGAAAGGCAAGTGTTATTAAGAGCAAGATAGAAATTTTCTGGATTCATTTGGCTCTCCAACCCATTGTGAGGAAATAAAAGAAGAAAGAGAATCCTAATGTGGTGAACTCTAGTCTAAGAAACATAATAGGTGTTGCTGGAGAGAATCTCACTTAGTCGATCTCAAGTATTTCATTAATAAAAAAAATTAGTCTAATTGGAACTTTTTAAGAATTTTGAGTGGACAAAATGGTAGTTTTAGGATTTGTGACACGGTGAGGTAGCAAATAGGGATGAGCCCCTTCTATGCATAAATTAGTTTTTGCTTGAGTTATTTTGCATAATGTTAAACATACCATTTTAAGTGTTAGTCACCTAAGAGATCTTAAGCTCCAACACATTTTTCACTTTGCAACAGACCCTCTCTTCGCTCCTAGACCAATTGAGATTTGATTAATTTCCTCGAACTGAGACTGTGTCCAAATACTTGTTTATTAACATAAGGAGATGCTTTTAACTTGATTATGTTAGTTCATTAAATTGTTGAAACTGAGTGGCTAAAGTGAAATAAAAAGAGTATTTATTTGATAACAGCAAGATAACCGATTTTAGGACTTTGCATTGTTTTCTTGGTTTGACATTATACATGGTTCTATTTTTTATTGATGAAGTTATTTTCCTTCTGAATTTTTTTAAGGACAAGCATAATATTTTCCTCATTTTAACAGCATATTAGATTGTTTAGTACTTCATTATCCATACATGCTGCATTGTCAGGTGATGACGTGATGCGTGCTGGAACTGGAGCAAAAGAGGACCAAAAGCTGAAGGCGTGTTGAAAACGAACCAGAGGAGATCGGATCAGACGGAAGGAAAACTGCATGAAGCGACAATAGATTGTTAACCCATTGCAAAAGAAGAACTGACTATTCATTTTAATTTAATTGTCTAGGGTTTTCCCCGTTTTCTCATCCACCTATGAAAACTTTAGTATTTTACCCAGTTATGGAGGAAGGTTGAAAATTAGGCTTTATGACTATTAGTAGTTATATTCATCTTGTATTTTATCAATTGTATTTGCTTTTGATTTTGCAAGACTTCATTTAAAGTCTATTCAGTATTCCATTTTTATGATTTAACAGGTTTATTTAAGACTTTCAACCTTTTACTTTTCTTGGAATTCAATGTTTAGTAAATTATCAACAAATATAGTTTTTTTATTCATAAAGATTAATAAGTAGTTTCTTTTTAGTCTTTGGATTATGTTGGTTAAAATATTTTAAGAAAAACAATGATTGTTTAAAGCTCCACTTTGTTCGTATTATGCTCAGACGCGCTTAAAGAATGATACTTGTTCTACAGTAACCTTTTATGCATTCCTAATTGCTTTTTGAGGAACTAACTTGTCAGGGGAACGCATGTAGATTGCCTCATGGAATATTTTGGCATAGCAAAGATGCTTAAGCTGGTTCAAGACCACTTATTCTGGCCGAATTGTAGAAGGAAATAGACAAGGTATGCGGATGTTGCATTACTTGCAAACAATTTAAAGCAAATTGACAATCCACTGGTTTGTACATGGTGGAGGGTCTTTTTCAACCGAGGAATACTAAATACCCTAGTATTGTAGTACTTAGGGTGTCAATCCAAATCAGGTGTTTTATGCACTAAGAATGCAAGATTTAACTTAATTCAAGTCATATAAGAGATGATGGTTAGTAGATTTTTATCACTAAATCTAAGCCTAAATTGACCTGATTTCAAAAGAAAAATAAAATAAACTCAATTAATTGCTTATTAATTAAGGAAAGTAAATTTAGCAAAAAGTAAAAAAGTAAAAATCTAAAGATTTGGTTTGTGAAGATGTGTTAAATTTCGGGTCTTCGAGCTCAAGTGAAGTCGGATGTTAAAGGATAAGAGAGTGTTATTTAGATATTCGACTTGTTCCAATGGTCTGAGATGCACTCATATTGATTAATCCACTTTTGTGGCAAAAAACATTTGCACATCCACCAAGTATCTACAAATATTTTTGAATTCTTGAGTACAGACGAGCATTAAAAATGGGTTCTAGGCTCTAACACTAACCTATCTGATCATACTTTCGTAGGCAAGATCCAACCGAGCTCATGTAGATTAGGGAAAGTAGATTAGGGTTTTCTGAAGTTGATATTCTCTTAATCTTTGCTAATTCCTTTTTTGAGTTCTTCCTTATTCGACTCTCTTCACTCTGGGTTGGCAAACTGATGTCAGCAACCCGTAGTCCTTTGCTCCGTCCTCCCCTCCCGCTACACCTTCCTCTGCACGTGCCCCCTTTTTAGTCCATTTTTTCATGAACTCTTCTCCTTTCATATAGCGTCCCGTCTCAGCACCTATTTATGCAATGCTTATGCAAACGCGTCCTATATGATCCTAATATGCAAAAATGCAAGAAAAATGCATACTAAGGTAGCCTTACATCATCTAAGAAAAAGCCCAAAGTAGTGATTGTCTTCTTTTTTTTTAAAAAAAAAAAACTAATTCAGCCGCACTATGTTCAGCACAGGAAAAGAATGCAAGTCCTCAAATATTCATCCTATGTAAATTCAAGGTCATACTCTTTTGTACTTTACCATAGACATCGGTTCTCAACAATCTATTGAACTAGGTCGATCTAATCAAAACAATCTTCTACATTCGTTAACAAATAGGGTGTGTTCGCTCCTAGAGAAATCAGTCATGTTCTCGCTTAGTCAGGGTAGGGAGGTGTTTGGAGATGCCTTAAGCTAATCTTGTTAGGTGGATGACTTTCAGAAAAAGATATGTGCTTCATCATGTAAAATAGGATAAGCAAGGAATAACTCATGCGTACAAGAGAATCACATCTAGTTCTCCCCTTTTTCCTGGTTTGTTTCTACCTTTATTCCTACCCTTCTCTTCTCTTCTCTTCTCTCTTCTCTTCTCTCTTCTCTTCTCTCTTCTCTTCTCTCTTCTCTTTTTTCTCTTTTTTCTTTTCTCATTTTTTTCTGTGTGATGAAAACATTAGGGAAGCACTGTGGGTTAATAACACGTTTCTGACTTCCTGTCTCTTTCCCCATTTTATTTCTAATAACTCTCTTTTTCTTCATGTTACTAGCCCGTTTCCATTTTCCTTTTTTTCTTTTCCTCTAATCTTCTTTCTGAACAGTGAATCCCTTATCATCCCCTGTCTTAGGCTATTTTGAACGTGAGCAACATAGAGCAAAGCTCACTCAAATGAAAAAGATTTTAAAAAGGTTTTTGATAGGTTTTTTGAAATTGCAAAATAGGGTAAGAATTCAGGTTTGAAACCAGGGTGGTTAAAACTTGGTAAAAACCGAATGAAATCCACGAGATAAACACATCAAACCCAAGAGAAAAAATTTAACGATTCATTTAAAGTTAAAGTTCATGAGATTGCTTTGAAAATATGAGTTAGTCACAAAACTATTAAGTCTTTCAACCGTGAAAATTCCAGCTATAGTGTTTCCAAATTTCTCAAAGTCTTTTCGAAAACGACGGGTAACCAGAAGATGGTCATACATTAGAACGTAACTAAGAATCCTACGGCTTGAGTACTAATGCAACATATACTAGCGCAAATATATTTTTATATGCATATGATTGTATGCGGAAGAAAACAAACTCAAAAGAAAAAGAAAATTTAATGTCGATCCCCCATACACCAAAAATTTCGACAACGAAGATCGCGTTATGTGGCATCTCGCTCCCTCTGCTGATGCTCCCATATTTTTGGCATGCGTCACACTTCATGATGAAATCATTGGTGTCCTTAAACATATTTGGATACCAAAAACCAGCCTGCATGATTTTGCTCATGGTTCTGAATGTTGTAAAATGTCCTAAATAAGCTCTTTTGTGGCAATGGTTTAGCAAGCCGACAACCTAGTCTTTTGAAATGCACTTCTGATAAATTTTGTCCTTGCATAGTTTGTAGAGGAATGAATCGTCCCCCTAGTACTTGTTGACATCCTTGAAGAATTTCTTATGTTGGTATGGGTCTATGTCTGGTGGTTTCTTCTCACGAGACAGATAATTCACTATGTCCGCGTACAATGGTAATTTGTACTCCACCACTTCTACTTCTTCCAGTGTTGTGCAAATTTGATTGCAATTCTTGAAGATTTCAAGGTTCATCAGCTGCTCTTCAGGCAAATAATCATCAATGGATATCCTTTCTTTGATCTTTAGCTTTGATAGGTGGTCAGCAACGTTGCTTTCAATACCTTTTTGTCTTTAATTTCCAGATCTAATTCTTGGAGCAGAAGAATCCAGCGTAGAAGTTTTGGCTTGGCGTCCTTCTTTGCAAGGAGTTGCCATAAGACCACGTGGTCCGTGTGCACAATTACTTTTGAACCGACTAGGTATGATCTGAACTTTTTCAATGCAAATATTATGGCTAGGAGTTTCTTTCCGTGGTTGCGTATTTCACCTGGGCTTTATCTAAAGTCAGCTAGCATAGTATATAACGTACAGTTTCTTATCCTTCCTCTGTCCAAACACTCCCCCTACTGCATAGTCATTCGCGTCACACATATGTCGAACAAGAGTTCCCAATCTTGTGCTTGTACGATAGGCGCATTGACCAGCTCGTGCTTAATCTTCTAGAAGGCCTCTAAGCAATCCTTGTTGAAGTCAAAATTTGTCTCTTTGCATAGTAAGTGAGTGAGTGGTCGTTCGATCCTCAAAAAGTCCTGGATGAATCGACTATTGAAGTTTGCATGTCTCAGGAAGCTCCGCACGTCCTTCACAGTTGTTGGTGGATGTAACCCTTTTATCACCTCAACCTTAGCTTTGTCGACTTTCATTCCTTTTTTGCAAGATCTTGTGTCCCAATACTATCCCTTCTCTCACCATGATGTGGCATTTCTCTCAGGAGAGGATGAGGTTGGTCTCTTCACACCGCTTTAGTACCTGACAAAGGTTAGAAAAAGACACAAACGCGTCTCCATATACAAAAAAATATCTATAAATACTTCTACCATATTTTTAAATAAATTATAGAATATTAAAAGCATACATCGTTGAAAAGTTGCTGTTGCATTACAAAGTCCAAAGGACATGCGCATATATGCAAAAGTACCATAGGGGCACGTAAAAGTTGTTTTCCTAGTCATTTAGGTGAATGGGGATTTGAAAGAATTCTGAGTATCCATCTAGGAAACAGTAATAGGAATGGGTTGCTCATCTCTCTAGCATATGGTCTATAAATGGTAAGGAAAAGTGATATATCATAGTTGAGGCGTTCAACTTCCTATAGTCAATGCAAACCCTATGCCAGGTTATCATTCTGGTGGGTATTAGTTCATTTTATTTGTTGGTGATCATGGTTAATCCACCCTTTTTAGGCATGAAATGGACAGGAGAAACCCACATACTATCTGACATAAGATAGATAATTCCTGCGTCTAGTAGATAATTCATGCGTCTTTGTCTTTTATCGTTGGCTTCTGTAATGCCTTGTTAATATCAAACTTCAAGGTTTCACCTCCTAGCAGTAACTTGATCTTTATTTCCTTAAAGTCTATTGAGGCTCATGCGGTTGATAAAAATGGTCACCCAAAAATGAGGCTCATGCGGTTATTCGTCCATTTCCAGCACTACAAAGTCTGTGGCGATTTCAAAATCTCTTACCACAACAAGTAGGTCTTCAAAATATTCTACTGGATGTCTTACTTAACAATCGGCTAGGACTAGCGATATGTGGTTCTTTTTTAACTTGTGGAAACCCGAATTTGTTGCTATTGATAATGGTATTATGTTGACACTAGCGCCCAAATCACACAGGCATCGTGTGAAAGTTAACGATCCTAGTGCGTATGGTAGTGTAAAGCATTATGGGTCTGTAAGTTTTTCATTGATTACCTTTCATTGGATGATGGCACTGCATTTATGGGTGAGTACTACCATTCCTTCCATCTCATTGGTCTTCTCTCAAACGACATTCTTCAAATATTTTTACTATTTTAGTACCATCCAGAATGCTTCAAGTAGTGTATAATCAGATTAACCTTGCTCATCTGCTCGGTGAAGACTGATTTGTAATAATCCCTCAGTTGTTTCTTGGATCTTTCAGAGAATGGAAGGTGGGTTAGAAAGTCTTTCGCGGTTAGTTCCTTCTGTGTGCTGCTTCTAGATTTGTTGTTGGCAATTTCCTCTTTATCATCCTTCATTTTTCAGTATCCTCATCAGGGTTTTGATCTTGCGCCTCCCCCTCCCTAGTTCCCAAAATGACCTCATTAAGGTCTTTGGTGTCTAGTTTCTTTGAGCTACGTAGTGTTACAGCATTGACTAATTCTTTGGTGGTTTTTTAGTTGTGAAGGTCTTGTACGGGTTGCTTGTTTAGAATATTGAGCTTCTGTTAAGTATACATGGGCAGATAGTCCTTCAAATATGGATTGGAGGTCACTGTACATGTTGTCCATTTTTTGCATTGATGTTATTCATTCTTGCGTCTAGCTCCACTGCTCATTTGTTTGGCCTTCAAGGAGTTGCTTCAATATCGATGTAAGATCATCAGTTGCTGATGTTAGGTGTGGTTATGATGCTTGAGATTGGTATCCTGTAGCTGTCAGATGGTGTTGTGGTGCATTGAATTTCATTGGGGTTTGGAGCTTATAACGTATTGCTTTGCGTCATGGAGTTTCTTTGGAAATTTATAAGTGTTTTATTGATCATATCCGATGAAGTGTAGATCCTCGTAGTCTTCCTCGCATACTTATGCTGCATAGTGATCAGTGAAGCCATGCCTACCAACGTGAGTGTTAGGTCGTAGTGTTGCTTGGAGGACTTGATCTAATTTTTCATTCAGTGCTTTCATTTCCTTCCATTGGTATTCGTTACGATCTCCATTTTCTGATCGTTTGTGATCATATTCTTCTCCATAGTTTTTATCGCTTGTTGCTAGGTTCTTCACTAGGTGTGTACCTTTATCGGCCACTTGTCCCAGAAAGTTGTCGTTTGCTGCTATATCCAGTAGCATTCGGGTTCTTGGAAAACTCATTAGTATAGCGTGCTAAGTATTTGCTCTTGGTAGAAACCATGGTGAGGGCATTGGAAGATGTAACTCTTAAGTCTTTCCCATGCTTCACTAAAGTTTTCCAGTCTCTGTTGTTTGAAATTTGATATCTCATTCCTTAGGTGAACTGTTTTTGATGTGGAGAAGAACTTTGTCAAGAACATCCTTTTGCAGCCGTCCGAAAGTTGTGCTTGCATTTGGCGGTAGATTCTTCTTCCAAATATGAGCTCTCTCACCAAGAGAGAATGTAAATAGGTGTAGCTTGTAGGCATCTTCCGATATTCCTTGGATGATTAATGTTGATCATAACATGTCGAACAGGTCGATATGGTCTAGCGGGTCTTCCGTAGGTAATCGTGGAACTTGTTGGTATGTACCATTCGTATTAAGCTTGCCTTTATCTCAAAGTTATTGGTTTCTATTTGAGGTGGTCGTACTCCAGATCTATAGCTATGAGTGTATGGCTCGTTGTATCCTCCAGTGTGGTTTGTATGTAGCTTTATGATCCTGAAAGATGGATTTAAGCAATCTGTTAGAGTTGTACTTGATCTCAAGTTTGAACCAAATCCTAATGATGAAAACGTATCCTGAATTGGCAACAGCGCCAGATTGGTGGAAGGGTCTTTTTCGACCGCATGATACCAATTCGCCTTGTGTTGTAGTACTTAGGGTGTCAATCCAAATCAGGGGTTTTCACACACTAAGAATCCATGATTTAACCTAATTCAAGTAAAATAAGAGAAGATGGTTGGTAGATTGTTGTCACTAAATCTAAGGCTAATATTGTCCTGATTCAAAAGAAAAATAAAATAAACTCAATTGATTAATTGATGAGATCATGGGAAGGACTCAACCCAAAATTGACACACAAGGAAGTTTGGGACGAGATAAGTCTTGCACAACGAGCGTGAGCTCAAGTTGCCAAGGGATGTGGAGCGATAGGTCGCACAAAGGTTGCGGAAAAGCCTTTGATATACCAGTTTGAATTCCTAAGGATATGACACACAGAGAAAAACAAAGATCTCTTAAACTGGCCTTGGATATTACACACCAATGGAGCTTAAGATATGTTAGATATTACACACCAACAATGATCGAAAATTAAAAAATAAAAAATAAATTTTCATTAAATATTTGATGAGTACAAATAAGAAAATGGGCTACTACTTATAGAAGGAAAAATAGACAATTGCTCGGAACAACTTCCAAAAATATGCAAGTACATGCAAAAGCCAGAAAATAAATGCATTAATGAGATAACTCCCAACTCTCCAACTACAACTACTTTCTTGATGGCAAAGAAGGGGAAATGAGCCGGCCTTGAATCAATAAATGGGCTGAGAAGAAGCGGGACAACTGCCTCATTAAAAACCTATTTTTGGTAAACCCAGTGGGACAAACCAAAAGACAGGGAAAAAAGAGCACAATTGGTCCACTTAACCACTTATTAAGTTCCAATGGCATGAATAAGGACGTTTGTGACCATCTGTGGTTCTCCTCTGGTTGTGGTATGAATGTCATTGTGTTTGTCCGTGCGATCGTCTTTGTTGTGCGTCAGATTTTCCGTTGGGTTTTCCGGGCTGTTCGTGATGTGTGGGTCCGGGACGACCGTGTGGTCATCCATGCGTCTGTCCGTTAGATTGTTTGTTCCAAAATCCAAGTCGTCTGTTCCATGCTCTAGGTCATCTTGTCCGTCCATTCCAAGCTCTAGATGTTCTGGTTTGTCTGCTTCATGCTCCGGGTGGCCCGTGTTTGCCTTAGGCCTTCCGAGGATCATATCATTAATGATTCTTAATTAAATAAAGTAAGTTAAGCAAAAACTAAAGAAGTAAAAAATTAACGATTTGGTTTGTGAAGATTTGTTAAAAGTCAGGTATTTGGGATTCAAGATGTTCGACTTGCCCCAATGATCTGAGATGCACTCATATTGATTAATCCACTTTCGTGGCAAAAACCACATGCACATCCACCGAATTATCTACAAATGTCTTTGGGTACTTGAGTGGAGACGAGCATTAAGAATGGGTTCTAGGCTCTATTACAAGGCTATCTAATCATACTTTCGTAGGACAGATCCAACCGAGCTCATGTTCTAGTGTTTCTAGCTTTTAAACAAACTCCGGTTAAGGTAATCTGAGCCAAGGAAATCAAGTACAGTGGACAAAATGAACTTTTCGTTAGTACTACTAGACACGGCATGGTCGTGCACCTTGTGAGCACTCATACTCCTTCCTAGGATATCCTCTCAAACTCTCATTCCTTAACCCGAGCAGAAGTCTGCTTGCTAGTGTTCGTGAGGGAGGATATCATATTGATTGATGAAGCCCCTCTCAGTACTTAACAGGTTCCTTCAGATAAAAAATGTTTAACGAGATAATTAAAATAATAGCAAAATTGATGAAATCAAGTATTGCATAAATTTCTTAAAGTTAATTGTTCAACCAAATTAAAAAAAATAAAGAAGATTAGAAACAAAAACATGTCTTTCTTTCTAAAACCTAAAACATCAGTAATTATAGTTAGGCTTGGGGCAATGTATTTATGATAGAGAGAAAGGAAAGTAGATTATGGTTTTCCGAATACTTCCTTTCTTGATTTATTCATTATCTAACTCTCTTCACTCCGGGTTGGCAAACTGATGGCAGCAACCTCTAGTCACTTCCTGCGTCCTCTGCTCCCGCTACGCTTTTCTCTACACGCGCCCTCTTTTTAGTCCCTTTTTCTCAAATTTTCCTCCTTTCTTCTAGTGTCTCGTGTCAGCACCTATTCATGCAATGCTTTTGGAAATACATCATATATGATCGTGATATGCAAGAATGCAAGATAAAAGCGCCCTAAAAAAAGTTTTAAACTAAGAAAAAACTGATATATCAGTACACACCTTTACCCATTCCAACTCATCCTTGGTGTGAAAAATCTATGGGTTTTGTGTTATGATTACCTAGAACTAAAACCGTGAAGGAGTCTATGTTTGTTGTGGTAGATAGGTTTTCAAAAATGGCACATTTATCACATGTCACAAAACTGATGATTTTGTGCATATAGCTGCATTGAGCTTTGGGAACATCGTTCGTTTGCATGGCATGCCTAGAACCATTGTTTCTGATAGAGATACCAAGTTCATAAGTTATTTGTAGAAGATTCTTTGGTCTAAGTTAGGAACTAAATTGTTGTTTTCAACTACTTTTCATCCTCAAACTAGTGGACAAACAAAAGTAATGAATAGTACTTTTTTACTATGATTAAGGCTTTCACTACAAAAAACCTTAGAACTTGGGAAGAGTGTTTACCACATGTTGAGTTTGCTTATAGTCACTCTGTTCATTCAGCCACTTAGAACTCACCATTTCAAATTGTTTATAAAGCCATTTATAAACTCGAATTGCAAGGTAAATATAATGTAAGTTCAAGTTTTAACGTCTCTAACTTAATTATTTTCTTTGCAGATAAATATAATTTGAGGGTAAATACTTTAAAGGGGGAGGAGATGATATAATGACGGCAGAGCTTAAACCTAAGGAGGAGCTTGAAGCTTGAACCTGATCTTGCACCTGAGCTTGAAGTCGCGGGGGTGAATAAGGAAGGGGAAGCACTTCAAGTCCCAGCTGGAGCTATGACAAGATCTCGGTCCAAGAAAGTATATAAATCCCTATGTTCTTTAATTAGTTCAAAAACTAATCACTTGTTCCTAAAGGAGAAGGAAGTGAACCACAAGATTCTAATGGTGTTATACACCTGCGAAGTTCAACCAGAAGCCTGAGTCCATTCCTCACTGCATCCAATAAAGCCAATCCCATTAAACACTTCAAGAAACATGCTAAAACAGAAGTGACGAGTCAAGTTTGTGTCAAGTGTGAGACCCTATTCCAGTCCACTTACCAACCGATCGAGGTTCTCACGATCTTAGTCTAATCGTTTTAGCTAAACCTTATATTTATTTATTTATTGTAAGAAAGATAAAGTCTCAGACTAAGGGTTTAATAAATATAACATTAATATTTATTAAATTATCAAACTAGATCATTACAGCATCAATGCTTTCACAATAGGCTGAATAATAAGGATCAAATTCCTATCACCATCCATATGCCACCGATATTGGTCTTACACCTGATCCTTATCTTTTCCCTTACGCCACGATCATCATCATTTCCTGAAACCAGTTAGCCAAGTTAAATCACGATTATACTTAGCCTTTTTCAACATGACAATATTAGTTTCCTCGTTTCCAGGATTCTAGTCGGATGGTCAATCGGATGATCATATTTAGCCGAGCGCAAAGTTGAATCACTGACTATTGGCCCTGGACGGTTCATTCATCCTTGGCCCTTCATCGACTATAGCTCATACACGTACTTATTTCACCGAACCTTTCAGATACAACTATTCAATGCATGAATCTACCCGATGACCCTGTTCTCGTTCATAACCCACCAGTCGGTCATACCGACTGGCCAATTAATAGTTCACGCAAGTCTCCTGATTACATGGACTATTCCACCAACCGCACAGACTGGCTTTTTAAACATATTGACTAGTTAGTCACCCGTACCGACCGGCTCGTTACCGCTGTACATATATTGATCGGACAAGTTCCTTGGAACATTGATCAAATCCTTCATTTTCTCTTGTAATCAAGCTTAAAGCCTTCCTCTCGATTTTTGTTAATATTTTGGTGTTTTCAGCGTTGTTTTCTATCCAAGAGGATGCAGAATACAAGTTTTATATAGGGAATGGAAAGAGGCTTTGGCTTGCGGTTGCGTCCGTTCACTCACACCAGTTTGCCTCTCCGCGACCTTTTATTTGAACCTTTACTTATGCATGCACCCATACCCGTACCCAGTTTGGACATTTCTCAACTGTCACTCGACCACTTGAGTTAAGTTAGGCTTAGCTTAGTCCGAGCTGACCAGTAAACGTGCTGATCTCAACCCAAGTTAGCGTGAGCTGACTTTGCTTCCGTCCTAGATGCTTAACCCTTCATCAAGCTGGCCTTAATTATTTTTCTAACATTTTCCCCTTTTTCTTGGCCAAGTCTTACCGAATTTCAGGTTTTCCAACTTAGCATAAGACTTAGCCATTCGACACTCAAATTCCTTGCTGTTTCTTGACTGGCTGTGCCCATCCAGTCGAATCCCCGGATTAGAAATGTTACAAGTCTCCCCCTCTTGTATTAGATTCGTCCTCGAATCCGTACCGTCCATTCTCTTCAAACCACTTAGGAAAATCAGCCTTTATTTTCCTTTCTATTTCCCAAGTTGCTTCTTGAATTATAGCATTCTTCCAAATAACTTTTATCATCAGTAAGCTTTTAAACCTTACAGTTTTCACCATTCGGTCTACAATCATGTCTTGTTCTATTTCCACCGTTAAGTCTGGTTTTAGATCCTTTGATGGTTCTTTTACCATTTCTTTATGTTCTCCTAAGTATTTTCTTAGCTATGAGATATGAATGTGGCATTAAATGCTCTCATCTCTTCAGGCAATTGTAACTTATATGCTACTATACCAACTTTTTCATGAATCCGTAAGGTTCCATAAACTTTGGTTTTAGCTTCCTGCTAATTGTTACCCACGATCTCCCCTTAAGGACTATGGTTTTTAAGAAGACTTAATCACCTACTTCAAATTCTAAGTCTTTTCGCCTCTTGTCAGCATATTCTTTTTGATGATTTTGTGCTTCCTGCATTCTTGCCTATAAAAGCTTTAACTTTTCAGTGGTTTCTCCACTATATTCGGCCCAATTACACTCCTTTATCCGATTTTTGTGCATCATAAAGGCTTCCGGTACGGCCACCCATACAATGTCTTGTAAGGAGATATTCCAATGCAACTATGGAAGCTATTGATATAGGAAAAACTCAGCAAAGGAAGTTGACTTTCCCATGATACGCCCCAGTTTAATACACATGCATGGAGTAAATCTTACAGAGTTTGTATTTTCCTTTCCGACTGTCCATCCATTTGTGGATGGTAAAAAATGATTCAGTTCACCCACGTTTCCAAGGTATTCTGAAACACCTTCCAAAATTGCGACTTAAACCGTGTATCTCGATCAGACATAATGCTAATCGGAAAACAATGTAATCTTACTATCTCCTTCACATAAAGAAACACTCTTGCTTTGGCCCCATCTTTCTCTTTGACCACCAAGAAGAGGGCAGACTTCGTTAATCTATCCACCACAACCCATATTGTATCTTTTTGGACTTAGTCATTGGAATCCCCATTATGAAGTCCATAGTAACACAATCTCATTTTTATTCTAGAATAGGATACTTCGCTACCCATTCTGCCATATCTCGCTTCATCTTCACCTAGTGGTAGTACTGCTTCAGGTCTCGATACTTCTTAATCATTCTTGGGTGAATGGAAAGTTTTGACTTATACGCTTCATTAAGAATTTCTTCCTTAAGTCCATTATCACTCGGCACACTCACTCGGTCATGGAACACAATATTACCATTGTTTGAAATTTGATATTTGGTACTATTATTATGTGCATCATCATTCTCTTGCGCCAGCCGAACTCTAGTGAGTAAATCGGCTCTATTGGCAGCATAGATTCCCAAAGGTTATGCTTCTATTGTTAATGAACATAAGAGTAAGGAACCAATTGTTTCTACCAAAATTCTGTTTACCAACTTAGCCAAAATTCCAGTCTGTCTCCTACTCAATGCATCAGCCACTTGATTAGCCATATCGGGATTATAAGCTATGTCTAAGTTGTAATCTATGACTAGCTCCATCTAGCATCTTTGTCGTAGGTTTAAGTCTGGCTGGATGAAGATATAGTTTATACTTTTATATTGCGTGTATATATGCACCTTTGCACCATTAAATGATTTCCATATCATGGATTGGGTAATTCCCTTTGTGATTCCATAAATACCTTGATGCATAAGCAATTACTTTCCCGTCTTGCCTTTCTTTTAGCTCCACAAAGCTTTTCTTTCACTTATCCATCTATATGAATTTATTGTCCTTGTCAGTTAACTTGGTCATTGGTTCAGGCACCGGAAAAGTTTTTAACGAACTTGCGGTAATATCCAAACTAGTCCAATGAAACTTATTACTTCTGTTGCATTCTTCGTTCTTGGTCATTCTTTTATCGAACTGATCTTTTATGGATCCACCGAGACTTCTTTATCAAAGACTATGTGTCCCAAAAAGCCGATGGTCCGTTCCCAGAAACTACACTTGCCTAGTTTGGCAAACAGCTTGTTTTCTTTTAGTTTACCCAACACGGTCTGTATGTGCTCCTCATGATTTTCCCGGTCTCTTGAGAACACAAGTATGTCATCTATTTAGATGATCACAATTTTTTCAATCCATTCTTGGAAAATACCATTCATCATCTTCATAAACATAGCATGGACATTAATCAAACTGAATGGCATGAACACAAACTCATACTCATAGTGACCGTACCTGGTCCGGAAAGCCATCTTCCTTATGTCTGTGGCCGCAATCTGTATCTGATGATAACCCAAAGCAAGGCCTATTTCTTAGAACCATGCTGTACCACAGATTTGATTAAGCAGTTCATCTATCCGAGGTATAGGGTACTTGTTTTTCACAGTAACCCAATCTAAGACCCGATAGTGTATACAGAACGTGAGACTGCCATATTTCTTCTTTACGAATAAGACAAGAGCGACACAAGGAGAGCTACTTGGCCATATGAAGCCCCTTTCCAGAGTTCTTCCAACTGCTTCTTTAATCTGCCATTTGGCTGGTGCCATTTGGTAGGGAGCCTTGGAGAGTGGAGTCATTTCTGGTTCAAGTTCAATTGTGAATTGAGCGGACTTATCTGGTAGTAAATCTGACAAGGATCCGAACACGTCCTCAAAATTTGTTACTATGAGAATTTCCTCAATCATCATACATTCCCTACCTCTTATGTGGTTATTGTAGCCAATTAGGCTTCAGCTCGGATGGTCGAAACCATTAAGCTTCCCAAAGTTAGTCTTATTCCCTGAAATTCCAAAGTTTCTTCATCCCGTTCCAAAATATTTAAGGTTGCCTTATTCTTACTTAGCCTTTCTATTCCCATGATAACTTCTTGTTTTTCAAGCGGAATGACTATCAGGTCAACCGACATTATAGAATCACATATGCATACCGAGATTCCAAGGACTATACCTCGGGTAAACAAGGCATGTTTGCTTGTACTTCTTACTTTCCCTCTATTTCTCGCGGTTCTGTAATGAATTGCCCTTTTCTGATTATATATAGGCTCATAAAACTATGTGTAGCCCCAGAGTCAAACAAGGCATGTGTTAGCAGAACACCTATGTTGAAGGTCCATTCAAAACCAATGTATCGTGAGCAATACCCCATATTTTAACATGATGAAATGCTTGTAATTTAATCATTTTGGACTTAGTGACATACCAGTGATCGCGTCATAATTTCCAAAGCTCTCTGGCTCCTTGAACAGTTCGTACACCCATGGAGCTCCAACTTGTCTTTTAGTCAAGGGCTTTTTTCCACCACGGTTCGTGTATCCATCTCTTCTCAGTTTCAAGAAATTCCTTCGAATATACCCCGGTTTCTTACAGTAGATGCAGTTTCCGTATTCATCAATTGTTACTTTCAGCTCCGTACGTTACTGGATAGTTTTGAACTCGATGGTCCGTACTTCCGCATTGCAGGCAAAGTCCCAATGCACTTTGACATTATCTAGAGTGCATATTCTCGCACGAGGCACAGATTGGATGCTCACCGGCCTTAGCTTTGCCTATCTTATCAAATCTTTGTTTTCGTTCCGCTCCTGCATTTTGCCTGCTCCATTTCTATTAAAGAGTCCTCCGGTCTCCATCCAATAAGCCTTCTTCCACTAAGGTTGCTTTTTCCACTAGCTCAGAAACCTAACAAAAGATACGGACTAAGCAAGAGATCCGTATGCTGGTTCTCATACCCCGTGAAAACCAACGGACTTGGGTGTATTCCTCCTTAAGTTTTCATCCACATATCATCTTAGACGATTAAGCTCCTCCTCGTACTCCCAGACAGTTTTCTTCCCTTGTATATGTTGAAGAACTTTGCACTCTTGTTTGTCAAAGGCCTTGGCCGAGAAGTACTTCTTGTTAAATTCTTTCTGAAACTCCACAAAGGAGTTTATCTGTTCACCCCACTGCATTTACACCGAAAGCTACCCGTTGTACGAATCTCATTCAAGAAAACGTACCATGATGTTTTTCTAGTAGTCTGGTGGGCAACGAGTTGATCTGAAATTGTGTACCAGTCGACTGTGCCACTCTTCCGCAGCCATAGGGTCTGACCCACCCATGTAGTGTCTTGTACCGAGACAAGCAATATGATCTATAAAAGCTAATTAATCCATCTTTATTGGTAGTCATTGCCAGTTTGGTGGACTGATCTCGATCAATTCGCCAGTTCCTGAAAGATTCTCAACCGTTGACACCTCAGTAAACGGTGCCTTAGCAACAGCTGCACTTTGAAACCGGTGTTACCATTTCAGCAATAACCGCCTTCTGGGTCATCATATCCTTTATATGCCTCCAGATTTTTCCCATTATTGGGACATCATGGTCCTTGGTATTATGTATGGCTAACGAGCATAGAGTAGTCCATGAGAAGAATATGCGGTGTCTGATACACAATTAGGCTTTGCGGTCAGATTAGCAATCTCCACATTGTTATGTACCTAAAACATTAAGATCCCCTCGACTCAACCGGTCGTAAGACAAAATGCAGTCACTTCCATCTGATTCATCTCAGGATTGAATGGTTTGTTGGTCAGTCACCCATACCAACCGACTCGTTACCACGGTACATACCTTTATTGGACTAGTTCTTGGGAACTTTGGTCGGATCCTTTTTCTCCCGTAATAAAGCCTAAAGCCTTATCATTTGTCTTTCAATAAATTAGAAAAACTTTTATTTGTTGAAATTTAATATCTTAGAGAGTTATTCTCTAATGTTGTTCTTGAAAAAAACTTGTTGCTTGGTGTGTAATATCCAAATAACACCCTTATTAGGTCGTTTAAGTGTGTCATATCTTAGTACTGCTTGAGTTAGAATATAAAGAGATTTTTTGTAATTCTTGTGTGACCATTTAATCCACTTCTTGGTCATGAAAAGCTTGTAGTTTCCAGATCATCTTCTATCCAAATCGTCAACTTAAGATTGTCAATCTTAGGAGTTCATATTATCCTACCTCTCAACCTTCCGGGCAATTCAGGCTTGAAGTCCATCCAAGAACTATGCCATTAGAGTCCCCATGGAATCTTCCACTTTTAGTCGGTTCAAAGTATTCTTTCACGGTTTTGGGTTCTTCACTGAGCTTCTGGTACCTTTTTTGAAGATCTCAGTGGTAATAGGCTGGTAGGTATTTTTTTCCTGAGCTGATAGCTCATGTCTTCTCACGAGCTGATTGACTATCACTGACACCTCCTTCTATCAGCCACTTCAAGATCCAACCAGAGTAGGGCATTGTCGGTAAGTTGGGCTGAAGCTAGGATCACCTTCTGGATGTCAGAGTAGTTGTAGTATTTGAATATTTACCCCATCTGTCTCTCCCAGTCCAAGTACGCTTTGAGGTTTATTTTTCCCACGAATGTCGGAGTTGACATCTTAGGTTCTTATCGCCTTGCCAAGGTGGTTCATCATCATCTCAGCCTCGGGATGACCTCTCCTTGGTCTCCAGCTTGACTGTTCAGCTGTTGACCCTGTTTTTTCCCATTATGTGGTTGATTTGGAGCTTGGGTGGTTGATCATCGCGGTGGCTACCGGTGCTGCCGGTCTTGGTCGTCTCATCCTCGGTGTTGCGATGTTCTTGCCGGTCTAGATGAGTTTAAATGGCCTGTAGGCTCCCCTCCTATGTTGTCCTACAATTTTCTTCTCACAAGAAAAAGTGCTTTATAGGACTCTACGAAAAATAATGCAAGGCAAACTGGATTAATTCATGCAATATCTATTGTAAAGGTGAATACTCACAACAGAAATGGCAAGAAACACAAAATAATACGAATGTGTAAGCAAAACAAATATGGCAAAGAATTACTGATTTAATGGAAAATATGCAATTAAGGAAATAATGTTGATAACCTACAAAATGGAGACAAGATTATAAATGCTCGATTCTATTTTTTTTATGAAGTCTAGTAAATGGAAAATATGCATCAATAACTAGGATGCAAACAATGGAGTAGTCTTTTTTATAAAAAAACTTGGATGCAAGACACGAATTCAAGAAGACAAAATGATGTTATTGATGATTGTTTCTTTTAAGAATGAACAACAACAAATGTAAGTATAAAATCAAGGAATAGAAAAAAAACCTGATTTGGGAGCTTTCAAGCTCTGATATCATATGATATAAGATCAAGGTTGTCGATCGTAGGCTGGTTAGAAGGAATGTTCGGGTGGTGATAAATATGTTTCTTAATTCCTAAGTGAATGTGTAGTACTTAATATATCATTCCACTATGGGTGTTTATTCAAACACTAAAAATGCAAGTTTTTTTTTAATCGAAATCATGTTGATAATGGTTTGGTAACCGGTTGTTGAGTTTAACCTAAAATTACAGAAACTAACAAAGTCGAATTGAGCAATGAATAAATGATGAATTGCAAAATGAATCTAAATAAAACAAGCAAGTGATTAACTAAAGGTACGAAGTCGATTTTTAAGATTTTTAAAGAATAAATAAGTCTTTGGGCTTAGGTAATTTATTGGTAATTTTAAGGAGATTAAATTAAGTCGTATTTATAAGCTCATTAAGTTCATCTCAATAATGAAAGAACTCTAATTTATAGTTAATCCACTTCCATGGTAAAAACCACTTCATTAGCCACACAATCAAACACCAAACTTTCATTTTGAGATTTGATGGGTAATAAGCATTAAGACTGTGTTCTCTCTAGGTAGCTAAGCAACCCAAAGTCAACTCTTGTTGAGCGGATTTAACAATGCATGTGCAAAGATTGTTCAAGTGCGCAAACATTTGGTCATAAATTGTTTGGGCTTATGAATAAGACTCAAGCGATCAGAATGAACCTGTCATGAATCACCTCTATGCACGATGGAAACAAAGGTTTGGAGATTTAAAATCATCGTTTTCCTTAAAAGCATTTAACCTACTTAACCCAAAAGACTATAGGGAACTATTCACTAATCTCTATGAATATATAAATCATATTGGTTGATGATTAACTAAACGTTGGATTGTAAGAAAACTAAATAATTAAAATCTTAAGTAACTTAATGAATAATAAAAACAGATTATGGAAGTAATCTATAGAATAAATTCTTAAAAGAAGTCTTACAAAAAAATATCAAAAGCTTGCAAGAAGAAAAAAAAACTATAAAAAACTCGAATAAAAGACGACAATAAGAAAATTAAAGGTTACATAATTAAAAACTCAAAAATAAAGCTGCTTCTAACTACTTAAAGATTAGAGTTTTTATAGGTGGGAACAAGGAGAAAACTGGGAAACCTTAGACAACTTGCGCTGACTCGCCCATCCAAGTTGGCTCTTCCTTTTTCAACGGGTTAGCAACCGTTTCCGCTTCATGCAGATTTCTTTCCCTCTGATCTGATCTTCTCTAGTTCCTTCGTAGCATACCTTCATCTTTTGCTCCTTTTTCTTTAATTCCAGCACTCTTCACACTATCACCTGAAAATGCAACATGTATGCAAAATGCAAACCTAAACAATCTAATATGTGATTAAAATAAAGGATATATGATGCAAAATCTAGTCTAAATCCTATTAAAATCATGAGATATCAAGTTCTACACGCTAGTCATTTGCTTGTCCTCAAGCAAATTAAGATGGAAAAGAACCACACAAAGAAAAATTACAACCGTGAAATGCTAAACCGATAAAGCAATGAAAAGTCCTATAATCGGTTACTTTGTGTTATCAAAAATACTCTTTTTTACGTTACCATAGCCATTCAGTTTCAACAATCTATGTAACTAACATAATCGAATTCAAATCATCTCCTTACATTCATTAGCAAGTATTTAGGAGCAGTGTCAATTAAAGAATCAATCAAATCTCGATCATGCTAGGGCGAAAAGAAGGTCTGAGCAAAGAGAAAAAAAAATTTGTACTTTAAATTTTTTTAAGTGACTATCACTTAATAGTATGATTGACATTGCGTAAAATGTATAGAGCAAAGAATATTTTAAGCATACAAGGGGTTCATTTCTATTCTCTACTCCGTTGAGTCTCACTCCTAGAACTACCCTTTTATTAAATCAAAACTCTCAAAAAGCTTCAAATAAGCTAAGTATGGAAAAAAATTTATGACTATTAAATCCTAGAACTACCCTTCTATTCTCTGCCTCGTGAAGTCTCAATCCTAGAATTTTACTTAGGGAGATTCCCCTAAACAACACATATTTTTGTTACTTAGCCTCAAGTTTACCACATAAGGATTATCTTTTTATCTACTTTCATTCCATCACAATGAGTTGGTAACCCATTTCTCGAGAATTTTCTTACTCTTAAAAACACTCACCTTTCCCGCTTTTTTACTATTTGCCCAAAACGATGATTCACTAAACGTTGGATTGCAAAAAAAATAAATAATTAAAATCTTAAGTAACTTAATGAATAATAAAAACGGATTCTGAAAGTTAATACTGAATTAATTCTTAAAAAAAGTCTTATGAAAGTAAATTCAAAAGCTTGCAAGAAGATAAACTATGAAAAACCATAATAAAAGAAGACTAGAAAAAAAATTAAAGGATTCAAAAATAAAGACTCGAAAACAAGCTGTCTCTAACTACGTAAATTAGTAGGGTAATTATAGGTCGGCAACAAAGAGAAAACGAGAAAACCCTAGACAGTTGGCTCTGACACGCCATTCCAATTAGAACACCAAGTCGTCTCTTCCTTTGCAACAGGTTAGCAACCCGTTATCGCTTCATGCAGCTTTTCTTCCCTTCGATCTGATCTTTTCTGGTTCGTTCTCATCACACCTTCAGCTTTTGGTCCTCTTTTGCTCCAATTCCATCACTCATCACACATCACTTGACAATGCAACATGTATGCAAAATGCAAACCTAAAAATCTAATATGCAGTTAAAATGAGGGAAATATGATGCAAAACCAATTATAAATCCTAGTAAAATCATGATATATCAGGTGGTCGATGGTCGGGTGTCGGATGATCGATGTTCAGATGGTCAGATAGTGATGGGTATGCAGACAGTTGATATCTTAGAATTTTACTAGTTTTAGGATATAATTTAGCTATTTAAGATATATTGCATAAACATGTGTTCGTGTCTCAAAACCAGAAATGGATCACAACCAAAGCAAAAAGGCGGGATTGTGCGCGGAATTGAGTACTTGAGGGAGATTGTGCATCAAGGGAAGAATCATCTCAGAAAAGAAAGCAAAAAAAAAATATATGAAGAATATCAAAGAAAAAAGGAAACAGAAGAAGAAAGGAAGCAATGAATCAAGAGGATAAGTAAAAAGGCTACAACAATATATACAACGGGTTGCTAACCTATTGTGCACAAGCAACAACTTACCAAAACCAACGAAGCCACGTTCCTCATACTAGGGCAAACTCTCCTTCTCTATCTATCTATATATACCCTCTATTGTTCTCACAAAAAAAGAGGACAAAGAGAGCCAAAAAAGAATAACCTTTAAGTTATATTTAGTTTTAGTTTAGTTTTAATTTCTTGCAAAACTCTTTTATTTTATTTAAGCATTTTTATTCCTTTACTTATCGTCTTTAAATTACTTTTACTTAGTTAGTTTAATTTTCGTTCTCTATTCCAATCTTATGGTTAACGTTTCATCAGCATGTATGTTTCGTTACCATCTATCATTAGCGAGTATACTCTCTCAATCTTTCGGGTTGGGTAATAGGGAGGATGTTTTAAAAGGAAAAATGATGATTGTTTAAAGCTTTGATGCCAAACCTAATAAGCTTATAAAATGAGTTCAAATAAATCTTCGTTGAAAACATCCGACCAAATTACACGATCCCGAGGAGTCCTTCAATCTGAAAATAAACTAACAAAACTGATTTTAGTTTTTTTTAGTTTTATTTATATTTTTTAGATATAACTATTTATTTTACTGCTTTAAATTAGTCTGAATTTAGCGACATCAGTCTACCAACCCATAATTTTTTTAAATGCCCAAATTAAGTAGAAACCTATATTATAAATGCTTAAAAGAACCTTTATATTTGGATTGACACTCTAAGTATTACAACTAGAGATTCATAATCCTGAAATACTCTTTATCCCACAAAAGATAAACAGTCATATCAATTGGCACAGTTATCGGGGAGAAACAGTATTATCAATTGGCGTCATTGCCAAACCGGTATCATTTTTAACATTTAGATTTAGGTTTTATTTGAGCTTAGTTATTGTTACTCATATACTTCGGTTCTCACACCTCTAATCTGATATTTCATGTGTATGCAAATTAGAAGCAGGGCCTATACAAACTTATGTCCACAAATTGCAGACCCCCACCACGTAGGACAATCCAGTACAAGACCATGCCGGCCACGAGCACAACAACAAGGCCTCCATCAGCAAAGATACAAACACCGACCATCCTCCCAATATCAATATGGTGCAAGAAAAACAACCTCTCAACAATGGCAACAACAACGTACAACCAGCTCACAACCCTTTCCCAACATGAGTAATAGGAGCCTGATGAACCAACACATGGCACACAAACTCGAATTAGACCACCGTCGATATACATAACAACTTTGAAATTAAATCGAGTCTTATCAACATGGTCTAAAGCAATTAATTTCTTGCCTTACCAATGGAATATCCTCTCGACCATCTAGATCAGTTTGATATGCTTTGCTCTACAGTGAAGATCAACGAAATCTCAGAAGAAGCATTCAAACTGTGTTTATTCCCCTTTTCCTTAGGAAACAAGACACACATATGGCAGAAGAACTTACCTCTTAACTCAATCACAATATGGAACGACTGCAAGAAGATGTTCTTAACCAAGTTCTTCTCCACTACTAACATTGCAAGGCTGCACAACAATATATTCGGATTCACACAACCCTCGACTAAGAGTTTTAGCAAAGCATGGGAACGATTCAAAGGATATGCATCGCAATGCCCACATCATGGTTTCTCAAAAGAATCCCTCATGAGCACACCATACACAGGCGTACTACCAAAGATTTGGATGCTCCTCGAGACTGATTCAAACAAAAACATTATAGGTTAAGACGCCAAAAGAGTACTCCAACTGGTTAAAAACCTAGCCACATGTGATGGGAACTATGGAGAAGTCTATGATTGCACTCCACGCGATAACTCTGAGCGAGACAACCACAAAAAGGGAAATCCAAGTTCTTAACGACAAGCTTGACTTGGTACTCCAAGCCACCAGACCTCACGTCAACTTTGTAAGCGAGTCAGAATACATCCCAGACGACTCAACAGATCATCAGTCAGATGGCACAACATAAATCAATAACATTAGCGGAAAAGGGTTCAACAAGGCTTACAACTCCAACTTCAAAACTCGAACCTATCATACAAGAGCACAAATGTGGAAAACTGCAAGACCAATACTACCCACCCCCAAAACAACCCACCCCACAGGCCATCACCAACACCTTTCAACATCCCCTTACGAGCCAAAATTTCCCTTTCCAAGACGATTCAAGAAGAAACTACTAGCCAAGTACAAAGCCTTGTTCGTCAAGTAACTATCTGAGGCCAGAATCGTACTACCGCTGATTGAAGCATTTTGGATAGTATCCAAATGGACAAAGTACTTGAAGGACGCTATCAGAGAGAAGGAGAAAAAACTAAGGAGTACGACAACGCTGACACAAGAATGTAATGTCATAGTAAAAATGCAACCTATCAAAAAAAAGATAGATGATCCGGGAAACTTCACATTACTGTGTATTATAGGCCAAGTCACCTTCTCTGACCTAGGAGCAAGCGTCAATCTGATGATGTTATCCATAGCCAAAATCTAGGCTTCCAGATCTTCAAGGAAAGCATAATCTCTCTTGTCCTCATTGATTTCTCTATAAGGGAACCTGCCAGAATGATGGACGACTTAGCTAACGTGGTAGGTAAATTTGAAATCGCTATGGATTCGTAGTATTGAAGATGAATGAAGAACTAAAAGACCCTATCATCTTGGGGCGTTTATTCTTAGTTACCGCAGGATGAATTATTGACGTGAAGAAAGGGAAGATATATATGCCACTCAGTATAAAAACCCCTTAAATTTGACATCGACACTTTCATGAAGAAACCAACAATAGGCGGCCAACTCTTTCACACCGATCGACCACATTTAATCGCAGACCACCTATCTTAAGAAGAAACCACTGGATAACATCTGCACAACACCCTGTCAGCAAAACAAGAGGAATGAAGACCATTGATAGTCGAGAGCAAAGGCAATAAAGAGCTGTTGAATGCACAAAACGGGCATGAAGAAAATGTAAGCTTTTTGAAACTGGAGCATTAGCCGAGAGCTACTAGAATCAAGTATGATCCAGGGGATGATGATACAAGCGTAGTGGCGGGGTGATCTTCAACCAAGAAGCTCAAGATTTAAGAACACGGTTAAATGGAAAGAGTGGAGCGAAAGGACCACACAAGCTGCGGAAGACTTGTAATACACCAGGGAAAATTCAGCCTTAAGAGGATGAAGTCACGGCAAGCTCACCAAAGAGGAAAGATGCGCCGAGTTTAGACAGTAGTCTTAGGGTTTTTGTTTTAAAATTCAAGTTATTTTATTCCTTGCAAGTAATAAGACTTATATAGGTCTTTGGTTACAACTTAGGATAAACAACATGGTGTTTTACCCAAATAGCAAGAAGTCTAAATAAAAAAAACATAAAGTTTTAAATGCCAAGACTTAACACAAAGGCTTGCGCCAAGGACAAATCAACAATATTAGGAATTGGGTTTAAGGCCTTAATTCCACACTTAGTCTAAATAAAAGAAATAAAATAGGTAAGCCACCATAAGGAAGGGGCCGAATCCGACTTGGGCCCGTTAAAGATGTTGGGTTCGGGAACCGGCCTTGGTCGTCATAAGCACTAAGAGTGTTGGCTCATTAAAACCTTCTTCATAAAACCCAGTGGGACAAAATCGAAGATAGGATAAAAAGCACAATGTCTTAGCAAGGTTTTTTTGCTGCCTTCACCGGATGGTAATGGTGAAGATACCAGAGCTGGAAGAATCTTCAAGAAAGAACCTCCATGGTTCCCAATCTAGTGCGAATGGGCCTTGGTGGGCCGGTTCATGGCAGGGTCGTCGGCTGATGGGCTTCCTGACTCGGGCGCTTGGTCGCTTGTTCGTTTCGCCAGTTGGTTGAACTTGTGCTCCAAAGCTCAGGCCTTGGCTCGCGTCAATGGTCCAGGTGGTACTACTGGGGCTGGAGCCGGTCCAATGTCCTCATCAGATAACAACAGCACACCAAAGAAGCAAGGGATGTTGGAAAAAGAACTCAAACCAAGAGAAAGAGGCTACCTAAAAAGAAAAGCACAAGGAAAATCTCAAGCAAGCAGAGACCGTGTTGGTTCAACCCTTTTGGAAGGAAGAAACTGAAATTTCCTATAACAATCTTCCCAAAGAAGAAAGCTAAAAGAAAACAGACTGACCATGACCGGAGGATGGGCGTAAGGAGAGACAATCGCTTGTCTCCAGGACCCGAATAACCTATAGACAAAAAGGCAATGTTGAGCTTGAGATATTAAACAAATGCACTTAGGAGGCACTCCCATGTTTATCAGTTTTTGATAATTATTTGTGGTATTTCTATTTTTGTCATACTTTTTTATTAACTATTTTACTTTAACCTATACTTATTTTCTTCTTTATAAGAAGAGGCGTATTAACCAAAAATAAAAGAGTGATTAAGGATATGGAAAACGTGTGGGACAACTGTTTGCTCAACCATAATGTCACTGTCACAAGCTCGGGTAAGTTAACCAAGTGTGACCCGGTTTAACCTAAGTTGTTACAGTATTAGGGCAAACCGGAGCCACACATGATCTCTTCTCCTTCTTTTTAACCCCTTGCATTTCTCAGCCGTTTCTATATTTTTCAACTCAAAGTAAAAGCTTCAAAAACAAAACCAAAATTCTCTCTGTTTTTTCTTCTTCCCAAATTTTTTTTCCAATCTCTTTTAACAACAGTGACTTTTCGGTCTCTCTTTGCAATCTCCGATTCAAACACAGCCGCACTAGGTAAAACCATGTGCTTTTAAACTATTCTTAATTTAAAAACCTGAGTGCAACCATGGGAATTGGTAATCCGCAGTAGGTTATTTGCAGAGCAGAGAATGGATTCGTCTAGGAGAACATTTGTCCAACTCTGAATGTTGAATTTTCTCTCTTGACTAGGACAGAAAAGAATAACCTTTGTCTCACAACCCAGAAACTAATGAATATCTATGATTGTTGTGATCCCAGATTATGAATGGTGAATTCGACTCGCGCAACGAGCTTAAAAAAAAAGAAAAAGGAACCAGATTCCTTGGGAGCGGGAAAAGCACAAAGAAGAGGAACAATCCTCTCAGCATCATAATGATGAGTACATGTGAGATAGCGATGAGGGAAACAAAAAAGAAACAGAGGACTCAGACAAAGAAATCAGAGGCGAAACAGAAATCACACATCACACCTCCTTCCACGACTAATGTAACGACATAATGCAGCTCCAGTTTGTTCCCACGACATTCGCTGATCAAACAGTGCTACGCGCCATGGATATCCACGATGATGTGCACAAAATCTTCTCGAGTATGGAACTCAGACACCTTCCCTTCCAGCCACAGCCAGGATTCCGCAAGCTTACTTGTAAGTTCCTTGTGTCAGTTCAACTATACTTCCACCAGCATATGCCACAAGACCAAGTTTCTAACGGCTGCATTGAATTTCTTGCGTAAGGAAGACGATCGGGTAATGATAAGAGAAATCAGCAATATCTTTGAACTCCAGCATGGGATGGACCTCTCATTCGACAGTCTAGGATTCAGAAATTTGGGAGACGTGTGGCAACTATCTCCAATGATAGTTATAAAGCAGGTATGTGCAAATAATCTCACATAAGACATCTAGCCATCTGGTACGTCCACAAGACCCAAGTCGTAATGGTCTTCTCTTGAAGAGAAGCTGAGACGATCAAGGAAGAGGAGATAGTGTGGTTAACAAAGGGTATTCAACCCTACTTGAGGGTTTGCTTGGCCTACTTGCCAGAGTAAGGAGACGGATGCCAAATGTGTATGGCAGTAGTGATAATACAAAGATTTATAAAGATAAGAGAGGAAATGCTGCTACAACAGCGGGGTAGGCCGATACTACTGAGAGTTTGGGAACGGGTTAATAACCCGCAGCAGAAGTAAAGAGAAACCAAATTCCCGAGTTAGGAAAAGATCATAGTATTAGAAGGCTCGGAAGGAAATGAATACATTTAAAGAATCTCCCATTAGAAGAAAGAAACTAAGGAAAAAAGAAGAAAGGGAGTGCATGAAAACCCCGAGCCTTGTAATAGGAAATATCCAAATGCCCAAGGATTTTATCAAATAATTAGCTAAAGAAGGCCTTTGGGATCATAAAGCAAAATGAGAGGGATAGTACTACTGGGACTGACTGGGATAAGAGTGAGGATGAGCCTCTTGTACGCATCAGTTGTTCTTTGCTTAGGTTGTATTGCATAATCTCAAGAATACGATTTTGATAGATATACACCATAAAGAACAAGCCCCAGAAAGGTACACCCTACTCAATCTTTTTTTTACCCTTAGTCAATCCAGAATTGATTGGTCTCTCCTAAGCGGGACTGCATTTTAGCAATTCAAATGAATGTAGGGGATTGTTCTTAACTTGACTATGTTGGTTTTAGAAATTGCTGAGAACGTGATAACCATGGTAAAGTACGAGAGATTATATGTTCTATTTAACAAAGGACAGACGTTTGAAAGAATAGTGTCTTTTAGTTTATGTATTTAGCAGAGTCAATGTCTTGTCATTCTATGTTTGCTTGAGGACAAGCAAAAGGCAAATCTGAGAGAACTGATATCTTAGGATTTAGGATAGGATTTAACTATTTATGATGCATTTTAGGGTCTTTTAAGACTGCATTTTGTGTACATATTGCATAAACAGGTGTTCGTGCGTCAAAACCGGAAATGGAATAAAACCAAAGCAAGAAAAATGTGATGGTGCGTGAAAAAGGGGGGTGAAGAAAGCAAAAAAGAATAAGTTCTAGTTTAATTTTAATTTTTTTTGTCAACATAGCCTAGTGGCTTTTTATCCCCAATGACATGCGGGGTGCTGGGTACGAACCCCAGACCTGGTGTAATGAATGCAGAGGTGGCTACCATTATGCCACATGATTCCTACGTTTAATTTTATTTTTTTGCAAGACTCTTTTAATTATTTATGCATTTGTATTTATTTATTTATTGTCTTCAATTTACTTGCATATAGTTAGTTTAATTTTTGTTCTCTATTCCAATCTTTTCGTTAACGTTTCATCAACCAATATGATTTTGTGACTATCTATGATAGCGAACAGACTCCCTCAACCTTTTTGGTTGGGTAATAGGGAGAATGTTTTAAAAACAAAAATGATGATTGTTTAAAGCTTTGAGGCACAGTTCTTATTGTATCTTTAAGATGTTTGATGTCAGGATCCATTGCGAACACTCGAGCCTGAATCATAAGCCATAAGCGATTCTGACCAGGATGTTTGTCATACTTGAAAACTCTAGACACAGGCATGGATAAATCTGTTCATCTAACATTAACTTTTCTTGAAAACTCTAGAGACAGGCATGGATAAATCTGTTCATCTAACATTAACTTTGGATTAACTTGCTACAGACAGAGATAACACGATCTTAATGATTGTTGCTTGTTGAACCACATGGCGAACATTTGGTAAATTGTTGATGAGTGATGAAGTGGTTTCTGTCACGAAAGTGGATTAAATACATCACATCTTCTCTCTAGCGTGGGCCAAACGTAATAAGCTTATAAATATATGTTCAAATAAATATTCTTTGGAAACATCTGACCAAATTACCCAATTCCGAAGACTCTTTTAATCTAAAAAAAAAAAACCATACTGCTTTTATTTCTCTTAATTTTATTTAGATTTCTTAGATATAGCTATTTATTTACTGCTTTAGATTAGTCTGATTTTAGCGACACCAGTTTACCAACTCATAATTTTTTTAGCCGCCTAAATTAAGTAGAAACCTGTATTATAGGTACTTAAAAGAGCCCCTAATTTTGATTGAAACCCTTAAGAACTACAACTAGGGATTGATAACCCTGCAACACTCTCTATCCCACAAATGATAAACCGTCCTATCAATTGGCGCAGTTGTCGTGGAGAAACAGTATTATCAACAATTGGTATGCAAACTGACGGATTAGGACCAAAGGAAGAGACACTTGTCTGCCGTACAGCTCCCTCCAAGGGTCAATGAAATGATGGTTTCGAGCATAGTTGGTTGTACAACTCTCCCTATGAATAAGGAACGGTTTGAGTCGGACAAAATGATGGGTAGAGGTCGCCATTCAGCTTTATGGGCTATACTGTGAAAAGACAAGATTATCACGGTTAAATTGCACAAAACTTAGAGAAATCAGACAAGCAAAGAGCTTAGAAGAAATTTTGGTTCTTTTTATTGATATTCGGAAAAAAATACACAGATGGTGTGACCATGGAAGGCATATCTAAAGGAGGAGGACGAAAGCTTGGAGGCTTTGGTTGAAGAGGTTGAGTATGTGTTGTCAAGTGAAGAGGAGAACATGCCGGCCTAAGAAGAAGAGCACATGCCGTCCCAAGATTACCAACCGGCCCAAGAAGCAACATCGGCCTAAGAGGAGAACGGCCCGAATGTGTGGATAGGCTCAATGACCAGGTCAATGACTAAAGCCCAAAGTAAAACCATTCAGGCCTTTTCCATAATCATTGAGAAGGACTTCAAGCCCAAGAAAAAAAACCAGTTGGTATATTTACTTTTTGGTTTGTAATTAAGTACTTAAATTGAACCAAGTTTTTATTAGATAAGGAAAACCAAGGGGGAGTGAGTTTAAATTAATCTAGGGTTAGAATTACTAAACCATTCTGGTTAGGATTAGGGTTAGCAATATTAGGAGTTTCTGACTTATAAGTTGTAGGCACTAAATATTAGAGAGGATATCGTTTTATATCAAAAGCTTTTACAACAACTTGTCCTCTTCTTCCAAATTTTCTCTGTTCAGCACAAGAACAGTGACCATTACATAAGTAGAGTGATCTACTGTGATCATTCGTAGCTCTTAGCTGGGTGAACATATGTCATCGGAGTCGTTATACATCCTTAGGGAAAACCACAGCCTCGAAGAAAAGTTCATCCATGATTCAGAGTGCTAGTAGCATCTGTTCTCAATTCGTTCATCTCCTTCATGTAGATCCAAATGTCTCAACATTAACTAGGACCATACCAAGTAGTATCATAGCTACTTGAAAGTTTGGGTTAGTTGGTCTACTCGTTTCTACACCCCCACACGATTTCGTTTTATTTTTTTTCATAAAAAATTCTTTTTCTCTTTCTATTTACTATAAGTTAACTGAGCCACTCTCGATTTACAAAGAAATAAAAAACTAAAGTAAAAAAATTAAAAGTAAAAAAATTAAAAAATAATGGAAAATGGAAAAAGAAGTTGGTTAATCAATTGAAACTAAAAATCTTGTAATCTTTCTATCTTCGTTCACTTGTAGGTTTTGTTGAAATGAAGAAGAGACAAAAGGGGATACTTGGCGCCTAGGTTTAAAAAGGTAAAGAGAGTGTTTGTCACTTAAGTTAGGCTATCCTTGTAACCAAACATGTATTAGTCTACTCTTGTAGCCAAACAAGCCTAGACTAAGTTAGTATAAATAGCTCTCTCTCTCTCCCTACTTGTAACCTAAGAGATCATAATCTCATTTTTCTAATAAAACTCTCATTCTCTCTATTCTCTTTAATCTCTCTCAATCTCTATCTCTTTCTGACGACTTTTATACTCATAATCTCTCAAATTCTCTCATTATTTCATGGTATCAGAGTAATTCTCAAGCATAATCTCTTAATCTTTTCAACCTAATCATTCTTTCATCTCTACATCTATTGTTCTTCATACTCTGCAAATAATTGTGTGCACAAGTTCTTCATCTCACCACCTGGTAAATCTCATTGTGACCTACTCTCCTTGGATCATCGTTTCTGCCTCACTTAAGCCAATAGAAGACGCCGATCTTCAATCCTCTTCATCACCATATTAATTTGATAGGTTCTGCATTCTCTTCTTCTTATCCCATAAACTGTGATCAAGGATCATCCAATTTCTGGTGATTCATAACTCCCAGGGCTTTCTTCCTTCACAAGAAAAGGTTATAAACCACAAACCTATAAGTCTACTTCCTTCCTTTCCAAGATTCAAGGTGTTTCTTGTTAGGTTCAAGATTTTGATTCCTCCTTCGAAAGAATTGAGTCTTGAAACCAAAAAGAGGTAGTTTAAAGTCTTAGGATTCTTTTTAGAAATTTTTAGATCAAGCTGATCACATTTGGTCTTCAAGAATCATTTTTTTGAAAATCAATTTTTTTAAAAAAAAGAGGCTTAATCAATTTAAATCTGTTAAAACTACCTAAAAGTTGGGCAGTTATAAGATTAAATAGTCAGTTGGGTAGTTAAAAGTGGTTAGGATAAGTTGCTGAGGTGGTTGTTGCTGGCGGTCAGGCGGCTGTTAGGTTTTAGGGTTAGAAGGTTGTTTGATTAGTTATTGGCAAGTGGTTAAAACAGTTATGGCTGTTGACTAGGCGGTTACTAGACGGTTTTAGGTGGTTATAGAGGAGATAGGTGTTGATTATTTTGGTTGTAACAAATAGACCAGGTGGTTGCAAGGGACTAGGCGGTAGTTAATTCTGTTTGGTCTTAAAAAAAATTTTAATTTTTTCCATGGAGTTCACTAAGCAGATTCAAAGTCCAGTAATTTTGAAAAGAGTGAATTACCTCCTATGTTAAAGAACAATTAAGACCACACTATGTAGCAGGGGTCTATGGCCTCAGGTACTAACAAGCAAGGCACCAATGGTGCCAATTAAAGGAGAAGCTCAGGAAGACCAAGAAGGGAGGATGTTGATTCATTGGAGAAATGGTTTCAAGAAGACCAACTTGTTCTCTCCATTCTACAGAACTCTCTTGGAGGTTCATTCTTAGAAGCTTACTCCTACTGTGAAAATAAAAAGGATCTGTGGGAAACTCTCAAAAAATTTCTATGGGAATACTTCCAATCTAATGATGATTTTTGAAGTCAAAAAATCTTTGAATGAACTCAAGCAAGAAGAAGTGGAGTTCATTAAACACTTTGGGACTTTTATAGCTCTATGGGATGAACTAGACACGCTTAGACTAGCTACAATTGATCCTATCACTATCAATGAAACAAGAGAGCAAGATAAGGTATTTGGGCTTCTTATGACCCTTAATTCTACCTATACCAATTTAATAAAACATCTAGTAAGAGAAGACAAGCTACCAAGTCTGGAGGATGTGTGTTCTAATACTCAAAGAGAACAAGGTTCTCATGGGCTGTTTGGAAACAAAGAATAGCTGGCCATTGCTCACAAGAGTTTCTACAAACCAGAAGATAAGAAGAAGGTGATGTGTGACCATTGCAAGAAGATTGTTCATACAAAGAAGGAGTACTCGATCTTGAATCCAGAGCTGAACCCGCGACTAAAGAACAAAGTCAGGACCTACCAAGCAGGAAGCTCCAACCAAGTTCACACCGCTGGCTACTATCTCCAACCAAGCCGGGAACTCACACCAAGCTGGCGCCCCCTTCTCTTCAGTACCTGGCCTTGTTCATGATCAAGCCATAGCACCATCAACCACAACTGTGACAAACCAATCAAAATATGTAAAAAGACCAGATCTAGAAGCCATAATCAAGGCCTTAAACTCTGGTAATGTGATTGGTAAATATTTTCATGCCTCTTTTCAAACTTCTAATGATTTTAAACCTTTGATAGTAGATTCTGGAGCTTTTCATCATATGATTAGTGATCTAGATTTGATAGAGAACCTAGAACCTGCCTTAGGGAATGTGCTAATTGAGTTGTTTGATAAAGAGTCTAAAGCATTCTATATGCCATCTTTCACATCTAACCTATTATTTGTTAAAAGAGCTACTACTGATTTGAATCGTGATGCTATATTTGGTCCTAATGATTTCTTCTTTCAGGATATTGAAACTAGAAAAGTCTTAGGAAAATAAACTACTAGGAATGACTTTTATGTGCTTGAAGATCTTCAACTAACTGATCCATCAAAATCGTGTGTGGCTAGTATAGATAGTAGTATGCAAGCTGATCTATGACATGCTAGATTAGGTCACCCACATGCTAGAGCTTCAGAATTGTTAATGCCTAGCATGAAGTTTCAAAACGAATTGTGTGAAGCTTGCATTTTAGGTAAGCATTGTAAAACAGTTTTTCAAAAATCTAAACACCCTTATGAGCTTTGTTTTGATTTGGTACACTCTGATGTTTGGACCTCTCCTATCTTGTCTAGAGAAAACCATAAGTATTTTGTTACTTTTATAGATTAAAATTCTAAGTATACATGGGTTACTTTGATTAAATCTAAAGATAGTGTTCTAGAAGCTTTTATCAACTTTCAAATTTATGTGACTAACCAATAAAATGTCAAGATAAAGTGTTTTAGATCAGATAATGGTGGTGAATACACTAGCCACAAGTTTCAAGGACATCTTGCAAAGTATGGTATCACACACCAAACAAGCTGTCCCTAAACTCCACCAGAAAATGGAGTAGCTAAAAGGAAGAACAGACATTTGATGGAAGTGGTGAGATCCATGATGTTCTACATGAAAGTGCCCAAGCGATTTTGGGGAGATGCACTTATGACAGCAAGCTATCTAATCAATAGGACTCCTATTAAATTTCTAGATGAATTGTCTCCATTTGAGGTATTCAATCAAACAAAGCCTATTATTGAACATATAAGAGTATTTAGATATGTTTAGGTGTATTTGATTTGTCTTAGTACCAGGTGAACAAAGGAACAAATTAGAAGCAAAGAGTACCAAGGCAATGTTCATTGGTTACTCATCAACTCAAAAAGGCTACAAATGCTACAATCCAGAGACTAGAAGAGTCCACATATCTAGGGATGACAAATTCCATGAAACCAAAGGTTACTATGAAGAAGGAACCTGATATCAGTTCAAAGACATCACCTCCAACACTTCTGACCAAGCTAAGAACCTAAGAAGGATCCTAGAAAGCTTTGGTATCACTTCATCTCTAAACCAAGCTAATCCACAACCGGAGCCAAGTACTCAGCCATCACCACCAGCTCCACAACCGGCGCAAAGCACTCAGCCACCTCCACAACAGGCTCCAAGCCCACGGCCTGCTCCACAACAAGTGCCACAAGCGCCTCAAATACAGGCACACCCATGGCTCTTGGATGGTGAAGTTCATGCTCTTGATCATGAGGGGGGGGGGGGAGAAACATCTACACATGATCAAAATGATTCACAAGAAGATGATGAACCTAGACTTGTTTCAGCTTCAAAAATATAAATGGATATTCAACCTAACATTTTACAAGAATTAGATGAAGAGGACTATACAACTCAAGGAGAACCGGCTGTTGTCCTTAGAAGAAGCACAAGGCAGATATTTCCACCCAATTTCTACTACAATCACAATGCAGTAGTTCACCATGATCAGGGAGTATGTAATTTAGTTCATATACCTGCTTCTCATGTTGCATTTACCCTAAATCTTGATAAAGAGCAGATTCCAAAAAGCTATGAGGAAGCAATGGCTATAAAGGAGTGGAGAGAAGCTGTTCAAGCTGAATGCCAAGCTATGGAGAAGAACCAAACATATGCGCCAGCCACATTACCAAAATGAAATAAGGCTGTAATTTCTAAATGGATATTCACCATTAAGTATAAAAGCAATGGTGAGATAGATAAATACAAAACTAGGTTGGTGACTAGAGGATTCATACAAACTTATGGTGAAGACTATAGGGATACTTTTGGTCATGTAGCTAAATTGCACTCTGTTAATGTTGTTTTATCACTTGCTACTAACCTGGATTGGGAACTATGGAAAATGGATATTAAGAATGCATTTTTGCAATGTGAACTAGAAGAAGAAGTGTATATGACACCACCAACAGGTTTAGAAGACCAAGTGGGAACTGACAACACACTGAGGCTAAGGAAAGCTATATGTGGCTTAAAACAATTCCCTAGAGCTTGGTACCATAATCTAAATGTGACCTTAAGGGACAGAGACTTCAAAAGGTCAGAAGTGGAACACACTCTATTTACACTTCAGAGTAAGGATGGGATCATTATAATTCTCATCTATGTTGATGACATAATAATGTCTGGAAGTGATAAAGTAGGAATAGCATCTACTAAAAAATATTTAAAAGATGTATTTGATATCAAAGACCTAGGAGAACTAAAATACTTCTTAGGAGTTGAAGTATGTAGGTTTAAGGAATGTCTATTTCTCTCACAAAGAGAATATGTATTGAATTTACTAACCTTTACAGGAATGCTAGAAGCTAAACCAGCCAAAACCCCACTAGAAGAAGGCTACAAAGTAGAACCTCAGGGGGAGCTAGAAGATGGCAAATTTAAAGAAGCAAAGATGTATAGAAAGGTGGTTGGTAAGCTAATATCTTGAACTATCACAAGACCTGATTTGTGTTTTGCAGTAAATCAGGTATCTCAACATATGCAAGACCCAAAGACAAGGCATTGGGAGATGATTCATAGGATCTTGAGATACTTAACGCACACATGATCAAGGTATTTGGATGGGTAATAGTGGAAACACAAATGTAGTTGGTTATTGTGATGAAGATTGGGCAGGTGATAAAAAAGACAAGAGTTCCACAACTGGCTATTGCACTCTTATAGGTGAGAACTTAGTTACTTGGAATACTAAGAAGCAGAAGGTTGTTTCATGCTCAAGTGTTGGAGCTGAGTATAGAGAAATGAAAAAACTTACCACTGAATGCATCTGGTTAAAGAAATTATTACAAGACCTTGGAGTGACCATAGAGGCACCAATCACAGTTCATTATGACAATCAGGCAGAATTCTGTGTTTTATGAGAGAACCAAGCATATTGAAGTGGATTGCCATAAAGTGAGGGAAGCTATTGGAAAAGGAGTTATTCTACCTTGCTAAACTAAGAGATCAGATCAACTAGCTGGTGTGTTCACCAAAGCTACTACTTCTAAGGTTGGTGAGTCCATATATCCAAGATTTGGACTTACTTCTCTTCCACAACACTGAAATATGATCATTGAGTGTTATACTCTTTTCCTAGAAAAGGTTTTGTCCCATTGGTTTTTCCTTCTTTAGGTTTTTAATGAGGTAATGCTTCATGATCCAACCTTAGCCATTCTTCATGACTTAAGCTTGAGGGGGAGTGTTGAAATGAAAAAGAGACAAAAAGGGATACTTGGCGCCTAGGTTCAAAAATGGAAGGAGTGTTTGTCACTTAAGTTAGGCTAGCCTTGTAACCAAACATGTATTAGTCTACTCTTGTAGCCAAACTAGCCTAGACTAAGTTAGTATAAATAGCTCTCTCTCCTCAATCGTAACCTAAGAGAACGTAATCTCATTTTCTAATAAAACTCTCATTCTCTATATTTTCTCTACTCAATCTATGTCTCTTTCTGGCGACTTTTATACTCAGAATCTCTCAAATTCTCTCATTCTTTCTGGTTTTAGCTCTAATTTTTAAGTGATTGGGCTTTGATTTTCACTGAAATTGTGGGAATAGCAAGAAGAATTGGACAATGAAAACTGAGTGATAGAGAGGCCTTTTCTTTATAAATGTTTGTTAATTGTTTTTTGGACTGATATGGTGAACCAGGGAGAAGAGGAGATTGGAGATGCACCAGTCGTGCAACCCCTCAATCTAGGCCAGCTTCAAGTAAGACAATGATGTCTGAGATCACTAGGAGGCTGCATGTGAATTTTAACACTAGAGCTAATCAAGCTAATGAGTTTCTTCATGGTGTTGTTCATCCTGCAGATAGGAATGCTGGAAGAGCTCGTATAATAGCTAGGAGAGGAGCAAGGCAGGAAGTTGAAGATGAGCAATCTGATGCCTCAGATGAAAGTGGAGAAATCTCACAAACTGGAGGAGGTCACCATGGCGACAATAGGGGCTTCAGAACTGAGGCAAACCTAGGTAGCCTTAAACTCATGTCACCGAGGCAAAAACATGCGATTCAGAACTGAGAACAACCTAGGGAGCCTTAATCTCAGGATACCACCATTCCATGGGAAGAATGATTATAATGCTTACCTATAGTGGGAGAAGAAGATTGAGATGGTGTTCATGTGCCAAAACTATTCAATGGAAAATAAAAACGAGCTAGCAGCTACTAAATTCAGTGGTTATGTCATGAATTGGTGGGAGCAGATTACGACCATAAGGAGAAGCAATAGAGAGCCTCAGATTGCTTCCTGGTTTGAGATGAAAACCGTGATGAAGAAGAGGTTTGTGCAAGCACACTATGGTAGATAATTGCATCAGAAGTTAATGAGATTGTCTTACGGATCTAGGAGTGTGGAGGATTAACATAAGGAGATGGAACCAACTTAAAGCCATCTCAATTTTAGTGGCTCAATGAGAAGGGTATGATATGTGTGAGCAAGCAAGTGAAGGTGCATTTGACCATTAGGAGGTAAAAGGATAAAGTCGTGTGTGATGTGCTGCCTATGGAGAATAGTCACATTTTGCTGGAGCGTCCATGGCAATATGACAAGAGAGTAGTACATGATGGCTTCACCAAAAAACATTCTTTTGCCCACAGGAGGAAGCAGATCACGTTGGTGCCTCTAACCCCACAGAAAGTCCATCAAGATCAGTTGCAACTTAAGAAAAAAGAGATGAAGCCAAGAAGGCAGCCCAGGCACCATTCATGGAGGAGACAGCCAAGGTAAGTAACTACATCATGTTTGCTACTTCTAGTGAAGTGCAACATGCAATGTTTGATCAACAAGTCCTGGTATTACTAGTATGCAAGGAGTTGTTAATAAGCTCTTCTAACCTTGATCCGGATATTACAAGAAAGATATAGCTTCTCTTGCGGGATTATGTGGATGTGTTTCCAGAGGACCAACCGGTGGGCTTATCTCCTATCAGGGGTATTGAACACCAGATTGAATTTATCCCAGGAGTTACTCTGACCAATCGTCCAGTTTACAAGACCAATCCTGTGGAGACCAGGTAGCTTCAGAAACAAGTCAATGAGCTGCTAGAGAAGGGACACATCCGAGAGAGCCTCAGTCCATGTGTTGTACCAGTTATGTTGGTACCATAGAAAGATGGGAGCTGGCGCATGTGTGTAGATTGTAGAGCCATCAACAACATCACAGTTAAGTATAGGCACTCTATCCCTCATTTAGATGAAATGTCAGATGAGTTGCATGGGACATGTATCATTTTTTAAATCGGTTTAAAGAGTGGATACCACTATATTAGGATGAAAGAAGGAGATGAGTGTAAAACGTCTTTTAAAACTAAAGTATGAATGTAAGAATGGTTTGTCATGCCTTTTTGGTCTCACTAGTGCACCTAGTACAATCATGAGGTTGATGAATCATGTCCTTAGAGCCTATATAGGTATGTTTGTAGTTGTCTACTTTGATAATATTCTGATTTATAGCAGGTTTGTTTATAGTTGTCTACTTTGATGATATTTTAATTTATAGCATAACCAAGGATGAACATATAGATCACGTTAGGCATGTTCTGGATGTTCTTAAGAAGGAGAGCATGTATACAAATTATAAGAAATAATCTTTTGGAACAGATAACTTTGTCTTTTTAGGTTTTGTTGTTACTTCACAAGACATACAAGTTGATGAGGAGAAGGTGAGGGCGATTAGAGGCTGGCCCACGCCTAAGACTATTGGGAAAGTGATGTGAGAACCAAGGGGTGGGCTGTCTTTCACCGAAAATCTCAGGTTGCTGGACAGAAATCGATGGAAGTGAATGGGTGGATCGAAGGGACCACACAAGCTGTGAAAGGGGCTTGTGATACTCCAAGAACTTCAACCAAAGGAGGTTGAAGTCGGCGGCTGCAAGAGGATTGGAGGCACCTGTTTTTAGGTGTAGACACTAGCCTTAGGTTTTGTCAAAATGCTTGTTATTTCATTAAAGTGTAGACAAAAGGCTTATATAATGCCTTGTTACAACTTAGGCTAAACTACAAGGCGTTTAGCCTTACAAGAATTAAAACAACATGTAGTTCACTTATTGGAAACTAAATAAAAAATGGGCCATAATTAGTCAACATGACTTAAACCCAATTAAACACTTAGTCTAAAAAGAATATAAATAAGATAGAAAGTTCAATAACACTTAGGCATAGAATTCGCAGGATGACTTGTGAATGAAGTGGAATTGTGAACAAGTCTTCACCGCCTTGCGCACTAAGAGTATTGCCTCATTAAAACCTTCTTCGGAAAACCGAGTGGGATAAAACTGAAGATAGGAAAAAGAGTACAATTTCCTAGCACGACTTGTCTCTACCGAATGGTAATGGTAAAGAAACCATAGGAGGAAGAGTCTTCTAAAAGGAATCTCCATGGTTCCTTGTATAGCTGGAACGGGTCAGGGCTTGGACTGGTCGTGGACGCGTGGGACGAACTGGTCGGGTCGGACGTGTGGGTGCTGGTCGGCTGGGACGGCTCACCTGGACGCAGGCTGGTCGGTATGGTCAGCTCGGGGTCCTCTCCGGTTCTACTGTCCAGGAGCATGCTGAACTTGTCTCCTAAGGTTTTCCACTTGGACCGTGTAAGAGGTCCAGGTGGGATGACAGGTGCAATGGCTGGCTCGATGTCCTCATCATTCCCTCCCTCTTGAAGTGCTTTGGTCTCCAAAGCGAAGTCCTCACCTGCATCAAACAAATCTAATTCAGAAACATTGAAAGTACTAGAGACGTTATACTCACCTGGAAGTTCGAGTTGGTAGGTGTTGTCGTTAATTTTCCAAAGTACGGGAATGGACCATCTCCCCGGGGTGCAAGCTTGCTCTTCTGTCGCTGGAGAAATTTCTCCGGTCGCAGATGTAGCCAAACCCAATCTCCCTCCTTGAAAACCATGTGCCTGCGGCTTTTGTTGGCGTTCTTGATGTTCTGGATGTTCCGTTGTTCCAGGTTTGCCTTGGTCTCTGCATGAAGTCGCTTGATGTAGTACGCATTTGCTTCTCCCTCCAAGCTGATGACGTCGCCCAATGGTATGGTGTGAACTCGATAGGAGTGGTCGGGTTGAAGCCGTAGACGACCTCAAATGGAGAACGCTTCGTGCCGGAATGCGTAACCTTGTTGTATGCAAACTCGACGTACGGAAGGCACTCCAGCCAATTCTTCAAGTTGTGACCAATTGTTGCCTTCATGGTCTGGGATAAGATCCGGTTGACAACCTCAGTCTGACCGTCAGTCTGCGGATGGTATGCGGTGGAGAACAGCAGATTGGTGCCCAATTTTTGCCACAATTCTCGACAGAAGTGGTTCAGGAACTTGGTGTCATGGTCAGATACGATCATCCGGGGAATGCCGTGCAGTCGTACTATCTTCTTGAAGAACAGGTCGGCAGTCTGGCTTGTGTCGTTGGTCTTGTTGCAAGCGATGAAGTGTGTCATCTTGGAAAATCGGTCGACCACGACGAAGATGGAGTCCTTGTGGTTGATCTTCGGCAGGCCTAAGACGAATTCCATGGAAATGTCTGTCCAGGGCGCGGATGGGACTGGTAACGGCATGTAAGGGCCTTGCGGATGCATCTTGGATTTAGCCCTCTTGCAGATAAGACATATGGCGCAGTGTGCCTCTACATCTTGTCGCGGATGGGGCCAATAAAAATATTTTTTAAGCATGTTTAAGGTCTTGTCAATGCCGAAGTGACCCATGAGACCTCCATCGTGGGCCTCTCTCTGAGAAGCAGCTCTCGAATCGATCCTCTCGGAATGCAAAGTCGTTTGTCTTTAAAGAGGAACCCTTCGTGAAGAAAGAAGCGGCTGTAGTTGCCCTTGTCGTGCTCTAGGTAAGCCTGAGAGAAATCTGCATCGTCAGCGTACAGCTCATTGATCATCTCGAAGCCCATAACTTTTGACTCCATGACTGAAATCAGACTGTATAGACGAGATAAGGCATCAGCGACAACATTGTCCGTTCTTTTCTTATACTTGATGACGTATGGGAAGGTCTCGATGTACTCCAACCAACGGGCATGTCTCTTCTTCAGCGTAGACTGTCCTCTGAGGTGCTGAAGTGTCTGATGGTCAGTGTGATTGTCGCACTCCCGGACAAGCAGATAATGCTGCCAAGTCTCTAAGGCGCGGACGAGGGCATAGAGCTCCTTGTCGTATGTCGGATAGTTAAGTGCAGCTCCACTTAACTTCTCACTGAAGTAGGCAACAGGTCGTCCGCCTTGTGTGAGAACGGCTCAAATGCCAATCACTGAGGCATCACACTCGACCTCGAATGTCTTAGTGAATTCTGGCAGGACTATGACTGGGGCGTGGGTGAGGCGTTCCTTCAGAAGCTTTAAAGACTTATCTTGCTCGGGTCCCCAACGAAAGTCTTGATTTTTCTTTATCGTCGAGGTCAATGGACCAGCTATCGTGCTGAAATCTCGGACGAACGGTCTGTAGAAGCTGGCGAGTCCATGAAAACTGCGGACCTGGCTGGCAGTCGTCGGTGTGGCCAGTTCTGTATGGCCTTAATCTTCTCGTCGTCCACCCGAAGTCACTGGGAACGTGCGACGAAACCAAGAAAAACGACTTGGTCGGTGCAGAATGTACATTTCTTGAGATTTGCGTACAACCGCTCTCTCTGCAGGGTGGTAATCACGGCCTCTAGGTGCTTCAGATGGTCTGAGTAGGTCGTGCTGTAGACGAGAATATCGTCGAAATAGACCACTACGAACTTGCCAATGAACGGACGAAGAACCTCGTTCATAAGGCGCATGAAAGAACTGGGAGCGTTTGACAGGCCAAATGGCATCACTACCCACTCATAAAGACCTTGTTTGGTCTTGAATGCACTCTTTCATTCATCTCCTTCGCGCATCCTTACTTGATGATATCCACTTTTCAGGTCAATCTTGGAGAAGACTGCGGCTCCGCTGAGCTCGTCTAGCATGTCGTCCAGGCGCGGAATGGGGTGCCGGTACTTGATCGTAATGTTGTTGGTGGCGTGACAGTCAACGCACATCCTCCAGCTCCCGTCCTTCTTTGTTACTATAAGAACCGGGACGGCACAGGGACTAAGGCTTTCTCGAACGTAGCCTTGAGCCATGAGGTCCTGGACTTGCCGTTCTAACTCTTTAGCCTCCTCGGGGTTTACTCTGTATGCAGGGCGGTTGGGTAATTGAGCTCCGGGAACAATGTTGATGTGGTGCTTGATACCTCGGATAGGTGGGAGGCTGGCTGGGATTTCGTCCGGAAAGACGTCAGCATACTTGTCTAGCATGACACGGATCTCGATAGACAATGATGACTCGGTACTAGTCGTGTGCAGGCTCACTCTGTATAGCATTAATACGATCTAAGTGCCCTGGGTGCAAGTGGCTTTCCGCATGTCTGCCACATTTATTAAGAAATTCTCCTTTCGGGCATGTTGATCTTTTGCCATCTTAGATTGTATCTCTTGAACGGCGTGTGCATACATTGGTGCGAGGTTGTATATACACTTGTTGTGGACGAAAGAGTAGAAATTTGTTCGTCCGTTATGTGTAGTCTCTCGGTCAAATTGCCAAGGTCGTCCGAGCAGAAGATGTCCAGCTGACATCGGAACGACATCGCAGGTGACCTGGTCCTAGTATCTGCTGATGCTGAAAGAGACCTTAACTTGGTCTGAGATGTACAACTCCGTCTTGTTGTTCAGCCATCGGAGCTTGTAGGGTTTGGGATGCTTGGTCACAGGCAATCCCAGTTTCTCCACCATGTATATACTGGCGGTGTTGGTGCAGGACCCCCCCCCCGTCGATGATCAACGAGCACACTTTTCCAAGTATTGTGCATTTAGAGTGGAAAATGTTCTCTCGCTGCTCTTCTTCTTCTGGCTCGAATCTCGAGCTGAGAACGCTTCGAATAATTAGCATTTCTCCGGAGTCGGCGTACTCAATGTCCTCGTCGGACTGATGGTATGTCAGAAATGCTGGCTCCTCTTGTTCATCCTCGGATTCGTAGTCTCCGGAAGCAGTGAATACCATTGTCCGTTGAGTGGGACATTGCCGGGACATGTGTTCTCTGCCTTTACATTTGAAGCATACGATCTTGCTGCTCCGCTGAGGCTGGCTCGGGGTCGTGGTACTGAACGGTTTTGGGGCGGGTGGAGCCGGTCTGGGGGCTGAGCTGCTGGCCACGGCTTTGCCTTTAAGTCGGGGGTCAATGGGCTGAGTCGTCCTCTCGAATGGCTTGGAACCAGTGTTCCACGTGTTCTTGGGTCGAGAAAATGCGGCAAGTTTACGCTTATGGCACTTCTCGATATGGACTGCTAGGTGGAACAACTCGTCTAGGTCGTGATATGGCTGCAACTCTATCTTTCTTGCAATGGACTAGTGCAAGCCGTCGATGAACTGGGCCATAAGGTTCTCCTCGGACTCGTTTACATCGATTCGGTTGCGTAGATGCTCGAATTTATCGAAGTATTCGGACACTGTCTTGCTTCCTTGTGTGAGACGTCGGAAACATCGCTGAAGCTCGGGGTGGAAGTGGGGCGGGACGTAGCGTCGTCTCATGATCTAGGTGAGTTCGACCCATGAGGTCAAAGGACCCATCCAAGCTCTCCTGCAAGCGGTGACTTCTCAATCCCACCACGCCAGTGCGTGGTCAGTGATTTGCGCCGTTTCTAGGGCGACTTTGTGGGGATCGTCGTAGTTGTAGTACTGAAAAAGGAGCTTCATTCGTCTCTCCCAGTCTAAGTACTTTTCTGGATCAATTTTTCTCGAAAAAGGAGGTGGGTTCATCTTAACCTCGGGATAGTGTACTGGTGGACGAGGTGGTGGTGGAGGCTCGTCGTAGTATTGATGTTGACCCATGGGTGATCGATCTTGGTGATAGGGTGCGGCAGGTGCAGGCGTGGGCTGCTCTAAACGCTCGATGCGAGTCGTGAAGGTTGAAATCTGGGCAGTCAATGTTTGCAACAGCTGCATCATAGTCTGATTGGACTGCCCAGACGTAGACTCGTCATTCCCTGACATATTTTCTTTCCCGAGAAAAAGAAATTTTGAAAATGGAAAGTTTCCAGAAAAGGAAACTTACAAAATTTGGAAACTTTTTTTAAATGGAAAGATTCCACATATTTTTTTTATATAAAATAAATTGAAAACTAAATAAACACAAAAGGAAACAATCAAAGAAAAGGAAATTTCCTAAATCTAGAAAAGGAATCTAACAAAATGGAAGATATCCTAAAAAAAGACATAAAACTAAAAAGGAAACTATTTAAATCAAAAGATCCTAAATTAATTGCCTAATCTAATAAAATTGGAAACTATACTAAACTAAGGGAAAATCTACTTATTTCCTAATTCTTAAATGGAAATTTCCTAAAACTTAAAGGAAACTAATTAATGCCTATAAAAATTTAAGAAAACTATCTAAGACAATCTAGAAAACTTCTTAAACTAATTCATAACCTAGAAAATTAAGGGAAACTAATTAATCTATTGCAGAAAACTTCCTAAACCTAAAAAATAGGAATCTAAACACTAATGGACATTAGCAAACCTAGCCGCCAAGGGAAGAAACCTAAGCTACTCACGATAGGGTTGGCTGCTAAGACAGGCGCGTTACAGGGCAGGCACTGCGGGACAGACACACACGGACGGCCTAGGGAAAGGTCGGGACAGGCTGTGGGCACTCACGCATATACGCGGGGTACACTAGACGGGACAACACTCGGGGGACGAGCTGACCTAACACACGCGGTAATGAACTAGACGCGAGCTGGCCTAACCTAGACTCGACTCGGGCAACGACGGACCTAAACGATACTACACGCGGGATGGGCACAAGGAACCTAAACGCGTGACCAACTAGAACCAGATGGCTACTCACGACTAGGAATACAGGTTGCGGCTGGGAGCTTAAGACCCTAGACGATGGTGGCTACTCACGGCTTTGGACTAGGTACAACACGCGGACAAGACTATGAAACCTAGCACGGCTCTGCTACCTAGCGGCACACACACAACAAAAACTAACTAGAACCTAACCTCAAAAACCTAAGCAATAAACAAGCAACACACAATATCCTTATGGATTCCAAGTTTGGTGAAGGTGTTCTAGGTGAGTTTCTAAGAACCTTAGTTGATTTAAAACAACCTAAACAATATTTTGTTTTCTTTTTGTCTTAAAAAAAAAATTTTGAACAGCAAACAAACAATAAACAAACAAATTTCTTCTATTTTTTGAATTATAAAAAACCAGAACAAAGAATGATAGAACCTGATTTTTTTTTTGTAGGATGTTTGTGGTATGTGACTTGATTGCTCTCCTTCTTACCGAGAACCTCAGGGGAAAGAGAAAGAAACACAATCAAAATTCAAAACAAATGGAAAATTTCCAAAAACAAAATGATAGAATCAACCTGATGAGCAGGAGCTTTAAGCTCTGATACCAGATGATGTAAGAACCAAGGGGTGGGCTGTCTTTCACCGAGAAGCTCAGGTTGCTGGACAGAAATCGATGGGAATAAGAGTGGATGGAAGGGACCACACAAGCTGTGAAAGGGGCTTGTGATACTCCAAGAACTTCAGCCAAAACTAGGCTGAAGGAGGCTGCTGCAAGGGGACTTGGCGGCGCCTTTTGGTTTTAGACACTAGTCTTAGGTTTGTCAAAATGCTTGTTATTTTATAAAAGTGTAGACAAAAAGCTTACATAATGCCTTGTTACAACTTAGGCTAAACTACAAGACGTTTAGCCTTACAAGAATTAAAACAACATGAAGTTCACTTATTGGCAACTAAATAGAAAATGAGCCCTAATTAGTCAACATGACTTAAACCCAATTAAACACTTAGTCTAAAAAGAATATAAATAAGATAGAAATCCGAATAACACTTAGGCATAGAATTCGTAGGATGAATTGTGAATGAAGTGGAATTGTGAACAAGTCTTCACCGCCTTAAGCACTAATAGTATTGCCTCATTAAAACCTTCTTCGGAAAACTCAGTGGGATAAAACCGAAGATAGGAAAAAGAGTACAATTTCCTAGCACGACTTTTGGTGTCTCTACAGAATGGTAATGGTAAAGACACCGGAGGAGGAAGAGTCTTCTAGAAGGAACCTCCATGGTTCCTTGTCTAGCTGGAACGGGTCAGGGCTTGGACTGGTCGTGGACGCGTCAGACGAACTGGTCGGGTCAGACGTGTGGGTGCTGGTCGGCTGGGATGGCTCACCTGGACGCAGTCTGGTCGGTAAGGTCAGATCGGGGTCCTCTCCGGTTCTACTCTCCAGGAACATGCTGAGCTTTTCTCCTAAGGCTTTCCTCTTGGACCGCGTAAGATGTCCAGGTTGGATGACCGGTGCAATGGCTGGCTCGATGTCCTCATCAGAAAGTCAGGAATTTTCATGGATTTGCTGGCTTCAATAAAAGATTTGTTAAAGTTTTCAGCATCATTGCTGCTCCACTCAATGAAGTCGTGAAGAATAATGTGGGATTCACTTGGGGACAAGCCCAAGAAGATGCATTTCAGCTGTTAAAAGGGAAGTTAACCAATGGTCATTTACTTGTACTTCTAAATTTCTATAAAACTTTTGAAATTGAATGTGATGCCTCTAGATTTGGGATTGGTACGGTTTTGATGCAGGAAAATAGGCATATAGCTTACTTCAATGAGAATCTAGGAAGCACCACCTTAAACTACTCTACCTATGACAAGGAGCTTTATGAATTGGTGACAGCTCTTCAGATGTGTCAACATTACTTGTTTCCTAAAGAGTTTGTGATCCACACAGATCACGAATCTCTCAATAATCTCAAATGGCAACATAATCTAAATAAGATGCATGCACAGTGGGTTAAATTCATTGAGACCATCCCTTATGTCATTCAGTACAAGCAATGTGAGGAAATGTAGTGGATGATGCACTTTCGAAAAGGTATGCTTTCTTATCTCCTATAGAAATCTTGTTATGCTGATGATCCTGACTTTAGTGAATGTACAAGGATACTGATAAGCATGATAGTGGTAGATATTACCAATTTAAAGGTTTCTTGTTTTGTGATAGCCGACTGTGTGTGCCTTGTGGTACCATGAGAGAGGTATATGTCAGGGGAGCTTATGGTGGTGGTTTAATGGGACATTTTAGCATTGCCAAAATACTGATCACTATGCAGGAATACTCTATTGGCCCAACATGAGGAAAGACGTGGACAAGGTGTGTTCCAGGTGTGTGGTGTGCAAACAAGGAAAGTCCAAAGTATAACCTACAGGTTTGTACAAGCCTCTTCCTATACTTAATCAACCGTGGGTAGACATCTCTCTGGAATTTTTTTTAGGGTTATCTAGAACTAGGAAAGGTATAGATCATATCTTTGTTGTGGTTTATTGGTTTTCTAAGAGGGTACATTTTATTCCTTGCTATAAGACAGATGATGCGAATTCAGTAGCTGATCTATTCTTCAGAGAGGTTGTTAGGTTGCATGAAATGCATAAGACTGTAGTTTTAGACATAGACTCTAAATTTGTTAGTCACTTTTGAAAAAACTTGTGGGAAAACCTAAGAACTAGATTGCTGTTTTCGACAACATTTCACCCTCAAACGGATGGTAGGTCGAGACAGTCTATAGGACCCTCTTTGTCCTTTTGTGTGACATAATCAAAAGGAACTTTAAGACTTGGGAATATTTTTTACCCCATGTAGATTTGGCTTACAATAGATCTGTTCAGTTTCCCTCAAAGCTAACTCCCTTTTAAGTTGTATATGGGTTCAATCCTTTTATCTCCTTTAGAATAGTTTGCTTTACCTTTCAAAGAGCAGAGTAACCTTAATGGTCAGAAAAAGACCGAGTTTGTCAAGTCTTTGCATGACCAGGTAAAACGGGATAATGAGGAGAAACTAAGATGTATGCAAAGAAGAAAAACAAAATCAAGAAGGAGTTAGTAATGGAGCCAGGCGATTTAGTGTGGATCCATCTAAGGAAGGATAAGTTTCCAAATGAGAGAAATCTAAGCTTATGTTGCGGATAGATGGACCCTTAAAAGTGCTGAGAAGAATCATCAAAAATGCATATTAGATTGATCTCAAAGGTAAGTATGCCATTAGTTCCACCTTTAATGTTTATGACTTTATCCTCTTTATTGCAGCTGAAATGGATTTGAGGTCAATTTTTTAAAAAAAAGAAGGGATGGTATGACCATGGAAAGGCAGGAACTAAAGGAGGAGGAGAAAAGCTTGGAGGGTCTGGATGAAAAGTTTGAGGATGTGTAGTCAACTGAAGAGGAGAACACTCCGGCCCAAGAAGAAGAGCACAAGCTGGCCCAATATGACCAACCGGCCCAAGAAGCAACATTGGCCCAAGAGGAGGACGGCCCAAATGTGTGGATGGGCCCAATAACCTATTCAAGGACTAAAGCCCAAAATAAAACCGTTCAGGCATTGTCTAGAATCATTGAGAAGGACATCAAGCCTAAGAAGAAACCAACATGTTGGTTTAATTACTTATTGGCTTGTAATTAAGTATTTAAATTGAACCCAATTTTTATTAGATTAGCAAATTAAACCAAAAGGGCAAGTTTTAAATAATTTAGGGTTAAAATTACTAAACCACTCTGGTTTAGGATTATGGTTTGCAGTTTTAGGAGTTTCTTACATATAAGTTGTAGCCACCAAATTTAGAGAGGATCATTGAATTATATCAAACGCTTTTACAGCAACTTGTCCTCTTCTTCCTTGCTTCCTCAGTTCAGCACAAGAACAGTGACCATCACATAAGTAGAGTGATCTATTGTGATCATCTGTGGCTCTTAGCAGGGTGAACATGTGCTATCGGAATCACTATACATCCTCAGGGGAAAATACAACCTCGAAGAGAAGTCCATCCACGATTCAGAGTGCTAGTAGCTTCTTTTCTCAATTCGCCCATCTTTTTCAAGTGGATCCAAGTGTTTCAACAACCGTACCAACGGCTGTGATGGGATTTTATAAACAGTCCAAACAGTTTTGCCCTTCTAAGGGACTTGAAGCAAATTATAATAAATACGAAGACACAAATCTTTAAAAGACAATGGGTAAAAGGAAAATTACAGTAAAATTGAAAGATTCTGCATCCAAAAATAAGAGATCACGCATCAGTCCATAAATGTATATTGAAAGTTTCTTTACCTGATTAGCCAAATGGATGTGGAAAAGATTTTGAATGGGGCAATTCGCCTAATGGCATGGGCCGTTTGGGCCGAGAGAATAGATGGTGAGTAAGGAGGTGTTGACGCAATCCTTGATGAGTGGCCATGGGCTGGCCATGGGTCGTTTCCCTCTTCCTCTTGATCATTGGGCTGGTCAACCTCAATTGGCGTGGACATGCTTAGCTTGCTGAGTTGGGTGGTGATATCATCGCAGTCCTTATGCATTAGTAGCTCCACTGCTCAGTTAAAATCCTCTCTCATGTCCCTTGTACCTGACCTTGTTTGTGGGGAGTGACATCGTGGAAATTAGGTCGGTAGTGTCCATGTCCTCATTAAAAACACATAAAAAAATATACGGTTAAATCAGGTTGTATTTTCAAACAATTATATTCGTATTCAAGACACATTTTTATGGTCGAGATGTTAAACCACTTTTGATTTTCTAATGAAAAATCAAATATACACCGAAAACAAATTCATATATCAACTTATTTGAGATATTTTTTGGTTAAGAATAATTTAAGTTTATGAGAGATATATTGTGATACACAATTCAAAAGATATGGGGCAGGGTTTAGAATCAATAAATCATGTTCTTTTTAAATGTCATACAACGGTTCAAACCTAGACTCTTTCTAAGATTCTTTCTAATAGAGGGTTTTTTCCATGTAATAATGGTTGGATATGGTCGGATATGCTCTTTTAATTTTTCAAATAATTCTTTTTCAGAGATAATATGGTATATTTGAAAAAGTAAAAATGACAAAATTTATCAAAAATAAGGATTTATATCCCCAATAAATTCTCAAATTTCCATGACATAAGGTCGGATATGATAAAAGGTTCAATAAATTATCGCCATTGCCAAGACATAATGTCGGATATGATAAACTAGTGGTGTTTTGTAGATGGAGTTTGGAAATATTTTGATATTTTTACAGTGAAAGCTTGGTTTTGTAATAAGAAGGGAGTGTCACAGATAACGATGGGGACCCATAATACGACATAGTCTCACATCCTAACATGCAGAATTTGAAACTCTGATTTGGGCCATGGAACGTATCAATGCATTTTAGCATCATTAAGTGATTTTTACAATAGACTTCTCTGATTTGGGCCATGAAATATATGAATGTATTTCAGCATCATTAGGTGATTTTGATAACAAACTGCTCTGATTTGATAAATATAGTGTAAGGAGTGGTCTACTTTTTCAACATACATAAAAGAATTTCAAATGTGGAAGGTGTTTTTAACACTTTCAATATCAAAATTATCCTATGTACAAAGAATACAAAGATAGAAAAATTGGCATGTAATGCTCGAGCTCTTCCTTTAACAATAGTTTATGTTGATTTTTTACCACTGGTTTGGCTAGCTAATGATAATTTTTGATTTGTTGGCAAAAGAAAAGATAAAAGAACTACTAAAAGAAAAAAAGATTTTGGACTGAGAAAATTTTTTGTTTTTTATTTACTTTTTTCAATTGTTTTCTAATTATCAAATGCCTAGAATAAATAATATTAAAAAGATATTAATAGAAGTGAGCTTCAGTCTCTGTTTATATTAAATTTTAAAATAATGAGCCATATCTGTGGGGAAAAAAAAAAGAGAAAAAACAAAGAGCAAGTGACCAAGTGGAATCTCGGACCAAAGACATATACCAACCAGTGTTGTGTACATACACCAACTGATCTAGTTAATCCATTTCAATATTGGCCCTAAAATAGTCATAAAGCTATCAGCCAAAGCCCATGCATCATAAGATTTTATCTTCTATTCGGGATTGCGTTAGGTATGAAACTAATAAGTTAACAAAATGTATAGAGTATTCGGTGATTTTTAAAGTGTTTTTAATTGAATATAATTAAATTAATTATTAAAACAGATAAAATACGTATATATATATATATATATATATGAATATGTTTGGTGATTTAGTGGTTTTGGTACTATACTATCTCTTTCAGGCGTCGAATATTTTTTTCATTAATTTAAAACTAAAGACAATATTGTAATTACACAATCATTTCTTTCGAAAAAAAATCAGATTCTTGCAAAAATCCTGAATATGGCAGCCACTCCTTTTCACACATCAAAACTCAGCCTTAATTATTTTCTTCTTTTTGTCTGAACATAATAGATCTAACATGTATTATTAGTTTCTAACCTGGAAATATGAAGAACTCGACATCAATTTTTTTTCCAATTGTACATCTGATATGGGAAAAAATCTCAGCAATCTTTTATCGCCAAACGCTTAACCACCGTATAATCCACAACATCAACCGCATTTTGAAAAAGGGTTATTACCGAGGATCGGCTCAGCGTGACAACAACTTATTCCAACCTTGGTCTTGCCGTTGAATAAAAAAAACGACTTCATTTATACATGATTTCAGCTCATGACCCGTCTACCAGCCCGTTAAACTGCTAGATTTAACGAATGTGGGCCTAGACAAGAAAATAGCCAATTTCAACATGAACCATTTTTGTAGTTCTTTTTCTACCTCAACTTTTATATTGTACTAATGTGAACATAAATCACAGATTTTCTAAAATAAACTACATCAACTACTAAATTTAAAACCAAATCAACATTGACCAAAATAGTATTAGTTAATCCTGTTGACTCAGATGTCATGTATAGAGTTTTTGCTGAGTGGGATGTTACCTATCTAATTTATGTTGAGTTAGTTGGCAAGTGTCAAATGCAATTCTCACAAAAAAATAATATAAATTTATAGTTTTGACAAAAAAACTATTTTATACTAGAATATAGTATATTAGAGGATTGATCTCAAAACCAAATTTTCCCGCCACAACCGTGATATAAGAACCGAGGGATGGGCTGTCTTTCACATGGGAGAAGCTCAGGTTGCTGGACAGAAATCGATGGGAAGAAGGGGTGGATCGAAGAGACCATACAAACTGTGAAAGGGGCTTGTGATACTCCAAGAACCTCAGCCAAACTGGCTGAAGCACACGACAGCTGCAAGAAGCTTGCTTGGCGGCGCCTAGGGTTTTCGTGTAAAACATCACATTTCTACTCCGAATCAACATTGACCAAAATAGTATTAGTTAATCCTGTTGACTCAGATGTCATGTATAGAGTTTTTGCTGAGTGGGATGCTACCTATCTAATTATGTTGAGTTAGTTGGCAAGTGTCAAATGCAATTCTCACAAAAAAATAATATAAATTTATAGTTTTGACAAAAAAACTATTTTATACTAGAATATAGTATATTAGAGGATTGATCTCAAAACCAAATTTTCCCGCCACAACCGTGATATAAGAACCGAGGGATGGGCTGTCTTTCACATGGGAGAAGCTCAGGTTGCTGGACAGAAATCGATGGGAAGAAGGGGTGGATCGAAGAGACCACACAAACTGTGAAAGGGGCTTGTGATACTCCAAGAACCTCAGCCAAACTGGCTGAAGCACACGACAGCTGCAAGAAGCTTGCTTGGCGGCGCCTAGGGTTTTCGTGTAAAACATCACATTTCTACTCCGAATAATCTCAATGAGATTAAAATTGAAAAATGGGATGTTCTAATCAGATGTGTTTGATAATAATGAAAATGTTCCATTCCAGAAACGTTTCGGGGCTCAATTTCTGAGACAGAAAAATGCTAAGAATTTCTTTGAAGAAATTATACAATTACTTTGCCAAAATGAGAAATCGGAGGCGGACAATATTTTGGCTAAGCTTGTTTCCCTAAAATATAAAGGCAAAGGGAACATAAGAAAGTATATCATGGAGATGTCTCATCTCGCATCAAAACTCAAGTCACTAAAGTTAGAGTTGTCTGAGGACTTACTCGTGCACTTGGTTTTGATTTCTTTTCCATCACATTTTGAGAAATTTAAAGTGATTTATAACACTCAGAAAGACAAGTGATATCTTAATGAGCTTAAGTATCAATGTGTGCAAGAGAAAGAGAGGCAATTGCGAGATAAGACAGAAAGTGCTCACTTAGCTACTTCTCAGAAATAGTACAATAAAAGAGCTAAGGATGTTAATGACACATCTTCTTCGCAGAATAAGCAAAAGATGCATGATAAGGTCTTTGTACCTACTTGCTACTTATGCAAGAAGACGGAACACATAAAGAAAGACTATCCCAAGTATGTAATATGGCGAGAAAAGACGGGTATGCTCCTGACTTTTATTTGTTCTGAAGTTAATTTAGTCATTGTTCTTCTAGACACATTGGTGGGTAGATTTTGGTGCTATTACTCACATAAGTATGTCTATACAGGGATGCATGTGGAGCTGACCACCAAATAAGGATGAAGAGTTCATCTATGTGGGCAACGGAAATGAAGTTGTGAGGCTATTGAAACTTTTAGGCTACAATTAAAGACCGGGAAATGTTTGGATATTATTGAGACTTTTGTTGTAACGGCTTTTCGACGAAATTGAAGTTCCATTTCTGCTTTGGAAAAATCAGGGTTTTTTTTTTCTTTTGGACATTATAAATTTAATCTCTACCACAATTTCAATTTATTTGGTTCTGGTTCTTAAACTGATAACTTATGTATTCTCGATATAGTTAGTTCACATAATGAAGTATTGTAGACTAACTCCCAAGGAAAAAATAAAAATTACATTGTATTTCTTCAAGAAAATGAGGATAGCATTGGCTTGATTAAAAATGATTCAATCAAATTTTCTCAAGCTATGCAAATTTCTAACTCTGAAAGATGGATTGATGCCTCGATGGAAGAAATAAAGTCTATGAAAGATAATGATGTTTGGGATATCGTCAAATTGCCTGAAGGTACAAAATCGATTGGTTGTAAATGGAAATTTAAAATTAAACGAGATTCATAAAACAATATTGAGAAATATAAAACTCATCTAGTTGTTAAAGGTTTTACTCCAAAGGATGGCATATATTATAAAGAGTTTTTTTCTCCGGTATCTTTAAAAGACTCTTTTAAAATCATAATGACACTCGTGGCTTATTTTAACTTGGAGTTACACCATATGAATGTCAAGACAGTGTTTCTGAGTGGTGACATTGATGAAACAATTTACATAACACAACCATAAAACTTTGTGACGAGAGATCCAAAGTCTATGATTTGCAAATTAAAAAAATCTATTTATAGTCTAAAACAAGCGTCCCGTTAATGATATTACAAAGTTCACCAAGTCATTCGCTCATATGGTTTTGCAACTATGTCATTGATGATTGTATATACCAAAAGTTTAGTGGATGTAATTACATCTTCTTGGTATTATATGTCGATTTCTAATCTCTAGTTGTAATACATGACTTCTACAGGAAATCAAGAACTTTTTTTCAAATAAATTTGAAATGAAAGATCTTGGTGATGCCCCTTTTGTATTAGATATTGAGATATTAAGAGATTGCTCTCGAGGTATTCGTCAATTTTCACAAATGAGGTACTTCGTTACTGTCTTGAGTAGATTCGACATAAAAGATAGTAAAACATGAGATACAAATGTGTCTAAAGGAGACAATTAAGTATCAATCAATGCTCCAAAAATGATTTTGAAAGGAAAAAATACAAATTATTCCTTATGTGTCGGTAGTGGAAAGTCTAATGTATATTCAAGTATGTACTTGTACCGATATAACATTTATAGTGGGAGGGTTGGGCAGATATTTGAACAATCCAGGCATGTAATACTGGAAGGCAACTAAACGTGAAATACATTATTTAAATGGCACAAGAAGACTAGATGTTCACTTATCGAAGATCAGATAAATTAGAGGTCATCGGGTACTCTAACTATGATTTTGTTGGATGCCAAGATAGCAAGCGTTCTACTTTTGCTTACATTTTTGTGTTTGTTGGAGAAGCTATCTCATATAAGTCCGTAAAACAGACTATTATAGCTCCTTCAACCATGGTTGTAGAGTTTATCGCTTGTTATGAGGCTAACAATCATGATATATGGCTTTGAATTTTTGTCACAGGTCTTCGGATGATAGATGGTGTGGACAAGGCCATTAAAAATTTATTGTGATAACAATTCAGCCGTACTTTACGCCAACAAATTCGACTAAATCAAAATTTATCGACATTAAATATTTGGTTGTTAAGGAGAGACTTCAAGATAAACAAATCTCTACAAAATATATTGTGACAAAATATATGCTAGTGGACCCATTAACCAAAGGACTGTTATCCACTGTCTTTTAGGAGCATCTTGCTCATATGAGTATTATTTTTTATAGTATTTTGGTTTAGTGGAAGTCATGTATAGTTTTTTATATATAATTGAAGTATTTAATTCTGCAGAGTAAATAAATGATATTTTTATTCTTGAACTCAAATAATAACAATATTCATGTTGCATAAAGATATTTCTTCATCAAGATTTAAGTAGGACCAATAAGGAAATATGTATAAAGATATTTGACATGTCATTTCATTCATGTCAATATATATATAATTACATTATATAGTGATCATGGTGGTTTGATCATGATATTTAAATAATCAAAAATTGTGTTAGTTTCATTATTTATAAATCTGATGGACAAAATTGTTTAAAGAACATGTTCATTATAAATAGCATACAGATGAACGCATAAAGTATAATAATATAATTTCTTAAAGATGAATATGATGCCTAAGTGAGAGATTGTTAGAAAAACCTTCCAACTTCTATGTAGTGATTATCATATTCATTTTAATTATATTAGCTATTTAGTGGATTAATTTATTTCATGAAACTTAAACTAATTAAGTTATGTTTTGAATGAATAAATATAATATTAAAAGTCTAAAATATGAAACTTATGAGATTCTCATTTTTTACTATATAAAAGAATATATGATTAAGGTTTCCAACACACTATATTAAAGAGTTTTTCACTTATCTATAAAAAATAAAACATAAAGTTCTCTTAAATATATAAACAATATATAGTTGAAACAAATTTCAGAACTCTCGGTTATAATCCTTTGATTAGTGATAGTCATCATCATTCTACGAAAGTCATGAATTCATGTATTATCTATGTACTAATATTTTAATTTTTAATAATCAAATAAAATGGACTTTTGGGAAATATATGAAAGTATTATCAAGATTATTTTCATGGTATTATTTATTTATTTTCAACAACATCAACCTTTCTTAGACGCCAAGAGAGAGGACTCTTGAGGCGCTACCGGAAATTCTGTTCCGAATTGGTTTATTGCTCGTTCTATCTTTAAATCCCGCGATTCTTCTTCTTCTTCTATAGGAAAGTGTAGGGAGAAAGTTTTTATCGTTCAAATCAGTTTATGAGGCTCGAAAGATTGATGGTGAAGAAAGCGGATGTTAGAACTAATTTATAAAGACGAATGATTGATGATCTAATTTTCGTTTTTGATATGTAAAATCTAATCTGCTTTATAGTAGGAGTGTACATGTCAGGAAAGGGAGATATATTTGTCGACAGTATAAAGATATCCAAAAACAGTATAAACTTGTGTGGCAAAATCCTTAACATGTAAATTTCTCCTTTTTACTTATGACGGTTTAGCTTTTCAATGCATTTTTTTCCTTATATAATAACTTTTCCTTATAATAAAAACCAATTAACCTTACTTCTTAGATAATGAGATTATTATTAGAGAAATTATGTGAAATAAATTAAGAATTGGCCATATAATGTAATCTATATGTTAAATTGTAGTGAATCATACAGAATATCTCACGTTTTATTTTCATGTTGGTTCTTTGTTAATTTTTTTTCTTATATTATTTTGCTTCTGTTTTCTTATATTCTTTTGCTCTCAGTTTCTTGATAATTTTATTTCTTCATTGTTTTCCAGCATGTATTATGATAGTCGTCGGTATTTGGGTGTTTCATTTGTTCCAGTTTGGTTTTATGTTTATAGAATTCAAATAGTTTTCGTAGGAAAATTTAAGATCTATATACAACTGTATAAAATTTTAGTTTTGGATAGAAAAATTTAGAAAAAACAACAAAACTATCCAACTTTGGTTTAGATTTGATATTTTAACTTAAAGTACCTAAAATATTCAAAATATAAGAAAAGCTATTTGACTTATTTCAAAAATTATTTTAAATATTCAAAATATAAAAAAACTGAAAATTTTAATGAGTTTTAATAAAAATCAGTTTGATTTTTGGAGAATTTTGTTAATTTTTATAAATATAAATAACGACATTCAGATATTTTTGTTATTTCAGAAATATAAGATGTTATAATTTAATATAATTAATATATTTAGATTTATAATTATATTTTTGAATTTTTTGGTTATTTTATCTCTAAATGTAGCTAATGTTATCGGATAGATAATGATATTTTGAGTATTTATGATACTCATTCGAATTTAAATATGTCTTGATATCCAAAACATTTTATTTTAAAAGATTAAAATATTTATAACTACTTAGTTTAGTTTAGTTTTTTTCAATTTGATTGGGTTCTTTCCAATTTCATTCATTTCATAGTAATTTGCTTATGAATATGTCATGTTTTGATTTTTGAAAAATGAACACCTATTACTAAAGCAATGAATACATATTTTTAGTTGACCATGAAAACAAAATCTATTTCATAAGAGATATTATATATATGTAGGAATCATGTGGCATAATGGTAGTGGTGCGCCCCTGGTTGATTAAAACCTAAGGATCGACTTGAAGGATGAAGGGAAGGAGGTTACTAACTCTCCTTTAGAGGCGGCTTTGAAGGGGAAGGTTAAGAAGGCTACTAGCACTTCTCAGCGGATTGTTGGGTGGATGGATGGAGGCTACTAGCTCTCCTAGGTTGGCGTGAATGAAGGGATTGTTTTTGATTCCACTAGCACAGGATCACCCTGCAAAGAGCTATGGAATATCACAGTAGATTACTCTACTCTTTAGTGATTAAGGGTCAATGTTCTTAGGCTGAACAGAGAAAGCAAGAAGCAAAAGTGCTCTAAGTATTGATATTAATTTCGTTGGTTATTTACAAGAGGGGGGGTGAAGCCTTTTTATAGGCAGAAAAACCCTATCTAAATTGTGTCTACAAAATAAAATCCTAACTAATTTCCCTGATTTAGTCTAACAAGAATATCTACTATTTATGATTTAATTTAATGCCAAAGATATCTATCCAAACCCTATCTAAATTGTGTCTACAAAATATAATCCTAACTAATTTCCCTGATTTAGTCTAACAATAATATCTACTATTTTTAATTTAATGCCAAAAGATATATCCTAATCTTTTGGTTTAAATTAAGTGACTATTGATAAACCAATAAATTAAACTAAACCAGCCTAATTGGTTTACTGTCTTTGGGCTTTCTCTTCCTTCTTAGACAGGCCCAAATCACTTGCAGAATGGTTTTTCTTTGGGTATTAACTTTGGGCCTGATTATTGGACTAAACCACAATTCCATGTATTCTTGGACCTGGACTTGGGCTGTATCTTCTTCTCCTCTATTTTGCAGATCCTTGGGCCGTTGGAATGGATGGGTCGGGTCTGGGTCGCGACTGGGTTGGGTCGTGGTCCGGGTCATGGTACGGGTCATGGTACGGGTCAGGTCGGGGACCTGGTCGGGGACCAGTTCGAGGTCGTTCCAGTCCTCCTTCTCTTCTTCACTCTCTTCTGATTTTTCCTGAGAGTCTTGCTCGTTCCAGGTCGCACCATCCCCTCCTCCTTTGAAAGGATTTGACCTCAAATCCAGTTTTTCTGCAACAAAAGAAATCAAGTTAAAATCATTGGATGTGTGATCAAGAATGTCCTTACCTTTGAATGTTGAAGGCGGTTGCCAAGTAGGAGCAAACAAGTGTTCATTTGGTCCATAATCAACTTGTTTGTCCAGACCCTGAATCCTCCTTGTTCTTGGAATAAACTCCATAACCTGTCTATCCTGCTTCTTTTCAAACACTAGAAAACTTACATCAAATGTGCAACAGAAATAGACAATTGAATCCCCTGGGTTTAAGATCTTATAAACAAGACTCAAGTTCCTAAAATCACCATCTAAGATAAGATCATACATCATTCTAGCATTAGAACACTCACTGGAACAAAACTTTTCTTTCGAACACAAACCAAACAAATAAATATCATTGCTAGCAAACAGATTGGATTGTGCTAACTTAGAAACTCTCTCAACATATTCAAATTCAGAACTTCTCTTAGCTCTAAGTAGATCATGCATGTTCTTAGACCACCATTCTAGCAATGCAAACTCATGATCTAACTTGTACAAACTCCCAAAAACGTTTTCTCTCAAGGCTGAGTTCATATCACAAGGTTTAAAAACCCAAAATATTTCACAGCACAAAGTTTCACAGCCTTTTCTAACTGATTTCAAGTTATGCAGCACTTTATTAGAGAAACATTCATCAATCACAAGGTCTGCATCAATCCTCACCGATTTCTGTCCTAATTTTCTCCTAATCAACTTATGACTCAATGCGAACTCAGAACTCTCAGTTTCAACAATCAAAGAACATTCTGATCTAGAAAACATTTCATGCCTAGGTGCTTCAAAGTATTGAATCATCTTATCAAAAATAAACCTAGAAACACAAAGTTCTTTCACATTCTCTAAACCAAATTGTTTCTCTTCTTCAGGTGTAACAATCACAAACAAGATAGGTAAAGAATTTGGCACATCAATATCCTTACAAAGTTTGAAGTTACTTTCATCAATGAAAGAAGGAGTGAAGGACTTGAACTCCCAGCTAGTTGTAGGCACCAACTTACTGTCCAAAGACAATTTCCTTGGTGATTCCTTCAATAACTTCTCTTCATGGTCCTGCAAGGAAAGCTCATTGCTACTCGGTTGCACCGGTTTAAGATTAGTAACACTTATACAAGTATCATCTAATACTCTAGCTGATGGAACAGAGAAAATATATTTGTCAAGCTCACTGAGATTTTCTTTTACCAACAGTTCACCTTCAGCTAGTGATGTCTCACTCTTAGGAGAATTTGGCAATGGATCAGACATCTCCCTTCTTCCTCTAACTCCATTGGCATCATTAGCAACTTCCAGCATCTCCCTGCCTATGGCTGGTGGTGCTTTCTTGGGTACCTCTACTGGTATCTCCTCCTCAAAGTTCTTATTGTTATTGTCAGCACTCTCCACAAACAATCTTCTAGGACTTTGTTTCCTGTAGTTGTACATAAAAGATTCATTAGAGAAATCTTTTAAATTTGAATTTTGTTTCTTACCTCTGCAGATTGGACTAAATTGATTTATTTCTGGCTGTTGGAAGGCCAGTTTTTCATGAGAACACCTATGCTCCTGGCGTGTCAACTTGGCTGATGATAGGCGTGTGGTTAGTCTCTCATGTGATCTTCTTTGGTGTTTGTCATGCACATAACCAATTTTTTTATAATCTGGAGCAAACCTCTTTTTCATAACAAATTTCATCTCAAACCAAGAAGCAATCTGAGGTTCTCCATGGTGCCTCCTTGTGGATGCAATCTGATCCCACCAATGGATGGCATGACCACTGAATCCAGATGAAGCAAGTTTGACCTTCTTTTCCTCAGTGTAGTGATGATATCTAAATACCCATTCCATCTCTTCTTCCCATTCCCTATAAGCTTCAGGATCAATCTTCCCATGAAATGATGGAATCCCAAGCTTGGATTGACGAAGGTACTCTTCTGCTCTAGGGCGACGATGGTGATAAGAATTAAATTCTCCTACTTTTCTGCCTGCCGAGACTGAAAAATCATGAAAATCATTAGCATGGTTAGTCCTATTGAAATCTTGTTGCAGCTTCCTAGTGATCTCAGCCATCATAGCTTCATATTGGAACTGATCAAGATGAAAAATCTGATCAACTGAATTTCTTCTTGCCATGGATTCTCTGAAACAAACTTAAACAAACATATTAGAAAATTCTCTCTCTCCTATTTGGTTCTCTCAGTGTCTAATCTTCTTGCTTTTCCCACAAGTTCAGAATAGATCAAAGCCCAATCACCTAAGATCTAGAGCTAAAACCTACTACAACTTTAAGATAGAAAGATTGCAAGATTTTTTTCGTCAGCTGATTAACCTATTCCTAGCAGGATTTCTCTTCTGCTCTTTTTTTTTATTTTTTATTTTTCACAAATTTTCGATTTTTTTTTTTTTTTTTTTAAATATAGATCTTTTTTTTTTTTTGATCCTTTTGTAATTCAGGAAAGGCTCAGCTGACTTACAACAGATAGAAAGAAAAGAATTTATTTATAAAACTAAAAAAATTGAAAAGAAATTGATGGTGGTTTTGAAATCAAGGTGATTTCACAAACCCTAACCTTCAAGAGGCTCTGATACCACTTGGTGCGCCCCTGGTTGATTAAAACCTAAGGATCGACTTGAAGGATGAAGGGAAGGAGGTTACTAACTCTCCTTTAGAGGCGGCTTTGAAGGGGAAGGTTAAGAAGGCTACTAGCACTTCTCAGCGGATTGTTGGGTGGATGGATGGAGGCTACTAGCTCTCCTAGGTTGGCGTGAATGAAGGGATTGTTTTTGATTCCACTAGCACAGGATCACCCTGCAAAGAGCTATGGAATATCACAGTAGATTACTCTACTCTTTAGTGATTAAGGGTCAATGTTCTTAGGCTGAACAGAGAAAGCAAGAAGCAAAAGTGCTCTAAGTATTGATATTAATTTCGTTGGTTATTTACAAGAGGGGGGGTGAAGCCTTTTTATAGGCAGAAAAACCCTATCTAAATTGTGTCTACAAAATAAAATCCTAACTAATTTCCCTGATTTAGTCTAACAAGAATATCTACTATTTATGATTTAATTTAATGCCAAAGATATCTATCCAAACCCTATCTAAATTGTGTCTACAAAATATAATCCTAACTAATTTCCCTGATTTAGTCTAACAATAATATCTACTATTTTTAATTTAATGCCAAAAGATATATCCTAATCTTTTGGTTTAAATTAAGTGACTATTGATAAACCAATAAATTAAACTAAACCAGCCTAATTGGTTTACTGTCTTTGGGCTTTCTCTTCCTTCTTAGACAGGCCCAAATCACTTGCAGAATGGTTTTTCTTTGGGTATTAACTTTGGGCCTGATTATTGGACTAAACCACAATTCCATGTATTCTTGGACCTGGACTTGGGCTGTATCTTCTTCTCCTCTATTTTGCAGATCCTTGGGCCGTTGGAATGGATGGGTCGGGTCTGGGTCGCGACTGGGTTGGGTCGTGGTCCGGGTCATGGTACGGGTCATGGTACGGGTCAGGTCGGGGACCTGGTCGGGGACCAGTTCGAGGTCGTTCCAGTCCTCCTTCTCTTCTTCACTCTCTTCTGATTTTTCCTGAGAGTCTTGCTCGTTCCAGGTCGCACCAGGTAGCCACCTCTGCATTTATTACACCAGATATGGGGTTCAAACCCAGCACCCCGTATATTATTCGGGATATTAAAGCCATTAGGCTATGTTGACAAAAAAAAAAAAAAGATGTTATATATATTAAAGAGAGGTTCAAGTTCTCAAAATGCACACATCCAATAATTTTGCAGATATGCTTATAAAATATATGAATTGTCCTGCATATATGCTTTTGAAACGTATGCCAAATCACAAGTTTGAAACAGTTTCACTAGTAAAGAAGAAAAGAAAATGAATTAAGGTGAAATGTTATGATGAACGATTCTGATTCAAATTTCAAGTTTGGTTAAACCAGATAAACTAAAGAAAAGTTATTCGGTTGGAGATTGCTGATAAACCGGATAAGGGAAAGAAACTAAAAGCAAACCTTGTAGCCGTTATAGAGAATTTTTTGTTATATCGAGTACTTGGACTATGTGTAGTCTTCTTTCTCTTAAGACGATCAAAATGCGAGAATCCAAAAATCTTCATTGATGATCCTTTCTCTGTACTCTTCTTCAGCTAGTGGATTGGCGGTTTAAAGCTTGTGTTTTCTTTTAATTTTTTGCAATCACTTCTATTTGTTGATTCAAAATTGTGTTTTGTGCGAGATATAGTGAGTTTGAACGATCTTTTTTTACAAATCAGAGGCGAATCGTGACAAACCCTAAAAGACTTTTTCATTGCCTATGAGTGCTTCTCTGCGAGTTGACCTCCGTTTCTGGCCATTGCATCTTTTGAAACCATAACCCATCAGATTTTAAATTATATATATAATTATAAATAAATTGGAACGGTATAAACAAAATCTTTATGAAATGTTTGGAGATTGAGGAAGTTTACAAATTTTTAGAAACAACTTACAAATTATTAGGAAAATTTTTCTAAAAATAACTTTTTTTATTGATGTGGGAATTGAAACTCATACTAATCAATTTTAGAAAAAATAAATTTGAAGAACTGAAATTCTTAAAATAAGCAAGATAAAATAAGATGGGAAAAGAAAGAGATTTTTATTGATGAGAAATTTCATACAAAATTTGTAATCAAAATAGTTTAATGTCTTAGCCACTAAATATGAGAGTTGAATGTCTAAAAGCATTGCATATTGATATATATATATATATATATATATATATATCTACTCGACAATTTAAATTTTAAGAAGTCAAACTAACAATGTGGAATCATGTTTCTTTCGTATTTTCGTCGATTTAGAAGAAATATTTAGAATCTTTGGAAATCCAGCTCAGCCTATAACGTTTTTCTTCTTCGCCTCGATCCAATCTTGTATTCTGCCTCCGGTCCAATCTTATCTCGGTACAAATTTGGTCTAATGCTTCTGGATTCATTTACGTAGATTTTATGTAATTTTTACAGATATAATGTTGCATGTTTTCCGTAAAACAACTAAATATTTTATGATAAATAGAATATAGTATTTTTCGCAAAACAACAAGATGTTTAGTCAAAATAATACTAAGTTTTAAAAAGGAATTTAGAGGTAAAATATAATACTTGATCAGCTCGAGGGGAGTGAAAATGGCCATCAGTTCGGAGATTTGGAATGACAATCACCTCAGATGCTCTTCCTCCCAACCGGCTTGGATCTAACCTTCCTCTCATCGGTTCAGAAGGGAGATCTCACAACTCGCTCAGGATTTTTCCATTTCCAATCAGCTCAGGGTGGACATTGGACAACCAGCTCTGGAGGATGACATACGAAATAGACGCACGACAAGGCAAATTGTCTCGAGAGTGGGAAACAGGAATTGGCTTGGGAGGATGACATAAGGGATGGACGCCCGACAAGAAAAATCGGCTTGGGAGTGGGAAGGAGGAATCAGCTCGGTTGTTTTCTCTTTACTATTGGCTTGGAGGCAGCATACGGACAATCGGCTTGGAGGGTCGAAAGACATGGTGAACACATAGCATGGCAAACCGGCTTGAGAGAGGGATAGTTCAGGTTGGAAGCCGAGTTAGGGAAGAGAGACAGTCAATTAGTTTGGAGATACGACCAGCTCAAAGATTTCTTCCCTCTTGCCAGCTTGGGAAAAAGGGGGCAGCCGGTTCGGGTTGCTTCTCTTTTCTTCCTTTACGTATTTATTGCAATATGCCGTTTTACTTTGTATCTCTTTTTTTTTGCGAATCATTTTTTATTGATAATATCCAAATATGGAATTGTATTTTGATACTTAAACATTTTAACCGTCAATTCGGATATGTGGACTTTGACTCCAATAACTAAAACATTTAGAATAGCTTTGACAAACAAAAAGCAGCTGTACATATTTAAAAATATAATTATACATACGTTGGAATGATATATTAAACTTTAATGAAATGTTTGGAGATGCAACACGGTGTTTCCGAATCTTAGAATAAGCCTTTGATCACTTTGCAGTTTGGTTTCTTATATACCTGATGTGAAGCTAAGAATACAGTAGAAATTGTTACTCGATTCTCAAAGTTTCTAAAACTGATTCAAGATACATTCAGGGAGATTCGTGGGATTATCAGGGGGAAGGACGACAAGATTGCTGATCCCACCACAAAAATTTCAGACTTTTCTTCATTATTTGAACAAGACCATGATGCACAGAACGAGGAGCAACTTAGAATGCAACATAAATCAATTTTGCTATTTCTTTGTTCTATATTTGGGCAGGAGGAGCTGCAGTATGGTTCTTCTCCTCTGAATACCGAGTTTCCTTTCTGAAGTATACTGATCTTTGTTCAGCTTTCGGTTTTGCTTGTTATGAGTTACTTCGACCTCAAACAGAAGAAACCCGTCCTTTTTGAAAGACTTGGCCATTTATAAGATGAAAATAGGAAACTGGTGGGACAAGTGAACAAAGAAAGATAAATTATTGAACCGATAGAGCCAAATCTGGAAAAATGAAGGCAAAGCGTGAGCAAAAAAAAAAAAAGACAAGGTATAGTAACACGAAAGAAAAGCTCTGCATGGCTGTAACAAAGGATATAGCGTTAATTCAGAATCGAGATGCTCTCAAACAAAAAAAAAACTATAGAGCTTGAGAAAAGGTTGACTGAAATCAAGACCTTAAATTAACTTTATTCACTTGCATATTTTGAGGTTTATGCCTCTCAGCCTTTGTTCAAAGATTTTTTTTGTGTTGATGTCGATTATAAAATCTTGGTAAATGATATTCAGTGCATGATGGTTCAATGTACAATTCACAGCAAAATTCATCCAAACATCCAATCCACCAATGATACACAACTCTGTTATTCAATTGTGTTGGAACAATGTATTAATAAGCAATTTTAGACTTATAATATATAGTTAAATTGTGAATAAAAATTTGATTAGAAAGACCTTTTTCCAATAATATAATTATGGAACAAAGTCACTAAAAAATAAATGGTATAAAGGGAATCAAATTAAATTCAAAGATTTTTCATAACTTACAAATATTTAGAAGTTAAAATCAAATTAAATTTGTCCATTATGGATCAAATTAAATTTAAAGATTTTCATAACTTACAAATATTTTGTAATTAAAAATCAAATTTGACCACCAAGTTTCATTTCTCTCCTATAAATATCAAGCTACCTAGAAAGAAAAATTCATTTCATTCTTTATTTTGCAAAAGAAAACACCATTAGATTTAATTTAGATATTCTTTGAGAAGTTTGTAAGTGTTGAAGCTTACTTGAAATATCTTGTTGGTTTTTGGTGTTTGTAGCTAAAAAATTCACAAGTTAAACAAGTTCTAACTTTCTTCATATTCTACTTTTCTCTTTAAATGTAGATTTTGTGTTCTTGAGTATATGGTAGAATATTAGCTTGTAGATTCTAACATGAATGAAACATGTTAGTCTTATATGTTTGGTTGTATCCTGAGATTAAAAGAATGCATATAAACCGTCTCATTGCAGACATTTTATTGAGTTAAGGAAATGATCATCCTGCCTCCAAATGGTTTTTTTATGATTTTATAAAAGAATGCATATAAACTTGTCGGTCGTTTGAGAGAAATCTGCTAAATTGTAACTGAAAGCGGTACCGCAGGTCAACCCACCGATCGATCGCAAGCCTCTTGATCGATCTCGCAAGATCGATGTTGTTAATCGGGTAGGTGACCGATTCATCAAATGTCTGATCGAATCGGGTCGCAAAACAACACAATAATTAAGATCAATCGAACGCAGCATACCAAATTCGATCAATTCCCTTTTAAGATCGATCGGGAGTGTAAATGCATGAAATTTTTTTTTTTCTGATATTGCATTGTGTCTACATGTGTTAAAAATGTATATGAAAAACATGTCAAAAATGAAATTTTAACTCAAGGTTTAACAGTGTTAACAGATGGCAAACACAAGTTAAAAACTCTGAAATTAATAAGAATTCCAGTTGTTTATTTGGTCGAGTTTTCTACTATTTGGCATGAAAGATTAGAACATGTGAACTATAAATCATTAACTCGGTTAATGGATTTAAACCTAATTCTGAAATGCAAATTAAGTAAAGATAAATGTGAAGTATGTGTACAAGCAAAACTCACAAAACGACCATCTCTAAAAGTTGAGAGAACAATCGAACATCTAAGTTTAATCCACACTGATTTGTGCGATTTAAAATACTTACTCACTAGAGGAGGTAAAAAGTATTTTGTGACTTTCGTTGATGATAGTACAAAATACTACTATATTTACTTGTTACAAAGCAAAAATGAGGCTTTGGATAAATTCAAGGAATATAAGCTAGAAGTTGAAAATCAACTGGACAAAACTATAAAAATAGTTCGGAGTGACAGTGGTGGAAAATATGAAGGGCAGTTCGATGCATTTGAGAAAATGACATCATTCATCAAACAACTGCTCCTTACTCACCAGAATCAAATGGAATTGCAGAACGCAAAAACCGAACTTTAAAAGAAATGATGAATGCAATGATGCAAGAATCTGATGTAACCCAAAACATGTGTGGGGAAGCTTTAATGACTTCGAATTATATTTTAAATAAAATTTCACACAAAGTGACGGGAAAAACGCCATATGAACTGTGGAAAGGTATAATCCCTTCATACAAATACATGAAAGTGTGAGGGTGCCTAGCAAAAGTAGCAGTACCTGTTCCGAAAAAGGTCACAATTTGACCAAAAACAGTTGATTATATTTTTATCAGATATGCGCACCACAGTAGTGCTTATCGATTTTTGGTTCACAAATCAGATATTCCAGATATCAATGTAAATACAATTATAGAATCGCGAAATGCATCCTTCTTTGAAGATATTTTTCTGAGTAAGGATAAAATACACCTTAAACGGACTAGGGAAGAAAGAGATGTAGGTGAAGCAAGCACTTCTGCCATTGGTCTAGACAATGGAGAAAATGCTGAAATTGAACTCAGACGTAGTAAAAGAGCTCGAAAGGAGAAAAATTTTGGTGATGATTTTCTAATGATTTTACTCACAGAAAATGAAGCAAATACCTTTGGGAAGCAATGTCTACACTTGTCACCTGATTCTCCTTATTGGAAGGAAGCAGTCAACAGTGAATTCGATTCAATTATGTAAAACCATATGTTTTACATAACGGATTTACCAGAAGGGTTCAAAGCTCTCGGTTGTAAATGGATCTTTAAGACCAAATTAAAAACCGATGGGACTATTGACAAGTATAAAGCCAGACTTGTGGTCCAAAGATTTCGTCAGAAAAAAGGTCTAGACTTCTTTGACATGTATTCTCCCGTGACGAGAATAACTTCTATAAGAACTATAATATGCATCGCAGCATTACGAAATCTGGAAATTCACCAGATGGATGTAAAAACTGATTTTCTTAATGGAGATCTTGAAGAATAAATATACATGAAACAACCTGTAGGGGTTGTTATTCCTAGACAAGAAGACAAGGTCAGTAGACTTGTAAAATCGCTGTACGGACTTAAACAAGCTCCAAAGCAGTGACATGATAAATTTGACAAAGTAACGATGTCAAATGGGTTCTGCATAAATGAATGCGATAAATATTTGTACTTCAAAACTATGAAATATGCATACGTTATGTTATGCTTATACGTAGATGATATGATTATCATTGGAAATGACAATGACATTATAAATCAGACTAAAACCATGTTACATGGACAGTTTGAAATGAAGGATATGAGACTAGCTGATGTAATTCTCGGAATTAAAATCACTAGACATCCTGGAGGATATATATTATTTCAGTAACATTACACTGAAAATGTACTTGATAGATTCAAGAATTATTCAACTGGAACCTCCACAACACCTGTGAATACCATACTTCACCTGACGAAAAATTCAGGTGCAACGGTATCACATAATGAGTATGCTCGAGTAATCGGAAGTCTAATGTACGAGACTAATTGTACTAGACCAGATTTAGCTCACTCAGTAAATGTACTAAGTAGGTACATGAGCAATCCATGACACACCCATTGGAAAGCGATAACGAGATTATTAAATTACTTACGCTTTACCAAAAATTATGGATTGCATTACGGTTCAGAACCTGCCGTGTTGGAAGAATATACCGATGCTAATTAGATATTAGATTCCAAAAACTCAAAGTCCACAATTGGTTATGTGTTTACACTTGGGGGTGCTGCAGTATCTTGGAAATCTTCGAAACAAATAGTGCTGGCTAAGTCAACAATGGAATCTGAGTTCATTGCGTTGGAAAAAGCAGATGAAAAAGCAGAGCATCTTCAAAAAAATTTGGAAGATATTCCGATGTGGGAAAAACCAGTGTCATCGATTCAGATACACTGTGATAACCAATCGGCTATATCTTGTGCTAACAATATCTTGTACAATGGCAAGTCACGCCACATACGTAGACGACATAAGAACTTTAGACAATTGATCTCAAGTGGTGTAATTTCGCAAGATTACATCAAATCAGCTGATAACTTAGCATATCCTTTTACGAAAGGCCTGACCCGAGATCAAGTATTGAAATCATCAATAGGAATGCGTTTAAAGCCTATGATTTAACGATGAAATTTGGCGGTAACCCCACCTATACTATCTAGGTTCAAAGGGACAACTAAGTCAAATTAAGTCAAAGAAAAATTTGTGAAACTTATGTTTCTACCCAGTTCCTAATAATGATAAACAGTGTTGTCTGCAAAATTGAGAGTAAGCGTAAGCTTTTAATGATTTCATCATATTTATTTCAAGGAAGTAAAGCAGAATACTTCGAAATAAAATACGAGAATCACCTGTTGAGTATGAAATGAGGCCGTTTCTAAGAGAATAAGGGAATTATGTATTCTCCAAATTCACTCAAGAAATACCAAACATATTCAAGACCAAAATGAACACAACGAGAGAGCGAAAGTTCTACTAAAAAATATAATTGTGTTATATCTATTGATTCAATTTACACTAGAAATCTGTGTGGTTCAAGACATCGTGTTCACCAACTGGTCTTGTAAACTCGATAGATTATAACAATGATTAGACATCGTGTTGGCCAACTGGTCTTGTAAACTCGATAGATTATAACAGTGATTGGTCCAATGCTGAAAATGCAATATTTTCATATACAATTATTTTTCGTATATACTCAAGAAAGTCTTATTTCAGCCTAAAACGATCCTAAAAATGTTTTCGAAAAAACGTCCTCAGTATTTTTAGAGTCAATTTTATTCATGTGGGGAATAGTTAGAATAATATATTAATAAACAATTTTGGACTTATAATATATAGTTAAATTGTGAATAAGAATTTGCTTAGAATGAACTGTTTCCAATAACATATAATATAGAACAAAGTCATTAAGAAATAAATGGTATAAAGGGGATCAAATTAAATCCAAAGATTTTTCATAACTTACAAATATTTTGGAGCTAAAATCAAATTAAATTTTTCCATTATGGATCAAATTAAATTTAAAGATTTTCATAACTTACAAATATTTTTGTAATTAAAAATCAAATTAAATTTGATCATTATGACTCTTGACCACCAAATTTCATTCCTCTCCTATAAATACCAAGCTACCAAGAAGGAAAAATTCATTCCATTCTACATTTTGCAAAAAAAACATCATTAGTCTTAATTTAGATATTTTTTGAGAAGTTTCTAAGTGTTGAAACTCTCCTGAAATATCTTGTTGATTTTTGGTGTTGGTAGCTAAAAAATTCACAAGTTAAACATGTTCTAACTTTCTCCATATTCTAATTTTCTATTTTAAAAGTAGATTTTGTGTTTTTGAGTATATGATAGAATATTAGCTCGTAGATTCTAACATGAATGAAACATGTTAGTTTTATATGTTTGGTTTTATCATGGGATTCAAAGAATGCATATAAACCGTCTCATTGCAGGCATTTTATTGAGTTAAGGAAAGGGATCATCCCGACTCCAAATAGTTTTTTATGATTTTATAAAATCTGTTTATTGTTTAAATTTTAGTTTCACTCATATTGTTGTTTTAATCCATGTTCATCTTAGTTTTTATTTAAATTGTCAATATTAAAATGATGGTCATGAAATAATGTATTGTTAATATTGAATATAAGAATTATATTTATGAGATTAATATATATGTGAAAAATGAAAATATAGTTTTTGGTCATACTTGAATTTATTATTCATGGTCAAAATATTATATTTTTAAATTATGTAAATGATATAATTATTTTGCTAAAATAAGTTATGATACATAAATGTCAATATTAATATTTATAAAATTTTACAAATTGTTCTAACTATTTCTAAGGTTTTGTTATAAATAATTGTAAAATACTTGTTAAGTCATATAAATCGTATATTAAAACTTTTATAAACAAACAAGTAGAAATATAGAACCAAAATCAAAACCAATTAAAAGAAAGAGATAATACACGTGGAGCTTATCCAACTCCACGTGGATTCTACAGACAGATCACAGAGAATACGAACAAATACGCTACTATCTATCACACGATGTATCTACTATCTATCAAAAAGGTACGCTTCGATTCGGCTCTGCACAAACCCAACAAAGAAGAAGAAAGAGAAAGACCAAACATAGAAACCAAAAAGCCCCAAGACTTTGATGTAGTCCACAAAGACAGAAAGAGAGATAAAGCTTCGATTTTAATCGATCTCTCTTACTCCTCAACTACTTATTTTTCAGTATTCTATAGCATTGCGTACGATTTGATCTGATTTTTATACTTTGTAAAGGTGTGGAAGACGAAAGCTTTGATTTTTATACTTTGTTCTGATTCGGGTTTAAACATCTAAGAATTTGTAAAAGAGTGGAAAGACGAAAAGGAGATGACTTTAGAGGAGAAAGATGCATCCGATTGGATATACAGAGGCGAAGGAGGTGCCAATCTCGTCCTTGCTTACGCTGGATCGTCTCCCCTTTTTGTTAGTTTCTTCTTCTTCTATCTTCCTTCTTTGATCGTACTGCGAGAAGCAAGCTTGAGGAAATTTGATTTTGTAGAGAAAAAAAATGGTTAATTAACTTTTTTTCTGCTATGAGTTTTGTTTCAGATTCTATTTTTAGTGACCCCTTTTCTTCTATTAGATTCACAGATGAATGAATCTCAATCATGTATAAATGGAGAGACTTCGGTGTAGAGGAACTGTGAAAATATGCTAAAGACGTTTACTTTATCATGTTCTCAGCTTGAATATTGTGGAAAGGATTACATTATCTCCCAACACTACAATATGTTTCTGTACAGAATTTAATTTGGTTTCTTTCACTTCGATTATGATTGTGCTTCTTGTTGAAAACAATGTCAATGAAACTTTTGGTTTGGATAGTTGTGGATCGACTTTTTATTATATTTTGACTTTCCTTAGGTGGGGAAAGTGATACGTATACAGAAGGCACGGAGGAACGATAAAGCAAACAAGAGTACGAATAGCTTTGCTTCTGCATTAACAAGCGATGAGCAATTTCTTTGGAGGGAAAACAAGGAGCTCATTTCATCTCCAAACAACGAAGTTCTGGAACAAAGATATGTTAAGAATGTGATCATTCCACTCTTGGGTCCTAAACATATAGACACGGGAGTAAGTTATATTACTCATATGGTCTTGTAATTCTTCAATGCTTATGAGGCTTTGTTGGTTTAGTTTTGATACAAATGGTTTCTTGGGTTTTCTATGCAGGTACGTGTTTCTGTGTCTAAGGAGTTTCTTGAATCTGTTGATAAGAAAGTAACTAAGCAGCGTCCCCCATGGCGTGTTAATGCAGCTAATGTTGATACCAGTCATGATTCTGCTCTTATTTTGAATGATCATTCACTTTTCTCTCAAGGTAACCATTATTGTCAAAAACTGGATATATTAAGAGTTGTGTTGAGGTTATCTATGATAATAAATTAGTCATAACTGTTTGTTTTTTGCTTTTATAAATTTCATCTGTGCCAGGGATTTCTAGTGGTGGTGACTGCTTTAGTGTTGAAATAAAGGTACTCTTTGATAAAATCCTCTCTTTTCGTGTTGGGTTTCTTTTCATTACACTCTTTGCATTTCTCATCCTTGACCTAAATGCGATGTCCTTAATTCCATGAAGTAGCCCAAATGCGGATTTCTTCCTACCTCAAGGTTCATAAGTGAAGAAAACAAGCTCAAAAGAAGCGTAAGCCGTTTCAAAATGCACCAAATCTTGAAGCTGCAATGTAACGAGGTAAATGGCAAAGTACTTGAAGCTTAAAATCGTATTGGAACTTTCTGTCTTGGAATATGTTCTTTTACTCAGTAAGAGGTCTGTAGATTGAGAGACTCACTATCGCGCAGATATCTGAAGTAAGCGGATATGATCCTCTTGATCTCTTCTCTGGATCAAAAGATAGAGTTTCGGAAGCTATAAAAGCCTTATACTCTATTCCACAGAATAATTTCCGTGTATTCTTGAACGGTTCTCTCGTATTAGGCGGTTCGGGTGAAAGCACTGGGAGAACAAGCCCTGAAACTGCATACGCCTTTGAAGATGCTCTAAAAGGCTTCATTCAATCAAATGATAGTCTTAGGACAAAATGCTTTCTACAGCTAGTATCTGATACTGTCTATGATTCAGGAGTGCTCGATAGTCTTCTTGAAGTTCAGAAGCTAGATAAAGTAGACATTGAAGGAGCTATTCACTGTTATTACGATATAATCAACCAGCCTTGTCCGATATGTAAAGAAGCTGGACCATTGGAGAAGTATGCTTCTCTGCATGCTTTACCTTTCGATGAAAGCTTGAAGATCGTGAAGGATTATATGATAGCTGCAACTGCCAAGGACTGTAGTCTTATGATCAGTTTTCAATTAAGGAATGACTTTGCTTCAGCACCTTCTTGTGATGCTGTCTTTCTAAAATCTACCAATCAAACGTTTGATTACAAGGTTTGATGTATTTACACACATTCTTCTTTTTTGATCTCTCTTTTTAAAGGTTATAGCTTTTTAGTCTCTACAGTGTGGGATTCACACAAGTGATTCTTCATATTTGCTTTCCTTTTAACTTTTTATTCGATGCTTGGATTGGTAAATGTAGGTACACTTCATTGATTTAAGCCTGAAACCACTAAAGAGAATGGAGGCATATTACAAACTGGATAACAAGATTATCAGCTTCTACACTAGGAAGCAGAAGGTCGAAAACTGAGAAGAACAATTTGGCGATCCAAAGCCTTATGCTAGCTAAGTCATGGATTGTCTCAACATCACGAGTTGTTAATTTTGTTGTTGTAGGGCATCTCTAATGGAAGTTTTAAAGAGTATCTTAAAAAAAGTTTTTTAACAATAAAATAAATTAAAATTAGAAAAACTCTTTAAAAATAATCTTTAAATAAGAATTTTAAGAACCAATTTTTAAGAAATTTTGTAAAAAATTATTAATAAAATAATGATAAATTTTTTTAATAAGTTTCTGTGATGGAGATGTCTAAAATATGAAAACGAAAACTTGAGATTGGAGTGTTCATTTGACGAAATACTTGCATCAAATGTTGGGTTTATTTAAACCCTTTTGACTAATACTAATTAAATATCTAAAAGTAATCAAGTAATCTAAACTTAATCTAGATGATTGGAGGATATTACTCTAAATATTTTCAGAGAAAAAAAAAATCCGAAATGAAAAAAGAGTTAAAAGAGACATGCTTTTGATCTCCATGTTGATCAACAAGCTAACCTTTCACGTCTTCAAATATATCAAAGAGTGTATAATGCAGAAAGATGTAAAGTCTGATATTAGGATATAACATACATTGGAAAATCTCATATAGCTTTTGTATCTTGTACAAATTTACTGTTTCCTTTTTCCGATCTTTAGTGTGTATATGAGCCCTTGTATACTCATCAATAATATTCCATAATCTTACATTGACATCGACTTAGCATCATTTCATTTTGAATAATACAGAGTAATACTTGGGAATCAAACTGGAAAAAAAACCATTAATCATTTGAAGTCTCGAAACAAAGAAGTTGAAACGAAACCGAACACTTCAAAACACAAAATAGAAAGAACGAAGATGAGCAAGTGCTTGACAAACGAACCCGACTCATTCTGTCCGGGCTCAACTCAGCTTCGCCTTGTAAGCGGCGTAATCAGCGAAAAGCTCGAACCCTATAACGTAGGATAAAAAGTAGTGCAATGAGAGAATAGTACGTCTTCAGGGTGAGCGCACCGTAAAACTGGGCACTATTTTCAACCATGGCAATGTAAAATCCGAAATACATAGCTATTTCTCCAGCATTCCAGGTGCACCACTGTTCGATCCAGGCCACACCACCTTCACCCAAGTGTCCATGCTCTTGAGATGGATAGGTGCATTTTCGACAATCACAATCTCCGTTGGCCTTCCAACTGGGAAGTTCTCCAGATAGGTCAGCATCTCATCAAGAGTCTCCCAGGTAATATCACCTCCCCAGCTTTTAAAGATAGTCAACAAAGTTTCCAAAAGTTTTATGTAGCTTTTGGCCTTCCTAACTTCCGCCTCAAGGTATGGGAGACACGAAACAGCGTCACACGACATGCCTAATCTCAAAACTCTCAGTTCAAAACGTGATGGAAAATACCATGCACTGATAAAGAAGAGGCGTAGTTACTAAGCGTGAAATTAATGAAAGTACTTGGGCGGTTTATCTTTCATCGATCCATTTTGATGATATTATCCGTCTTAAAGACAAAATATTTACACCCTTGGGACATGTATTCAAACTCATGCGGTCTCGTCTCTTAGGGAAGCGCAAAGTTTTTGGGTTTAGTTAGTATGAATCATTATGGTCACTGAATCTTGTTACAGCTGGAATTTTATTCTTAAAAGGCTTTCGGTTAATTTTGTTCCTAATTTGTTTTTTTTTTATCCTCTCTGTTTTTGTGTATGGCTCAAAGTTCAGAGAAATCCAAGTTTATTCTAAGACCTCTCATTGATGAGAAGAAACACATAATTGTTTTCTTGAAGCTGGTATCGATTTGTTCACGGATTTTGTTCAGTCTATGGTCTTATTGACTCTCCCAATGGGGACTACAGTTAGGTTGTTGGAGAAGCATAATCCTCAGTCTTCTATATAGTAGCTTGTTCATAGACTTCTCCGGATAAGCGTCTTAGACATGAATGTCGATAATTTTGCGATTCAAAACTTGTGTGAATTTGTTGGATCTAAGGTTGAGGTAGAATCTTTGCAGACGGTCTAAGTTGACTCTAGTTGACACCAAAGCAGCCAAGTTTATATTTTTCTACTGTTTGGTGGTTGTTGAAGCTCTCAATGACCAGCAATATTCAGGATGTGGGAGAACAATCTGATGGCAATCTAGGAAACAATAGTGATATAATCGCAGAACTTCTTTCATCATCACTGATGATCTGACAGGCATTGAAATCTTATGGTTCTTCTACTGAATGTCCACACTGTTCTATGGCTATGGTTCATTTAATAAGCTGCACTAAAGACATCTTGATGCTTGATGAGAAATGGTTTAGGAGGAAAGTACGCTCTATGAAATTGTTTTTGGTTTTTGTAGCACCATAGAATTGACACCCAATTGGCGATAAACACAATTTTGTACTGTCTGAAACGAAAACTGACATGATTGTTGTGGTATTACGTATGCTATTAGTAGGTAGACAAAAATCTAAACTTTGAAATTTGGTTCGAATACGATTATCAATCCAATCATCCAACTGGGAAAAAATACTAGAAACATGCCTCTTTTTCCCTTGAAAGACAGCAATGTTTAAACTTTTAAGAGTACATTAAAAAGGGACAATCATGAAGAACAACAACCAAAGGATCCATTTCTAAACGAATTCTACAAGAACAAAAGCAATCGACCTTACAATCATTCTAAGGAGCCTCATGCCACTCAATTCCGAAAAAATAACCCCAAATGAATATCCATTACTGAGATTTTACCTTAAACTCCTTCATCTCGTTCTCGGTTCCATTGCTCAATCCTTGCCCTCCTTTCCTCACTACCTTCTCTCACAACGGGGCTTCTGCTTCGTCTCGGGCTTCCTCCATGTCTCCTCCTTCCACCACCACCTTCCCTGTCATGCCTCTCCGACCTATCACTGCTTCGTTTCCCATTCCCATGACGGTCACGTTCACGATCCCTAACATCTCCTCTCTCTCCTCTCTCACGCTCTCTCTTACGTCGAGGGCTTATACTTCTGCTCCTACTCCTACTCCTGCTTCCACGGCGGTATGACCTACGATACCTCCCAAACAACTTCCTCCTAAGCTCCCTCGAAATCTGCTTCACATGCATGAAGTTACAATACCCACCACGGTTACAGTTATCTTCTTCATACTGCCTACAAGTAGCTTCTCTGAAATCCGTAACAGGAGAGAAATCAGCAATTATAGGACGGCCTGAATAGAATCTCCCTTGCAAAGCTTTCAAAGCAGCAGCTGCTTGATCCTCTTCTTTAAACAGAACATAAACATTACCAATCATGTGATCAGCAAGATTGTCACAAACATTGAGACTCTCAACTTCACCAAACTTGTCAAGCTCTTCAAATATGTCTTCGTAGAAATCCTCAAAGTGTTCTTGGATCTTGCTCGGGTCAAGTGGCTGCCCTTGAGGGTCCACACCTGGTGTTATCATGTCTGGTCTTTGGTACATGTTTGATAGGAGGAGCGTTGGTGAGATGGTGGGACGGTTGTGTAACCTTGAGCAACGGTCTCCGTGACGACAAGCACCGATCTTGAAGTAAAAAGGGCAATTCACTCTGTCTTTTTCAGTTCCAAATATTGAAGCTAAATGCTCTGCCATGGCTGATGGTTCCAAGTGGTCACCTTTATATATGATTGAAACACAAATTGTTCATCTACGGTTATTAAAATTGTAAAAGATTCAATGGTAACCACAGATTGTTTCTAGGGTTTTCTAAATCAGAGAACTTGAAATCAAAGATACTAAGCTTATCCCAGAGAATCAAGTCGGTGATTAGAACCAGAATCATGGCTAATTTCAAATCAATCCACGCGACAGAAATATTTCTAAAAGAGAGAGAGAGAGAGATTAGAACCTGAAACGTAGAGAGAGATTGATCAGCTGGTGAAGAGTACGGAAGAGGATGAGTCGCCGATGAGGTCCTGGTGTTTCCGATCGCGATCTAGGGTTAGGTTTTATTTGTTTGGTGACTCGCGTGAGCCGGAGTGAGATCGGTCCATAAAACAATGAGGTATTAATAAAGGTTGAATTTGCAAACGGAGTTTTCTCTAGGGAGTAATAATAAAATAAAACTGTTATAAATTTGCATGATTGATCCTCGTCACTAGGGCTGGGCATTCGAGTTTCGGTTCGAATTCGGTTCAGGTATTTTGGGTTTCGGGTATTTTGGGTTTAGAAGTTTAGGACCTATTCGGGTAATTCTCTATTTCGGTTTGGTTCTATTACTATATCTTAAGTCTCATTTTATACCCATATACTTATCGGGTTCGGTTCGGGTTTGGTTCCTAATTGAATTACCCAAACTAAAAAGTTCCGATTGAAGAAAACCGCAAGAAAAAAATAATAAAAACCCTAATAAAATATAAAAATTTTATTTACTTCGGTTTAGTTCGGATTACCCGACCCGAACCCGAAACCCGAACTACTTAGATTTAGGAACCGATCGGGTTTTTAGATGCATCACAACAGAATCGAACCCGAACCCGAAACCCGAACTACCAAAATTCAAGAACTGATCGAGATTTTGAGAAGAACCGGAACCAAACCGAACTGGTTACTTTGGTTTGGGTTCGGATTCGGATTTCGGGTTCGGTCTATTTGCCCAGTCCTACTCGTCACAAGGGGTGTAAACTGTTTCAATCACATCCTAGGTTTGGTTTTCTTGCTCGGATTTTTTTTCTTTTATTTGGTTTTCTTGCTCGGATTTTTTTTCTTTTATTTAGTTATTTATTTTGTTTTATAGATACCTAACTTGTGATCAGTGAGTATGGGAATACATACATAATCTAAATTTTTTCGATGGACTCTAGTTTTACTATGGCCAGTCCACAAGCGAATACAAAGCAGAGGTGTGTCCGACCAAATCCTGTAAGATAAAAATAGTTATGTTGCATAATAAGAGAAAGTCCTCTAATTTGGTGGCAAACCTACCGTTCGAGTGCATTTATCTAAAGCAGCAGAAGTAACGGGTGAAAACAAAAGTTGATTCCGACAGTATACACCATTTTTTCACCATTTGTGAAGACTTAGAGAGACAGTTATTCACCTTAGAATCTCCTATTAGCATACAAAATAAGATGGGTAGTCTCCACTCTCTCTAGTGGATGGAATCTTAAGTTTTTGTGAGCGCCAGTTATTCAATCCGAAAGCAAGCATCCTGGTTGACCCTGATGTCGCGCATATAAAACGACCCCACAACATAACCCAAACAATTTGCATTGGAAAGAGGATGAGAGATAAATATATTGGTATATATAGATATTATCTCTACATGTACTTATCTAGAATAGATAATATCTAGCTATATATATCTTGTATAGATTTTGTCTAATCTGCAATGAAAGTAAAAAAACAAGTAAAAGTAAAGAGAGCAAGAGAGGATAAGTTTCTTTAAGCTGGTGAGAAAAAGCACCAAGTTTTTAGGATAATCATAAGTAACATACAACAAATTTAATATGATATATAGTTTTATGATTCTAGAACACATAACATGATTTAATATTTTTTTACTGTTCTGATTCCAATTACTATGCCTAAAAATTCAATAGATTAAAAGCTTTGCTAGTTAATGTAAAATGTAGATATGAATCAATCAATCATGTTTTTCTATTGTTCATTAAACTCCGTAGCTCAACTTTTATTACGATGCATAACTCACCAAATACTAGTTCATGTTATTAGATTTTCTAAATCCACAGTAAAAAATCATGCAATAAAACTAATAGAAATAAAAACGTGTAATTAAACCATTAAATAATCAAATCGATAAAATGTTTATGTAACCATTAATTTTTAAAAATCTAACAAAGTGATCTACTTAAACATAATATAGATAACACAACAAATTCAAATATATATCATAAATCAACAGAAATAATGATATATTAGTTTTGAAAATTAGTATATATATTTAATACAAAGCAATATCTCTTTTTGGAAGCTTTTTTTTTTTGTCAATATAGTCTAGTGACTTTAATATCTTTCTTAACATTGAGGGATGCTGGGTTCGAACTCCAGACCTGTGTCTTGAATTTTAAAGGTGGTCACCACTGTGCCACATGATTCCGACTTTTTGGAAGTTCTTTAGATCCAAAAATATTAAGAAAACATAATTTTCACTCTTATGACTAAAGTCCAAAGCCCAATCAAGTTCTAAAAATACCTGGTGTGGGCTTAGATATATAATACTAAAAAATTGGATCTTTCGGGCTAAATCTATTTTGGCCAGGACTTAAGCCTGTTCAATAAATATTATTTGAAAACGAAAAAGTATTCAGAAACACACACAAAATCATAAACCAAAACAAAAATAGTATGTTTGAATTGTAAAATACCAAGACATACTTTTAAATAATGTAGAATGAAAAATAAAATAAATGAAATATTCCAAGATCAATTTGATATACAAGAAAAGTTAACTAAACTCTTATTATCAGAATCATAACCAACTAGTGAATCTGAAAATAATTATTCAATAAACGAAATTGAAAATTCCAGTGATTCCACTACAGAATCACAAAAACTATCTGAAAATTTATGCAATTGTAAAGTAATTAATGTTATAACTAAAAATAGTGATAAATAAGTTTTACTAGACATATTAGATAAAATATATAATCCATAAATTAAAAAAGATTATTAATTAAAATTAAAATATATAGTGTATCAAGAAAATTAGTTATAAATCTACAACCCTTTAGTTTAAATAAAATACTTGAAAAATATTCAGCCCAAATTTTATTTAAACAAGTAACTACATGAGAGTTATGAAACAAAGTTAAACAATTAAAAACATAAATTAAAGAACTACAACTAGTAGTCAACCAACATGAAGTAAACCAATTATAAATAGATGCTAGATTAAAGCTAGTATAAACAAAAAATTTCAAGCCTCAACAAGTAATCAAAAATCAGAAGAAGATAATTACATCCAAAACATTAATAAGATAAATTACCAGAAATGGTACACTAATGTAACTTTACATATAAGACATAAATTTCAAATAAACACAATAGCATTAATAGATTCTAGAGCAGATTATAACTGCAACCTCTTATGTTAATAATCAAGCTGAAAAAGAACGTGGAGTAAAACGACTAGTAATCAACTATAAACTTCTTAACAATGTTTTACAATGAATTAATTATACAGTTCCTAAAAAAAGAGATTTATTAAAAAGATTATACGATGTAAAAATCTATTCAAAATTTGATATGAAAAGTTGATTATGGCAAATCCAAATTGATGAACAAGATAAATTTAAAACGGTATTTACCCATCCTATTTGGAAATTATGAATGGAATGTAATGCCAAGTAGACTTAAAAATGCATCATCAGAATTTTAACATATATTGAATGATATATTTAATAATTATTCAAAATTTACAATCGTTTATATTGATGACGTATTTGTATATTCAACCTCAATTGATCAGCACATAAGCCATTTATATACACTTCTAAATATAATTAAGAAACATTGATTACTAATCTCTGCTAAAAATGTCATTATTCCAAACTAAAATTTGATTTAGTTCATAAAATATATCAAAAAACAATTATGCCAATAGCAAGAGCTATAGAATTTGGTGATAAATTCCCAGATAAATAAAAAGAAAAATCATAATTACAAAGGTTCTCAGGATGTCTCAACTATGTTTCTTATTTCTTACCAAACTTTAGAAAAACTATTTAACCATTATTCCAACGATTACAAAAAATCCTAAACCTTGGTCAAGTACCCATAATAGTTTAGTACGTCAAGTTAAAAAAAAAGTCAAAACATTAACGTGTTTGTCAATCCCAAACCCAGAAGCTGATATGATAGTAGAAACTGATGCCTCTGAAATAAGTTTTGGAGGCATACTAAAACAAAAACTTCCACAAATTACTCAAGAGTCTATACTTAGATTCCATTTTGGTGTCTAGACAGCACCTCAAAAAAACTATTCTACCGTTTTAAAAAAAAGTTCTTATTATAGTTAATTGCATTACAAAATTCCAAGACGATTTAATAAAAAAAAAAAAATTATTACGCGTTGATTGCAAATTAGCAAAATAAATTTTACAAAAGAATGTACAAAAATTAGTTTCAAAGCAAATTTTTTCAGACGAAAGCTATTTTATCAGTTTTTGATTTTGATATTCAATAAATTAAAGGAGAAAACAATTATTTACCTGATTTTCTAACAAGAGAATATTTATAGAGAAAATCAACCGATATTCAACAAAATATTCAATATGAGTGAATTAAACAAAAAACCAATGACCGCATCAGACTCCCATCTTTAGGGAAAACTCCTAACAATTCAAACCATTTCTCAGCTCTTGATGAATTTTCACCAGTATCCTATTCAAAAGCAGTAGCAATCGACATAAGTAAATCCTCCACAATTACCCAAAATCCTTCTTCAAATACTACCCAAAAGTCAAGCTACTATTCCATACCACAAAAACAACACCTCATGACTACCCAATACACTAAAACCGTTACACTTAAATAACTTCAGACCTTTACCAAAAGAGTATTCTACGATTATAGCCTCTACCAAATGGATAACCTTAACAAGAAGTGTATCTTTTGTGAGTATATTCTAGTAGACTCTAAGTCAGTCGAAATTACCCATTATCCAGATAAAATAACCCTAACCTCATCTCCTAATCGACTTCAAAATCCTTAAAATCATTATATCCAAGATCTAGGCTTTAACCATCACCATACCACAAAACCATTTTTAACCTCTGACTACCATATCCAAGGCTATACCTACATCAACTAACAAAGCACCTTCTTCTGTACCTTTTACCGCAGACCTTATGACCACTTCTGGTTTATATCCTTTGACCACAATTGCCCAAAATCTGTCCCAGGCTGGTTCAATGAATGGTGGCACTGGTTCGGACCCGCTGGCCCAATTTACCCAAGTAACATACTCAAAACTTCTCTCTCTTACTACCAAAAATATTTACCTTAACAACCAATTGGTCCACTATCTAAAATCTCTTTCCACATAGACATCAACATCTCTTGGATTTGTTCATGGCATTTTAACCTCGCACTTAATTTACCCGATATGTCATATTCTCTTATTCGAGAATTCCGTGTCAAATGGTGGGATAAGTACAACCTTACCCGGTATTCTTTATCCAACATTCAACACTTTTTCGAAGTCCATCATCAAATCCATACAACTATAAAATTAGATTCAAAATCTATCCCACTGGTCACACCTGACCAACTTAGTCAAAATCTATACAACAACCTTTCCCACCAAAAACAGCAAAAAACATTCATCAATCCAGCCCATTTCTTTCAACAAGTTCATCGACTTTCAAACGATTTTCTAAAAACGACAAACTAAACAAATGCTCACATTAATTCAACAACAGATGGACTCTTCCGACGACAAATATATTATGCAAGATGATGATATATTCGGCGGGCCGTTAGCCCAGTATCAATAAAAAAGTGATGTATATATTTTTGAAAAAAGATAATAATGATGTATATATTTTTCCGCTTTTAATCAACGTATATTATAGTAGACTCAGTAATATTATTTAACTCTTAGCATTAATATTATTTGTATTACTTTTTTTATCTATTTATAAATAATCTACAAAGTATATTTATGTAAAGAATCATGAGATATATTTTTATTTAATATTTGATACTCAATATTTTGTTTATTTTCCTAATATACCATATTTTCAATGGCAAAACACCTGGTGCTATGACACAACATCCAGGCTCATGCAACAAAAATACAACATCCAGACTCATGCAACAAAGATGGACCCCTCCAAGACTGATGGCCAAACAAAATTCATACAACAAAGGCAGTCCAATCAAAATTCATGCAACAAATATCCTCTCCTTGGTAGAAATACCCCATTTGGGATTTAGGAGAGGGAAACGAGATAATTTCGGCAATTGAAAACAGGATTTTGGATGCCAATACCATTATTACCTTTTTAATTTTTGAAAATATATACATCTTTTTCTATTGATATTGGGCTAACAGGATGTCGAAAGGGATCATCATCTTGCATAATATCTTTGTCGTCAGAAGAGTCCTGTTGTTGAATTAGTGCTAGTATTTTTTTCGAGCTTTTTCGTTTTTAGAAGGTCATTTGGAAGTCCAGGAACTTGTTGAATGCGATGGGCTGTATTGAGGAGTGTGTTTTGCTGTTTTTGGTGGGGAAGGTTGTTGTATAGATTTTTGACTAAGTTGGACAGGTGTGACCAGTGGGATAGATTTTGAACCTAATTTTTTAGATGTATTGATGATGGACTTCGAAAAAGTGTTGAATGTTGGATAAAGAATATCGGGTAAGGTTGTACTTATCCCACCATTTAACACAGAATTCTCGAATAAGAGAATATGGCATATCAGGTAAATAAAGTGCGAGGTTAAAATGCTATGAACAAATCCATGGGATGTCCATGTTTATGTAGAAAGAGATTTTGGATAGTAGACCAATGGGTTGTTGTGGTAAATTTTTTTGGTTGTAAGAGAGAGAAGTTTTGAGTATGTTATCTGGGTAAATTGGGTTAGAAGGTCCGAATCAGTGCCCCCATTCGTTGAACCAGCCTGGGACAGATTTTGGGCACTTGTGGTCAAAGGATATAAACCAGGAGTGGTCATAAAGCCTGAGGTAAAAGGTACGGAAGAAGGCGTTTTGATAGTCGACGTAGGTATAGCCTTGGATATGGTAGTTAGGGGTTAAAAATGGCTTTGCGGTATGGTGATGTTTAAAGCCTAGATCTTGGATAGAACCGATTTTAAGGAATTTGAAAGTCGAGTAGGAGATGAGGTTACGGTTGTTTTATATGGATAATGAGTAATTTCGACTGACTTAGAGTATACTAGAATATACTCATAAAATATACAATTCTTGTTAAGGTTATCCGTTTGGTAGAAGCTATCATCGTAGAATACTCTTTTGGTAAAGGTCAGAAGTTATTTAAGTCTAACAGTTTGGTTTGGAATAGTAGCTTGACTTTTGGGTAATAATTGGAGAAGGATTTTGGATAATTGTTGAGGATTTACCTTTGTCAGTTGCTACTGCTTTTGAATATGATAGTGGTGGAAATTCAGCAAGAGTTGAGAAATAGTTTGAATAGTGAGGGGTTTTCCCTGAAGATGAGGCTGATTCTTGATATAGTATGATGCGGTCATCGGTTCTTTGTTTGATTCACTCATCTTGAATATTTTTTTGAATATCAGTTGATTTTCCCTCTAAATATTCTCTTGTTAAACAATCAGGTAAAAAATTGTTTTCTCTTTTAATATATTGAATATCAAAATCGAAAACTGATAAAAAATAGATTGCCATCTGGCAAATATTTGCTTTGAAACTAAATTTTGGACATCCTTTTGTAAAATTTATTTTCCTAATTTGTAGTCAACACGTAATAAAATTTTTTTTTTTGTTTATTATATCGTCTTGGAATTTTGTAATGCAATTAACTATGAAAGAACTTCGTTTTAACAGTAGTAGTTTTTCTTAGGTCCTGTCCAGACACCAGAGTGAAATCTAACTATAGACTTTTGAGTAGTTTGTGGAAGTTTTTGTTTTAGTATGCCTCCGTAACCTATTTCAGAGGCATATGTTTCTACTATCATATCAGCTTCTGGGTTTGGGATTGACAAACACAATAATGTTTTGACTTTTGTTTAAATTGGTGTACTAAACTAGTATGGGTACTTGACCAAGGTTTATGATTTTTTTTGTAATCGTTCGAATAAGGGTTGAATAGTTTTTCAAAGGTTTGGTATGAAATGAGAAACATAGCTGAGACATCCTAAAAACCTTTGTAATTGTGATTTTTCTTTTAATTCATCTGAGAATTTATCAGAAAATTCTATAGCTCTTGTTATTGGCATAATTGTTCATTGATATATGTTATGACATAAGAATCAAATTTTAATTTGGAATAATGACATCCTTTTAGCAGGGGTTACTAATCATGTTTGTTAATTATATTTAGAAATGAATATAAATGGCTTATGTGCTGATCAATTTAGTTTGAATATACAAGTATGTCATCAATATAAACAATTATAAATTTGAATAATTAATAAATATATCTTTCATTATATGTTGAAATTCTGATGGTGCATTTTTAAGTCCAAATGACATTACGTTCTATTCATAATGTTCAAATGGTATGGTGAATTCCATTTATATTTATCTTGTTCATCAATTTGGATTTGCCAGAATCCTTTTTTCATATCAAAATTTGAATAGATTTTTGCATCATATAATCTTTTTAATAAATCTCTTTTATTATGTATTGGGTATGTAATCTATTGTAAAACATCGTTAAGAGGTTTATAGTTGATTACTAGTCGTGGTACTCCACGTTCTTTTTCAGCTTGGTTACTAACATAAAAAGCCGTACAACTCCAAGGATATTTACAAGGCTTTATGAGCTTTTTCTTTAATAAATAATTTATTTCTTGTTTACAATGTTCTAATAATTATTTTTCATTTTAATAGGTCGTGATTTAGGTGTTATAATTTTTTTCATTAAAATTTTTTTACAAACAAAATTTGAACAAAATATTGTTTAATGCATTTGGTAAATGCATTTATCAATATTTCATTCATATATACCTTCACCAGTATATTCATTGTTGGAATATTTGTGGTGTTTTTCAAATAATAAGTCAGGTGGAGAATGTCTTTTGTAATATGGTTTATTAGATTTCATCATTTTATTTTTAATGGATTTACTTCTTGAATTTCATTTTCTGATTGCATAGATGATTGAACAGATTCATTTTCATTTTCATCGATATTATTTATTCATTTACCTTTGTCTTATTTGTCTAATCTATTTGCTATTGATTTTAAAATTTTGTTTTCTGAAAATTAACTTGTCTAGCTATTGGTTAAAATATTGGTGTAGAAGTAGATGAAAAGGGATGCTGAATATTTTGATCATATTGATTTATACTTTTAGTTTCGTTAAGGTTTAATTATTATCTATATGATATACTTGTTTAGAAATCGTATATAATAATTGACTTTGCAAAATTTTTAGTTGATATATAGATTTAGTATACTCATTGTTTTTGGTTTCTTGTCGTCTCTGTTAAATTCAGTCTTGAAAGGGGTGGCTATTATTTGTCTACTGGAAGTAGTTATTTTTAAATCTTTGGTTAATGGATTGATCTAACTTTGTTACCATCTACTTGTTCTCATATTTAACTTAAAGATGAATTGGTATTTATGGACATAAATGGAAAAATAATTTTACGGTCACTAGAGTAAGTCCCAAACCATATGAAAATGGAATATTTGTCTCTTTTAATGTCATAATTTCATACCAAATTTCTTTGAAATTATTTGTTTGTTCATCAGAAAATTTATTGAAATACTATTATCTTTTTTCTTTATTTTTTTGAATAAAAGTATTCTTTAAGATATTGTTTGTTAATTTCAGATTCATTTTCTAAAACATTTATTTATTTTAAATATGATGGTGTAGGAGATGTGAAATACATATCTTGTTCTTGTTCAGCTATAGGTGCTTTAAATTTAATTGAGTTATCTTGTTTGATATTTTGGTTTACATTTTCTGTTTCTGAATCAGTACGATATTCAGAAAGGAAGCTCTCGAGTCATAAGAGCTTATTCTTGATGATAGAGGTTCTCTAAAATAGTTATATCTTAATAATTTTTTCCATGATATTGTTCAATAATTCTTGAAATATTTTTTTGCTCAAAATTTCTAAGAGGTCGTGTAATTTCTATTTTCCATTGATCAAGAATGGTTATTTTGTTCCACTTTAATTGTTGAGGTGTGTATGTAGCAGTTGGTGTATCTTTAATATGAACCGATAATATTATAGTTTCTGCTTTATCATCTTGCAATAAACATCTAAGATTAAATTTGGATGTTGATTGTTTAAAATAAATTAGATAGAGTAATAAATATCCATGTCTTTTATTTCGAAATTTTGTTTCGGGTAAATAAACATTTAATACTAACGTGTTGAGTATTGTTAGACAATGTAAAATTACTTGAAAGTTAGGTGCACAATTAAAATAAATTGCTCTATTACTTAAATTTGATTGTACTACTCCTATAAATGAATCTTCAAATTTTAATAAAGTTCTATTTCTTATTAACATTAATATTGGTGAATCAATATCAGTTCTCGATCGTGGTTTAATTGCTATTTGAACAAGTTCAAATTGAATATAATTAAATCTTTTTTATATTTATCTACAGCAATTGAAGATAGTATTTTTATTTCTTCAAATTCATTTTGTAAAGATAAGGTTTTTTCATGTTCCTTTATTGCATAAGTTGTTTTAAAATCAAAAGTACCAATTCGATATATATTTTCCTGATTAATATGAGGCAATGGATTTTTTGATATTTAATTGTTAAGAGAAGTTATTTTTGTCATAATTTCTCTTGAATTAATTGTATTGTGAGATGCATATTGAATTTTATATTTAAAATTTTTCTACTAAACGAAGCAACATTTTCATACTAAGTTTACATTTTAAGCTAGGGGTACTAACTGATTTCTTTGTCGACATAGCTGCGGCTAACCAACGGTTTTACGGCCTGACTCTAGGACTTGCTGCCTGAAACACCTACAGCAACAGTGCTTCAGGAGAAGGGTAGGAACCTAATTTAGGTTTAAACTAGGGTGAAATAGGGTAAAAGTTCAAAATCTTTTTTAAATAAAATATTTGGAGAAAACACATCAATTAAAAACATGATTTTGGTCTGATACCATTTTTATTTTATGTTTAAAACTTTTTGGATAATTTTAAAGGTTTTGCAAATAAAACTAAACTTTCGAAATGAGTAAAGTTTTAAGATTTTATTAATTTTTTTTAATGGAATTACAGAATTTGATCAAAATAAGATTTTTGGAAAGAAGATTACAAACTTAAAACTTATAGAGGTTTTTAGAGAATTTAAGAGAGAGAAAGAGTTGCTGAATTTTCTCTTGTCCCTCTCCTGAATTCCAAATGGGGTATTTATAGCAATTAGAGGGTATTTGTTGTATGAATTTTGATTGGACTGCCTTTGTTGGATGAATCTTGTTTGACCATAAGTTGTGGAGAGGGTTATCTTTGTTGCATGAGTTTGGTTGTTGTATTTCTGTACTGCCATTTGTTGCATGATTATGGATGTTGTGTCATAATACCATGTGTTTTGCCATAAAAAATATAGTATATTAGAAAAATAAACAAATTAGTGAGTATCAAATATTAAATGAGAATATATCTCATGATTGTTTAATGAGACTCTGTAATATTATTTAACAGAGTTTTAATGAGTAACGATTTTACTTGTAGATAGAAAAAGAGATAATTTCGGATTATGAAAATTAAACGATAGTACTTAGAATAGTGTTTTGTCACTTATCTAATTTATGCTCTGCATCTTATTATACAATGCAAATTCTTTATGAAAAGATTCGAACTATTCATAAAGAAAAAATATACATTTTCAACGAAATTAGTTGCCTACGTGTTCTCCAAATATACATCGATGGAAGGCCACATGACCTCATACATGAAAATTTGAACTAATACCTTTCCACAATGGATTCTTCATCATCAATAAAAATCGTCTCAAAATGCTTCGTGAAACCTAAAACCAGCCCAAAAGAATCAAAGCAACCATGCTATCTATCATCATCGTGAAACCTAAAGCCACCCCTAAAACCACCCCAAAAGAATCAAAGCAAACCTACGCAATGATCTCTCATCAATATATCCAAGAAGGTCTCCTCTTTCACAAGCCACTTTACTCGAATATAGACTTTGCATCAGAAACTGAGAGAGTCCCTCGCCATCACGCTCGTCTTCTACCCTCTGGCAGGTCGCCTGTCAACGCCAAAAAAAAAAATCCTTTATTGTGGATTGTAACAATGGGCCTGGTGCTGGATTCATCTATGCAACCTCGGATCTATTTGTAGCAGACATTGTTGTCCCCAAGTATGTTCCTTTGATTGTTCACTCTTTCTTTGACCATCAGGGAGCTGTAAATCATGATGGACACACCATGAGCCTCTTGCCAGTAAGGTTTCTTATTTAACCCTTGAAGGAATGAATTTATATTATTATTTTCGATATGTAAAAATCAAAATCATTTGGTTTGTTTGGAAACGGTTCCGATATTTTTAAATTTACAAAGAATTTCCAAGAAAATGAGGTATACGTTGATTTAATATTTCCTTTTTGATTTCGTTTTGATGCGGTTATAATTTGGTTTGAAATCGGATTTTGGAAAATAAGTGAAGATATTCAAGGAATTAAGGTTTTAATCGATATTCCCTTTTGGCTCGGTTTGAAACAATTTCAGTTCGGATTGGTTTTAAGAAAACATACGAAAGATTTCTGAAGAAAATGGAGGTTTGAATAAAATCATAAAATTACATAAGTCATTTCCATAAAATGGAAACGTTTTTATTTTTTTCTACATAATTCATTTCAATAAAACAAAATCGTTTGAATAAAATGTAACATGTTAATTTTCATAAAAAATGACCTATGTTACATTTTTCTACGGAAATTATTCATTGTCAATAAAGTCGTCGGAAGAAGATGAAGGAGACAGAGGAGGAGAAGTCGGAGAAGTCTGGAAGGACGAATGAGAAGAAGAAGAAGAAGAAAATGTAAATATGCCTGTAAAAATCAATGTCTCGGCGAGCTCATTCCCGACGAGCTCAATCTCGGCAGAAATTGAAGTTTCGGTGATCTCAGAAGTCCTTGCCTGAGTCTTGGCAAGCGCAGTCCCGACGAGCTAAGTCTCGGGAGAAATTGAAGTCTCAGCCTCAGTCCTGACGAGCTCAGTCCCATCATAACTAGAAGAAAAAGCCAATCCACTCGACGGAGGAAGCTCCAGCCGGACCGTGAGCAACATGAAAGCAACCGGAGAAGCAATGGATGTAAGTAGAACTAGTAAAACAAATATTGATTACATAGAACTAGTAAAACTGTAGAATTAAATGAGTATAATTAGTAAAACTGTATAATTGTTTGAGTAGAACTAGTAAAATTGTATAATTGTATAAATAGAACTACTAAAATTGTATATTTTTTTATGTAGAACTAGTAAAACTATATAAATTTTTACGTAGAACTAGTAAAATTGTATAATCGATTAAGTAGCACTTGGAAAACTGTATAATTGTGTGAGTAGAACTAGTAAAACTGTAAAAATGTTTACGTATAACTAGTAAAGCTGTATAATTGATTAAGTAGAACTAGTAAAATTATATAATTGTGTGAGTATAACTAGTAAAACTGTAAAAATATTTATGTAGAACTAGTAAAACTGTATAATTGTGTAAGTAGAACTAGTAGAACTGTATAATTGTATAACCAGAACTAGTAAAAATGTATAATTGTTTAAGTAGAACTAATAAAACTATAAAATTGTATAAGTAGAACTAGTAAAATTGTATAGTTGTTTAAGTATAACTAGTAAAACTGTAAAAATATTTACGTATAACTAGTAAAACTGTATAATTGTTTAAGTAGAACTAGTAAATCTGTAAAAATGTTTACGTAAAACTAGTAAAACTGTATAAATGATTAAGTAAAACTAGTAAAATTGTATAATTGATTAAGTAAAACTAGTAAAATTGTATAATTGATTAAGTAAAACTAGTAAAATTGAATATATTCTTTAAGTAGAGCTAGTAAAACTATATAATTTATTATTATAACTTCAGTAAAACTGTATACTTCTTTTGCATAATTGGTTTAACTGAATATTATTGTTTGTTGTTTGTTGTAGGATTCCATGGGTGATTGTGAGGTGATACCTCATTTGGCAATGCACTTCCATTCCATCTAATACCATAAGAATATCAAGATCTCAACGAGGTATTTCATTTATGAAACATTGGAAAATCTTGAGAAGTTGTAGCCTCGATGAGCAAAAAAGAGCGGAAGCGGTTTGAAAGGCACCCACAGTTTAAGCATATATTCGACATGCCAAAAGACATGAACCACAATGTTCAGGGCATGTGGATGCTTCTCCTCCGAAATGTCTGCATTAAAAAGAAGAATGAAGCTTGGTTTGTTGTGAATGACGTTTCCATCCGGTACATTTTAAGGGAACACACATTGATTTCGGGGTTCAACTGCTGTAAACTCGCTCAATTGGAAGGAAAATGGTAGCATAAGATTTGTTGAGAAGTACTTTGGAGCGGGGAAACTGACTGATATGTGGACGTCAAGGCAAAGCTTTTAGAGATGGAGCCTTCAACGGATCGGCTAAAGATGTTGGTCATATACTTCTTGTCTAGCATCATCGGTGGACAAACAAAGACAATGAAAGATGCCCGTCAGTAGACCCATTATTTCTGAGAGTTGTGGATGATCTGTAACTATGTCATTCATTTCCTTAGGGGAGATTGTCTTTTGAGCACATGCTTCGGGAGATTGCATACACAATAGACAATTTCGGAGGAGATGTGAAAGAGAATGTCTTGTGGCTAATTATCAAAATTTGTATTCCGCTGGAAGTAAATTTTTAATTGTGGTCTAAGTCATTGCTCTTACTTCTTATATTCTTATAATTAAAGATAACTACAACTTTTAGTGTTTTGCGTGTTTTTTTGTAATTGTTGGCATTTGAGGCCATTTTCGACTTGCATATGATGTTCTGAGAACGTGTTGTAGGCGCTGACCAAACTTGTCCCAAGATGTGCAAAGTCAAAGTTCAAAAAAATATATAATGAAGGGGTTTTCTCTTTAAAACATAAATGAAGCACTCAAAACTACTAAGGTATGACTACATACAACTATATTCAATCGTGACTAGTAAAACTATATAATTGTTTCAGTAATACTAGTAAAACTGTATACTTTTTTGTATAACTGGTATAACTTTTTTTGTGGTTTACATACGCAGCTCATTGAAACCATGCTTGTCTTAGCCTTCAGTGAAGAAGATCTCCTGCATGAAATGACAAAGCGTGATGACGACGACGATGCACATATTGCTGTTGTTGGCAGTTGGATGAGGAGTCTTAGAGTCGGACATGAAATTTGCTTTCAAAATATGTTTGAAGAGGATATGGCTGCCTGTGTGGAGGTGAAATAATATATGAAAGAAGAGGCCCATCGTCCACTACTAGCTACTCAGCCACCACAATACTCATTAGAAGCAAGAATACAAGAACTGAAGCATAAAGTGGATATGTTTGTTCAGCATATTGAGGAGAAAGTGGATATGTTAGTAGCACAGGTAAAGCAGCTTTAAGGTCAAGCGAGTGATGCAAGGAAAAGGGACAAGAAACGGGCCAGGGAGGAGTGAGTCGGTTATATTTGTTGAACTTATTTTAATATTTGTTTGAAGTTATGGTTAGGTAATTTTTTGGTATTTGTTTGAACTATTTTTGTAACTATGTTTACTAATATCTGGTTTTTTGAAAGTAGAACTATGCAACTATGAAAATATTAATAAGTAAAACCATAGCAGTTAGTTATGCAAGTAAAGTTTTACTAAGTAAAACTAGCGATGTTAGTTGTGCAACTACAGTATTACTAAGTAAAACTAAATCGGTTAGTTGAAGCAACTTAAGTATTAATGAGTAAAATTAGCGACGTTAGTTGTGCAACTGGAAATTATAACAAATATTTAAAGTAGAACAAAGATAATGCCAAACCAGTTTATTTAGTTTTACAACATCAAATCAAAGCAATATCCAACCAATTTTACTAGTTTTCCCCTAGCTTTTTATTTAAGGCTTTTATCTCCTTAAAAGTTGTTCAAACTGACGTTCCAAGCTTCGAATCTTTGAATTTTTGGAATCAAACTCCTCTTCATCTTTCCAATCTCTTCTTGGACACCATCAAACCAATGTTTCTTACAATGCAATTCATCATCCTAAAAATAAAAATATATGAGTTATAAGGTATATTAATAATTTAAAAGACAAATGAGCAATGATTTTCTAATTTCAAACTGATTACAAATTGAGTATTTTTTCCAGTATCGGTTTTGGTTTCAATTGTAACAACAACGATGATTAATCCATCACATGGACAAACTTTCAGAATCCCTTCGTCACTATCGGCCATAAAGTGAAGCTATCGTAATACTTCTTCAACCCGCTTCTTTTAATTGTAGCTAGGATCCATGGGATGAGAGATAGAGAAAGAGGGAGAGAGAGAACACGCAGAGAGAGAGACAGAAAGATATATATATATATACATATATATATATATATATTAGATTTTAGTTCCACATTAAAGAAGGAAATTTGGTTTGTGGGAAATTTTTTGAAATTTTAACATTTGGGAGGAAAATATTTCACAAGTAGGCGCCAAAAAAATTGCACTTAGTTATTCTGAAGTTTGTAGGGTTTTCATTTTAATTAGTTTTATCTTGCTAAATCTTATGTTTTGTCATTTATACAGTTGATTACTATCAATTGACTTATAATTATGAGTGTTTTATGCATTCAAATATTGTGAAAGTATATGAATGCAATTTTTCACAATAACTTAGGATATAATTGATAAAATGGCTTCAAAAGTGTAAGTAGTATATTGTCTATATTATTTCATAATAACAAACCAATGAAAAACAATTGTATCATTTTATTCATAATATGTTTGTAACATCAATTGTGATGTTTATAATATCAATTTGTCGATAATTCTTATTAACATAACATTTAATCATTTATACCAATATCATTTATATCAATTATACCAATTATACAGTTGTACAAGATATATCATTTATATTAGTTATACAATTGTATCAGTTATACCAGTTGTACCAGTTATACCAGTTGTATCAGTTATACAGTTGTACTAGATATATCATTTATATTAGTTATACAATTGTATCAGTTATACCAGTTGTATTAGTTGTACCAGTTATATCAGTTGTACCAATTATACTAGTTGTACCATAAATATTAAAACTAATGACAGTTGTCAAAAAAAATGTAGAACTAGTAAAACTAACGTTAATTATCCAAAACAAAGTATATCAGATATATCATTTATTTATGTTATATCAGTTATACCAGTTTACTAGTTGTACCAGTTGTACGAGTGGTACCAGAAATAGTAAAACTAGTGATAGTTGTCCAAAATAAAAATGTAGAACTAGTAAAACTAACGTTAGTTGTCCAAAAAAATTAGAACTAGTAAAACTAAAGATAATTGTCCAATAAAATAGTAGAACTCCGTTTACAAAAACCCAGTTTTACATAGTTTTACAAAACACAAAATCTCAAATGCCCCCCAAATAACAACCATTGGAGTCCTTGTCTTTGACACCTTTTATTTTTGGTCCTTGGAAGCCGTTCTCTAGTTGATGGAAACCTCTTAACTTTCTTTCTATCCTTCTTTTTGATGATACATGGAGGTATGATTTGCAATTTTTTGATATAATATGAGACTTCCTACTCTGCCATATCCAACACTACATAAATTTTCTTGTAATACGCCAATGCCCACAGCTCCGACCAATAGTATTTTGAGCATAAATCATGTAATTGGATATCACTACCTCTATCTTTGTGTCTTTTGATATCAATGAAAGCGGCTAATGCATCGACACATAGATACTTTTGAATATCAAACTCATGCAACTGCAACCTTTTGAGATTAAGTTCACCAAATATGGCTTTACATCGCTACCAATGACATTGTACTCCAACTCGTAACTGTTTAGCTCGGTCGTAATTAATCTCTCAGCAGTAGACCATGTGTCGTGCATACAGTTCTCCACTAACGACACTAATTTCCGTTTTAATGATCCAGAAGCGACATATTTCCTATAATTATTAAACCATTCAGAAAATTTTCTAATGATCGTGTCAACCATTGGGAGTAAGGAGTACTTCCATGCGGTTTTGAAAACATTGTTCAAAGACTCCACACAATGCTTGTGTCTATGTTGTATTTATATCCTGGAAAATAACATCTTTCCATTTTTGTTTCACAATGGTCTCCTCCAAATACTTGGCCGCAAAAAGAAATCTCGTCTTAAAAGCACTATAAGCACAGTTGATCTCAGTTACTGTATAAAGCCTACTACACTCCATGAGTCTCCATGCAACCACATATTTGTTGACGTTTGTAGCATGACCTTTCATATGTTTTGAAAAATGTCATATATAATATGTATGATGAGCGTTTGGATACAAAGTAGATATGACACCAATGAGACTTGGATATCTGACGGTTATAAAAACTGTTTCGAATGAGTACAATATTATTTTTTTCAACATCTCAAAAAACCAAAACTAACTTGCATTATTTTCACTATTGAGAACACCTAACGCTAACGCTATGGGATAATGATGACGATTAGGATTTTGAACTGTTGCAAACACAAGTACACCACCATATCCTTTTTTGAGGAAATTTGCATCTACACTTATCAATTTCCTCATGACTTGAAACCCTTAAATGCTAGCTCCCAAAGCGATGAATAAGTATTTGAAATTTTTGTCTTCATCCGCTTTCACACTTGTAATAATACCGAGACTGACCTACTCCAACATGTACAAATAACTATACAACATCTTGTAGTTTTCTTCTCGACTACCATGCAAATCATTGACATCTTTGTTGTTCCCTTTCATAGTAGTGGAGTATGATACCTTCACACTATATTTTTTCTTAACAAGATCCATAATATTTTTAGGAGCTGGAGTTTCTATTTTCTCTGGATAATTGTCGCTTAAAAGAGTTGCTCGGGTGTGCCTTTTCTCTTCTGGTTGCTGTCATTCTGACTAGATCGAGAGCATAAATGCATCTTGGTGTAGCTTTTAATCAAGAAATTATCTGTCTTCCCTATTCTTGTATCTTGTAAACCCTATTTACAGATTTCTTTATGATATTTTAGCACTAATTTGCTCTTATCTGACTTCTTTATAACATACCCAAAACAGTTCACAAATGCATCTCTATCCATCCATTCTTGCACTGCCTTCTTATTTGGAAATTCTTGATGAATATCCACACCTACACCGTCTTCTCATTCCTCTATAAACTGACTTGATTCTATAGTAGGTGTAAGTTGAAGATATAAATGACGCATATCTGACCTACCAATATTGCTATCCACATATTCATCGCCCTCTTCCTCCACGGCCTCATCCTCCACAGCCTCATCTTGTTGTTTATCGTCTTCATTGCCTACATACAAAGTTATGGCATTATCCTCATAGTTCATACCAAAAGAACTTCAATTTTCCACTCTAGAAATTTGCTCGGTTACATCCGATATAGTGATAACTTCCACATATAGCATACATCTACGATTTTATTTATCAACAGAGGTTAGATGAACACCAAGATCCTTATCATCAGAAATACTAAATTATTCCTCACATCTCATTAGTAATGGAATGTAACTCAATTTGAATTTCACTGAACATTCATCTAACCCAACCTTCTTGTATATCCTATCTTCTCCCATCGATAAAGTTATATCCTCTAATGATCACTTAATCATTAAAATATACATGCGACTCCGATATCTAAAATGTATGATGACATTGTTGCTCATTGTACACTGTCAATACAATACAAAATTTCAATCAATATTACTAGTTATCTCCAGTTATACTAGCTCTAATATATTCGAAGTAATACTATTTCATATATACTCATTAAAATACAATGTTTATTAGTTCTATTATTTTTATATATTTACTAGTTTTATTAGTTTTATTAGCTTTACTAGTTTTAATAGTTTTACTCGTTTTACTATATTCACTGGTTTTACTAGTTTAACTAGTTTTACTACATTCACTAGTTTTACTCGTTTTATTGCATTCACTAGTTTTAGAAAATTTTCATCGTTTTACTATATTTCACTGTTATACTAGTTTTACCGAGTTAACCTATCGCAAAAACCCATATTTCAATTACACCTACTCCAGTTTAATATGATTTTACCACATCAAATTTTAATGTATATTCTTAATAAACCTATAACATTGTTAAAACTTGTTGAATCGAGAGAATACAATGAAATCGATTGAAATCTCAGTTCAACGTTTATTTCAAATTGGATTTTGCAAAATCGACGAAGGTCGACGGAGAGAAGCAGAGCAGTAACTGAGGAGAAGCGAAGCAATAGCTGAGGAGAATCTGATAGGGAAGATTCGAGTAGACGAGAGATCGAGCTCGTCTAGGCCAGGTTTGAGCAAGGTTGTTCTTGACTTGTTTTGGTCTGGTCTTGGGTAGCTTTTGATGTAGTCTTCATCTTGAAGACTCTCTAATTATTATTGACTGATATCTTCAAGTTTGTGAATGCCCTTGACTCCCAAAGCATCCTCTTGATCCACTTTATCTCCTTCGAGTTGAATGAATGCTTGTCTTGGTCATATTCTATCCTTTCGTGTGTTCCTTAATATATTATTGGTATTATGTACTTTAAACCTATCAAATAAATATAAATATCTTTGTTTTGTGTGGAATTTTTGTCTTTGATGCTTAAGTGAGTGATATACCATGCTAAATTTTCCTTGGGTCTGGTTGAGCAAGTTGAGCGCATAATTAATGTAAGATCCGGACTGGGAATCTCACGAGGGTTGCAGAAGGGTAATCATGAATGGCGTGTGATGGATAATACACACAACGGGTTTGTAATCCATTGCCGGATGAGTGATACGATAAGCGGAAGTGAGCGAAATGGGTTGGTAACCCATAGAGAGTTCTAGCCTGCTGGTTGTTCAACACTCTTAGGATTCGAACAAAAAAAGTTTAGTAACGGGGTTGATCTAAGCTTACTGGTTGTTAAATACTTTTAGCATCAAAATATAGAGAGGGTAAGTAAAAGATGGATTGAATGACGCCACAAAATCTATGGGAAAAGAGTTTGATAAGTCGATAGTTTGCTCTTAAATTTGCTTCTCAAAACACTTAAAAGACATTGGAGCTATTGCTTGGCAAAAGATCGGTTTTCTTTATTTCATCAAAGTTGTTAAAAATACAAGACTGTGAAGTCCAAACAGTTATGCCGTTTTAGGGGACTTGAAGCCAATTAGATGAAAGGGATATACATAAACGCCTAATTAAATGGCCAAACAATGTTGTTGCTAACTAATTGATTCGACTACAAAACTAAAAAAGAAAGCAAATAACTTGGACAAAAAACACAAAGATTGGTTAGGAGATATCAAATAAATGAAATAATAATTTACATACATTTACGCTCCAACAACTAATTCTTGGAGATGTGTTGCGGTTTGGTGAGACTCTTTTAATCTTTGGAGTGCACCGTTTCACTTAGAGTAGAGGTGCTGAGTATGGTAAATTACTTATGTCTTGCAAGGAACGATATCTCGTAATGCTGGTCGACATCCTTTGCAGGCATGACTTGTCCATGTTATCCAAAAAGTCCATGATGTTGTTGCTTTATGTCGTCTTCAAGTTCCTTGGTGTTTGTCGCACGGTTGGAATAGTAAGAGTTATTTCGGGTGTGGTTCCAATGTCTTCATCATTCCCTCCCCCTTAAGAAGATTATGTTCTGAAAAATTGTTTATCTTGCATCAAACTAGAATAAATAAGTGACCTTAAACGTGGGTGATATGTTAAACTCACTTGGTAGCTCGATTTGGTAGGCATTTTCATTGTTCTTCTTGATGAATTTGTAAGGGCCATCTCCCCTTGGTGCGAGCTTGGACTTCCTCTATTGTGGAAAACGTTCCGTCCTCATATGAAGCCAAAACCAATCTCCTGGTTCGAATGTTAGCTATCTCTTCCCTTTGTCTGTATACTTCTTGTTCTGCTCTTATTTCTTTTCTAAGTTCTCCTTGACCGTTTGGTGTAGCTACTTGACTAATCTCGCTTTAGTTTCTCCTTCTTGACTAATCATTCATTCTTCGTAATTAATAACTTGTAGATCTAACGGTGTAAGTGGCTTTAAACCATAGACAACTTCAAAACGAGAGAGTTCAATAGCATAGTGGGGTACAAAATTATAAGTAAATTCAATAAAAGGAAGACAGTCAACAATTCCTGAGATTTTTTACCGACTGTAGCTGTCAACAAGGTTGAAAGATTACGGTTGACAACTTCAGTTTGTCCATTTGTCTGTGGGTGACAAGTTGTTGAGAAAAGAAGCTTTGTACCTAGCTTCCTCCATAAGGTAAATGGGGCTGAGAAATTTAGTATCTCAATCCGATACAATGGTAATTGGTACGCCATGATACTTTACTACTTCTTTAATTAACAAATCAGCCGTTTTGTGTAGCATCATTGATTTTGTTGCATGGAATAAAATGTCATTTTTGAAAACCAATCCACTTCAACAAAGTTGGAATCCTTGTTTATTATATTTGGTAATCTTAAGACAAATTCCATAGAAATATCTACCCAAGGCATGTCATAAATAGGCAAATGAATATATAAACCATGTGGATGTAACCTGGATTTTTCTCTAAGGAAAACGATGCATTTGGCACAAAAGTGCTCCACGTCTCTTTTCAATTGTGGCCAGAAAAAATGTTCAACGACTACACTGAGGGTTTTGTCAACTCCAAAGTGATCCATGAGTCCTCCTCTGTGTGTTTCTCTTATGATTAACTCATGTGTTGATCCTTAGGGAACATAAAGTTTTTTTTCTCTGTAAAGAAAGTAATATTGCTTGTAGAAGGATCCCATTCCACCTTTTATACATTGGATAGAAACTTATCCGAAGTCAGGGTCATCTCCATATATATTCTTGATATGTTCAAATTACAAGATCTTGGCCTCCATAGTAGCTATTAGAGCATGTCTCCTTGATAAGGCTTTAACTACAATGTTGTCTTTTTTTCTTCTTGTATTTGATCACATATGGAAAGGTCTCCACGAACTCTAGCACATGTCTTTTTAAATGTGGTTTGTCATTCTAGATATTTCAAATTATCGTGATCTGTATAAATAACAAACTCTTTAGACATAAGATAATGTTGTCAAGTTTCAAGAAATCTCACCAAGGCAAATAATTATTTTTCATACGTAGGATAATTTAGTGATGCTCCATGGAGTTTTTCACTAAAGAACACTACTGATTTGCCTCTTTGCCTTGTACAGCTCCAATTCATTTTCATGATGGATCACATTCAATCTAATATTTTATTAAAGTTTGGTAAAACAAGAACTGATGCATGAGTAAGGCTGTCCTTAAGCTTCTTCAAAGCGTTTTCTTGTTCTTCTCCCCAACTGAAGGTAATGTCTTTCTTGATGATGGAGATTAGATGGGCAGAATGGGTACTGAAATCTTTGAAAAACTGATGGTAGAAGCTGGTTAAACCATGAAATCTTCTTACGTGTCCAATGGCTGTAGGCGTCAGCCACTCTTGAATGGCTTTGATCTTTTTCTCATCTACTTTTATACCCTGAAAACTCACAACAAATCCTAGAAATACCAATTGATCAGTGAAAAAATTACATTTCTTAAAGTTGGCAAATAATCCTTCTAGGTGCAAAATCTCTAATACCTTTTCTAAGTGTATAAGATGATCAACAAGACATGAACTACATATCAGGATGTCATCGAAATAAACAACAACAAACTTACATATATATTCCCTAAGGACATGATTCATGAGCCTCATGAAGGTACTTGGGGTAACTGGTGAGTCCAAATGGTATAACTAGCCATTCATACAAGTCATGTTTGGTTTTGAATGCGGTTTTCCACTCATCTTCTTCTTTCATTCGGACTTGGTGGTATCCACTCTTCAAGTCGATCTTGGAGAAAATTATGGCCCCATTGAAATCTTCTAGCATGTCATCTAGCATTGGAATGGAATACTTTTACTTGATGGTTATTTTTTTATGTCTTAGAAATCAACAAAAATTCTCCTTTTTCCATCCTTCTTAGGTATCAACAGCACCGATGCGGCGCATGGACTTAGACTTTGTTGGATGTAGCCTTTGGACATCAAGTATTGGACTTGTTTCTCTAGGTCTTTGGCTTTTTCCGGATTAGTCCTATAAGAGGGTCGGTTAGGTAATGGTGATCCAGGTATTAAATCAATCTGGTAAGATGCCTCTAATGGGTGGTAAGCATGCATGTATTTCGTCGGGAAAAATGACTTTGAATTGTCCTATGAGCCGAAGCACATCCTCAAGTAGGAGCGACTCTTCTTTTCCTGACAACAAGATTTCTCTAAAGATCATTAGTAGCACTTGTAACTGTAATTCAATAGCTTTAGCTATGGTATTAGAAGTCATGTACAAGTTAGACTTACTTACATTGGCACTTTTAGTCATAGATTTTTGCATCTCGTTTTACTTTTGAATTTCCTTCTTGATTAATGACAATTTCGGCATTGTCACATATCATATTATCGTCCCATTGTTACGTTTGAGTTCTTTACAAGTACACACAATTATAGCTTCTTGTGGAGTGAGCGGAGCTAAGCTGTGTTTATGCTTGTCATGATTGAAGGTGTAAAAGTTAGTGTGGCCATTGTGGATGGTCTCTTTATCAAATTGCCAGGATCATCGTAGGAGAAGATGTTCTGCTTCCATTAGTACCACGTCACACTTCACTTGGTCCGAGTACCTTCCAATGTTTAATGGTACTATGACTTGTTCTGTGATTCTCAACTCAGTCTCATCGTTTAGTCACTTGAGTTTATAAGGGTGTGTGTGTCTGGTTATCTTGAGTCCTAGCTTATCAACAAGATACATACTAGCCACATTAGTTCAGGAACCTTCATCTATGATTAAACTACATATCTTAGACTCAATGCTGCAGCGAGTGTGAAAGATGTTCTCTCTCTGACAGTCTTGGGTTCAAATAGCGCACTGCAAGTTCGCCTAGTGACCAAGATCTCTCTTACCTCGGGGTAGTTAGTTACTTCATCATCGTATGAAATGGGTTGGTCGTTGGCTTCATCTTTATTTTCGTACTCGTCACTATCGTGGAGTAGTATCTTCCTTTGGTTTGGGCAATCTCTTTGCATATTTTCCCTCTCCCTAACACTTGAAACATGTTATATCATGGTTCCTTGGAAGTGGGGACTTACCTTGCTCAGGCGGGTTGCCTTTAGAAACCTCTGGTGTGACCTTCTTAGTTCTTGGGTCAACATCAACAACTTTGCCTTTGTGAATGCTTTTTTTGGGGTGGATTCCAAACATTCTTTCTGTGGGTGGTGTTAACAACCTTATTATCTACTCTGTTTGAATGGTTTAGTGCAACAAATCTTCGAAGTGCTTATAATTCTTCATTTCCACCTTTCGAGCGATTTGGTCTTGGAGTCCATCTAAGAATTGAGCCATCAAAGTTTCCTCGGAAACTTGCACTTCAAGATGGTTCTTGATAGTTTTGAATTCTTTAAAATAATCTTCTACAGTTCTGAGATAATTTATGAAATTTTTTTGTATATCTCGGTAATAGTATGTAGGAACAAAACTCTTGCATAATTGCGATCTCCTTTCATCCCAGTGATAAACTTGTACACGTCTTAGTATCCTCCTTTAGGCTACTTCTCTGTCCCACCATGTGAGAACATTGTCAGTTAATTGAAAATATGCTCCATCCTTCTCTCCTAGTCGATGTAAGCGTTGGGGTTGACTCTTTCGGCGAAAGTTGGGGCTACAAGTTTGACATCTCTTGTGGATGGTGTTCTTCTACTCATCTGTCCCATCCCCTATCTATGTTACTAAGTCGGTCTTGCCTTCTAGGTCTCGGGTCAGGGTCGGAGGGGGTCGAGATCGTCTTCAAGACTAGGTACAACATCGTCGGTGTCATCATCCATGGGATGGTGTGGGTGACGTTTTTGGGGAAGCTGTTGTTATTGTCTCCTCGATACATCAGCATTTGTTTGAGGAATCCCCAGTTTGTGTAGCTGATGCTCCATTTGGTTCATGTGATTATTGATGTCTCGTATAATGTTGAGAAGCTGCTGCATAGTAGCAGGTGGTGCATTGTTTTACATATTCTGTATATCCTGCGCACACTGAACAAATGGTCAAGTGTAAAGGAAATTCACGAGTTCAAACAAAACCAAAAGGAATCAAATCAATAAATCGGTGGAGATGCAAAGGAAAGATTACGATTTTTTGTAATATATTCAATAATCAAACAAAAAAACTAACAAATTCTTTTTTTGTAATATATTCGAAATTCAAACAAGGAAACTAACAAAATATTTTTTGTAAAGTTTTGACAGAAAGAAAACATTACGAAAATAAATTTTTACGATCTTCGGGCCTAAATGAAGGAAAACAGACGGATATCAAATTGCAAAAACAAAAAATTTTCTTTGGATTTTCTATTTGATAGATGTAACAAAATACAGCAAAACTTAAAAGAAAGTATGTGCGCAAATTACCTAGATAGGAACCTTTCGGCTCTGATACCAAGATGATGTAAGATCCAGACCGGGAATCTCACGAGGATGGCAGAAGGGTAGTTGTGAAGTGCGTATGATGGATGATGCACACAACGGATTGGTAACCCGTTGTCAGGTGAGTGACACTATAAGCGGAAGTGAGCGAAATGGGTTGGTAACCCGTAGTGAGTTCTATTCTGCTGGTTGTTCAACACTCTCAGGATTCGAATGTACAAGAGTTTAGTAACGGGATGGATCCAAGCCTACTAGTTGTTCAACACTCTTAGGACTTGAATATAGAGAGAGTAAGTAACAGATGGATCGAATAACGCCATAAACTCTATGGGGAAGAAGTTTGATAAGTCGATAGTTTGCTCTCAAGTTTGCCTCTCACAACACTTATAAGACTTTGGAAGGTTTTGCTTGGAAAAAACTCGGCTTTGCTAGGCAAAAAATCGGTTTTGCTAGGCAAAAAATCGATTTTGCTTGGCAAAAAAATGGGTTTTTTATTTCATCAAAGTTGTTAAAAATACAATGCTATGAGGGAACTTTATATAGGAATCCAAACAGATATGCCTTTCTGAGGGACTTGAAGAAAATTAAATGAAAAGGGAAATACATAAATGTCTTATTAAATGGGAAATAATGTTATTACACAAAGATTACCTTTGCCCTCCAATGGCTCAGTCTTGGCAATGTGTTGCATTTTGGTGAGACTCTATTAATCCTTGGAGTGCACTGTTTGACTTAGAGAAGAGGTGTTGAGTATTGTAAATCGCTTATTTCCTGCAAAGAACGGTATCTCGTCATTTGGGTGTTCTAGTCGACATCCTTTGCAGGCCGTAACTTGTCCATGTTCTCCAAGAAGTCCATGATGTTGTTGCTCTGTTTCGTATACCAGTTCCATAGTATTGAGTAGTGCCTCCATGCTTTGGTTGAACCTTTCTCTTAGGTCTCTAGATCTTGATCTTGTCTTTGGTGCTTGCCGCACGGATGGAATGGTAAGAGTTATTTCGGGTGAGGTTCCTATGTCTTCGTCAATACTGATATCTTTGATGATTTAGTAGACTTCCTTGGACTCCAAAATATTCATGTGAGCTTGTACCGAGAGATCAAATCATTCTCTAAGTCTCTTGGTCATGGATCATATCTCTGGAACCTTTTTAAGTTTATGTACATGGTTTGGGACTTGGTTTGGGGCGACAACCTCATGAACGTCTACATGTAAGAGGAAAAGACCTGATCCTTGCAACTTGGGAATAAAACATGACCAATATAGTGGCGTCCAGCATCGAAAGGTGGAATCTTGGAAGAAGATGAAGCTTCGATAGTTGAGAAGACACACTTTCCACGACACATGACAAGGCAAGATAATTCACCAAAAGGTAGGATAGTAGAAAAATGAGATTTAAAGAAGTGCAACAGTGCTTATTGGAAAAATATGCTCGGTAATGTAGAAAAAATGGAGAACATCACCAAATTTTATAGGTGAGAGGTAATGAGAACATTTGCTTCAAATAACGGTGTCATAAACATAAGGCAAAAAAAAATCCAGAGATTTGTTTGTAATTTTAACCTTGAGCAATGCTCCAAAAAAAATCACATGGCATTCGGTAACTAACATAACAGGAGCAGTGGTACACACCTGGGAAGAACCAGTTAGCATACATATCAAAGTATGCAACAGGGAGCACAAATGTCTGACATGTTGTTCAGTATGGTCATATTTCCATGAGACATCATTTTTGTACATATAGAACATTCATATATAAGGGTGGCAGGAATCTGATCGGAAGGCAAAGCGCTGGAGCAGCTAGAACTCGGCCAACATGAGATGTCGTCACAGAGGCTGGTAAGATGGTTGACAAGATTATAAATTTATCATAGTCGAAAAGCTGAAGAACGTCGGATCCCATGCCTGAAAGATTGAATCGGCAAAGGTAGGGAACCTAAACTTTTATTCTAATAATTTTTCTTTTTGCTTGCTACATTATTTTCTGGGGGAATATTCTCTTATGCATATCCTCAGAGTTCTCATTTCTCTATGTAATATTAACCTCCGGGAAATATTCTGTAATTGATTGCTCATTACCCTTCATACATATTCTTTGATGCATCCCCCCGAGTTTATTGTCATTTCTTTGATTGTTTGTTACATTACCCTCTGGAGGAAATATTTGTGCATCTCCTCAGGGTCAATTTATCTGATTACTTATTACATTATCCTCTATGGGAATATTCTCTCATGCATCATCTTACGATCTTTGTCATTTCTTTGATTATTTTTCTATTACCCCCGGGGGCATATTCTCTGATGCATCCCTTTGTGGTTTTTATCATTTCTTTAATTATTTATTATATTAACATTCATGGACATATTCTACTTTTTTTTTGTATTACTCTTCAAAAGCATATTCTCTAATGCATCTCCTCGAGATCTTTGTCATTTCTCTTTTTGTTCTAATAGCCTCCAAAGGCATATTCTTTAATGCATCTCTTGAGAATTTTTTTCATTTCTCTGATTGTTTGTTACATTATTATCCGATGGCATTTTCTATTATGTATCTCTTTATGATCCTTGTCATTTCTCTGATTGTTTAATGCATTACCCTGTGAGACATATTATCTGATGCATATTCCTTCAGGGTCCTTGACATTTCTCTGATTTCTTATTGCATTACCTTCCGGAGTGCTTAAGTGGGGGCATATTTTATAATGCACCCCTTGAGGGTCCTTATTATTTTTATGATTTCTTGTTGTATTACCGTCTGGGGCTACATTCTGTGATGCATTCCTTCGGGATTCTTGTCATTTCTCTGATTGTTTGTTGTAATACACTCCTAAAGCATATTCTCTTATGTACCCCCTTCAATTTTTTTTGTTTCTCTAATAGCTTGTTACGATATTCTCTAGGGGCATATTCTATGATGCATGCCCTTGGGATCTTTGTCATTTTCTCTGATTGTTTGATGAATCCCCTCAGAAACTTTATCTTCTGTTTGATCACTTGATACATTGATTGTTGGAAGCATTCTCTCTATGGCTGTGTGTGTCCCTTAGGAAAATTGGCTGGTTCACTCCGCCACTCTAAGGGGTGTGTTTTTTGTTTGCTTGTGTTTCTTTGGTACCACATCTCCATGTGTTCGCCTTCAAAGACACATGTTGGCCAAGCCTTTAGCCAGCCTTCGGGTTAATATCTCTCCACAAAGAATTGATCAAATCAGCGTCTTTCGAATAAAATGGATAAAACAATTATTTTTTCCTAGGCGTACGGTATACCAAGACCAACCATGGACGACTTTCTGCCTTCCAAACAATGACAAGCTGCAAAGCCATGGGCAATTTTTGGGATAGGTTTTGTAAAAACTAGATCTCGGGTTTGACACATGGTATGTAAGTATACCAACTTGGTATGAGAAGTCGGACCATCATTGTTTCCAGACATTCCACTGAAACCATAACATGGAGACCAAAAGCCGCTCAAGGGATTATGGTCTAAAATCTTGGATGAATAGGAACATATGTGACAGTTAGCCCCCACCAGGATTTTCTTCGCCTAGAAAAAGAGAAAGAGATCGAGAGGAGGAGAATGGAGCGCAAATAAAAATATTAAAAGGCAACGATATGTCTATATACAGTCATATACTGAGAGAGATCGGAGAGCAAGTTAATTATATATTTTCTCTTAAGTGTATGGAAAGAAATAAGAAAGCTCTCAGCTCTCTCATATAGCCAAATTGGTGTAACCAAACACCCATCTAGCAGAAAATTATCTCGTTTGTACAATAAGATATCATACAATAAATTTTCACTAACCCTCGAAGCAAATACTTTTCGTTGATTGATGGCCTGAGTTAGACATTTTCTTTTTTTCTGTTCCGTATGGCCCCAAAAACCACCACTTCTCACTATGCATCTAGTACTTTCAAATACATCAATACAGTAAACGACGATAGGAAATGATATGCATCATGTTCGTCCCCCCCCCCAATTCCTTCTATCCATCACTCAAAATTTATTCCATCTAAAAACAAAATACATACGATCGTAGTATAACTTGCACACCTGAAACAACTTGATAAATATTCCCCAAACATTTATAATATTTAAAATAATATAATCTATCTGACGTCACATTCTCCAACTAAATACTTAAAATAATATTTTTAGTATTTGATGTAATATTTTTATTTTTAATCAATATAAAGTATTAATGATTTTTCATAACATTATATTAGTTGGAAGAACACAGTATTCAAAAGATAAATTGCTAATAATAAGAATTCCTTTGTTAATATTTTGAGTTTAGAAAGTAAACAAACCCTTGAGTTTCTTATAAGAAAGTTCATCAGCTAGTGCATAAGAGATATTTCTACTACATATGCAAAATTAAACGAAAAAATTAGTTTTTAAAAAGTTGAAGGAAAAAATAACATATTGCTAACAAAATTAGATTGATAATTATAAACATAAATTAACTTAATCTAAACAAATAAGAATCATACGAAAGGAGTTCAAAGTACAACAATAACAATCACCAACTAAATCATTATTTATGGATAATATTTTGGTAATTTTAGAAAATTACGATCAAATCTACATGAATATTGGTATTGTAGTAAAAAATTTAATTTGTGTAATATTTTGGTGATTATGTAAAAATATTTTGTTCTTGTAATGTGATTTTCAAATTTTTAATATTTTCTTAGGTTGCTATTATTGTTGTGTGAAATATGTTTGTTTATGCTATATAATATTAATAGTGTTTATTCAGTTTTGGTGTATTATTTAATTTTATATATTATAATTAATTTTATGAAGATATCTTTAAAATATTTATCATATATTTAATAATATGGATTAAAATAGAAATAGAAATAGTTAGTCTTATCTTTGTTGGCAAAAAGACAAAAAATAATTAGTAAGATTAATTGTAAGATATATAAAAATATAAGAAATAACATAGAAAAAGATTTTGAATAATGAAATCTCGAGGTAGCCTTAGGGTATTGCACCTGTTGTTTGCAAACGATTCTGTTTTTCTTTTATGTCAAACACAACAACAGGAGATCCAACTGGTTACACTGATATTGGTAGAGTGTAGCGAAGCATCAAGACAACTTATTAATCGAAGTAAATCTGACATCATTTTTGGTCACCAAGTGGAATAGGAAATAATAGAGATAATTCAAGAGATCATTGGTATACAGAACGCGGGAAAAACATGAATCTACCTCGATCTTCCGGAGGTGTTTATAGGCTGCAATTTTGCAACTTTAAAATTTATTGAGGAAAGGGTCAATAAAAGGATCAACTCTTGGAAATCAAAATTCCATCTCTCTCTGGGAAGAAAACTCTGATCAAGGCAGTAGTGCTAGCTCTTCCTACTTACTCGATGACGTGTTTCTTTCTACCTAAGGAGACTTGTAAAACTATCAATGCAACTTTGGCCAAGTTCTGGTGGAAGAACCAATATACATTCAAAGAGATTTACTGGATGGAGTGGCATAAACTATGCACAACAAAAGAAAAAGGAGGTTTGGGCTTCAGGGAACACGAAGGTTTCAATCAGGCGCTATTAGGGAAACAATTTTGGAGAATTGCGCAAAACTCATCGAGTCTTCTGCCTAGACTTATAAAAGAAAGGTATTTAGGAAAAACAATATCTTATCGGCTTCTGTTGACTCATGACTTTCATATGCTTGGCGAAGCATCCAAAAGACTCAGAAGCTTATGAAAGTTGGGATGCAAAAAACTTTTGGCAGTGGCTTGAATATTCAGATTGTAGAGGATCCATGGATTATGGATACATAACACAGACCTACAATGTTGAAAAATGGTTTCATTGAGGACTTAGTGACAATAAAATACTTCAAGGATCAGGGATCAGATCAGTGGCAGCTCACTAGGTTAAGAAAAGCTTTTTCTGAGGACTGTCAGCTTATCTGTAAAATATTGCCAAGCAAACAAGCCACAAGTATTCCTTTCAATTGGATTCATCAAACAAATGGGGATTACTCGTTTAAGTCTGGCTACAGATTTTGGTATGACGAGATCAAATACTTCGATAAGAAGAAGCTCATTCTTAACCCCAACTTGGATCCCTTATACTCGGAGATTCAGAAAGTTCGAATGAATCCTAAGATCAAATATTTAATGTGGAGAATTCTCTCCAACAACCTACCAACCAACCATAATCTACATATGAAAACTCTAACAACACAGATAGAGTGTGCTCGATGCAGAGCTGATAAGGAAGATGTGGGTCATCTGTTTTTCAAATGCTTGTACGCTCGTGCAGTTTGGGCAGCTACCCTTGCATGGTTTCTCTTTGCGCCAAAATCACAGGAATCGGTCTACGCTAATATGCACAATGCCTCTTGGAGGAAGATCAGAAGGACAATTTAAAATTTTGGGCATGAGTGTTATGGAGATCATGGAAGGCGAGGAAAGCATGGACCTTTCTAGGCAAACATTACCACCCCCTTGGAGTCGAGCAAAAAAGGTATGGATGATGTCGAGCAATGGAAGGAAGCGCATGAGACTGTTGATATGCAATTGGACCCAAATGTGTCAAACCTTCACCACAACAGAGGCGCTACGTTACAACTGCTCCTGAGAAGTGCTCCTGATCGGTGGTTACCACATGTGACAGGTACCTTCTATTGGAATGTAGATACATCATTGGTCAAAGACTCCAACGTCGGGTGTGGGATGGATCATTACGAACTACATCGGAAGAGTTAGACTATTTGGTATGAAAACCTATCCGCAAATGCCTTTAGCTCTTCACGCTGAAGCAGCAGCTTTAACTTGGGCAACATCTTGTTTATCTAACATAGGAAGTGTCAATGTTAGTTTCCATATAGATTTTCGGAATCTACATGTTGCCATTAAAAGCCCAGGAGAGTGGCCGAGTCTAGATGGTTTCATTCAAGACCATAAAGCTACTATGGATAGGATTCCAACCTTCAAGGTTGATCTCATTGGTAGGAAGACAAACGCAACAGCAGATGTAGTAGCTAAAACAGTTTGAAACAATAATATTTATTTTGCTTCGATTGATAATTGGTTGCCTAGATACTACAATTAATAAATGGTGATTGTTTGTAAATTTGGAATTAGAACTTGGTTCATGTGTTGAATGAAAAGATAGTATTGTGTTAAAAAAATTAAGAATAATGAAATCTAAAATTTGAAGACAAAATATCTAAAACTAAAAACTTAAGCATTTGAAAGCGTGTTAAACAACAGCAAAAATTCACAATTTGAGGATTTAGAGATTGATTGGAAATACACTTAGATATATAATTGGAAATACACTTAGATATATTTGATATATATATCTTACCGCATTACAAATTTTAAATGTTTATAAGAAAAATGAGATCAATACTGCATTCAAGAAAACAACTAAAAAATGTAAATCTTCTTATTCACTGAATCATTGACACACTCTCCATTGTCCATTGATCGTAATCCACCCACATAAATTAAAGTACGTATTAAACCCACCAACAATAATTTGTCACGTTGCCTGATACAACATCGTTTGCCCTTCAAATGGAAGTGACGGTGCAGTTGTTCGTGAGGGCTATATGTTTACTGAGCTTCTTATGTTCAAAGTTAATCAAACACACGATTCTCTTGTAGAACTTGGGTTGAACTAATTTCCCCAACACGTAAGCCCGAGATCTAACGGTGAAATTTAACCTCATCGGCACCGGAGCAGGAGGTGCTGGTGGATCCACGATCACGATGGGGCCTTTCTTCTTCTTGCTCTTTTTCGGAATTGGTGCAGGAGGTGGTGGTGGGATTAAGGTAGAACCACTTCCGTAGAGAGGAGTCTTGTCTCCAATCACATTCACTATCACCGTTCTTTGGCTTTTCCTCGACTGGTAAAATTTCTTAATCTGCAAAAAATAAAGGAGAGAGTCAAAACTGGAAGTGGCTCAAAAGTCAAAACTGAACTTTATTTTAAAGACTAAACGGTAAAAACATTTTTCTAGTGAATAAATCAAAATTAAAAATATATAAAAAGCAATAAATACCAAAACTATAGTTTGGTTATTTTCTACAATTTTCAAAATATATGTTCACAAGCTGACATTTTTATTTTTGTAAAATCTCATGTTTTTTTCTTGATAATATGCTATATTTTTCGTTTAACATGTGTATAACATATGACACGTTAATTTAATATGATATCACTCATACAAATTTTTTGATATTAATTAAATAAAAATAAAAATCATTATTTTTTTTTATTTATTTAAATATGATTTTGCCAAACATTACTTCATCTACTAAATAACCCTAAGTTTATCAGTATTTACATTTTTATTAAAGTTTTTTACCCTATCCCCAAAACAAGTGAACTGTTCAAAATTCGGTTTCAATTTGGTTATATATATAAAAAAACAAATAATAAAACACAAAATCGAATGTGCATTCCTGACGAACGCATGTGATGTAGCAATTATCAACCGACAAAATTGATCAGAGACAAAACCAAAAACCGAAACCGAACCGAATATTTTCCAATCTGAACCGGAAAAAACTTCGGTTGTTCATTTTTCAAAACTGAAGAAACCAAAAACTGAAAAGCTAATGTCCAACTAAAATATCTGGTGATAGCAACAGTTAAAATTGATGAACATGAATTTAAACATATATTAAAGAAAGATTTTGTACTTACAGTTCCTGAACCAATTGTGATCTGAGAGAAACTCAGATCGATCGGTGAAGAAGTAACATGAACACCAAAGAATGTGCCTGTGTTACGGTACATCATTCTCAACGTCGCGTTCATCGTGATCATGTCGGTTCCAATTCCTCCTGCATCTTGTCCAGCTTGGACCTTAAGTTGCTCAAATGTTATACTCTGTAATTCAATTCACAGATTTCGATTTAAGCACGATCTGACTTTGGATCTAGGATCCGATCTGAGTTATTGAAATGAAGTTTCTTCTATTCTTTTATCTGAGATTCACTAACCTTGACTGAGATTTTAGGCTTCTGAGGTTTAGCAGCTGCATAAAGAATCAACGAGAAGAAAGCAAAAAGCAAGGAGAATCCAACAATGAAGGCTAAGACATAGCATCGACGAGGCAAACCTTCATCTTTTCTCTCTCCATCATAAAGCAAACCTTCTTCTTCAATCATGGCAAACTTCTTGTCTCCGACCTGTTGCTTGCGCTTAGAGCCTGTGATCTTGGAGAAGCGGCTAGAGGAAGAGTGAGAATGTGGAGGAGATCCCATCGGGCTAAGAACCGGAGTCGAGTGGAACGATGTTGCCGTTTTCTCTCCATCGTGGGAGTCACGTGACGGAGATTGCACGAAGTAGGCTGGTCGACGGGGAGATCTAGTTGGCGATGAAGCCGAGAGGCTTGTTACCTCTGAGTCTGTCTTGGTGTGCATCTTGAGATTCAAGAAAATGGAAGACGAAAGAAGACGAAAGGGCAGAGTTATGTGCTTCTTTTGTACTGAATGGTTAGTCAGTTAATGAGTGGATTAGAGGGTCATTTGGATAGTTTTTTTACCGACTGGTAATCAGTAATTACTTAATTAGTGACTTAGTAAAATGTTCTTGTTTTTGTCGTGATAAGACCGTCTACTTGGATCTCCTTGATAACACTCGCACAGAAGTTTTATATATTCTCCCTTTCGGTCGTCCGGACCACGTCAAGCGAACCAAATCACGGATAAGGTCGCAAAACAAATGCTTCCTTCTACTACTTGTAATGTCATTATATATTTTCATTTATCGGACTGGATTCGACTTTTTTGTAATGATGGATAAGCCATCAAACTTTATTTGAAGTTGCTTGATGTGGTGTAGTTTGGTGGTTCTGCTTCCATGGCTTCATGCTTAAATTTATCTTATAAACTGATTTGAGAATCAGTATCCTCGCCATGGTTTGCTCTGCGTTGGAACTTAATTTTTATGACATGTTATGCCAGTATATGTTTAGGCAATTTTTCGACATATTTTTTGAGGAATAACCGGATTATGAAAATGAATAATGCGTCGCTGCAAACACTATAAAATAGTGTATTCATATATCAAATTAGAATTTATATGAATAAAAAAATGTTCATTCAAAAGTGGTGCTTAAAATTACATAATAGTAAATATATTATGGAGAAGTTATAGAAAAGTAATAAATATTGGGATCATTTTACGAAAAGATGAGCAAATCGTTATTAAACCACGCGCGTGTTGAGCTGAATGGGCCAGACTCAAGTTGGGTTTTAGTTAATGGACATTTAGTTTTATAACCTATACTTTTGTGTATGTATTTGATCACTTCATGGTTGACTTAGTAAAGACAATTATTATACTTTTAATTCTATGACTGACTAAAATTAGTAACCAAATTGTAAGCTCCATAATTTTTTAATAATGGCTCAAATAAATTGAGCATTATGTCAATAAATATACATGAAAAAGTCTCGTGGTTTATCTTATTCTAAGACGCATGGAAAAAAAACAATCTTTTCACTTTCATATTCTTCTTTTTTTTTTTTGGTGTTTATGTCTGAGAATATGTTAGACCAAAAAGTTATTAAGCACATTGGGCTTGAAACATGTTGATAATGTGAATATGAAATGGGCTTAAAAATTAGACTCATTAGGGAATAAGTGGAACTTAAGAAAGTCTCACATTGCTTAGGAGGAACTTTTTCCACTTGCATATATATGGAACAAAGTCACTAAGTGTCAAAATGGTTTATGGGGAGAACCAAAGGATCCACACGCGCGCACCACCACCACCACCGCCGCTTGCTCGTGCTCGTGTTCGTGTTCTGGGCTTTGGGCTTTGGGCTTTGGGCTTTGGGCTTTGGGCTTTGGGAATGTCTCGTCGTCGAGGAGTCCTATTTTTTGGCGACTGAAAATGAGATCGAACGACCTTACTGGACCGATCGATCCATCCTCACGAACATTTCCAGGATCGATCGGTACATTCCGGATCGACCGATCGCCTACAGGATCGATCGATCTGATTTTTGGATCGATCGATCGGGTTCAAAATCATTCTGGGATCCTGAATATCCTGAGCAATTCTATATTCTCGAAAACCCTAAAAACTCTTTGCTTTCTCTAAATTCACAGAAAAATGTTCTACTCTCTCTCATATTCGTTTCTATCTTTCAGAAACGATTTTTGCTCTTGAGTATATCGTAGATACTGTGTTCGCAGATTCCGAATTCGAGTGTTGCGAATCGGTCTATAAAAGGTTGTATCCTGGGATTCAAAAGGCGTATTAAAACCGTCACACTACGGGCGCTTTATTGAGTTAAGGAAAGAGACATCTCGCCTCCTTTCTGGATTCATAAAAATCGTTTTATAAATCGTGTTTTTACAAATTGATTTCTCCTTATATCACAAATTATCAAATCGTATTTTCTTATCCGGTTTTATAGCTCCTACAGTCTTAACTCAATAAATCCGCTTCTAGCAAATAGCTACAATCGGATTTAAGAAAAACGATTTTCATTTTTATTAAATCAATTTGTAATCGTTTCTGCGAACGCTGAAAAGCGAGATTGCAAAACGATATCGAACGATTTTATATTGGATCGATCGATCGTGATTTAAAGGATCAATCGATCTTGTGACGTCTCCGCGAACGCTACACAGCGAGATTGCGATTCGTTTGACTGGTTTAAACAAAACGTTTAAATCAAGTTTCTGACTATCGTTTCTTTTGTGAAACAGATGGCAAATAACGCGAACACTCTCAACAAAAGTGAGATTGCAATGATGGAGACGACTCAAGTCACTCCGAAAATGGCATTGGATACCAGTGGACTCCTTCCTGAAAAGTTTGATGGGAATGGATTTAAGAATTGGCAACAAAAGATGGTCTTTTATTTGACATCTCTGAATTTGAACAAATTCCTCACGGAGGATAAGCCAATCACTCCTGATGGAGACCTGGATGTGCGTACGCTATCCAGTATTGATGCATGGAAGCATTCAGACTTTCTGTGCAGAGGATGGATCCTTAGTCGTCTAGTAGACAACTTATACTCTGTCTACAACAATGACAAGGAATATCCCATAGCCAAGCATCTATGGATTGCTTTGGAAAGAAAGTACAAGTCTGAAAATGCTGGTTTTCAGAGATATGCTGTGGCTAAGCTTCTAGACTTTAAGATGGTGGATTCAAAACCCATCATGGATCAAGTTGAACAGTTGCAGTTGATCAACGTCGAGATTGCTTCAGAAGGTATGATTCTTCCTGAACAATTCGTCGTTGACTGCACCATTGAGAAGCTTCCACCAAGCTGGGTAGATTTCAAAAACTACCTTAAACACAAGCGAAAGCAGATGTCTCTGGAATCGCTGATCTCTAGGCTTCACAATGAAGCTGTAATTCGCCTCTCTAAGAATGAGGAAAAAGGGTATCAAGCATACCTAGCCGAACAATTTAAGGCAAAAGGCAAAGGCAAAACAGAGGAAAAGACTAGCAAGTTCAAGAACTTCAAGTCCTCTGGCTCCACAAGCTTCAAGAAGCAAACTTCTTATGATAAGAAGTATCGTGGAAAGTGTCATCATTGTGGCAAGATGGGTCATAAGGCAGATGTTTGTCGCAGTAAGCCTAAACAAAAGCGACATCATCATGCAAACCTGACAGAGGAAGATCTCTGCTGTGTTATCATTGACCAAGTCAACACCATTGAGGGAAATCCTCTAGATTGGTGGTACGACACAGGTGCTACGACCCACATATGTTTTGATAAGGACATGTTTAACACTTATCAAATATGCAACAATGATGAACAAGTGCTGATGGGAAACACCCAAACATCCAAGGTTGCAGGACGTGGTAAAGTAATCTTGAAGCTGACTTCAGGACATCAGATTACTCTCACCAACGTGAAGCATGTTCCAGACATGAGGAAGAATTTGATCTCTGGCACTCTCCTCAGCAAGGCTGGATTCTGCGCCAACTTTCATTCTGATAAGTTGGTACTTAAGAAAAATGGGGTGTATTTGGGAAAGGGCTTTGTTAAGAATGGACTGATCAAAATGAATGTATTGACAGTCGTTCCAAAAATTGTAAACAACAATTCTATTAATAACAATGCTCCAGTTGCTTATTTGGTCGAGTCTTTTGATATTTGGCATGAACGGTTAGGACATGTGAATTATAAATCGTTAAACCGATTAATGAATTCAAACCTAATACCAAAATGCAAACAAAGTAAAGACAAATGTGAAGTTTGCGTACAAGCAAAACTTACAAAACGACCATCACCACAAGTCCAGAGAAATACTGAACCTCTAGGATTAATCCACACAGATTTGTGCGATTTAAAGTATTTACCCACAAGAGGTGGTAAGAAGTATTTTGTGACCTTCATCAATGACTGCACAAAATACTGCTATATTTACTTGTTACAGAGCAAAAATGAAGCTCTTGATAAATTCAAGGAATATAAGCTAGAGGTTGAAAATCAACTCGAAAGAACTATTAAAATAGTTCGGAGTGATAGAGGTGGAGAATATGAAGGACAGTTTGATGCATTTTGCAGAGAAAATGGAATCATTCATCAAACAACAGCTCCTTACTCACCTGAATCCAATGGAGTTGCGGAAAGAAAAAACCGAACTCTAAAGGAAATGATGAATGCCATGATGCAAGAATCAGGCGTAACCCAGAACATGTGGGGGGAAGCTCTTATGACTTCTAATTATATTCTTAATAAGATTCCTAACAAAGTGACGGGAAAAACACCATATGAATTATGGAAAGGAACGGTTCCCTCATACAAATACCTGAAAGTGTGGGGGTGCTTAGCAAAAGTTGCAGTACCGCTTCCTAAAAAGGTCACAGTTGGACCAAAAACGGTTGATTGTATATTTATTGGATATGCACACAACAGTAGTGCTTATCGGTTTCTGGTTCACAAATCAGATATACCGGATATCCATGTAAATACAATAATGGAATCGCGAAATGCGTACTTCTTTGAAAATATTTTTCCTTGTAAGGATAAATTAACCCCTAAGCGGAATAGGGAAGAAAGAAACGCAAGCGAAGCAAGCACTCCTGATGGAGAAGTTGTTGAAATTGAACCCAGGCGTAGTAAACGGGCTCGGAAGGAAAAAACCTTTGGTGACGATTTTCTAATGATCTTACTCACTGAAAACAAACCAAAGACCTTCGCTGAAGCAATGTCTACGCCAGACGCACCTTATTGGAAGGAAGCCGTCAAAAGTGAGTTCGATTCCATTATGCAAAACCATACGTTTTACATAACCGATTTACCGGAAGGGTTCAAAGCTCTCGGTTGTAAATGGATTTTTAAAACCATATTAAAAACCGTTGGCGCAATTGATAAATACAAGGCTAGACTTGTAGTTCAAGGTTTCCGCCAAAAAGAAGGTCTAGACTTCTTTGATACATATTCTCCAGTGTCGAGAATAACTTCTATTAGAAATCTCGTAAGCATTGCAGCATTACGAAATCTGGAAATTCACCAGATGGATGTAAAAACTGCATTTCTAAACGGAGATTTAGAAGAAGAGATATATATGAAACAACCCGAAGGGTATGTTGTACCAGGACAAGAACATAAAGTATGTCGACTGGTGAAATCGCTGTATGGACTGAAACAAGCTCCAAAACAATGACATGAAAAATTTGACAGCGTCATGATGTCCAATGGAATCAGCATAAATGAAAGTGATAAGTGCATTTATTCAAAGACTACGAAAAATGCTTATGTCATGCTATGTTTATATGTAGATGATATGCTTATCCTAGGCAGCAACAACGATATCATCAATCAGACTAAAACCATGTTGCATGGACAGTTTGATATGAAAGATTTGGGGTTGGCTGATGTGATTCTAGGGATTAAAATCACTAGACATCCTGGCGGATACATATTATCCCAAGAACATTATGCTGAAAAGGTACTTGATAGATTTAAAGACTATTCAAGTGGAACCGCACAAACTCCTGTAGATACTACTCTTCATCTGACGAAAAATTCAGGTGAACCTGTATCACAGAATGAATATGCTCGAGTGATCGGAAGTCTAATGTACTTGACAAATTGTACAAGACCAGATCTAGCACACTCAGTGAATGTACTAAGTAGGTACACGAGCAATCCAGGACACACCCATTGGAAAGCTATAACCAGAGTATTGAATTACATAAGGTTTACCAAAAATTATGGGTTGCACTATGGTTCCGAACCTGCAGTTTTGGAAGGATACAGTGATGCCAACTGGATATCCGACTCCAAAAACTCAAAATCAACAAGTGGTTATATATTTACACTTGGAGGTGCTGCGGTATCCTGGAAATCTTGCAAACAAACGCTTCTGGCTAGATCAACAATGGAATCAGAATTCATTGCATTAGACAAAGCCGCAGAAGAAGCCGAGCATCTTCGCAATTTCTTGGAAGATATACCGATGTGGGAAAAACCAGTGTCATCAATACGCATACACTGTGATAACCAATCGGCTATAGCTCGTGCAAACAATAATTTTTACAATGGCAAGTCACGTCATATACGTAGACGACATAAGACCATTAGACAACTGATCTCAAGTGGTGTAATCTCACTCGATTACATAAAATCAGCTGATAATATTGCAGATCCTTTCACAAAAGGTCTGACACGAGATCAAGTTTTAAAATCATCAAGAGGAATGGGTTTAAAGCCTATGAACTAAAGATGAGATTTGATGGTAACCCCACCTACATGTTTTGATAGGTTCAAAGGGACAACTAAGTCAAATTAAGTCTAAAATAAACACTGTGAAACATTTGTTTCTACCCAGTTCCTAAAGATGACAACAGTGTTATCTGCATTTATATAGGTTAAGCATTGGCTTTTAATGAATTCATATATTCTAACCCAATGAAGTGAAGCAGATCACTTCGGGAAAAAGAATACAAATATGAAAGATCACCTTGTGAGTGTGAAATGAGGCCGTTTCTAGGAGAATAAATGAAAGGCTGTATTCTCCAAGTTCACTCATGAAAAACCAGGCTGTTCATGGCCAAAACGAACACAACAAGAGAACAAAAAGTTCTACGAGAAATATAACCGCGTTATATCTGTTGTCTCGGTTTATACTAGAAATCTGGGTGGTTCAAGACATCATGTTCACCCCCTGGCCTTGTAAACCCGACAGTTATCAACTATGATTGGTTCAATGCTGAAAAATGCAACCAAATCAGATACGGTTATCTTTTGTTTATACTCAAGAAAGTCTTTCTTTTAGCTTTCTTGATCCTAAAGAGTCTTTCAAAGTCACCCTCAGTTTAGAGTCATTTCTATTCATGTGGGGGATTGTTGGACCAAAATGTTATTAAGCACATTGGGCTTGAAACATGTTGATAATATGAATATGAAATGTGCTTAAAAATTAGACCCATTAGGGAATAAGTGGAACTTAAGAAAGTCCCACATTGCTTAGGAGGAACTTTTTCCACTTGCATATATATGGAACAAAGTCACTAAGTGTCAAAGTGGTTTATGGAGAGAACCAAAGGATCCACACGCGCGCACCACCACCACCACCGCCGCTCGCTCGTGCTCGTGTTCGTGTTCGTGTTCGTGTTCGTGTTCGTGTTCGTGTTCGTGCTCTAACATAGAAAAATGTATGTCAGCTTTTATTTTGAGTGTTGTGGAATAGTCGATATGTAGTTGTATAATGTGATTCTGATTGCATTAAAATCACTACAAACAATAAAAAAATTAGAAAATAGTATCTGGCCTCCACACAAACTGTTCTTCATTCATCAGATTTATTTTTGGTAGCAATTGTTGTATTTTGATTCTGTTTTGTATTATCATATTTTGCAATTATTCAATTTTACCATATCATATAAATCATGGTATTACACTTTCATGGTCGTCTTTTGATAGTTTTCATAATTCCTTGTCAAATGATCAGAAGGAATTGGCTCTACTGTTTAGCTCTTGTTCTTATTCAAGACCAACTTCTGAGTTACATTCGTCAATCCATGGCTACTCTTCATGTTTATTCGCCTCTTCCCAATATTTTTGGTCATATTCATCACCGTAATCAATCTCTGAGGCAGAAAAATCAGTTATTTTCGTATCCCATGGTTCAACTTTAAAGGTTTAACTCCCAAAAAAGCAAAATATTATAATTGTAACTTAAGTAAGATAGTTGACAAAAAAACTTAAATGACATGGGGTTCTCCCATATCCTAGAAATAACTTGGTTTCATTGCAGATTAATTTCCAAGTTATTCTACAGAGAAGAAGACAGCCCTAAAGCCAAAGTTGAAATAAATCCACCGAATACTAGCTATGAAATCAAGGTAAATCAGAATTTTTTTAATGTATGTAATCGTGATATGCTTTAAGTATCATGTCAATGGTCACCAATCAATGTCCAAATAATAAGATAATACTTAGAGATGATGGCTATCTAGTGACTGAAGAATAAGTGATTACTGATTCTATGCCACCACTAGAATATTGTGAGGAATCTGAAGCCAAATAAAAGCTATTGGTTGCAAAGAGATCATTGACTGCGCAAAGCAAAAAAGAAGAGACTGTGCAGCATGAAAATCTATTCCATATAAGTGTCATATTCAAAACAAGGAGTATAGTCAAATTGTTGATGGAGGGAGTTTACATACGTGGCTAGCACTATTCTAGTAGAAAAATTAGGTTTAACTATAAGAACCATTCAAAGCCTTATAAGTTATGGTTGAGTGATAGTGGTGAAATGAAGGTTACAAAAAAAGTTCTGATTTCATGTCGCATTAGAAAAATGAAGATGATGTGATATGTGATGTAGTACCAGTGTAAGCAGGTCATATTTTGTTACAGAAGTCTTGGAAATTTGATCACAGAGTTAAATAGGACAGTTTCACCAACAAGCACTCGTTTAAGTACAGAGACAAAAATCTTACTTTTGTTCATTTGACACCAAAAGAGAATTACCAAAATCAGCTAATACTTAAACAAAAGGAAGAGCGACAAGCTTTAAGTGACCCAAAAACTTACCACAAATAGGAGAGTGAGAATTTGATAAAAATCCAAATTAACACCTATGAGAGCAAACCCATGAGGAAAAACACACATTTGTTTTTGAGGTCGTGTGTGATAAAGAGAGAAATATGTTTCAAATCAGCCAATTGTTTTAATTATGTACGAAGAGGTATTTTAAGCTCTAACAATCTTGAGACTTTTATGCCAAGTTCTGTTGTTTCTTTACATCAGAATTTTGATGATATCTTTCCTATAGATGCATATAGTGGTTTACCACCAATTTGTGGGATTGAGCATAAAATTAATTTATATTAGGAACATCCATTCAGAACCAGCCAGCTTATAAGAAAAATCCAGAGGAGACGACGGAGCTTCCTATGAAAGTTAGTGAGCATATGAAAATGATATATTTGAGAGGACATTAGTTAATGTGCTATTTCAATGTTGCTAGTTCATAGTAAGGATGAGACTTGAAAGATGTGTGTTGATTTTAAGGTCATCAACAATACTAAGGTAAGGTATTAATGTCATATTCCTCTTTTGGATGATATGTTAGATGAATTGCATGGTTCATGTGTATTTTTTAAGATAGATCTTAAGAATGGTTATCAGCAAATTCACATAAAAAGGGTTATGAGGTGAAAATTGCTATTTTAAAAATCATGATTTATATAAATGGTCAGTGATTTTTTTTGTTTATCCTAATGCACGAAGCACTTACATGATATTAACAAATTATGTTCTCAGATCATTTATTGGTATTTTTATTGTTATCTACTTTGACAGCATTCTGGTTTTCAACAAAAAATTTAAAAAATCATGTTTAGAATTTAAAATACGTAGTAGAGTAATCATAAGAAGAAGTCTACATTTCACATAGATAAATTTTTTTCTAGACTTTGTGATGCAAATCAACAGCTGGACTGAAGCTAATATTCAGAGGCGTCTTTGTAGATGTGCAGAAGAGATACTCGTTCTGACAATTACAAGATGGGTAGGCGAATTGGACCACTCAAACTATGGATTGATCGAGATACACCAAGGATGATCCTGCAAACATGTTAGTGGGTTGAAGGTTCACGAATTCTAAGAGTTCTACTCGACGGTTAGCTAGGTTTAGACTTAGTGTTTTGTTCATAAAATTTCTAATTATTATTAATTGACATAAAAAGTTTAAATAATGCTGCCAATAAGTTTGTGGGCGACTTTCCTCTTGATTCATAAATTTTGCTCAAAACTCAAAGACAGCAAATACAATGCATAAAAACTGGCCCTAAATATTTGGGCCAACTTTGGACAAAATGATGAGAAGAAAAACAAAAAGACGAATGAAAGGCCTATCAAAAAGAAGATGGCCGAAAATTAGAGTAGAAGAAGAAGTTTACTACTCTAAACACACTACGGGTATTGCCTCGTTAAAACCCCCTTCAAAAAACCCAGTGGGACAAAACCAAAGGTAGGAAAAAGAGTACAATTTCTTAGCATGATTTTACGGTGTCTTTAATAAGTGATAGTAAAGACACCAAGTGAAGCTGGTCGTGCATGTATGATATCACCGATGAGGCTTGGAAGTGGTCAGAGTCTGGTCGAGCCGGTCGTGCCTGGTCCGTTTTCTTCTCGCTCCAGCAAGTGCTCTACGAGATGGTTGAACTTGAAGCCAATTGCTCTTGCCCATTGACGCGTAACTGGTCCACTTGGCAATTGAGGTGTGAGCTCTTCCAAGTTTGGCTCGTCAGATTTCCTTGCGTCTCTTATGTCCTCATCATTCCCTCCCTCTTCTGAAGGTTTTAACCTTAAAACTGGTTCATTACCTGCATCAAAAAAGATAAGTCAGCAACATTGAATGTAGAAGAAACGTTAAACTCACTTGGAAGCTCCAGTTGGTAGGCGTTGTCGTTGATATTCCGTATAATCTTGAATGGTCCGTCTCTTCTTGGCGCCAAGTTGTTCTTTCTCTTTGAGGGAATTGCTCGGTCTGCATATGGAGTCAAACCCAATCTCCTTCCTTGAAGCTTACAGCCTTGTGGCTCTTGTTGGCCTATATTTTGTAAGCTTCCGTCCTCTTTTCGATGTTGTCTCTGGCCCTCCGGTGAAGTTTCTTGACGAACTCGGCCTTGGTCTCGCCTTCTAAACTAACAATCTTGACTGGAGACAATGGTGTTAGGTCCACGGGCGACTGTGGGTTAAATCCGTAGAAAATCTCGAACGGAGATAGCTTTGTGGCCGAGTGGATAGCTCGGTTATAAAAAAATTCAATGAACGGTATGCTCTCGAGCTAGATGTTTAAGTTCCGTCCAATGGTGGCTTGAAGCAGGGTGGATAACATTCGGTTGACGACCTCTGTTTGACCAACGGTTTGCGGATGGCAAGTTGTCGAAAAGACTAATTTAGTTCCGAGCTTTTTCCAGAGAGATCTCCATAAATAGCTCAGGAACTTCGTATCTCGATCAGACACGATAGTCCTTGCCATGAAGTCGTACCACTTCCTTGAAAAACAAATTAGTGGTTTGACTCGCATTGTTCATCTGGACACACATAATGAAGTGTGCTATCTTCGAAAACCGGTCTACTACGACAAAGATGAAATCCTTGTGGTTTTGCTTTGGCAAGCCTAACACAAAGTCCAAGAATATGTTGGTCCAAGGTGTAGTAGGAATCGGCAGTGGCATATATAGGCCGTGGGGATGGGCATTTGACTTGGCCCGTTTACAGATCAAACATCGAGCACAATGGGCCTCGACATCTTGCCTCTGGCGTGGCCAAAAGAAATGCTCTTTTAGCATGGTGAGTGTCTTGTCTACTCCAAAGTGATTCATTAGTCCTCTTCTGTGAGCCTCCCTTAACAGCAGATCCCAAATGGATCCTTTCGGAATGCACAACCTCTTTTTGTTGAATAGGAATCCGTCAAAGAGATAATACTTGTTGTAGGCTCCCTTTCCAGAAATATCTCCTTGAAATCGTCATCTGTCTCATACAGATTCTTAATAAATTTGAATTCCAGCATTTTGGATTTCATGATTGAGATAAGTCTGTATCTCCAAAACAAGGCATCTGTGACGACGTTTTCCTTTCACTTCTTATACTTGATGACGTAAGGGAACGTCCCGATGAATTCTAGCTACCGTGCATGACGGCGCTTAAGTTTTGTTTGAACCTTGAGATGCTGAATGGTTTGGTAGTCGGTGCGAATAACACACTCTCGGGCGAGCAAGTAATGCTGCCATATCTACATGGCTCTAACCAATGCGTATAACTCTTTATCGTAAGTAGGATAGTTCAACGGCACACCGCTGAGCTTCTTACTGAAATACACAACTGGTTTGCCTCCTTTCGTTAACACGGCTCCAATCCCGATGCCAGATGCATCACATTCGACTTCGAACGTCCTGTTGAAGTTCGGGAGTGCTAAAAGGGGGCGTGATTCAATTTGTCCTTAAAGAGCTGAAAAGCTCGATCTTGCTCTTCTCCCCCATGAGAACTCGCGAATCTTCTTGATCACGGACATTAGCGGGGCCGCGATGGTGCTAAAGTCTCGGACAAAACGCCTGTAAAAATTTGCTAAGCTGTGGAAACTCCGCACTAGACTGATGCTAGGCGGTGTGGGCCAATCCTTTATGGCCTTAATCTTTTCCTAGTCTACCATTAAGCCTCACGAGCTTACGACAAAGCCGAGGAACACGACTTGATCAGTTCAGAACGTGCACTTCTTGAGATTCGCGTACAACTTCTCTTTTTGAAGTTTTCGGATCACCATCTCGAGATATAACACATGGTCAGAGTACGACACACTATAGATAAGGATGTCGTCAAAATAAACAGCGACAAACTTACTAATGTATGGTCTAAGAACGTGGTTCATTATACACATAAACAAACTTGAGGCATTTGAGAGTCCAAATGGCATGACCAACCATTCATACAACCCTCGTTTCGTCTTGAATGCGGTATTCCATTCATCTCCTTCCCGCATTCTGACTTGGTGATAACCGCTCTTTAGGTCTATCTTAGAAAACACGGTAGCACCACTGTGCTCATCTAACATATTGTCAGATCTCGGGATCGGATGTCGATACTTTATGGTGATGTTGTTGATGACTCGAAAATCTAAACACATCCTCCAACTGTCGTCCTTCTTTGGGACTAGAAGGACCAGAATCGCGCACGGACTGAGACTTTCCCTGTCGTACCTTTGGGACATCAGTTCCCATATATGACGCTCAAGTTCTTGAGCTTCCTCCGGATTAACTCGGTAAGCGGCTCGGTTGGGCAGTTAGGCACCCGAAATGAAATCAATATTATGCGCAATCCCTTTAATTTGCGGCAGTCCAGGAGGCAACTCCTCGGGGAATACACCCGCATAACTCTCGAGCAATTCGTTCACCTCAGCTGAAAGCTTGAGGTCTATGCTTCGAAAGCTCAGAAACTCCTTGTACATTAAAAGGATAGCAGGCAGATCCTTTCGGCCCATGGCTTTTCGGATGTCGCCGGAGTTGATAAGAAAGTTTTCATTTCTCTTTCTTTTGTCCTTGGCCATTTGATCCTGCATCTCACATACTTTACAATGAGTTAACGTTGCTAACTTATACTTGCGCCGTTCATGCTCGAATGTGTATAAGTTGGTCCGTCAGTTGTGTAGTTTCTTTACCGAATTGCCACGGACGTCCTAGAAGGAGATGGTCGGATTGCATCATCACTAAATCACATAACAATTGATCACTGTAATGTCCCATACTGAATGAAACGTTCACTTGATCATATATGGGTAGTATGACATTGCCGTTGAGCCATCTCAACTTATATGGGTGCGGATGCTTGGTTCTCTTTAAACTGAGCTTATCTACCATATAAGCACTGGCTACGTTCGTGCACGAACTTACGTCTATAATCAGCGAGCACACTTTTCTTTGAATTTTGAATCGAGAGTGGAATATGTTCACTCGCTGAACTACCTCGTCAGGATAAACCATCGTGTTGAGAATTCGCCTCATCATCAAGAGCTCTCCGGTGTTTGGGTATTTAAGGTTGTCTTCTCCAGACTTGTTCGGGTCATCCTATGCTTCATCATGTGATTCATATTCTTTAGCTGGAGTGAGAATTACAGCTCATTGGTCAGGACACTCCCAAGCCATATGTTCTCGTCCATTGCACTTAAAGCACGGGATGTCTCGACTTCTTGTAGAAGGAGTGATAGCGGCTTGTTGAGGCGTGCTAGGGCCCGGCCGTGGAGTCTTGGAAAAATCACTCACCTTAGCCTTAAACCGGTTATCTACTAGCGTCTGAGTGCTACTCCTTTCCATTAGTTTGAAACTCGGATTCCATGTTGTTTTTGGTCGAGAAATAGTCGCTGACTTGCGCTTGTTCTGTTGCTTGATCTGAATATCTAGATGTAGAAACTCTTCGAGATCATGATAAGTATATCTCTCCACTTTCCGAGAAATCCGCTCTTGCAATCCGTAAACAAATTGCGCCATTAAGCTCTCCAGAGAATCCTTGATCTCCAAACGGTTCCGCAGATGCTCGAACTCCTAGTAATATTCCTCCACACTTTTATTTCCTTGAGTCAAACGTCAGAAACGTTTTTGCATGTCTCGGTGGAAGTGTGGTGGAACATACCGTCTTCTCATAATATACTTGAGCTCCTCCCAAACTATTATGCTTATATACTGATTTCTCCTTCTTTTGGTACATTCTCGGTCCCACCATATAAGAGCATGGTCGATGAACTTAGTTGTAGCTAAGGCGACTCTCCTCGTATCAGCGTATCTATATTATTCGAAGATATGCTCCATGTGTCTTTCCCAATCCAGATAAGCTTCGGGATCCACCCTTCCGACAAAGGTCGGTGCAGAGAGCTTAACATCGGGAGCTTGCGGGAGTGGTGGTGGCGGCGGTGGAGGTTGAAACTCCGGTGTGGTGGTTGATATGGTGGTGGTGGTGGTGGTGTATGAGCATAAAATGGCAGTGGTGGGGCTTGATGTTCTCCGTAGCCACGAGCTGCTCCTTGACAAGCTGATTTCGGGATCTCGGCTCTCGTCGCAACTAGGAGCTCGCCTAGTCGGTCCATGCTCGCGGCCATTGCATTGATTTGGCCATTCAGATTCTTTAACATGTGCAACATGGCACTATTGACGTCAGCGGAGTCCGACTTGTCGGACATTCCGTTTCTCTCGAGGAGATCCAGAATAAGAAAAAACTAAAAGATTCGAGGGGACTCAAACCCTTTTGTTCTTTGTTTTGTCTCTACCTAGATAACTAAACCATGTAGGACTTGGTTTGTAATTCCTAGTTCAATTGGGGCTAGTAATGCAATTCTAAATGTTCTAGGGACTAAGTATGCAATTAAATGTATTCTAAGGATCTAATGTGCAATTAATTTTTTTTGGGACTAATATGAAATTCTAAAAGTCCTAGGGAGTAAGGGTTGCAATTTCAAAACATCCTAGGGGTCAATATGCAATTAAAACTATCCTAAGGACCAAGTATGAAAATAAAATTTTAACCTATGACCAATTTATTAAATTCAGATGACCTAAGGACTAATTAATGCAAGTATCCTAAACTAGGAAACCCTAAATGTCTATATGACAGATTTTAATGCAAACAAAATATATAACAAAATTTTAGCTTAAGTTTAATGCAAATAAAAACTATGTGATAAATTAATACAAATAAAAACTATATGTTAAATTTATGCAAATAAAAAAAACTATATGCTAAATTTAACCTAAGCTTCTATATGCATAAAATTTTTAAAACTCTAGAAAAGAACTAAAAAAATGGTGTACTCATAAGCTAAATTAACTTAAACCTATCAGTCGAGCTATCCTAATTAAATTAGAAAAATCGTGATCTAAAAAATAAAAAATTCTATCTATGTGCCTAACGTGAATGAATGACAAATCAATTAACCTAATGATCTAGCTAGACAAGTGAATATAATTAATCAAGCAACCTAAAAATTCTAAAAGTAGATCGTGAGGAAAAAAAAAACTTATGCAACTAATGGATGCTAGACACAAAAACAACAGATCGTAAGTGCAAGTAAGAAGAGAAGAACCTTATCTCTCCTTACCTTGTGTAGATCGCATGGAATGGAGGCTGATTGTGGAAAGTGAGTGATAGATCGCGAATGATAGAGACCAGATCGTGACTTAAACCTGAAATACTTAACAAACAAATCAAAAATAACAAGAAAGAAAACAAAGGATAGGGTTTATACACTACCCTGCGTCATGAGCTTCAACTCTAATACCAAGCTGATACAAATCAGCAGCTGGACTGAAGCTAATATTCAGAGGCGTGTCTATGGATGTGCAGAAGAGATACACATTCTGACAATCACAAGATGGGAAGGCGAATTGACCACTCAAACTATGGAATGATCGAGATACACCAAGGATGATCCTGCAAGCACGTTAGTGGGTTGAAGGTTCACGAATTCTAAGAGTTCTACTCTACGGCTAGCTAGGTTTAGACTTAGGGTTTTGTTCATAAAAGTTCTAATTATTATTAATTGACATAAAGAGTTTAAATAGTGCTGCCAATAAGTTCGTGGGCAAATTTCCTCTTGACTCATAAAGAATTTGGCCCAAAACTCAAAGACAACAAATGCAATGCATAAAAACTGGGTCTTAAACATTTGGGCTAACTTGGGACAAAATGATGATAAGAAAACAAAAAAAAGGAATGAAAGGTCCATCAAAAGGAAGATGCCCAAAAATTAGAGTAGAAGAAGAAGTCTTCTTCTCTAAACATACTAAGTGTATTGCCTCGTTAAAACCCCCTTCGGAAAACCCAGTGGGACAAAACCGAAAGTAGGAAAAAAAGTATAATTCCTTAGCATGATTTTACGGTGTCTTTACTTAGTGATAGTAAAGACACCAAGTGAAGCTGGTCGTGCATGTAGGAGATCACCGGTGAGGCGTGGAAGTGGTCCGAGTCTGGTCGAGCTGGTTGTGCCTGGTCCGTCTTCTTCCCGCTCCAGCAAGTGCTCCACGAGATGGTTAAACTTGAAGTTAATTGCTCTTCCCCGTTGACGCGTAATTTTTCCACTTGGCACTTGCGGTGTGAGATCCTCCAAGTTTAGCTTGTCAGATGTCCTTGCGTCTCCCATGTCCTCATCACTTTGTTATGAGTGCACATGGTATACATGTTAATGAAAAAAGGTGATAGCTATCCGAAAATGGTCTAGTCCACAGACTTCGAAAAATGCAAAGTTTTCATGGTGTTGATGATTTCTACAAGAGGTTTATAAGAGACGTTAACACAATTGCTATCCCATTCAGTGAAGTGTTAAAAAATTAAGAAGAAGGGATAAAGATTAAGAAGAAGCATTCTAACTGTTGAGTGGGAATCTTACGAATACACCTTTATTGTATTTGCCTGATTTTCAAAAGACCTTAGAGATCCATCTGTTGTAAGAAATTAGAGTACCAATGCGGAAGAAGAATCCAATTGCTTACTTTGTTGAATGGAGCAACTTTGAACTATCATGTGACAAGGAGTCGTACACTTTAGTCAGGGTTTCGCAAACATGGTAGCATTATTTATGGCCTACGACATTTTTTTGTAACTCACTGATCATGAGTCTTTGAAGCACAAAAAATAAACAAATGTCATGCAGATTGGGTAGAATTTAATAAAACATTTTATTCTGTCATTCAAAATAAATAAAGTAAAGAAAATATTGTGGCTGATGCATTTTCTAGAAGGTATTTTTAATGCATAGTTTTTATGCATTCAAAACTGTATGATTTTGATTTTGATTTTAAAGATGTATTCAACCTTGTGAAAAGTTTGTTTATATGAAGTTTTTAGAAAATAAGTTTTTCTATTTCATAAGAATAAACTATGTGTGTCTAATTGTGTTTTAGAGACTTTTTTTGCTTAGGAAAACATCAAAGACTAATGCAGCATTTTGGAGTTATTAAAATGTTGAATATCTTACATGCAAAAATTAATTGGAGATACATGAAGGGAGATATGATTACAGTCTGAGTCAGATGTGTAATTTTCAAACAAATTAATTAAAAATTGTAGCCGCTTATGTATACTCATTTTTATGTCACATTGGATTTTGTGCTAAGACTGTCTAGAACTAGGAAACATAGAGATTTTGTCTTTGTGGTTGTTATAGATTTTAGATGGCACATTTAATTCCATGTCACAAAACTGATTTTTTTTTCACATGTTGCTGAATTTGTTCTTTAGAGAATATATCTCATTTTATGACATGCATGGAACCATTGTTTCTAATAGCAATGTTAAGTTCTTAAGCTACTTTTTGGAAGTTTTTTAGGTAGGTTAGGAGCTAAGCTGTTTTTTTTCAACCAAACATCATTTGGAAATGGTCAAACTGAAGTAATGAATATAACTTTGAAAACAAAATTTGGTGTTATCATAAAAAAGAACATCAACAGTTCAAAATATTATTTGTCACATGTGGAGATTACTTATAATCATGATGTCCTTTTTGCTATTAAGTTTTCATATTTTCAGATTTTCTCTAGATTTAATCTCTTTGACTCTATTGTCTTTCCAACATATCTGTGATGGACAATGACGAATATCCTTCAAGTAGTGGTGGACAATCTTCAATAAATGCCTCACAACCTATTGTAGTAATTTCTTTTTATCATTTAAAAAGAACTAATAGATCAAGTGCATGAGATCATTTTATAATAAGGAAAAATTAGAATGGTCAAGAGAGAGCATATTGTACAAAAGTTCGAAACATATCCAACAGTTCGAAAGATTATTTTTCACATGTGGTTGCCAAATAGCAAACATCAAAAAAAAAATTCATTATGTTACATGGTTACAATGACGAAGATTGATGATAAAGTTGCTTGGAATAAGTTTAGCCTAATAATTATTCAACATAGTTATTCTTTTTTGCAGTTGAATATGAAGAACTTAGGGATTATCTTAGTTATTTGAATCTTGATTATAAGAGTTATACTAGAAACATTGCTGCAGCTGATGTAATTAAAACTTGGGAAAAAGTAAAACAAAAATTGAAGTTTGAATTGGAAAATATTCCTACTTGGATATGTTTAACTTCTGATTGTTGGACTGCTTCAATCTATGGGGATGGATTTATAGTGTTAACTACGTATTATGTTGATGCAAAGTGGATATTGCATAGCAATATTTTATCTTTCTGTGATATACTTCCTCCACACATTTGGCTAATGATTTTAACAAAAAACTGCTAGTAACATCTAGGCTTTACTATCTACCCGTTATTGGATACAATGTTACATGCTTAATCATGAAGGTATAAGTTCTATTATCTATTGATTATCATGATTAGTTTGTGTTATTGATGATGAATGTATAAAAGTGTTATAAATTTGTAGATATTAGCAATATTTTTTCTTTCTGTGATATACTTCCTCCACACATATGGCTAATAATTTTAACAAATAGCTGCTAGTAACATCTAGGCTTTACTATCTACTCGTTATTGGATACATGGTTACGCGCTTAATCATGAAGGTATAAGTTCTATTGTCTATTGATTATCATGATTAATTTGTGTTATTGATGATGAATGTATAAAAGTGTTATAAATTTGTAGATAATAATGATGAAGGTGAGACGGTTGTTATTCAATATATTCCAAATGATAGCAATCACACATCCACCAAAGATGTGGAAGAACACTCTATGAAAATACTGATCACAAATAATTTTATTGTTGTTTTTTTTTTAATATACATCATTCTGTATTTTCATATAGGATTAGACACGACACTTGCTTTCATTAAATTAGTTATGCTAAAAGAATGAATTTCATCATGTATTAGAGACATTATATACTTGCAGACTAGAATCTTACTTGGTTGTTAGAGCTTTTGTGATACAAATAGCTTGCTACCAAAGGGTTGTAATTGCTTGTACTCAGCTGTGAAGTTGGAATGAGTAAAGACATATATGTAGTATCTTTATGAAACTTCACTGCATCTTTCTTATTTGAGTTATTCCACACTTCACTAGCTGTTTCTTTCTTTTGTGGGAGACATTTCTTTGACACTTGCTTATGTCTTAATCTATATTATGCTTTCTATTACTTGCTTGAGTTGGTACGGGCTCAGTTTTGTTTTTTGGAGATAGAGAAAGTATTAGATGGTTGAGTTTATTTTAGTGCTAATTATATGATATGATTATGTGTGTGCGGATGGGTTTCAAATGAATTTATTTTCTTTGGCTTTGCTTCAAGCTGCATAGTACAGGAGACTGAAATGGTCAGTTCTCAAATTCCGGAAACTGGATCTTGACATCGTGAACTAAGCTATGAAACTGGTTTTTTCAAGCCTTTTGTTTCTCATTCTTTTGGTTTTACTATCTTCAATGGAAAAACAATTTAGAGATTGATGATTTTGTAATTTAGATAACGTTAGCAAAAATTTTATTTTTGTATAACCAAACTGAATCTGAATTTTGTGTAACACTACTTTATAATATTCTGATAACAATAATATTTAAGAATCAACTCATTTAAATCATTAACTCGTTAATTTAAATGAGTTATGTTTTAATTTAATCCATTGATTTAATGGGCTAAATTAATTCACAATCTATAAAAAACTCAATCCATTTGGATATGAGTTGGTTTGAGTTGGTTTATCAATCTTGATATACCTAATCTTATATAATAAAGTAATGTTTCCTTTAAAGATAAGATCATAAGTTCTGAGAAACTATTATGTGTTCTCAAATTTTATAATATTTTATACATTCTCTCTCTCTCTTTCTCTATTTTTTTGTTTTTCATTTGATGATTTTTAATTTATGTTAAATTTAAATTTTACAATTCAATATATATCTACCTTTTGTTTCTATTTATATTTTGTATTTATTTAATACTCTTAGATATTTTCTATCATAGTTATTTTTTATGTTGGTAATTAACGATTTTAGAAATTGTTATGTTTATGTTGGTAATCAATGAATTCAAGAAATTGTTAGTTTTATCAGTTTGAATTGAAAAATTTCATTGAGTTCTTCATCATTACTTGATTTCAAAGTTCTGTTTTTTTTTTTCTGGCCAACTAGAAACATCCTTAGTTTAATATAATCTCCAAAATAATGTTATATTGCATGAACTATTATTTGATGGGTAATGTGATATAACCAGCAAAAGTTTTAGTTATGAAGTATTGTGACAAATTGAATCTTAATCAAAATAATGCATATCCACATCATACAATAACCAGTGAAAATTCGAGTCTATTGATTCGTTAGATATAGTGATAGGATTCACAAAGTGGAAAAGTTATAAATTTTTAATTCAAGTTCTAGAACATGTTTTCATGGTTATCAATATTTCTATTTTTCTAAATCTCAATAAATTACAATAGAATTAGTGTTTTCTCTTAATTTTTTGCATTCTTTTTTTAATGATTACTTTAGTTTAATTGCATGCTTTACTTTATTAAAAACCAAAAACCAAAAATTATTTTTTCTTAGTTTGATTAAAATTAATAAATTTATAATGTAACTATCTGAGTGGATCTATCCTAAGTACATACCAATGTGATTGATGTATGCTTTCATGAATATTCAGAAACTATATTAGCAATTTCTTACATGGCTGCATGTAAGTCTATTGATCCATTTCACCAATCACCGAGGGTGATGTGATGCTCTTTCTTGATCAAATTAACCATTGAATTAAGGTCTTTATAAATTTTGTCTTCAAGTGAAATTGAGTATTCTATATTATTCTCAATTAGTGGAAGAATGCATTATTTGAACTTTTGAGAGAACATATATCTTATATGAATGGTTTTTCTGCTAAAGTGTAATACACCATAACAATATAACGAACAGATCACCAACAAATATTATAAAATTAACATTGGCCGATGATTGAATAAAAAAATAGGCGTATATGAATGAAAGTATATGTAAACAAGAGAAGGTTCCATCCTACTTAGACTTTTTCTAATTACTGAGGTGACAACAATCACACATGTGAAAAAAACTTTGGCATTGCGAAAAAAGAGCCAAAAATCCAAAGATTTGTTGTATATAAGAATTGTTGTGTAACGATGAACTTGGATAATGATTAAATCGTGCAAGAGAACACTTTCCTTAAAGAGTATTTCGACCCTTATCAATGCCTTGGGTTACACGAAATCCCTTGTAGGAAAAGACAATCAAAGTTTTCTTCTTGTTATAGGCTAAAACAAGAAATACAAAAAGAACTTGTGTTTTGTTTTTCTGTTTTTGACCAAAAGAAACAAAATTCTTTTTCTCTCTATCTCTAACATTTCAATGCAGATAAACAATTATTTATAGTGGTTCAAGAGTTGTAATGAACGTTTGCAACCACTCATTTATACTATCCGTGCACGAGAGTATACAAAGCAAAGTTGAAACTTCTTGAAGCGGCTACACTTCACACTCGTATAGGTAGATTTTTAGTCATGCACCTGCAACATGCACTTTTTCAAAAATCTATTAAGAAAAAACTTCAGCCTAACTTTCTCTTGCAGGTCTAAGCACATACCTTTGAATGTTATGAAATTTTTGCTTCAAAGTTCTAATTATAGGCTTTCCACATTGAATTCAGCCCCTAATGTCATATTAGAGGGGAATTCGGTTTCCTATAATTAAATTTTTTTTAGATGAACTTTAATCACATCCCTTTAGTTGACTTTTTTACCAAGTCTCTAGCTAATCCTTTTGTCAAATGATCTGCTAAATTTTGTTGAGACCGAACAAACTTTAAGGTGATCACCCCATGAGTGATCAACTCACATACCGCGCTATGTCTAACGCCCAGATGTCGTGACTTACCATTATATACTTGGTTATATGCTTTAGCCAAAGTAGCTTGACTATCACAGCGGATAGAAATAGGTGACACCGGTTTCGACCATAATGGAATCTCAGAGACTAAATTTCTAAGCCACTCTGCCTCTCTTCCTGCAGCCGCTAACGCTACAAATTCAGATTCCATAGTCGAACTTGTAATACAAGTTTGTTTCTTGGAAGCCCATGAAATGGCACCTCCCCCAAGTAAGAATACCCAACCACTTGTAGAAGAATGATCTTCTACGTTGGTAATCCAACTCGCATCTGAATATCCTTCTAGGACCGAAGGAAATTCACTATAAGATAAACCATAATTTATAGTTCCCATTAAGTACTTGAGCACACGCCTTAAAGCTTGCCAATGGTGGGTACTCGGGTTACTAGTATATCTACTTAACCTTCCTACTGCATAGGCTATATCCGGTTTAGTACTCGTCAGGGCATACATTAAGCAACCAATTACTTGAGAGTACTCGAGCTGTGATACCGCTTGTCCCGTATTGGGCATAAGCTTCACACTCGCATCAATGGGAGTGCTCATTGGAGAACAATTCTCACAATTGAACCTTTTAAGTACTTTCTCAATGTAATGAGATTGTGTTAAAGATAGTTCGTTACCATTTCGTTTGATTCGAATTCCTAAAATCACATATGCCTCCCCCATGTCTTCAATGGCAAAATTTGATGATAAAAACTCTTTTGTGAGTTCAACTTGTCTAAGGTCAGTACCAAAGATCAACATATCATCAACATATAAGCAAATGATTACTCCATTTCCTGACTCATCAAATTTGCTATATAAGCACTTATCCGACTGATTTAACTTAAATCCACTTGATAAGACAACCTCATCAAACCTTTGATGCCATTGCTTTGGTTCTGGCTTTAGCCCATACAATGACTTTATTAACTTACACACCTTATGCTCATTACCGTGTACAACAAATCCTTCGGGTTGTTTCATATAAACTTCTTCTTCTAAGACACCGTTCAAGAATGTCGTTTTAACATCCATTTGGTGAATCACAAGATTATGAATGGATGTCAAACCAATTAATAATCTTATAGAAGAAATTCTAACAACGGGAGCGTAAGTATCAAAATAATCGATACCTTCCCTTTGTCTAAAGCCTTGAATGACCAATCGAGCCTTAAACTTGTCGATCGTTCCATCAGCTTTCATCTTCTTTTTGAAGATCCATTTAGAACCTAAAGGCTTGCAACCGGGTGGGAGGTCCGTCAATACGCACATATTATTTCCTATGATGGAATCCATTTCATCATTCACTGCTTCTTTCCAAAAGGCAACGTCATGAGACTTCATAGCCTCACTAAAAGTCTTAGGTTCACCATCAATATGATAACAATATGAGTACTGGAACTCAATCTCATCTCTTGATCCTTCAACCAAATAAATTTGAAAATCGGGACCAAATGATTTTTCAATCTTCTCTCACTTGCTTCTACGAGGCATCGGTAACTCGTTAGATGATATGATTGTGTCATCTTGTTCTTTAGTTCCACTTGAACTAGGAATCAAATCCTTTGGTCTAGGTATTGACGAAAAACGATTTTCATCAAAAATTGCATCTCTTGACTCTATAACGGTGTTAACCGATATGAAATCGTTAGGTTCCATGACATAAAACCTATATGCTTTGGAATGGTCGGCATATCCAATAAAGATACAATCAATACCTTTTTCCCCCAAATTTTTCATCTTTGGTTGGGGTAGTCTAACGACTGCTCGACATCCCCAAACGCGAAGATAGTTCAAATTTGGTTTCTTTTTGTACCAAAGTTCATAAGGGGTTATCTTGTTCCTTTTGTTAGAAACTCTATTTAACAGATAAAAAGCCTTTAACATGGCTTCACCCCAAAATCTGCCACTCAATCTTGAGTAAGATAACATGGAATTAACCATCTCTTTTAGGACTCGATTTTTCCTCTTGGATACACCGTTTTGTTATGGTGTATAAGGAGCTGTAGTTTCATGTTTAATGCCTACAGACTGAAAATATAAAGGATCATAATACTCCCCACCTCTATCGGTGCGTAACTTTTTAACAAAGTCATTTTGTTCTAGTTCAACCTCGATTTTATAAACCTTGAACTTATCAAGGGCCTCATCTTTAGCATGTAATAAATACACATAACAATAACGAGAATAATCATCTATGAATGTGATAAAATATTTTTTATTCCCTAAAGATGGTGTAGCATGCAAATCATAAATCGCTATGTATAAGTCCAAGCACCCTAGTATTTCTTTCTATGCTCTTAAACGGTTGTCTAAATATCTTATTCAACATACATGTTCCACACTTATCTATATTTATGTCAAAAGTTGGAATTAATCCTTCTTTAGACATTTCAATCATACGTTTATAATGTACATGACCTAATCTAGCATGCCATAGAAATGTATCATTTTTGCTAGAGCACGTCATATAGATAGAATCGACAACCTTATTAATATTAAGCATAAACATACCATTACAAAAATATCCAAATCCAACAAAGACACCACCCTTAGATAAGACATACTTATCCGACTCATACACTTGTTTGTATCCACACTTATTTAAAACACTACCGGAAACCAGATTTTTTCTAATTCCGGGTACAAGAATTACATCATTAAGATTAAGAGTTTTCCCAAAACTAAATTCTAACACCACTTTTCCACGACCTAGGATAGGAGCGGTCGACTCGTTGCCCATATAAAGTACGGATCCATCTTGAACCGGTTCGTATGTCTTGAACCATCGACGATCCTTGCAAACATGTGTTGTTGCACTCGAGTCAATCCACCACGTTACATTATCATCCTGCACATAAAATGCCTCAGAAATTTTTGATACATAATTCACTTTTGAGTATGAATCAAAAACAGAAATCTGACCTTGATGAGAGGATGAGCCAGGATCCTTAGACCCTTGCCCTAAATGGTTTTGTCCCGTCTTATTCTTATCCTTCACCGCCCGACAATCACGTTTGAAGTGACCCGGCTTGTTACAAATCCAACAAATGTTCTTAAGTCTTTTGTTAGATCCATCGCTAGCGTTGTTATTAAAAGGACGTTTCTTCCCTTTATTTTTCATCTTAAAATTTCCACTTTGCTCCATCATATTGATCGAAGAAGTCCTAGCCTCTTTATCTTTGGGTTTCCCTCCCTCTTGTACCCTTAGAGATTCCTCTATACGCAAATGGCTACCAAGTTGTACAAGAGACAACTCTTCCTTTTTGTGATTTAACATGTACTTGAAATCCTTCCATGAAAGTGGTAACTTGTCGATGATACTTGACACTGAGATGGATTCATCCATCTTTAAGTCATGTTGAGCGAATTGCCCTAGGATGCGAAGTAATTCATTGTATTGCTCCATGACCGGTCTCGAATCGCACATCTTGTAATTATTAAAATTACTGACAAGGAACTTCTTACTAGAAGCATCCTCGGCCATGTACTTTAATTCCAACGCATCCCATAATTCCTTTGCAGATTCGACATTTTGGTAAACATCAAAGAGAGGATCAGACATACCGCTGAGAATGTGGCCACGACATATGTAGTCATCATTCTCCCACTTAAGTTGCTTCCTTGTTTCCTCCACAGACTCTTCATCGGCATTCTCCGATACAGTGGGCATTGGCATACTTAGAACATACACCACGTTGAGAGTTGTAAGGAGAAAGTGCATCTTCTTTTGCCATCTTCGAAAATCGACTCCTTCAAACTTATCTAACTTTCCAAACTTTGATGTCATCTCACGAACCGAAACATTAGTCATCGCTCACGAAAAAGAAAAATACTCTTTAAGATTGTTGTAAATAAGAATTGTTGTGTAACGATGAACTTGGATAATGATTGAATCGTGCAAGAGACCACTTTCCTTAAAGAGTATTTCGACCCTTATCAATGTCTTGGGTTACACGAAATCCCTTGTAGGATAAGACAATCAAAGTTTCCTTCTTGTTATAGGCTAAAACAAGAAATACAAAAAGAACTTGTGTTTTGTTTTTGTGTTTTTGACCAAAAGAAATAAAATTCTTTTTCTCTCTATCTCTAACATTTCAATGCAGATAAACAATTATTTATAGTGGTTCAAGAGTTGTAATGAACGTTTGCAACCGTTCATTTATAAAATCACCAACAGTTGCAATTGTTGGTAAATGACAACTTTTCACTTAAATCTCCAACAAGATTTTCCAGACAATTTTCGAAAATAATTGAGAGACACCGATGACAACATCATTAAGATTTTAAAAAGAACCCGCAGAATCGGGAACCAAAGAAAACAAGATTGAAGATATGACACATATATCCAACAAAAACAAGGAGGAACTTGTTCAGAATTCTCACCAGTCTCTAGAAATCTGAATTCAATTGACTCTGGAATTGAATAGTCGGAATGAAGAGTTGAGATTTTTCCCATCTTTAAAGAAGTTTCTGACCATTCAAGAAAGAGCTTTGACGCCTTGAGAAGATCAAGCAAAGAAAACCAGATAAATTAGAATTCTAAATTTTTTTATCGAATAAGACTGATGAAATTTTAAAGCTCGATCTGACTTAAAAGAATTGTGGGTTAACTATTCAAAAAAAAAAAATCTTAAAACATAAAAGTAAGCCCAATAAAGATTACGGAAGAAACCCATACAAAAATAAAAGAAATACCATGGTGAAGAAGGACAAATCGAGGTTGAGTTGCGGTTTCAGACTCAATGGAGTGAACAACACGGTTCTAACCACAGTCAAACCTGTTGTCAACATCGAAATGAGTCGACTACCAATCAAAACGGAAATAAATGCACTTTGACTCAAAACGGCTAAATCCATTGAGGGAAAGGCCAATAATGCCAAATCCAGTAGAATAAATAGGAGACGTTAAACATGATTTTAAGATAAAAATAAGAGGAAAGATGGAAAAAGGGAAAAACTTCTGAGACATAATCACTGGCGCTACACTTCTTAACTCAATTTTCTTTCTAAATTTGTATCACAATTTTTTTAAATGTACTGAAATCATCAATACTACAACCCGTTTTGCTCTCAAAAATTTCTTGTTTTAACATTTTTCTTTGCTCTTCACTTCGTTCACAACAATATCTTGAATTTTTATCTTGAAGCCATTCCCTTTTTTATCGTGTCCCAAGACGATTCTGTTTCCCAAACAATTTATATTTACAAATTTTGATAGTTTCTGATAAGAATAATGCAATTTTGACTTTTACTTGTTAAATAATTGTATGAATTCATTTTTTAAGAGCATGTAGCAGATTTTTCTGCTAAACTTGTTTTTACGATATATTTAAAAATTGTACAAAAATATAAAACTGCATGTAGGGGCTCTAATAATTCTATTTTTGTTGTATAATAACAATTTTAGTAAGAATAGTAATGGAACTCGGTTATGTAAACCTTCAATCTCTGTGTAGATCCGGGCTCCTCTAACCTTCTTCTCTCTTTTGATACCATTTTCCCCTCACCAAACCTCTCTTTGCCTTTCTCCTCTCTCGCCGTCTTTCCACTTCCTCGTCCTCTCCGACCTTTCTCAGTCGTTCTTCCCTCTCTCGCGGTCTCGTCCGTTTAAATCCCTCCACCCTAGTCTTAGTTTCCTCCTATTTCTTTTCCAAGCCGAGACATGCATGTCATGAATGTACCCTCCTAAGGAGACCCATACTACTACGGAGTAGATCGATTACCCATCCCATGGCGGGGATTCTCTCGTGTACAGTACTTGAGTATAGTCTCGGGAAATCCCTCCAGGCTGGATGTGGATTACTACAATAGTCTGTATCTTCAGCTAAGCTAAGAGCATTCTAACTTGAAGTCTTATCATTTTGAATCCTTACGATTCCCGATTCTCTCAGAAGGAAAGATAGAAGTCTTATTGAATAACATTACCTAGGTTTGGTCCTCTTTGACCTTCTATCTAGCTAATCTGATCTGATAGCTAGGCGAATGGAATAATTATGGTCCTAGGTCTTTTTATCCTTAGGAGCTTTCCACTGCCTGCGTCTAGCCCCTGTAGCCTTGCATAATCAGGTTGTTGAGCAGATAGGCTGAGCTCCCAAGCGACAAACCATAGTCCCTGACTTAATCAATCAATAAAAATGAGCAAAGGAGGTAGAAGAAAGGAGGAAGATATGATAAAGAAGCTGATGGATCAAGAGACAGTCAATCTTAAGGATGCGGTAGTGATAAACGCCCCAACCAATACCGCCATTGTGGAAGAACTCGACTCAAGCATCATAGTTCGAATTCTAAATACTCATTCCATTAAACCATCCGGGCTAGCCTCAGCATTATTGAAAATATGGGATATTCACAAGCATGTAAGGGCAAGGCCAATTGGACATGATAGAGTCCAATTTTACTTTGATTGGGAGAGTGAATTGGAAAGAATATTAAGCAAAGCCCCCTGGTTTGTGAATGGCTGGATGGTGGCAGGAGAAAGGTGGACTGCATCACCCTCCCCAAACTTCCTTCGGCGGATCCTGTTTTGGGTCAATATCCGTAATATACCAGTTAATTATGTAACTGAAGAAACAGTTAGAAAGATTGGAGGAATGATTGGTGAGGTAGCTGAGGAGGTAGTGCTACATGCTAGAACCCCGGACTCTTTAGAATATGTTCGGGCGAGAATATGGATTCATGTAGATAACGCAGTGGTATTCAAGATCCCTGTAAGCTTCAATGCTGAAGAAGTTACGGTCATTGAATTCGAATATGAAAAGCTACAAAAACTATGTCTGAGGTGCAAACGGATGACCCACGACCAATTCCACTGCATCCATGTACCAAGCTTGTCACAACCATATGTTGAGATGCCGAAGAGCAAACAAAAGGAATTGTCTAAAGCCCGGCCAAAGGAGAAAGGAGTAATAATACATGATCAAAGAGACTCAACATCATCCCTAAAGAAGCACAAGATAAAAGGAACTACAAATGTTCCAATCCAAAAAGGTAAAGGGAAAGTTTCAATAGCTTGGAGATTGAAGCAAAAAGCGCCAAACCTCTCAAACATTGATGCTGATAAGGTGGGACCAAGAGCGCTTCAGGAATATAATTCTATGCTAATGGAAGAAAATACATTGGCGGATAGAAGACTACCAGCCACCATTCAAAAGAGCTTCTCATCAATCTCGGCAGAGGGGGACAAAAGAGTAGGATCGGATAGTGTAGAGGGTGAAAGAACTCCGGCTATAAAAAGGCTATCACAGCAGCCTCCTATCCCTGCAGCACAAGAAGGCATTCAAAGCAGTGTAGTTGCTCTGAATCACTCACCCCCCAGGCAAATAGAAGCCATTGAAGAATTCCACAGAAAACTTGGATCAATCCCACAGAATTCCTGCATCTCAAAGATTGGGAGAACCCATTTTCAGCAGTACAGAAAGGATACTTAATTCCGGAATTAGAGTGGATGAGCAAAGGCTGAGTCAACAACCTATGTCCTCTCAAAGGAAGTGCAAAACAAGTGCAGAGCGTAACCTGATTAGAAAGAAAGCTAAAACGTCTCATGAAACAACTGATTCTCAGGGCTCAGCATCAGTTGGTAGCTCTTCACAAGCACAACAACTGCAGGCGGAGATATCCCCTTTTGATTTGCGTCACCGTCTGTCTTCATCCTCCACCTTGAATGAACCCCTCAATAATCGATCCCCTGCTCCTAAAAGGTTAGTGGTAATCCAGAAACCACCAAGATCCGCATGAGGACACTCGCTTGGAATTGTCAGGGAATGGGGAAACCTCTGACAATTCGACACCTGAAAGACTTGTCTGGTCAACAAGATCTAGGGTTAGTTTTCCTCAGCGAGACCAAAAATGGAAGAAGCAGAATGGAAGTTATATGTCAAAATCTTGGATACCACGACATCTGCACAGTGGAACCGGTAGGCCGAAGTGGAGGACTAGCCATGATGTGGAAAAGTGGATTAAATGTCACAATTATAGAAGAAAATAACCGTCTGATAGATGCAGCCATCTCATGGGAAGGTAGACGTATCTACATAACAGGTGTATACAGAAACCCAATTCAAGGAGAAAGACAACCCCTATGGGATCACCTTTTGGCAAAAGGTTTGAGTAGGAGTGAACCTTGGCTTCTGATGGGGGACTTTAACGAACTGACAGGAGCAGAAGACAAAAGGGGAGGTCGCCCACGATCTGAAGCATCCTTTTACCCATTTGCTTCCTTTATAAGCAAATGTGGATTATATGAACCATCTTTTACTGGGAACCCGTTATCCTGGGTTGGGAGACGAGGTCATGAGCTTGTTCACTGTAAACTAGACAGAATTCTATGTAATTCTGAATGGTTAAACATTCTCCCTAAAACTTACTCGCAATACATGCCACGTATAGGTTCGGACCACAGCCCCATTTGCTGCTATTTGAATGGGGAGGGTCCAAACAAATCTAGACGCTTTCGGTATGATATGCGTTGGAAGGGAAATGAGGGGTTCCAAGAAGCATTTCGAACAGGGTGGGTAGATGACTCCAGTGAGATCAATATAGATGTTGATGGTGTGGACCTAGTCCATAAAATCCATCAGTGTCGGAGAAGTATGGCGCTATGGAAGAGATCCCATCAATCAAACTCCAAAAAGCGTATTTTGGAACTGAAACTGGAAATTGATCAATTAACGCACTCCGATAACATGAATCTCACAGAACTCCATGCCTTGAGTAGAGAACTCCAAGCAGCGTATGCAGATGAGGAGACTTACTGGCGAATTCTGAGCAGAGTGCAATGGTTACAAGCAGGTGATCGAAATACTCGGTTCTTACATGCACAAACGAAGGAGAGAAGGGCATGGAATAGAATCAATCTGATCCTTGATGAGAGAACGAACCAATATGTATTCTCGGAAAAGGAGATGGGGGAAGTGATTGTAAACCACTTCAACAAACTATACACGTCTGAGCTTCAAAACTCAAGTCAAGTAAGACATTCTCCGATGTTCACAAGTTTAATCCCAGTGATTACAACTGAGCAGAACCAGATGCTTACAGCACCAGTACTTCCCAATGAAGTGAAATCGGCTGTGTTTGGTTTAAATCCAAACAAATGCCCGGGACCGGATGGGTTAAGTGGAGCCTTCTATCAGAACCATTGGGAAGTGGTAGGACAGGATATCTACAAAATGGTGGTAGAATTCATCGAACAGGTTTTCTTGACAGCAGAGTAAATTATACAAGCATCTGTCTGATCACAAAAGTCAAGAGGCCCCAAAGAGTTGGAGACTTCCGACCAATCTCTTTGTGCAATTTCGTATACAAAATCATCTCCAAAGTCTTATCCTCACGCATGAAGAAGCTCCTCCCTCATTTGATATCAGAAAATCAAGCAGCATTTGTTCATGGAAGACTTATCTCAGACAATATAATTATAGCGCATGAGATATTACATGCTCAAAGAACGAACAAGGAGGTGGCATCAGACTATATGGCGATCAAGACAGATATGATGAAAGCTTTCGACCGTGTGGAGTGGCAGTTTATTGAAGACTCTCTGAAGGGACTAGGTTTCTGCGAGTCATGGACAAACAGAATAATGACTTGCATAACATCACCCACTTATGAAGTTTTAATCAACGGAAAGGCCCACGGGAAGATTACTCCTTCAAGAGGGTTACGCCAAGGAGATCCCCTCTCACCCTTTCTCTTTATTATCTGTGCTGAAACGCTAGGGAGAAGGATCACACTAGCGGAGCAAGAGAAGAAGTTAGAAGGAATCCGTATTGCAAAAAACAGCCCGCGAGTGTCCCATTTGTTCTTTGCCGATGACTCGCTCTTCTTTTGCAGAGCGCAGAAAGTTCAGGTGGAAGTGGTTACAAAGATTCTTTCGGAGTACAGTGAAGCTTCGGGACAAAGAATAAACCTACAAAAATCAAGCATCATTTATGGTCAGAAGGTGCCCAGAAGCAAAACCACAGAGCTCTGCATTGCCTCTGGGATACACAATGAAGGAGGAAAGGATACTTATCTTGGTCTACCGGAAATTTTTAAAGGTTCAAAACGGCTGACAATGCGCTTCCTGGAAAAGAGACTAGATAAAACGCTGAACTCCTGGAAATCCAGATATCTATCTCCTGCTGGAAAAGAGATCCTAATTAAGGCGGTAGTTCAAGGTTTACCTGCCTATGCGATGTCCTGTTTCTTGCTCCCAAAAGGTACTTGTAAAACCATAAACGCAATGATAGCAAGGTTCTGGTGGAGGAGCCAGAGCGAGAACAGAGGTATTCACTGGAAGTCTTGGCCTAATATATGTACCTCCAAGAAGTCAGGAGGACTAGGATTCAGAGACTTTGAAGGATTCAATAAAGCCCTCCTAGGCAAACAGATATGGTGCATAGTAAATAATCCGGATAGTCTTCTAGCTAAAGTGGTCAAGGGACGCTACTTCAAATCGAAATCACTCCTCAAAGCATCCCTAGGTAATCGTCCATCTTATGCGTGGAGAAGTATCTTTCAAGTGCAAGGTTTGCTCAAAGATGGCTTGCAGCGTAACATCGGGAATGGACAAGGAATTAAGTTGTTAGAGGATCCATGGGTAGTAGATTCATCTCTATAGCCCAGACCTCCAGTGTTAAGAGATCAGTTTGATGCAAATCTTGCCTCCTTTGAATACTTCAAAGAAGCCGACTCAGATGAATGGAATTTGAAGCGACTTCAAGAAGCTTTTACTGAGGAGGAATATCATCTTATTCTCCAAGTGAGACCGGGCCGAGAAAAAGCAAGGCAGCAATACATCTGGATCCATCAACAGGATGGAAACTACTCTGTAAAGTCAGGTTACAAACTTTGGTGCAGCCAGTCAAGCAAACAACCAAGTAAGCAAGGAGTCTGTAACCCGAACCTTGACGTTCTTTTTTCCGCAATTTGGAAAGTCCCGACAGCCCCAAAGATTCGACATCTCTTATGGCGAATTCTAGCCAACAGTTTGGCAACAGGCGGAAATCTTCATAAAAGAAAGATGTCCAAAAATAAGGAATGTCCAAGATGTGGTTGCCAATTAGAGGACACAAACCATATATTCTTCAAGTGCCCATTTGCTCGAGCTGTTTGGGCATCATCAGAAGCATGGTTCCTTTTTGCTCCTGAGGCGAGAGACTCAGTATTCTCCAATATGGCCAATTGCTTCTGGGGAATAACACATGGATGTGATTTATTTCTATGGCCATGGATTATATAGAGACTGTGGAAACAAAGGAATGAGTTTATCTTTGAAGGGAAATCCATAGAACCTATGCAGCTCACTCATATTGCCATAGCAGAGGCATCGGAATGGAGGAAATCCCTTATCAAGGAGAACCAATGCGACTTACCACTGCAGAACCAACCATCATCTAATGAGCGTTGCAACCGTATGGTTAGAGGAAAGCCTTCACCTTGGCAGCGCCCGAGTGCAGGTAAGCTAATCTGTAACATAGATGGTGCCTGGTCAAATAATTCAATAAAAGTTGGAACTGCCTGGATAGTTAGAGATGAGAATGGTAGGGTTAGATTTTTTGGAGCAAAGGTTTATCCGCATCTTCAATCTCCCCTCCATGCTGAAGCGGCTGCACTTTGTTGGGCCTGCAGATGCATGGCAAACATGAGATTAATGAATATTTGCTTCCAGTCTGATTGCTTAAATCTGGTTCAAGCAGTTAAGAACCCTTCACAATGGCCAGTCCTTGATAGCTATTTAAGCGAATTAGAAGAGGTCCTTGCAGCCAACCCATCCTTCACTGTTAGTTATATTAAAAGGGAGGCTAATAGGGCAGCGGACGCAATTGCAAAATATGTAACCCAGTTTCCCTTGTACTATGCCTCTATCGATCATGTATCACCCAGTTGGCTATCCCCAATTATAAGTGGTGATTTATCTGTAGCTCCGTGAGCATTTCTATTTGCAATAATATGAGTATTTGATGTTAAAAAAAAAGTAAGAATAGTAAATCATAAAAAGATGGGGAAAAAAAAGAAAAAGGGGATCTCGACGACGACGGGGGACCCTATTAGGGTTTCTCAAATTCCACCAACTTCAACTCGAGAACAACCAAATTCGGTTCTCGATTCCTCAGCCCTGGGTTCTAAAGTTCTCTTGGAGGGCCTGAAACCTGTGGAGACCTATACCTCGATTCAATTTACGAAGGAAGAGTCTCCCGAGATTCGCGCGGCGAACCCCCTTTTGGTTAAGGAGGCCCCCGATTCCTCTCCGATCCCGACTTCCTCACCTTCAACGGTTAGAACCAGCCCGTCCTTTGCGCAGAGATTGAAATCGTCTCTGAGAAACCTTAAAAAACTCTCGGAGCCGTTTTTAGCGGAGGATGGTACGCCGGTTGTTAAAGCGCCGGATTCCGTTCTCCTTTCTGCATCAAGTTTATGGAAGGACCACGTCTTACTAAAGTTTCATGGCTCGATTCCGCATCCAGCGAAAATCTTTGCAGATCTAAATCCGGTATGGGGTAAATTTGGAAGAATTTCGATTAGGGTGGTATCGCATTCTGCATGTTTGGTGTTTATTCCATCTGTTCAAACTAGAGAATGGGTAACGCAAGTAGATTATTGGCAAGTGGATCATTGTGCTGTCTCGGTGGTCATGTGGTCACCTGATGCTTCGTTAGAGGTTCATGAACTTGCGGTGGCACCTACTTGGGCTATACTGAAGGATATTCCGCCTCAGCTATACTCGTTAGAAGGTATCAGTGTAATTGCGAGTGCGATAGGAGAACCTTTACATACGGAAAAGTCCAGGCTAGCTCCGTTTAATGTAGCAGACATCAAAATTAAGGTGGAAATTCAGCTTAATAAGGCTCCTCCGGAGGTCGTGGAGGTGAGAGACTCCAAGGGTCATTCAGTGAGAATAAGGGTTGAGTATCCGAACTTGCCTTCGCGGTGTATCAAATGTGAAAGGTTCGGTCACAGGGCTCATAGGTGTAATCAGATTGACTCTCATCATGTGGATAGCGATATCTCTAATGTGGAAAGCTCTACTGGTGATAAGGGTTTGAAGAAGTCCAAGCCTCCTGAGATGGTGGTTGATAAGAAAGAGCGAGAGCCTGAATCAATTATTACTCAGCGTTTAACTCATCGAAGTACCTCTAGAGGAAAAGGAAAAGTACGAAGCTGTTCTCCGTCGTTAGGGAGAGTCGTAGCTTCTGCACTCCACCAGGAAGGTAACCCATCTGATAATTCGCTGACCGCTTCTGAGGGAGGTGTAATCGGGTTAGTCGGGATCAATGAACAGGCTAGGACTGTAGTACTCGTTCCTCGCTTGCCGATAGTTTCAGAAAAGAAGGGGGCTAGTTCTGATCTCCAAGGCATATGGTTTGAAAAGAAATCAAAACACTCACGGAAAGAGATGCGAAAGCAACTCCTACTGAAATCTCTAAATGACAAGTCATCCCCAACTCAGAAGGAAGACCTACTCCATGAATACATGGAGGGGTCGTCTTCTTTCAAGTAAATCGGTCATTCTTCCCCTGTCCACTGCTCCTTATGAAGATTTTTTGTTGGAATGTAAGGGGGTTAAACAATATTTCTCGCCAGCGCTCGGTGCGTCTCTGGTTGAGGAATAACTCGTTTAAAGTTGGAGCGTTATTAGAAACTCACGTCAGAAAGGAGAATTCTGTTTCCATCTGTCGGACTCTGGTTCAGGACTGGCGTTTTGAGTCCAATTACTCTATGATTGGAGGCGGCAGAATATGGCTTCTTTGGCATCCCAGCATAGTGGTAAATGTGTACTTGGTCACGGATCAAGCGATAGTTTGTGGAGTTTTGACCCTTCCTCGGGTATCTATACCACGGTGATTTTTGTGTATGCGTCCAACTGTGAGTACCAAAGGAGACATCTATGGAGCACGATTGTTCAAATTTCAAATTCGACTACGGTAAAGGAGAAACCGCTACTGGTCTTAGGAGATTTCAATCAGATTTTGGCAGCTAACGAGCATCATTCGTTAAGCCCTTATCCACTTTCGCTTAGTGGGATGATGGATCTTCAGAACTGTTTTCATCAAAGCCAACTGAACGATCTCGCCTTTATGGGTAATTTCTTTACTTGGTCGAATGGTAGAGTGGAGGACCAGATTATTCGCAAGCTGGATAGAGTTTTGGGCAATGATGCTTGGCGCAATGAGTTCCCAAATGTGGTTGCATACTTCGAAGCTCTGGGGGAATCTGATCACTCTCGATGTATGGTTGAATGCTTGGCTATACCTCAGGTTAGAAAATCGAATTTCAAGTTCTTTTCGTTCCTCGCAACTCATCCAAAATTTGGAGATACAATGAAGGAGGCTTGGGCAGGGGTTTCCATGGTCGGCTCTAAGTTGTTTAAGCTAAGTCAGAGGTTAAAAGCGGCAAAAGCAGCCTGTAGACGTCTAAATAAATCTGGATTTGGGAATTTACAGGAAAGGACAAATGTTGCGCTGGTTAAGCTCAAGGAGGTGCAGGACCAGCTGTTGATTGAGCCGAGTGACTCTCTATTCAGGGAAGAATTTGTTTTGAGGAAACAATGGCTTCGTTGGCTGAGAGATGGGGACGCTTGTACGAAGTTTTTCTTCAAGACAGTACAAGATCGTCAGCTGAGAAATGCTATCAAATATCTGCGGGATAGTAATGGGGAGAAAGTGGATCATCAGGCACGGGTTAAGGACATGGTTATCAGTTACTTTTCTTCGTTGCTGGGTTCTACGAATCTGTTCATTGAGCGTCTTTCTCCGGAAGAGGAGGATAGATTCATCCCCTTTCGTTGTCCACAGAATTTAGCGCCTCTCCTTTCAGTAATCCCCTCGGTTAGTGAGATTAAGGAGGTGATATTCGCTATGCCAAAGAACAAGGCTCCAGGTCCGGATGGTTTCCCGGTTGAGTTCTTCCTGGAAGCTTGGGAGGTAGTAGGGCAGGAGACCACGGAGGCAGTAAGGGATTTCTTTGTAAGCTCGAGAATGCTGCAGAGGTTCAATGCTACAATTATTGCATTAATCCCAAAACTCCCGGGTGCGGACACTATTTCAGCGTTTAGGCCCATTTCTCTTTGTTCCACAATCTACAAGGTGATTGCAAGGATTTTGAAACAACGACTCCAGCTATTCGTCGGTGAAGCAGTTCAGCGAAACCAGGTGGGTTTTGTTAAGGGACGTTTGCTCTGTGAAAATTGTTTTGTTGGCATCAGAGTTGGTGGTTGATTTTCACAAGATCGGATCGGTCACAAGAGGTTGTCTGAAAATTGATTTATCAAAGGCTTATGACAATATTGATTGGAGCTTCCTTTTTAGGATCTTGGAGCTGATCAATGTTCCACAGAAGTTGACCGGTTGGATAAGGGAGTGTGTCTCCACTACCTCCTTCAGTGTGTCTTTGAATGGAGAACTCCAAGGTTACTTCCTAGGAAAATGTGGGTTGAGGCAAGGTGACCCAATCTCTTCTCTTCTCTTCACCTTGGTGATGGATGTTCTCGCTAAAATGTTGGATGCAGGGGCAGTAGACGGCGAATTCGCATTGCATCCCCTATGTTCTGCTCCTTTGATTACTCACTTAAGTTTCGCTGATGACGTACTCATTTTCTTTGATGGGTCAGAGCGGTCTTTGGCAGGGATTCTGGGTATTTTGGACAAGTTTAAGCTGATATCTGGTTTGGGAGTCAATAGGTCAAAGACTGAGTTAGTGATTGATGGAGGTGATACTGCTCGGTGTCGGTTTTTGGCGGATAAGTTTGGAATTGCGCATGGTAGTTTACCAGTTCGCTACCTAGGCGTTCCATTATCTTCACGAAAGATGAAGAAGGCGGACTTTCAACCAATGTTGGATCGTATTGTTAGTCGTTTCAACTCTTGGACGGCCAGGCATCTGTCGTTTGCTGGAAGAATCCAGTTGATCCAATCGGTAATTTACTCATCTATTGCTTTTTGGGCCTCGGTGTTTATTCTTCCTAAGCAATGCGTTAGAAGTCTGGAGAGTATGTGTAATTCATTTCTCTGGTCTGGGGCTCCAAACTTAGCAAGGGGAGCTAAAATTGCTTGGGATTCTGTTTGTCTTCCAAAAAGTAAGGGAGGTCTGGGTCTTAAAAGGTTGGCCGATTGGAATACGGTGTTAGGCTTAAAGCTTATATGGTTGATTTTCACGGCAAGTGGTTCGCTTTTGGTGTCCTGGCTGAGAAGGAACCTTATTGCTAATCAAAATTTCTGGGAGCTTGCGCCAGAGAGAAAAGGAAGTTGGATTTGGAGAAGTATCTGTAAACTTAGACCTATTGCCCATGCTATGTTGGTGTGCCAAGTGGCCTCAGGAGTCACTGCTAGTTTTTGGCTAGATAATTGGACTGAGCTTGGTCCGCTTATTGGAGTAGTAGGTGAAGAGGGACCCAGATTATCTGGTTTACCAAGGTCAGCTACTGTCGCAGACGCTGTGAGGGATGGTGATTGGTGGGTGAATCGCTCGAGATCAAGGAATCCGGTTATTGCATTACTGAGGAGGTGTCTACCAGATGCGAGTCTCGTCTCTAGTACATCGGAGGATGATCTTTATCTGTGGAAAACAGACTCGTCAAAGCAGCCGGGGAGGTTTTCTAATGCAAATACTTGGAAGGCATTGTTTGATTCGGGGTCTGTGGTATCTTGGCATAAGGAGGTATGGTTCAAGGGCAGAATTCCTAAACATTCGTTTATTTGTTGGATTGCAGTGAGGGATAGAATGGTTATGCGGGATAAGCTTAGAAGATGGGGTTTGAATGTCCCAGAAAACTGTGTGCTTTGCAACTCGGGAATTGAATCCAGAAACCACCTTTTCTTTGATTGTCCTTATAGCGCTGAAGTTTGGAATTACTTTGCTTCTAACCTTCAAATTGTCTCTCCTGCAGGCTTTGAGGATAAGATTCTTTGGTTGAAAGCAACATTACCAAATCCGAACATTGCTTTCCTAAAGAAACTTATCTTTCAAGCTTGTTTGTATCTTTTGTGGAAGGAGAGGAATAACAGGGTTCACTCGTGCATTGCTCGGCCTCCTTTGGCGATTATTGAGGATATAAAGACTACCATCCGTCTGAAGCTTATTCCTTTATCTCGGTCCCATGATCAGCCATCCTCAGGCCCCTCTCTTTTGGAATCTTGGTTTTCGTATTTCTAGTTCTATTTTGTTTTTAGTTTTCTTGGAACTATGGCCTATTCTTTTGTTTTTGGTACCACCATTGTAGGTTTTTGTTCTCACTGGTGGTAAGGTGTTGCTGCATCTTCAGCACCCTTTGGCAGTTAGGAATATGTAATCATGTTTAGATATGAAAAAAAACATCTTTTTTTTTAAATAAAAAAAAAAAAAAAAAAAACAATTTTAGTAACCAAGATTATGTATTTGTGATTATATTTGTATATATATATTGTCTTGTTGTAAAATGAGGTAGAGGATAGAAAAAACACATATGATTATATTAAGAAAGCTTATGTTTTATTATTTGTTGTTTGTCTTATTTAATCACATACCAAGTTTCACATATACATATATATATATATGTACAATTTGGAACACTAAGATTGCATAAAAACTAAGTTAGTATAATGCCACATGTTAATGCTTGAACTACATTTAGTGTTAACATGATGAGTAGTCACCATATTTCTAACACTTCTCTTGATTATCCATCATGCGAAGTGTTGTGTGTTGCCTCGTTAAAAAACTTACCATGAAAAAACTCATCGAGACAAAAAACATAAAAAAGGGAAAAGAGTACATAAACACAAAAATACCCTTGGAAATAACAGATATCATTTTCTCTTCATAGATCTCGAAGATGACGCATTCCAAAGTTATGAATATGTTTTCTGAATGTTGTAGTGGAAAGTGTTTTAGTGAATAAATCAGCTGTATTATCAGCTGTATTATCACTTGAACGAATATATTGGATGTCCACTTCTTGGTTTTTCTCAAGCTTTTGTATATAAGCCAAAAATCTTGATAGAATATGCTTTCTTATGTCACTCTTGATTTAACCTTCTTTTTATTGAGCAACACATGCAACATTATCATCAACCACTTTTGTTGGATACTTATTGATGGCTATTCCGCTTGCTTTTTGTATGTGTTGAATCGTAGATCTGAGCCATACATATTTTTTAAATGCTTCGTTAAGGGCAATTTTTTCCACATGATTTGAAGAAATTGCAACTAGAGATTATTTTTGGGAACACCAAGAGATTGCAGTATTTCCGACCGTAAAAACATACCTGGTTTGCGATTGGGATTTATATGAATATGATAAATATTTCGCATCTGCAAAACCAACCAAACCAACCTCGGGGTTTATAAGATAAGATAATCATGAATCAATCATACCTTGGATATAACAGAATATATATTTTGTTTCATTCTAATGCATACGAGTAGAAAATGAGTTGTATCTAGAAAGAAGGTTAGTAGCAAAAGTAGTATCTGGTCGAGTACAATTAGCAAGATACATAATTACTCCAATAGCGCTCATAGAAGGTAGTTTAGGATCTAATGCATCTTCGTTATTTTCTCAAGGACGAAACAGATATTTATCAATATTAAGTGATTGATTGACAATCGGAGTACTCAAACGAGTCGTTTTATCCATTAAAAGTGTTTAAGATCATTTTCGTATAATTTGATTGATGTATATAAATTCCATCTCAATCTGGAGTCCAAGACAAAATCTTGTCTGTCCAAGTTCTTTCATTTTGAACTCTTCTTTCATGTGAGTTCTTGCATCATCAATCTCTTTTTGAATACCAATTATATTCAGGTCATCAACATATACATCAATGATCACAAATCCAGATAAAGATTTCTCAATAAATACACAAGGGCATATCGTATTTTTGGTATATCTTTTACTCAAAAATATTCACTTAAACGATTATACCACACACACCCAGATTGTTTTAATCCGTAAAGTGATCACTGTAATTTGGTTGCACATATTTCCTTTAGATTTTGATCTTAATGCTTCAGGCATTTTTAATCCTTATAGGATTTTCATGTATATATCACTATCAGGTGATCTCTATAAATATGTTGTCACAACAACTATCATATACAGTTCCATGTTTTTAGATGCCCTTAAACTCTTTAAGAATCAGAATATCATTGCATCCATGACCGGATAATACGTTTCTTCATAATTAATTCTCGGTCTTTGAGAAAATCTTTGGGCAACAAGGCGAGCTTTATATCTTGTCACCTTATTTTTCTCATTTCTTTTCCGTATAAAAACCCATTTGTATTCAACCAGTTTTACATGTTCCTGTGTTGTGAAAATAGGTCCAAAAACTTTCCTTTTATTTGAGGGAGTTTAACTCAATTTCTATAGTCATTTTTCATTTCTCCCAATCAGATCTTTTCTGACATTTCTAATATGGGCCTTGGATATGGATCATCACATTCATGATCAATTTCTTTAGACACAGATAATAAGAAAATTGTATCATCATCTTCTATCTCATTTCGTATCAATAATTTTATATTTTGAGTATAATTGATGGATATTTCACATTTTCAGTGTCATTTTCGTCTTCAAGACTTTTCTCTGTATATGTTCTTCTGAACCATTCTCTATATTCATCTTTCCCAATTTCTTTTTCTTTCAGAGATTTTTATCTTTTGGTCCCATCATCCTCCCCCTCTTTAATTGAACTTTAGGTTCTTTGCTATGTTTCCATCAGTTTGTTCTTCCGGATCATCAATTATCGATGGAGCATTTGCAGCGAGTATATATGATTTTGTCACTCTTTTTTTATCGGTGAATGCATCCAGTATCTGATTTGCCATATTCTGTAAATGCACAATTTTCTGCATTTCCAGTTTACGTGTTTCGTAGGAAGATCATGAAACAATAAAAAGGTACGCACCATGTAATATCTTTTGGTATTTCCTTAATACCTGCTCCTAACGATGGGAATTCACCTTCATTAAAATGGCAATTGGAAAAATGTACCGTGAACATATCACTAGTTTTTGGTTCAAGATACCGGATTATGTTTGGTGATGTATACCCGATATATATCCCCAGTCTCCTTTGTAGTCCCATTTTTGTTCTTTGTGGTGGGGCTATCGGAACATAAACCGCATATCCAAATACACGGAGATAGGATACATTTGCTTCTTGCCAAAATTCTATCGGAGAGTAATCATTATATGCACTTGGTCTTATCTAGACCAATGCCTCTGCATGCAATATAGCATGACCCCATACTGAAATTGGGAGTTTTGTTCTCAATATCATATGTATTTCAATCAACTGTAGCATTTTAATCAAAGACTCAGCCATGCCATTTTGTGTATGTACATGTAGGACCGAATGTTCAACATTAATTCCTAATAACATACAATAGTCATTAAAGGTTTGTGAAGTGAATTCACCAGCGTTATCAAGCCTTACTTTATTTATTGTATAATCAGGAAATTTTGTTCTCAACCTTATCATTTGGAAAATGAATCTTGCGAAACCCATATTTTTTGTAGTCAACAGACATACATGTGACCATTTGCTGGATGCGTTAATCAAAAGCATGAAATATCTAAATAGCTCGCATTGTAGGTGGATAGGTCTACATATCACTATGTATTTTTTCTTAAAACATTGGAGATTCATTCTCGATTTTCGCTGGTGATGGGCGAGTTATTAGTTTTCCTTGAGAACAAGCATTACATAAAAATTCTTTTTGATTGAAAAATCTTCAGGTTTTTGAATGTATGGTCATTTGAATTTTCAACAATTTTCCTCTTCATGACTGAACTAGGATGTCCTAATCATTTATGTAAAGTTTTGAATGTACTTTTAAACTTTGGGTCTATAGTAACATATGATTCAGTCATATTTATCTTTGTAGAATATATTCCGAATGATAGAGCCGGTAACTCTTCTAATATTATTTTTCTTTCTGAAATAATTGATGTAATGCAGTTTTTATTCATACTTTTTATATGATATCCATTTATGTGGAGATCTCTGAAATTTAAAAAGTTTTTGTAATATTTGGGAGAATATAATGCATCATTTATTTCAAATTTTGTCCCCCTCGGCATTGAAAAACTAGCTCTTACATAATGATTTTTGCATTACCAGATATAGTTTTCACGCTTTCAGAGGAATCACTTATTTTAAGGGAGGAAAAATATTTTATACATTTAATTATTGTGTGGGTTGTAACCTATTTGCCAGACATGCATCTCTTTTCTCCATTATCCAATTTATAATTTCAAAAAAATTTAAATGAAAATTAATTTTCAAAATTTATATTTTATCTTCTGGACAAAGTCTATTATTCAGTTCTTCTGTAACTTTCTATTTATGTCTTTTGTATGTATAAATCTTCTTAAATTTTATATATATGTGCAAGAATTTAAAAGCAGAAATTTAAAGGCATAAATTAAAAACATAAATTTTAAAAGCAGAATTTTAATTGAAAGAGGAAAAATAATCTTCCACTCCACCAATATATAATTAAGGAGAAGATATAATCTTTCACTTCACCAATAATTAAGGAAGATATATTATCTTTCACTCCACTGATAATCAAGGAGGATATATAATCTTCCACTTTATATTTATGACCAAAGAGGAAGTTTATTCTTTCAGTCCATATAATGATCTGAGGATACATAGTCTATCATGTGATCATGATCATGAAGGCATAACATATCATAATGATTGGTTTAGAGAAAATAGAGTCTATTATTCCGTAAATAATATATAAATAATAATAAATATATAATTTAAATGAAATTTGTTTGGTATATGAGCAGATAATGTTGATAACGTGGTGTAAAATAAAATTTTATTAATTAAAAAGAAATTATGTATTTGTGATTATATATCTATATATATTAACTTGTTTTAAAAAGGTGTAGAGGATAGAAAAAACACATATTATTATATTTAGAAAACTTGTGTTTATTATTTGTTGGTTGTGTCTTATCTAATTATATCCCATGTTTCCTATATATAGTAATACAACTTTTCACATATGTATGATTAGGGATACTAAGATTATATAAGAATTAGGTTAGTGTGATATTACATGTTAATGCTTTAACTACATTTAGTGTTAACGTGATGAATAATATTTCTAACAATTTTGATATATTAAGGATGTAAGAAAATTGTGTTTTAAATAATAGATGTATTTATTGATTGTGTTGGGCGTGTAAAATACGCGGGACTGAGGGATCCGAACCAAACCTATTGAATTAGAAAGTGCAAACCGAATTGAATATTTATAAATACTAGAATGATCATTATCATAAAACACTTTCGATATTTGCACCGAACCAATACAAAATCAAAAAGTAGTAGATAGTCAAAATATCTAAATTATAATTTTATGTTAAAAATACTAGTTATTTAAAGATTCAAAATAACCAAGATCCAAACTAACAATTATAAATTAAAAAATATTTTTTGATTAAAATATCATTACGTTATATTCGTCAAAATGATATATATATATTTTTTTTTTTGTAAAATTGAACCAAATTTCATTAAAATAAAATATTTATTGTGTTTCTGGTATTTTTGCTAAATTTTGGATAAATTTGGGTATTGTGGATAAATATAAAATAGTTTGGGTACAAAATAACCAAACTGAATCCGTTCTGTTAAAATTTTGGTTTATTACATACATAAATATTCACACTGGATCCAAACCAATAAACACACGAATTGTTCTTAGAAGTATTATATATATCCGAATAACCCAAATTTAAAATAAATAATCGGAACCTAATCGGAGTACCCAAATGGGTAGCCCTAGACTATTTGTATTATTCTAAAATTACTTTATGGGAAAAATGAAGATTAAGACCAAAAAAAATTACTTACTAATGCTATCGTTTTGTTTCTTGTTGTATGATTTATTCACTTGTCCGCCTCAGTTTCTTACACTCTCGTTTATCTCGCGTCACTTATTCAATATGTTTGAGTCGTCAATATGGATAATGTCTAGGAGTACCACCCCGTCTTTGTGCAATCCTTCCACAACCGAATGATCAACACACACTTCACTCCATCCACGTTTTCATTAACCGGCCAACTCACTGTGGGGAGAAGACTTGTGTGACCAGGGTTCTGCGAAATCTGACGATCGTGGAGACATATCACACGCGTTTTGATGACTAAGGTATGATAAACTCACGGTGCCATCGATCTAATTATTTACTTACTTTTCATTACTTTGCAAGTTCTGAGAGAGTGTTATGTGTCATTCAAAATTTTGATATATTTTTTTATTTTCTCATTATTTTATTGTCTTTAATTTAATTAGTTTTAGTTTATGTTACATTAAATTTTACAATTTAATATCTATATATCTTTTGTGTGTCCTATTTTATGTTTTGTATTTATTTAGACTCTTTAGAGTTTTTATATCATCTTATCGTCCCAATTTCAAATGCAACACAATACTTTCAGTTCATGTTAATAAGTTTTTACATCTTCTAATTTTTCTTTTTATATTTTGTTATTTCTAATTTAATAAATTTTATTTTACAATTTACTTTCTATTTTTTGTTTTTCATGTTTTGTTTTTTATTTTTTATATTTATTTAACCCTTTGAAAAAATTTCTATCATTTGATTGTTCCAAATTTTAGATGCAACACTTCATTTTAGTTCATATTAATTTCAAATTTTGAGCATAAGTAATCTATTTCAAAGGTTTTGGGTCATAAGACTCACAACTCATTTTCTCTAAGCTACTCTATTAAATATTTTTTAACAAGTATTGACGGATTAGATTAGAAATGGCTAGAGGCAGTCATCTCCTTTAACGGAGATGAACAATCTTCTATATTTTAAAATTTTATTATAATTACATACATATTTTTCGTAATGTCCCTACTATTACTCATAATTTATATTAAATTTTAAATAAACAATATAATCATATAATTAACTTTATAGCTAACAAATGATATCATACGTTTAAGTTAACTAAAAAAGCCAATACACAATTAAGTAAAATGTTAGCACTCACTTTCAAGCATTACATCAAATGAGAAAATCATAAGGATTTGATAAACTTCTACTTCAATTTTATGATAGCAACGATATATATCATATACATTAATCAATAATTCATTTGTTGCAAACGATTATAGACTCAGCTCGGGGATAAATTACACAATGCCTCAAAACATTTTTTAAATTAAAAATTATAACTAAAACTACTTCAAGAAGATTTGATATTACGTTGTAACCAAATTACTAGAGAGGCCAAAAAAAAGTATTTATGCAAAAAGAGATGATAGTTAATCAATATGTATGTACAATCTAAAATAGAAAAAATAATAATTTTGTTTTCAGTCATGAATTTTATCATCAATGTATTACAAACTAGTTACGTTACAACACAATTTATATCCATCATATAGGAGAACTAATCTGATATTTTAAACAAATATTAATGGATAAACAATATTTTTTCTTAAAATAACTGACGTATTTATTTTCAAAGTTTAATATTAAGAAACAAAAAAATATAATTCATGATAATTTCAAACTCATTCAAAATGAAAATAAATTTTTGAAACATATTTTTATACGTTTTGATATATAAGAGGTAAGACTGTGAAATATTACCCTATTAACTAATAAATTACTTTTATAAATGGTAGTCGTATAAACTTCTTTTATTTGTGGTAAACCTCTTACCTTAACTGAAACATATTCAAAAAAATAAAAAATAATTATATGTATCGGAATTATATGATACAATTGTGACCAACTCTAAAATTTATGACACATGTATGAGGTTTGAATCCAACAACCCATAATGTTAAAAAAGATATTAAAACCAATAGACTAAATTGACAAAATAAATTATATATTTATAAAAAATGTTACATATTAAGTTATATAAAAAATTTAAGCTCACACAACGGGTGAAAAAATTTCTGTTATACAACAATATAAAAAACATCATAGACACATGATAAAAAAAAAATCAAAACAGGAGAAAACCTATACAAAGGACAAATGGATTTTTTTCTGACTCCTCATCACTAATAACTCTTATTAAGTTAACCAAAATGGATTCATATAGTAGAGATGATAAAATCTTTTAGTTTGATATTTAACCTTGAGATAGTATTTTTGTGTTCTTTTGTGTCAAATTTTATGTTACCTCAAAACAAAATTATTCTTAAAGACTTTAATCCATGTTAATTCATCCAAATTCACCCAATTTAGTCTATCGTCAATGGTGTGCGACGAATATATCACAATTAAGTAAATATGCGTCAAATTTTTTTTTGAGAACATTAGATGTGTAGTAAATATAATATATGATTTTTTACGTGGAGTAAATAACATATATATATATATATATATATCATTTTTTGCATTTCTTTCAAAAACAAAAAAAAAAATTGTCGATGATTTTATTTTATTTGTAAGCGAAAACCAACAATTCAAATTACACATGAATCATGTGTACTTTCTCGATGAGGATATTTAAAAGTATGAAAAATCATTACAGTAAAATTCATACATAAGCAACCCTTACATATTCCTAAATTTAATTTATAATTTTCTTCCTTCAAATAGAAATTTCATGCCTCATATGAATCATATGAAGTGTTTGTTTTTTTTTTCACGAATCCAAACCCATAATTACAACTAAAAATAATAAGCATGGCATGTTTCATATTTAGTCTTCAAGATCTTCGTCCTCTTCTTTAGTAGTTTAGAGTTCATAGTCTTTGATATGATCCAGAATGGCTTGGATAAAGAGCAGCTTGAATCAAAGTTTGAACCTGAATTTGGAACCGCCATGTAACTTGAAGATGATAAAGCAGCTGTGAGCAAAAAAAAAAAGACGATGTATTGCAGCTTTCACAAAGTGTAATGAAAAGATCAAGGGTAAATAAGTTCTTATCTGCACTGAGTCTCTCATACTTAGTTCAAAATTCGAACAAATGGCCTTAGTGGAAAATAAAGAAGTGAATAAATTCAAGTTCAAGAAGAAGCTCATTCTTCATAAGAACACAACCCAAGCCCAAGACCTTCTAAAAAACACGCTAATTAAAACTTAAAGAGTCAAGATTGATTCAAGCCCACTTCATTTCCTCAAAGACACGCTAAAGGAGAACCAAGAGTCATTTAAACAAGGTTAAGAGTTATTCTTGTTTTCTGTAAACTTTAAGTGTCTTGACTTGATGTTTTGCTAAGTATATAAGCAAACCATCAATTATGGAATAAGACAGCCTTTGCCATTTTTTCTTTTGACATCTTTGAGAGTGAATTTGTAATATCTCAGCCCAAAGCTCGTGCGAAACTGAGTCTATAAAAGGAGAAGCAAGGTCCCTTCTGCCTCACACACTCAATTTCCAGAAAAGCTCTGCTAAATTTCGGACTCTTCTCCGCCGCTACAATCTCCACCGTCGTCAGAAGCACCGCAACTCGCCGGAGTCGTTGAGATAAGTTTTTTTTTCAGATTTGGTTATTTGATCATAACTTCTTCATACAGTCTCAGATTTTAGCGATCTATATGCCAAACTGTAGATATCTCCGAGAAGAAGCCAGACACACAAGAAAATCCGGATTTGGACGTCGGACGCGCCATCACTCGCCGCCGGAAGGTTCGTCGGAAAATTCAAAAGTCTCCGATTTGTGTAATTTTTTGGTATGTGATAGTTCATACTGTTCTAATTCCGAATCTGCCTTCAGTTTTGCGTGAATCGCTGTGGTTTGAAAGTTATGATTGTCTGAAGTTGTTAGGATATTTTAGTAATCTTATCTAGGAGTCGTTCTGATCTGGAATCTGGTCCCAAGTGGTTACTGATATCGTTTTTGAGAAGTCTGATATCAGTAGTTCTCACTTTGTTTTGAAAGTCCAATTATGGCAGGTTTGCATTTAAGGAAGTTTTTCCTTTTTGGCAGTTACAGAAAAATAAAGTTTGTTCATCTGTTGATAAGGTGAGAAATTCATCGAGTGTTTCCATTAGCTCATTATTATATCTGTAATCTCTGGTTTAAGTCTTTGATTAAAATATGTATGTAATGTGTCTAATTAATAATAGATGCGTTATTGTTTGTGATTGTATAAACTATATATTATGTAAATATATATATATATATATATATATATGTATCACATAGAATCCATAGGATTAAATGATTAAAACTTTTGTGTGATCATTTTTTGTTTGAGCATGCTAAGTTGTATTGACGTGTTGTGTTTGATGCGAGCGTTAGGAGCTCGCAATAGGTAGGTTTGAGAGTGGTGCTATCGCATTTAGACCCAGACTTTCAAATCATGTGGAATTGAAATATGGTGTGATGAGGGTCTGTTATGTATGGTGTGCCCTGCATGAAGATTTGCATGGCCGTTTATCATGTATGGTATTCCCTGCATGAGGACATGCATGTTTCTTGTGTTTGTGAAGGGATTGAGTTTTTGCATATATGGTGTGCCCTGCATGAAGATTCGTCTGGCCGTTTGTCATGTATGGTGTGCCCTGCATGAGAACGTGTCCCCTTGTTTGTGTGTGCCATTGAATGGTCATATGTTTGAGTGTTCTAGACACTATGATTGTTTACATGTTTTAGCTTTACAATTGCTTTAGATTACTATTGTAAATTGTTCTGGTGGATTCATAAATCCTTAGACTCATTTCTCACTGGGTAATCCAATTACTCATCGCCCTCCCCCAATCATTTAGGTAAGCCTGTTGTCGTGTCCGAGTAGTGTTGAAGTCGATGAAGCTGTTCTACCTTTAAATAATAATTTTTGGATTTATTTATTATTTATTTAAGACGGATTTTGATTGGTTATTTTGACATTAAATTATTTTGGAGTTATTATTTTATAAAAGATTTTGGGTTATTTTGGGAATATTATTTTAATCATTATTTTCAGAGAATTCAGGTCGTTTCAACTTGGTATCAGAGCACAGGGGTCAAACAGGTGCTGACCCGGATATGCAGTCCTGAGAAAATGTTTTTAAGTGATTTTCGAAAATGTATTCTGTTTTAAAAAAAAAACGAAGGAAACAGTTCATCGACCTGCTTATCTATTCTTCTGCTGTGTTTTCAGAATTTTTGTTTCGTCGTTGCTGATCTTCTCTTACTAAGATGCCGCTTAAGGAAAAGGAAGTGGCAAAGAGAACTCGTGCTGCTAGAGCCACTACCTCTGTTGCATCTTCTGGAAGGTTGGTCTTTCAAGGTGTTCAAACTAGCATCGATATTCCGCTTATATCGATGATTCATGCAAAGGACTTACTCGCTAAGGGTAATAAAGCTTATCTGACGACTATCTCTATAGTGGGAGAGGGGTCGGAGTTAAAGCTCAGCATGATTCCAGTAGCGTCAGATTATGCAGATGTTTTCGAGCCTTTGCAAGGACCACCACCACCTAGAAGTGAGCCGTTCACAACTGAGTTGGAGACGGATACCACTCGTATAACGAGAGCGCCTTATCTTTAAGCTCCCGCGGAAATGGAGGAGTTAAGGAAGCAATTGGAGGATCTAACAAATAAGAGGTTTATTCGACCCAGTAGCTCATCTTGGGGAGCACCAATTCTGTTCGTCAAGAAAAAGGATGACAGTTTCAGGTTGTGCATCGATCATCGAGGTTTGAACAAGGTGACTATCAAGAATAAGTATAATCTTTATTGAATTGACGAGTTGCTAGATCAGTTACAGGGGGCTACTTGGTTTTCCAAGATCGACTTGGCTTCAGGTTACCATCAGATACCTGTTGCCGATAAGGATATTCGAAAGACAGCTTTTTGTACTCGTTATGGGCATTACGAGTTTATAGTCATGCCATTTGGATTGACGAATGCACCCGCAGCATTTATGAAGTTGATGAATGATGTTTTCAGACAGTACTTGGATAAGTGTGTTATAGTGTTCATCGATGACATTTTGATATACTCCAAGAGTGAAGAGGAGCATGTTTGACATCTTCGATTAGTATTGGATAAGTTGTGTGAGCATCGTTTGTTTGCAAAGTTGAGCAAGTGCAGTTTCTGGCAGAGAGAGATCGGATTTCTTGGTCATGTTGTTTCTAAGGCAGGCGTAGCAGTTGATCCTCAGAAGATATTAGCAATTTTGGAGTGGCCTATACCGGTTAGTCCTACTGAGGTTTGCAGTTTCCTTGGTTTGGCAGGATACTACAAAAAGTTTGTGAAAAGTTTTGCTAGTATTGCCAAGCTTATGACCACGTTAACATGGAAGGGGTAAAGTTAGAGTGGTCAGAAGAGTGTGAGAAATTTTTTCAAAAGTTGAAGAATTGTTTGACTAAGACTCATATATTACTTCTACCGCGAATGAGTGTTCCATATGATGTCTATACAGATGCTTCTAGGATGGAGTTTGGTTGTGTGTTGATGCAAGAGGGCCTTGTAATAGCATATGCTTCCAGGCATCTCCGAAGTCATAAGGTTAATTACCCGACGCATGATCTGGAGTTAGGTTCAGTGGTTTTTGCGCTTAAGATATGGAGAGCATATCTCTATGGAGAGAAAGTCCAGATCTTGACAGATCATAAGAGTTTGAAGTACATCTTCTCGCAGAGCGACTTGAATTTAAGGCAGAAGCGTTGGATTGAGTTATTGGCAGATTACGAATTAGACATCGATTATTACTCATGAAAGGTTAATCAGTTGGCAGATGCCGTTGAAGGACAGATGTTTCAGGCACTAAGGAAGTGCAAGAGTTGGTTGATACCTTGGCAAGTATGAGATTGTGTGCGACATCGGTTGAGGATAATCAGACCGGATTGGCGATGTGGAAGCAAGCTGATTTTCTTAACAGGATTCGAGATGCTCAATCAGGTGATTTGGGACTTAAGAGAATGATCGAGAAAGTAGTAATTGTTGAAATTAAGAAGAATGATGAAGACAAAGAAAAGAAATGAAGAAAGTGTGACTTAGACTCTAAGTAGGCGCCATTTGTCTAAAATGAGTGGTTTAAGCTTGTTTTTGATTAATTATATGTTATCCTTGTAGCCAAATATATACTAGGCTATCTTAGTATCCAAACAAACCTAGACTATTTTAGTATAAATAGTTATCTCTCTCTTCCTTTGTAAGCAAGAAATTCATTTTTTCTAAAATCTCAATAATAATCATTCTTACTTTTCTCTCTAATCTTTCTCTCTCTCTCAATCTACAAATCTATAAATCTCTTAAACTCATAAAATTTCATGGTATCAGATCCAGGTTACATTAATCTGGCATAAAATTCCGCAGAATCTAATCTTCTTGCACAAATTCATCACGCAGCCTCAAAACCAGGTCTGTCACGAGACCATCGTGTATTCATCAGGTTCTCGGGAAAGAACTCAAAATTTCTTGCCATTTTCTTCATCAAGAGTTTTTCTCTGGTGAGTTCTGAGTATTTCACCGGTGTTTTCATCCAATTTGGTGGCCTGAGTTAAAAGCTATCCAAGTCCTCATACGGTGGTGTCACGATCGCCTTATCCGGGAGCCTATGGGTTTGCAACGAGCATATCTCCCTCAATTCTTCATCAAATCAAGTGATTCCAAAGCCTAAAATCAATTAAAACGAGTCTAGTTGGTGAATCGAGAGGTCTGATTTGCCCTATTTCTCGTTTAGAAGCTTTCTTGATCAATCTTATTCAACGGGTCCAGATTTGACCAATTTGTGGTATTTGTGTTAAAACATTCAAATTTTCTTAATCTTTTGAAAATATTGGATGATCAAAGCTTAGTTCAGGATCTTTTGGAGGGTTTCAAGAAGTTTCATTTCATTCCAAAGAGTTTTAGATTTCAAAAAAGTTTTTCTTGAATATTGTTAAAATTCTGTTTTTTTTAAAAAGGTAAGGTTGTTGTTGACTTGTTTAGGCAGTTTTAGTAACTTTTATTCACTGGATCTTTGTTAGTTAAGCAGTATAAATCTTTTTAAGTTGTTGACCAGTGGTTGTTAGGCGGTTACACCTTCTTTCAATTCTGTTGGATGCACCACTAGTGCAAGTAGTGTAGCGCGTGTGTAGTGTCTTGGAGTCTTCTGTCTTGCAGGTTATAGAGTAGGTCTTATGGAGTTCCTAGCGCATTTGAAAGTCCTTGTTTTGCTTCAAGGGACGAATTATTTACTCTGATCAAGAACCATAAGGACCACCCTGTGTAGCAAAGGCTTATGGAGTCATATAACAAAGGCGTATGTTCTAGCCATTAAAGGGGATGAATCAGATGATCAAGTGATCAAAATGAATCAGAGGGTACTTTCTATACTCCAAAACTCCCTAGCTGGATCTTTCTTATAAGCTTATTCATATTGTAAAAATGCTAAAGATTTTTGGGAAACTTTAAAAAATGTATATGGCAATACTACTAACCTCATGAGAATTTTTGAGGTAAAGAAAGCTTTGAACGATCTTAGACAGGAGGATGCTGAGTTCACAAAACATTATGGATCCTTTAGAGCATTATGGGCAGATCTGGAGATGCTAAGGCCTGCCACAATTGATCCCATTACTCTCCATGAAAGGAGAGAACAAGATAAGATGTTTGGGTTACTTTTGACTTTGAACACTAACTATGTTGATTTGATTAAGCATATTCTTAGGGAGGACAAGCTTCCTAGTTTAGAGGATGTCTGTGCTAAGATTCAGAAGGAGCAAGGGTCTCTCCAGCTGTTTGGAAACAAGGAAGAACCGATGGTTGCCCATAAGAGCTTCTTCAAGGCGCCAACTTAATCCAAGAAGAAGAGAACCGTGTGTGATCACTGCAAGAGAACCAGTCACACCAAGAAGGAGTCTTGGGTGCTTCATCCTGAGTTGAAGCCAAGCTGGTTCATTGACAGGTCCAAAGCTTCATCTACAAGCGGCCCTAGGTCCTCCAACCTGGTACACACAACTGCATCTACTTTGGCCAACAATCCAGTCCATGCCTCTTCATCAGAGTTTGTGAAGAAATCAGACTTGGAAGCTCTCTTCAAAGCCTTTAGCTCTGGTAATGTGTTGAGTAAATCACTTCATGCTTCTTTTCAAACATCTATTGCTTACAAACCTTTGATTGTTGATTCTGGAGCTTCTAATCTTATGATAAGTGATTTAGGTTTGCTAGAAAACTTAGAACCTGTCGTAGGTAGTGTGGTAATTGCTAATGGAATCAATGTGCCTATTAAAGGAATTGAGAAGCTTAAATTGTTTGATAAAGAATCTAAAGCCTTTTATTTGCCATCTCTTACATCTAACTTGTTGACTATTCAGAGAGTTAGGACAGATCTTAATTGTCAAGCTATATTTGGTCATAATGATTTCTACTTTCAGGATATTGAAACAAATAGGAAATTTGGACAATGAACAACAAAAAATGACTTATATGTGCTTGAAGATTTGTCCATGCACTCCTTACAAGGACCGTGTGCTAATAGTGTAAATGTCAATATTACAGCTGAGCTTTGGTATGCTAGATTAGGCCATCCTCATCCTAGAGTTTTAGAATTGATAATCCTTGAAATTAAATTACAAAATGATTTGTGTGAATCATGTATTCTTGGGAAATATTGTAAGACTGTTTTTGAAAAATCAATTCATTCATATAATAATTTTTTTTGATTTAGTGCATTCTGATGTTTGGACGTCTCCCTTTCCTCTTAGAGAAAACCAAAAATATTTTGTAACCTTTATTGATGAAAAATCTAAATATATTTGGGTTACATTGCTTAGTTCTAAGGATAGGGTGTTTGATTCATTTCTTACTTTTCATACATTTGTTACTAATCAATACAATGCCAAGATTAAATGCTTTAGAATAGATAATGAAGAAGAATGATGAAGACAAAGAGAAGAAATAAAGAAAGTGTGTCTTAGACTCTAAGTAGGCGCCATGTATCCAAAGGGAGTGGTTTAGGCTTGTTTATGATTAATGATATGTTATCCTTGTAGCCAAATATGTATTAGGTTATCTTAGTATCCAAACAAGTCTAGACTAGTTTAGTATAAATAGTTATCTCTATCTTCCTTTGTAAGCAAGAAATTTATTTTTTCTAAAATCTCAATAATAATTATTCTTACTTTTCTCTCTAATCTCTCTCTCTCTCTCTCAATCTACAAATCTATAAATCTCTTAAACTCATAAAATTTTAGTAATTGGATATCGCACTGCATCTGAGGTACTATTTTGTACAAGAACCGGGTTTGTGTTCCTCCAGTTGAGGCGTTGAGGAGAGAGATCCTAAGTCAGGCTCATCAGTCTCATTTTTCTATACATTCAGACAACAACAAGAGGTATGCTGGTTTGAAGCGTTATTACCATTGAGAAGACATGAAGCGGGAGATTGCGACTTGGGTATCTCAATGTCAGAATTGTCAGTTTGAGCGTCAAGTCCCGAGTGGGTTACTTTAGGATTTACCATTACTATAATGGAAGTGAGATATGATAACTTTGGATTTTGTGACCGGACTTCCAAGGACAACAAGCAATAATGATGCTATTCGGATAGTAGTGGATAGACTCATTAAGTCATCACACTTTATAGCTATGAAGAAGACGGTTAAGACCAAAGTTTTAGTTCAGATTTATCTGGATGAGATTGTTAGACTGCATGGTATTCCAGTGAGTATTGTATATGATTGTGATCCAAAGTTCACTTCGATTTTCTGGCAGGCTTTTCAGAAAGCTTTGGGTACTAAGTTGCATCTCAGTACAGCGAACCATCCTCAGACAGATGGACAGTCAGAGCGAACCATTAGGACTCTTGAGAATTTGCTTCGGGATTGTGTTCTTGATTGGGGTGACAGTTGGGGAAAATTTCTACCTCTAGCTGAGTTTTCATATAATAACAGTTATCATGCGAGTATTAAGATGACACCTTATGAGGCCTTGTGTGGTAGACCTTGTCGAACTCCGCTTTGTTGGACTGAAGGTGGAGAACGACGGGATTTTGATCCAAATCTGGTTCGAGAGACAGAGAAACAAGTTGAGCTGTTGTGCAGTAGACTTAAAGAAGCTCATGATTGTCAGAGAGTTATGCTGATAAAAGAAGGAATGATTTAGTTTTTGCAGTGGGATAATCAGTATATTTGAAGATGAGAACCTTCAGAGGAGCTGACAACTACATGAAGCTGAAGAAGCTTAAGTCGAGGTTTATGGGACCATATGTTATCATATGAATGATTGGGGAAGTTTCTTACAATCTTAAGATCCCGTCAGAGTTAGCCGATCTTCATGATGTTTTCATGTTTCTGTTCTCCGAAAAGTAGTTTTAGAACTTGAGTTGATTTTGTCACAGCCACCGACGGATTTGAATCGGGATCTGACAGTCCCGAGTTTACCGCAAGAGAACTTGAAGCGTTGTGAAAAAGAAGATCAGGAGAAAAATGTGTGGAAAGTTTTAGTTCGTTGGGAAAGAGATGATATTAGTGAAGAGACTTGGGAACTTGAGCAGTTTATGCAAGAGGATTACCCAGAGTTGTTTGTTGGGTGTACTGAAGAGGGAAAAGACTTGGGTTTAAATTCGGGGATGAATTTTCCTGTAGTTGGGGAAAATTGTAACATCCCAGCCCAAGGTCCGAGCGAAACTGAGGCCCAATCGCCTAACCCTAGGGCATCTCCTTTTCTTAGAGTCAATAAAAGGAGAGGCAAGGCCCCTTCTGCCTCACACACTCAATTCCCAGCGAAGCTCTGCCAAATTTCAGACTCTTCGCCACCGCTACAGTCTCCACCGCCGTCAGAATCACCACAACTCGCCGGAGTCGTTGACATGAGTGTTTTTTCCAGATTTGGTTATTTGATCTTAACTTCTTCATACAGTCTCGGATTTTAGATATCTACATGTAAAACTGTAGATCTCTCTGAGACAAAGCCAGACACACCGGACGCTCCGGAATTGGATGCTGGACGCGCCGTCACTCGCCACCGGAAGGTTTGCTAGAAAATTCAAACGTCTCCGATCTGTGTAATTTTCCGGTATATGATAGCTCATGCTGTTATAATTCCGTCGCTGTGGTTTGAAAGTTATGGCTGTTTGAATTTGTTAGGGTATTTTAATAATTTTACCTAGGAGTCATTCTGATCTGGAATCTGATCCCGAGTGGTTATTGATATCGTTTTTGAGCAGTCTGATATCATTAGTCCTCACTTTGTTTCCAACTTCCAATTATGGCAGGTTTCCATTTAAGGAAGTTTTCCTTTTTTGGCAGTTTACAGAAAATGAAAGTTTGTTCATCTGTTGCTAAGGTGAGAAATTCGTCGAGTGTTTCCATTAGCTCATTCTTATACGTATCTTTGGTTAAAACATTTATGTAACGTCTCTAATTAATAATAGATGTGTTATTGTTTGTGATTGTATAAATTATATATATGTAAATAAATATATATATATATATATATAAATATATATATATAACATAGAATCCATCTGAATGAAGGATTAAAACTTTTGTGTGACGATTTGTTGTTTGAGCATGCTAAGTTGTTTTGACGTGTTGTGTTAGATGCGAGCGTTAGGAGCTCGCGATAGGTTTGTTCAAGAGTGGTGTTGTGGCATTTAGACCCAAACTTTCGAATCATGTGGGATTGAGATATGGTGTGATGAGGGTTTGTCATGTATGGTGTGCCCTGCATAAAGATTTGCATGGCCGTTTGTCATTTATGGTGTGCCCTGCATGAGAACGTGTCCCCTGGTTTGTGTGTGTGACATTGAGTGGTCATATGTTTGAGTTTTTTAGATACTATGATTGTTTACATGTTTTAGCATTATACTTGCTTTAGATCATTGTTGTAAGTTGTTCTGGTGGATCCATGAGTCCTTAGACTAATTTCTCACTGGGTAATTCAATTACTCATCCCCCTCCCCAATCTTTCAGGTGAGCCTGTTGCCGTGCCCGAGTAGCGTTGAAGTCGATAAACTGTTCTACCTTTGAATAATATTTTCTGGATTTATTTATTATTTATTAAAGACGAATTTTGATTGGTTATTTTGACATTAAATTATTTTGGGGTTATTATTTTAGAAATATTATTTTAATCAATATTTTTAGAAAATTCGGGTCGTTTCAGAATTGCTTTTGTTCTTTGTGAACAACCTTTTTTGGTGAATATATCCTTACAACAACCTATTTATTTGGATACTAAGTGTCAAATACTTACGACTGCTTGAGGATCTTCTTATTCGGATACTAAGGCTTCATAGCTTCTTAGGACTGATTAAGAATTTGGAATATCAAGAGCTTTTTCACACCTATTGTGGCATCAATTCAATCCACCAAAGATTTGTAAAGTTAGTAACTTCCTAATCTATCTATCCCTCACCGCTTTTAGAGTGTTGACTCCTTGGGAAGATTATATCATTTGGTATCAAAGCACACTATGAAAAATTTGGTATCAATCTTTGAGTTCATTTTCTCATCTTTTATCTTCTAATCGATTTCATCTTCTCATATTCCCACAAAAAAATCTTTTCTATCTATCTAATTTTCTAGCTGAACCTTTCCATATTAAAAAAATAATAAAAAGAGACTGTTTGATAGAGGAGAAATCGAATCTAGAAATTGGTCAATCAGCTTAGCCACAAAAATTTTGTAATCTATCTATCTCATTTCTTTTCTTGAAAAAGGGGTAAATCATTGGACTTTTAAGGGTTTGTCGACCTAGAATTCTTGAGATTTCACTGAGTGATCACTAAAGAAAATCAAACATTTGAGAGAAACACTTGTGAGGAATATGTTTTCTGCTATAACTTGTTTGCTACTCCTGCATAACATCACCAAAGGAGAACGCCTAAAGAAATTTTTACTCCTAATTTGTTTGCTAATTTTGCAGATTAATCATGATGAGTCAGGAAGACAATAGTGATAACACCAATCCAGGATTGTCACGCCTTCAAATAGTAGAGATAACCGATCATGTGGAGGAGGCAATGGACCGAGAGCTGATGACAATCTTGGAGGACTCAAACTCAAGATCCCTTCATTTCATTGAAAAAAGATCTTGATGCCTATCTAGAATGAGAAAAAAGATTGAACTTCTGTTTTGACTGTCAAAATTTATCTGAAACCAACAAGGCTTGCTGCTATTGAATTTTGTAGTTATGCTATTAACTGATGGGATCAAATTATGACAACCAGGAGGAGAATTGGACAAACAACTATTTCTACATGTGAATAAATGGTTGTTGTGATGAGAAAGAGGTTTCTTCCTAGTCACTATCACCGGGAGCTACACCACAAGCTAAGGCGCCTAACTCAAGGAAGCAAAATTGTTGAATATTATATTTAAGAGATGGAGTCTCTCATGTTCAAGGCAGACATTGATGAAGACCATGAAGGTACAATGACACAATTTATTGGAGTTCTCAACTGTGATATTCAAGATAGGGTGGAAATGCAAGAGTATAATGACATAGAGGAGATGTTGTACAGGGCAACTTTGATTGTGCAACGAAGTTATGCAAAGCCAAGCTATGCATCTACCTCCAAGGCACCAGTCCAGAATAAAGGTAAGCAACCAATCATGTCTAGTTCTGATTTTAAGACTAATGTTGCTACAAGTGATGTCAAAGGAAAATATATAGCCCTAGTCACAAGAGCAAGAGACGTGAAGTGCTAAAAATGTCAAAGGGTAGAACATTATGCACGTGAATGTGTGAATCATAAAGTGATGGTAATCTTGGAGAATGGATAAATAGAGTCTGAAGAAGAGGAACCAGAGAAGTCTCCAAACTTTAAATTAAAAGAACTGGTTGATTATGCGATTTATGGGGAGTTAGTTGTGACCAGAAGAACATTGAGGGTCCAAACCAAACCAAGGAGCATGATCAAAGAGAGAACCTCTTCCATACATGTTTCTTGATTCAAGACAAGGTTTGTATTTTTGATCGTGGATGGAGGAAGCTGCACCATCGTGGCTAGTGAGACCTTGGTAGTGCTTTAAATTCAGAAGCATCTGCGACCTTATTGCTTTCAATGGCTCAATGAAGGAGGTGACATGAAAGTGAGAAACAAAATGTTGGTATCACTCACAATTGGTAAGTATCAAGATGAGATATTGTGTGATGTTTTGCCAATGGAAGCAGAACACATCTTGCTAGGTAGGCCTTGGCAATATGACAAGAAGGTGATCCACGATAGCTACACCAATAAACACATATTCACTCGCCAAGGCAAGAAGATCATCTTGGCGTCACTTACTACTCAGGAAGTAAACCAAGATCAAATTCTTCTTAAGAAACAAGGAACGTAGGAAAAGGGTAAAAAAGAAATGGCCTCCGGTTTAAACAAATCCAATGTTAAGGTAAAACCATCTAATTTTTATGCCAAGGCAGAAGAAGTTAAGAAGGCTTTGATTACCGAACAATCAATCTCTTACTTATTTATAAGTAATCACTAATGACTTCTTCTAACCTTACACTGGAGATTTTAAGTGAGATTAAGTTTGTTTTAAGAATTTGAAGATGTGCTTCCAAAAGAGAGCCTTACTGAATTTCCGCCTTAAGATGGATTAAACATCAAATTGACTTTATCACAGGAGCTTCTTTGCCTAATAAACCGTCCTATAGGATGAACCCCACTGAAACCAAGGAGCTTCAAAGGCAGATTGGTGAGCTGATGGACAAAGGACTCATTAGAGAAAGCATGAGCCCATGTGTGGTTACAGTCCTCTTGGTGCTTAAAAAGGATGGTAGCTAGAGAAAATGAGTTGACTGTAGAGCAATCAACAACATAACATTTAAGTACAAACATCCTATTCCTAGGCTTGATGATATGTTAGGTGAACTACACGGATTTAGTATCTTTTCCAAGATAGATCTGAAGAGTGATTATCATCAGATTAGAGGAAGGAAGAGGATGAACTGAAAACAAATTTTAAAGCCAAACTTGGTCTGTATGAGTGGTTAGTTATGCCATTTTGTTTGACTAACGCACCTAGTACTTTTATGAGATTAATGAACCATATTCTAAGAGCTTTTATGGGGGAGTTGTTGTGGTTTACTTTGATGACATCCTAGTTTACAACAAGAATGAGCATTCTTCACATCTTAAGTCGGTTCTAGAAGTTCTTAGGAAATAACTCTATGCCAACCTAAAGAAATGTACTTTTGCAACATATAATCTCATGTTTCTTGGATTTTTTGTAGGAGCAGAAGGCATTAGAGTTGATGAAAAAGATAAAGGCAATTAAAGAGTGGCCAAGTCCAAAGACTATTGGAGAGCTTAGAAGCTTTCACGGCCTTGCTGGTTTTTACAGAAGTTTTGTCTAGGACTTCAGCAAAATAGTTACTCCATTGACTGAAGTAATCAAGAAAAATGTGGGCTTCAAGTGGAGCAGGCTCAAGATGATGCATTTCAAGCCTAGAAAGCGAAGTTAACTCACGCTCCACTCTTAGTCTTAACTGACTTTTTGAAAAATTTGAAATAGAATGTGATGCCTCAGGAGTTGTTGTTGGTGCTGTACTGATGCAGGAAGGAAGACATATTGCATACTTCAGTGAGAAGCTTGAAAGCGCCACACTCAACTACCAACGTATGATAAGGATTTATATGCATTGGTAGGGCATTAAAAAAATGGTAACATTACTTGTGGCCAAAGGAATTTGTGGTGCACACTGATCATTTGAAACTCAAGCATCAAAAAGGCAGCACAAGCTTAATAAAAGGCACGCAATATGGGTAGAGTTCATAGAAACCTTTCCATATGTTATTAAGTACAAGAAAGGTAAAGAAAACTTAGTTGCTGATGATTTGATTAGAAGGTATGAATTCATTACTAATCTAGATTCTAAACTACATGGGTTTGAAAAAATCAAAGAACTCTCTGATTCTAAATTTAAAGAAATGTACCATGCTTGTGAAAAGGCCGCATTCGGAAAGTTCTTTTGACTTGATGGATACTTGTTTTATGAAAACTGTTTGTGTATTCCTAATTGCTCTTTGAGAACTTTACTTGTTAGGGAAGCGCATGGGGGAGGTCTTATGGGATATTTCGGTATAGCCAAGACACTTAAGATTGTCCAAGACCATTTCTATTTGCCGCGCCTCAAGAGTGATGTTAAGCAGCTTTGTAGCAGATGCATAACTTACAAGGAATATAAGGCTAAGTCTCAATCCACAGATGGACAAACAGAGGTCGTCAATACATGCTTAGGGCCATGATTAAAAAGAATCTTAGTACTTGGGAAGAATGTTTTCCATATGTTGAATTTGCATACAATCATTGAGTTCATTCATCCACTAATTATTCTCTATTCCAAATCGTTTATGACTTTAATATTTTATCTCCATTGGATTTAATCTATTTTTCTTTAACTGAAAGAACCAGATTAGGTGGAGAAAAGAAGGCTAAACTTGTTAAGCAGATTCACGAGAAAGCTCTCTTGAACATAGAAAAAAGACTAAACAATATGCTAAGCACGCCAACAAGACCAGGAGCAAGCAATCATTGGAAGTGGGAGATCAGGTCTTAGTTTATCTAAGGAAGGAAAAATTTCCCCTTGAATAGACTTATAAACTAATGCTAAGAGTTGATGGTCCATTTCATATTACAAATAATCTCAATGACAATGCTTATCAAATCGATTTGCAAGATAAGTACAATGTGAGCTCAAATTTTAACATTTCTGATTTAATTTTCTTTGCAGATGAGCTGGATTTCAGGGTAAATCTTTTTGAAAGAGGAATAAATGATGTGATCCAGGATGGCTTGGATAAGGAGCAGCTTATACCAGAGCCTGAAACTGAGCTTGGACCCGCCATGGAACTTGAAGATGAAGAAACTATATGAGAAAACCTGAAAAGAACGATGCATTGCAGCTTCCTCAAGGTGCTATGACAAGATCAAGGGTAAAGAAGTTCTCATCCGCACTGAGTCTCTCATACTTAGTCCAAAATCCGAACAAATGGCCTTAGTGGAGAAAGAAGAAGTGAATAAGGTGCTCAAATAAGGCCATTTGATGACTCTTGGTGCTCAAATACACGCCAGAGAGAGAACCAAGAGTCATTCAAAAAAAGACTACAAATTATTCTTGTCTTCTGTTCGGTCTAGTTTTTATGTAACTTTAATTGTCTTGACTTGATGTTTTGCTAAGTATATAAGCAAACCATCAATTATGGAATAAGACAGCTTTTGCTATTTTGTCTTTTGAAGTCTTTGAGAGTTAATCTTTTTTTGTTCTTTGTGAACAACCTTGTTGTTTGGTGAGTATATCCTTACAACAGTCTATTCATTCAGATACTAAGTGTCAAGTACTTAGGAATGCTTGAGGATCTTCTTATTTGAATACTAAACCTTCATAGTTTTTTAGGACTGCTTAAGAATTTTAAATATCAAAAGCTTTTCCGTATCTCTTGTTGTATCCATTCAATCCACCAAAGATTTGTAAAGTTAATAACTTCCTATTTATCTATATCTCGCTGCTTTTAAAATGCTGACTCGTCGAGAAGATCACATCATTCTTTTTGAATTGCCGTCATCTCCGACAACTCTCGACAATCGATACTCGCAGCAAAGTTTAGGCTTTAAGCAATCCTAAAGGAAGAATCGACTTAAAGCTTGAATGGTACTGCAAATAATAAGCAGCAAGAGAACTATGCTATATTAATTGTAACATAATTATATGATTGGTAAAGCTGTGAGCAGTTAGATACTAAATTACTAAAATAGACATAATTATAATTAAAAAATAATCAATGAAATAAATAAATAACCTGAAGAATCTTTCAAAACAGTCGGAAACAAAAATATATAATATAAAAAACAAAATTATCTTAAAAATTAAGTATATTTAGCAGCCCAAATACTTTCTGCAATATTGTTACGAACTCGTGTCATGTAAGCATCTCCTGGAGGTTCATAACGTGTGACTTCGACTTCTGGTTAAGCTTCTGGGTTTGAAAGACGTAGTTCTTGTTCTTCCATCCGTTCGTACTCATCAAAATCATCATCGTTTAAGGTTGACTCTCGTATAAAATTATGATGAACCATCGTTGCAACAATAATCTTGCATTACGTCTATAGATTGTATCTTTCATTAATCTTCCACACACCTAAAATACGCCTAATCAGTAATCACTGAACGTAAAAGCGAATGGGTGGTATCCGGTTCTACGGTACGGACCTATATAATCGTTTTTGTTTGGATATCTAGAATCAATAACCAAATATACTTTTTTTAGAAGGTGTCAAAAAAATGTGTCACTCCGCGCACAATAAATAAAACTTTTGTATCATGTGTTTTGCCTGGAGTCCCGACTTATGTATATATAAACTTTATATCTAAATTGCAAATATCAAGTACGTTCATCAAACTGAATTGCTTTCTCATATTCAAAAATCTTTTTTTATCATTTCTAACCTTTACCGACATATTCGTATCAACAAGAGCTCCGATACATCCACTAAAATGAGGTCAATATCTTTTATTAGAAATGAGACGATTGTTACTCTGCTGAAATTCATCATGACAAAGCTTTAAAATATTCTTGAACTAACAACTCATGACTCATTTCATGTGTCCAAAACCATTTTGGCTAAAAACTCCAGAAAACCAAGCAATATAGAGAATTACAAACAATAGAACGATCAAATTAACAAATAAAAAAATCAAATTTATATGTATACATATTCATACATTTCTCGTTGGGGGCGTAGGATCTTGTGGATTCGACATAGTTATTGATGACGGGTTTTTGGGTCAAACACAATCTTTTTTAGAATGTTATTTATAACAAAATTTTACGTAGGTAGAATTAGGGTTAGAGAGAATATTATGCTGCTATCTTCACAATTTTTAATTATGTATAAGAATATTTTGGTAATTTTTAACTAATAAGATAAAATGTTCTTTTAAAAGCTTCATAAAGGAACATTGTGATATTGAGCAAATGAGAGCTGGTAATGTTTTCTTAAATGCTTTAGTTTTTGTTTGTGATTGGATATTATAAGCTTTCAGCCCACGTAAATGCCATACCAATCAAAACCTTACTAACACCAACAACACACATATATCTATGTTAATTAAACATGAGGAACCTAGAGATGTTAAATTGCACTTTGATCCATGAGTCAGGTCCGAATAAGTAGCTCAGGATTCAAGGTGGCTCACAATTTATGGATTTCGACGATTCGACCCTAACGATTTTTGGTTTTTACGTGTCAACACATAACGGGTTAACGGATCCACCGTTCACCCATAACAATTAAGATTTTCTTCTAGACCATCTCCTGTGCTAAATGACTGAAAAACTTAAAACAAAAAATTATTAATATTTTAATATAATATTATTTATTTATTTATTTATTTTTAAATTAACTAATTGTAAACTGTCAAGTGTAAATGCAGTTTCTTAAAAATTTCTTAAAACTCTAATCTAGAAAACGATTCTTAACTTTCTTTTTAAATTATAATTTAATTAATACTAAAAAACTCTTTTAGAGCCTCCATTATGAAGCTTTACACATGTTCTTTTGTATATTCTTTGTTGAATGTTCCTAGATTAGAGTTTGATGAACGTACTTGATATTTGCAATGTTCTTTGTTGAATGTTCCTAGTTCCTACTATCATATCTTCCATTCTTTCCTTAGTGAAAATCCATCATTGGCCTGAGAATTTATCCATCTCCTTCCAAGATCCATCCACTTGACACATCCACATATATGTCTGAACATGTTCCATACTAGGGGTTGTTGACAAACTATGAATTTTGTCTACCTCCTGAGCATCTTCCCATACTTTTCCTTCTGTTTCCGCAATCATGAGAATATTTGGAGGTGTTCTCGCTATATTTTTAAAGGCTTTGTCATTCCTACTCTTCCACAAATACCAAATTATCCATGGGAAATATCATTTATGATCATCCTTAGATATGTTGTTAAATAAATAGTCTAAATTTGAGAATATAGATAATTTTGGGAAAACATCTGGATGTGAGGGAATTCTGGAGAGGGCCCAAGTTTGGACGGCCGGTGGACATTCAAACAGGACATGATTGATAGTTTCGTTTTCCGCCCCACATATTCCGCAAATTGTGTCACATCTCATTCCTCTCGACCTTAGATTATGTGCGACGGGAACGCAACCTGTGACTGCTTGCCAAATGAAATGTTGTATTTTTGGTGGACATTTAAGTCGCCAGACAAATTCCTGGAGTGATGTAATTGTCGGTCCATACATAACCTCGTCAATACCTTTGTCTGGATATAGTGTTTCTATCAGATATCCCGATTTGACTGTGTATTTCCCAGTCTTTGTAAAATGCCACCCATTTGAGTATGGTCTTCCAAAACGATTCACTGTCATAGACTGAATAATATAAACATCTTCAGGAATAATAATAGCTTCTAGGAGAGGCATGTTCCATGGATTCGTCTGTGTATCAACTAAATTTTTAACCTTAAAAGTATCTGGGTAAACAGGAAATTTGCATGTTGCTGATCTTGGGCGGGGGGCTGGGATCAGTATCGTTCCAAATAGAGATATTTGAACTTGTATCAACCCTTTTGATTAGTCCTTTTCTAACCAAAGATCGAGCAGAGAGAATACTTTTCCAACCGTAAGATGGAGAGTATGAACGTATATATTCCAGCGGATCCCTGTTCCGGAAATACCAGCCTTTGAAAACCTTTGAGAAAAGCGATTCCGGTGAATCCATTAATCTCCACAGCTGTTTTGCTAACATAGCTGTGTTAAAATCCTCAATATTCTTAAAACCGAGACCTCCCTCTTTTTTATGGCGACATAATTTCTTCCACGCTATCCAATGCATACCTTTATTACATCCATTCGAACTCCACCAGAACTAAGCTATCACACTTGTAAGTTTTTTTTGTGACAGTCTTAGGTAACCTATAGCAAGACATTACATAAGTGGGTAGTGCCACCAACACTAATTTAATCAAGATCTCTTTTCCTCCCCTAGATAAAAACCTGAGAGTCCATCCATTAACTTTTTCTTGCAAGCGCTCGTTTATAAATCCAAACACTTGTGTCTTCGGTCCTCCAAGACTTTCGGGTATTCCTAAATATGAACCCATTCCTCCCATTTTGGTGATCGCTAGAATTTGTTTCATCTCCTCTTTTACCGTGTCAGTGACCTTGTGTCTAAATTGTACCGATGATTTAGCAAAATTTATTTGCTGACCCGAGGCCATCTCATAGCTCTTCAGAATACGAAGGATGGCTTGACATTGCTTTTTTTTAGCTTGGCAAAAGAACAAGCTATCATCTGCAAACAACAGATGAGTGATCGATGGACTTGACCTTGCTATATGTAATCTTGTAAGTTGTTTTTCCCTTTTCGCTTTTTTAAGATTTGTAATCAAATCTTCCGTACACAAAACAAAAAGATATGGTGATAAAGGATCTCCCTGTCGCAGTCCCCTTTCCGGAATAATACATCCCGCGGTTGTCCATTAAGCAACACTTTGTATCTCACTGATGTTATGCATCTCATCACCCAAGAAATCCATGTAGCTGAGAATCCTATTTTCCGAAGTAGGTTTTCAATAAAAATCCATTCTCCCCAGTCGTAAGCTTTGCTCATATCTGTTTTTATTGCCATATATTCCTTTTGACAACCTCGATTTGTTCTTAAAGCATGAAACATCTCTCCTGTGCAATAAGAATATTATCCGAAATTAATCTGCCCGAAATAAATGCTTGAGTTTCCGAGACTAATTCTGGTAAATATTTTTTTAACCGTTGACATAATACTTTAGAGATGATTTTGTATCCCACATTACATAGACTAATGGGCCTTAATTCCGTCATTCTATTAGGCCGAGCCGTTTTAGGAATTAAGCAAATATTCGTCAAGTTTAGCCTTGGATCGAAAGGAATAGTCTTTAAAAACTCATTGATAAAATCCAAAACATCCCCCTTTATTACTGACCATGACTGTTGATAGAATAATGCGGTCATACCATCTGGTCCTGGTGCTTTTCTGGGAGCATCATAAATAATGCTTTCCTAACCTCTTCTTTTGTAGCCAATTGTGTAATTCTTTCATTTATTTGGTCTGTAATCAGAACCGGAACATCTTTTAGAAATTCCTCTATCTCTGTTGGAGACGCCAAAGCAAATAAATCCGATAAATAGTTAACTGCCACTGCCTCCACCTCATTTTCTGTAGTAACCCAATCCTCTTGCTTATTATATAGTCCCACAATCCTATTTTGTGCTCTTCGCTGTTTAGTTAATGCATGGTAGAACTTAGTATTCATGTCTACCGACCTATGCCACAAATTCTGACTTTTTTGCTGTCAAAACAACTCCTCATCTTTATACGCCTCCTTTAATTTTTGAGCCACTGCTTTAACCTCTGCTTTCGATCTACTACTATCATTCTGAACTTCTTCTTGTGCTTTTTGTAAATCATTTACCTGTTTTTTACCCTGGGGAACATTACATTTTCTCCATACCGAAATCTCATGTCTACAATTTCTGATTTTGTTCACCAAATTATCCGGAATACCATTGTGAAGCTTATCCCATCCCCAAGAAATACACTACTTCAATCCTTCTTTTCCTATCCATCTTTTGTCAAATCTAAATTGCTTCATTTTCTTCTCTACCCTGTCCTCTATCGTCGCCACAATTGGTCGATGATCAGAACCCACCATACCAAGATATTCTACAAAGGAAAAAGGATATATGTTATGCCAATCCTCATTCGCCAGTGCCATATCATGTCGACACCATATAGTTTGTCCATTCCTAGTGCCCCTTCATGATAAAGTGTTTCCTTTGGATGGAAATTCAATTAAACCGCAATTTGCTATCATATTATTAAATGAATTAAATGTTGATGCATGTCGTAGTAAGCCACCTTTCTTTTCATGATTTTTGGTAATCTCATTTAAATCTCCTATTATGAACCATGGTACCTTTCTCGTAAGACCAAATCTAGTTAAGCGCTCCCAAACTTGGTCCCTGAATTGTTGTACTGGGTCACCATATATAAAAGATAGACAAATTTTCTTTCCTTCTATCGTAGCTTCAATATCTATTATTGTGTTGTCCGAGTGTATAATATTAAAATTGTATGTGTTATTATAAAATAGAGCTAATCCTCCACTGGTACCTACTGGATCCACTGTGTGTAGATGATCGTATCCAAAATGCGTTTGAAATTGTTGTACAAAAGAAGACCTTTGTTTTGTTTCTGATAGAAACGAAATTTTGGGTTTCTGATTAAACCAAATTTCTCTCAGATAGCTTATGGTCCACTTGCTACCTAGTCCTTGACAATTCCAGCTTAAAATCCGCATCAATTAAAATATTATGTATTTGTGTGGTAAATTGGTCCTTGAAAAACAAAAATATATCCAATATTGAGGCCAAAATTTGAGCCCATTTTTCAAATACGGAATAAGCTCGATTTCCTCCGTCCATAGAATCGAATACAAATTTTTCCCTGTATACTTGGACTTATTCTGAATATAGTAGTCGATTGGTTGCCTAATGTTATCCTCATCATTTTCATATATACAACAAACGTGTAAATTGTGTCCTTTGTTTACTTCTTGATGCCCGACTAATTTCATTAAGTGTTCGCATACCCTATCTCTTCCTTGGAGCTGAACTGGTCTCCTCCATTCCATGATAATAAGATTAATTAACGTACAACTACGCCTTTGTACATTTAAACTCACCCTATATCTCTCCCCCAATGAATAAAGGTGAAATAACGAACAGCAACATGACTCAAGCCATCTCTGTAGAATTAAGTCATGTGAGGTGAAATGTCTCTCATTCCCATATGAATTAAAATAAACAAGATTGGTAATCTCTCCTTCACGATAACTTGGATTCATATAACCTGCATTAGATCCTTCCCTGTAATCATTCCCAATAAGGTAACCAATCCTTTTAATCTCCACCATTGCATTACCCAATTCCAGCGAGTGGAACCCCTTCCTTACCCCATTCCCCCTCCGTGTGCATACTACCAAAACTGCCTTCTGTATGTCACCAATGTATTTTGCACCATGTAAGCTCCACATCAAAGCTCTGTCAAAAACATAAGGGTGTGACGTTATTAGGATTATATAGTCTGAAATCTTGCACATTCTCCAAATAAGATACGAGGTTTTTAGTCTAAAAAAAACAGCATCTTTCTATCATGATGTACCCAACATTTCCAATTTGCAAACACGACAAACCCATGTATAAACTCCCAAGCAATACATAGACAGTAGAAAGATCAATGAAGTATTATTCCATAGATAACAAACTTATTCCATTCAATATTCTTATCTTTGGTGGCAATGTGCACAATACATAAACAGAAATTCCAGACTCTAACTAAAAAACCATAATCCAAATATGAGAAAGCCATCGTTCCTCTTATTAAATAAACCACAAAACCACAAAAAAGAAATATCATATTGAACCTTCTATTCAAACCTGTCCCATGACGGGGTCATTAATTGGTTCTCCATGTGATTCACTCATAGTAACTTCCTCTGCTCTATCAATTTCCTTACGATCCCTTCCTTTATTTTTGCCTAGCGGACCTTTGCGCGGAGAGCTCATAGTCTATATTAAACGTTTCTTAGATGTGCGTCCCACAAAGATGGTTAGTGGATGAAAAAGGTTTTTCCTAGCTCCCTGTCTCCTTTCCTCTTTTCTTTCCTCTATCTCCCCATTGCCATTAGCAACGTCCTTCCCATGTTCCTTCAAACTCCCAGGCTCATCACCGCAGATGATACCCATGTTGTCCTGTGTTCCTGAGGAAACTTCCTTATTTCTTTAGTTTTGAGGATCTACCATGACCAAATCCTCCACCTTTTCTTTGCTAATTATCAGTGCTTCCATATGCACAACCTTCTCACCTACGACAAGTGAACCATCCAAACTTTCAGTCTTACCCGGTATCAACGCTTCAGAGTTTCCCTTCTCCTTTACTTTGTCAACTAATGAATCTCCCTCTATTTGCCTTGACTCTCCAGCTCCATGAAAAGCTTCCAACATTAGTCCGGTCGGATCCAGGAGACTATTTACCAAAGAATCCTTCTTCAGCGCATTGATTCCTGTAGGTACTGCTGCAAAGATTCGATCAGGTCCTTTGGATGGTGAGACTTGGACTCCACCACTCTCTTCTACAGAATTAGGTGTTTGATCCCTTTGCATTTCCACCCTGTTAGTGGATTTTTTCACCCGGTAATGAATCTTGCCTAGCCCGCCTTTCCCATTTCCTTTGCTCCATGACGTTTTTTGAGTCTCCTTATCTTTATTTATTCCAATAATTTCTGTCGTTTCTGCCAGAGAACAGCGCTTCTTTGTAGCTCTTCATCTCCATACTGTCTTTCCAATGCTCCTCTTCCTGTCTTTGCATCGTCCCTTCCTTTTTATCCTTTTTAGCTCTATTCATTGGACACATGTCAACATCATGGCATAAACTATGGCAACGATTACAATACCCATACAACTTCTCGTATCTTAAAGATACCACTGCTTGTTCCCCGGTGTAGAAAGTCATTTCTGTCTCAAAGATCAGGGGTTTGAGACCATCTATCCAAACCCGAACTCTACCATTATCCAAATCAATCCCATCTTCTGCTATTATTCCTAGACCATTCCCTATACTCTTAAAATTTGGTTCTGCCCACCATTCAAACTGAAGACCTATCACCCGTACCCAAAACAATATCCTAGAAGGTTGAGTACGATCCATTCCCGGTTGCCATCTTACTAGTGATAACATCCAGAAGTCAAAATGAAAGGGTTCCATTTGGAAGACCTCCTTGATATCCTCTTCAGTGTCAAAATCAAACTGAAATCTACCCATACCGAGATCTGCTCCTGCAACCCGGTCCTCCATCTTCCAAATCCTCGGCAACATGAAAAGCAGTGCTTTCATGTCCTGCATTCTAGGGTTCATGCACCGCCCTATAAGAGTCCTCGAATAACCCTTGATGATTTCAGAGTTGTCAAATCAAGGAACCGTAACCTTCAACCTCGGTGGTGCCATTGATTCTGCAGTATCTGCCTTGTTCATCGTCAAAATATTACTCTGAATCATCTTAATTGACTTCTCCTCTCCTAAGAACCCCACCGAAACTTTATGTGAAATTTCTTGTTTGTAATAAGAAGGTGCAAAACCCAACAAGCAAGTATGATCTGCTACACTCATCTCCCCTTGTTTTAATATCACTATATGCAAATCAAGAATCCCACAAATCATGCTCCCAATCTTATATCCCTTCCTTATTGATGCCAAGTTAATTCTGCCAATGTTAAATTTTACTCGGAAGACTATATACCCAGAATTTCTTAACGACCATTTTCTTATTTTTTCCCCCTTTCTGTGTTAATTCCAAATCAGTATCATTATGATTGAACCTTTGATCCAAAATTCTGATGATCTGATTCCTCCAATAATCTCGTAAATCCAAATCCTTGCTGTTTTCCCTAATTATCGCAAATCCATAATCATGTAGTATCATCACTAATATCTGTTGATCCTTGTATTGCATCCAAATCTGTGAAATTACAAACCCGAGATTCTCCCATTGCCATAAAGATACCCGTATTCTAAATCGAGAACACCAGTCCTTAATACCAAAATCTTGCAAAATCTTTTCCCAAATCAGTTTGTAATCCAGAGTTTCCTGCAAAAACCATACATATCTCGCTTGCATTCCTTCAGAGAATTTGGTGCATGAAACCTCCAGATTTAGAAACCCCATTCCCAAAATATCCTCCATTTCCGATAAAACCAACACAAATCTATGGAAGACTTGCTTCCACCGATAAAAACCATCAAATCCCATAAACCAGAGCACCATGTCAGGCAATCTCCTGACCTCCGTCGCCGTTGAGAAGTAATTCATCCGCGCGAGCCCCTACCTCGTGCAGATCGCTTTCCCCTTCGCAGGGATATGCGTTACTTTTTTTTTAGTGTTACCTAATTTTATAATTAGACTGATATAATTATTGTAATACCTAATTTATGTTAAGGTTTGGTTAATAATTATATTCTTCGATCATGTTGTTACATGTTAAGATTGATGTTTTATGATTTTTGGTTTTCTATGGACTGTTACATCAAAATATACAAAATATTTAAAACGGGTTAAAGAGATAGATTAACCCATTTCAATTAAAAACATTAAAATGAATGTCAAACAACTGAAAATGGGTTAAAAACTGTTTAACTCATTTCAGTGTAGTATGAGCCTCAAATTTTTTGATTTTTACAAAATAGAAAACAACAAAAATGTTGTATATATACTAAAGTTTTAACTTGTTTTTATAATAAAGTTTTAACTTTTGGAGGCAATTGTTGGGTACATTTTTACAGTGACCAATAAGGATGCAAAACATGCCACCCCAAGAAGACATATCCCATCTCGCTGTTGTGTAGTTGACATCCTACCTCAGCAGGGAACCTAACACATGGAAGTCCTTCTTAGACAGGTGTGCGCGGGAAATATGACAACGCCTAATGAAAATCCAAGGTAAGTCCCTATAAATACAATGTTCATGATAAAAGTAAGACAGTTCTAAACCAAACCCTAAATAGTCAATTTAGCAGAAAATAACCCCAATCTGCTGGTGGGATCCTCAAACTACAACTCCTCTCACCACCCGTTAGACCTACATTCGGTTAAAATCTTTTACCAAAATTGTGAAGTTTGAATAATAATTTTACTCTGCAATATTTTGTTAACCCGTCTCATTTTAATCAGATTTTTAATTTCATGATGGTAAATCCGTTTTGGTATATAACCATACTAAAAATTCCTATATATTATAATTTAAATAACTATCCATTTTAAAATGATTAATTTTGTTTAACATGAGACAAATTAGATCCTGTAATTAGCCGGATACATGAATTATCCTTTTAAAATTCATCATATTCAAAATTGTGCAAAAGAATTTCAAATATTTTTTTGGTGGAAATCATGTAGCATAATGGTAACCACATCTGCAATTTATCACACATGTCTGAAGTTCGAACCCAGCATCTCATGATATTAAATAAGATATTAAAACCCTTTTTAAAATTGTCAAAAACGTCTATCTAAAAGTCAACTGTTACCCCCTTAAAGTTCACTTTTACCAAAATTAGTGATGAGGAAATGTACAAAACCACATTGATTTGTTACAAATTCGGGACAACAATGCGTAAAAAATAGTTTCCTTAGGCCCAATCTTCAATCTTCAATCAACAGATGACCAAACCACATTAAGCTAGCTGAAGGGTTATTCAACCATTGTGATTAATTCTAGTCAAAGTAATAAGTGTCTTAGCTAGTTTTAAGGTTACCTAGTTTTCTACAAGTTGTTTAGATAAAATTTGTGCAAGTTCTTGTAAAACACTTAACCATCATTTCATTCAAATATCTTTTGAGAGTAAATATCTTCTTGTTTCTTGTGAACTACGATCTGTTTTGATGTGTCATGTCTAAAAGATCAAACCGGTTTATCGCTCATAACACTTGTGTGGCCATTAGCTGCCAAGGGTTGTTGTTTATGGTGTTAGACAACCGCATATGATGAGCCCATTGTTGGAGCTGCCTGCTTACTTCAATTCAAGGTCCACCACCTTGTTTGATTTGCAAGTCTTAAGATAGCATTAGGCCTTCAGTTTAATATACTTTTGGTTGAGTCTACAGGAACCATTTCAATTTAAGAATATTTAATCTACTACTTTGAGTTGAACCACCTTAAGAGTTCATATCAAGTCTAAAACCCTCTATTGATTTTTTCAGGGGAGCATCAACACACCCATGCACCAACACGCACCAAGAGAACTTAGAGACTCCACATTGAGGTCTCGTTCTTCAAGTTCTCGCTTGCCACCAAAACCTCGGATTTAATCAAGGTAACCTCCGCCACAGCTCCTCACATCGAGTTGAGAAGTGCACTTTCGTCAGCTGATCCCACGCTAGAAACAGTTCCCCCTGAAGCACCCTGGCCCTACCCAACATGGTGACTGTCCGACATTCGGCATCCTGCAGTTCGTCCATTCTACTTTTTGAATCCTCTGCTTTTATTTGATCAATGTCTAATTTTGGCATCAAAAAATTATGGGAGCTTAACGCCATTGTTGACTTTTGAAGAAACTGGATGATGAATCACAACCGTTGTGAATGGCACAACACTAGGGTCCACCCTGGTTGTCCGACCTCGAAGACATACAGTCTCACTCCTCAGTGGACAACTTTATACCCTATTCTCAATGGTTATACATTTGAAAATGGACACCCTAAATCAATATAGAAATGGAATCCTTATAATTATTCAACAAAAAGTTCTTAAACATTAATTGCTAAAGGACAATATGAACACAATTTTTTATATAAAAATTAATTATACATATTTATAACTATCAATTTAACAAAAATTAATTTTTGATATTTTAAATTTAAATAATATTTTTTAAATATTGAAAGAATATTTTTATAACAAAAAAAATTGGTCTCAATAGAATATGTTTATCTTTCAAAATCTTTCTTAATAATAAATTATTATTTTTAGTATGAAAATCATATGACACAATGGTGACTATCTATGAAAGTAACCACATGTTTGGAGTTTGAACTTTGTACCCCACCATGTTGAAGAGATTATTAAAGTCATCAGGCTAAGTTGACAGAAAAAACTTTTATTTTTAATAAATTTAGATTTAAATGGAATTTTAGAATTTTTTCATTAAAAATTAGTTTTTGTTTCCAAATATTTTTACTACTCTCTCTCTTTCTTTCTTTTTATTAGTTGTTTTAAATGTTTTTTCACATTATAAGTTTTTTTCAAAACCCATTGTAAAAAATCAAAAAAATTAGTTAAAAATTTTAAACAACGTATTACCTTTAGTATTTTCTTTCATTTTTTAAAAAACTATAAGAGCATCCTTATTGTCATAAGAATATTCTAGTATTAAATTCAATAATATTTTATTATTTAAAACTTAGTTAAAAACTCTAAAGATTTGACTCAAATAAATTTCTAAGAAATTAAAAAGTAATTTAATTATTTTTGTAATTCATGTCTTTGGAATATGATCTTAAATCCATCCTGGACCAAAAAATCATAGTCGTCATACACTCTTATTTGTCTCTAAGAAACCGTTATATTTTTTTCTTTATGGGTAGATGAAAAACTTCTTGATTTAGTGTATTGAAAACATTAATCATGTGTCTCTTTATATAGTCAAAAATAGAAATCTCATAAATCACATAGTAATATAATTACATTGAATATATGATAATCAATAAATTGAAATTTGCTAGATTTTTCCAACATATTCCACAAAAGACATAATCATTTTGCTAGGTTTTAAGTGTTCTATCTTGTTTCGTGACCACTTTCTGACTAACCACTCCGTCAATTGGACGATTCAGGACAGTGTTGGCCACAGATGCAACATCTCACCTTCACGAACAAGGAATGCTTCAATAACCAACATGCATCAACTACAATGATATAAATCTAAGAAGATACTAGGCCTAATAGCATGGCATTGTGAAATCTACTTCATCACCAAATATTTTGATTCGTGGGTTCAATCCTTGGAAGTATTTGTTCAATCATTCACAACCGATCTTCAAGTCTCAAAGACGTTCATCCAATTCAGACTTATGAAATGTTTCAATTCTGCTCCATCTCCCCCATAATTTTCTGATCCCAAGTCTTCACTTGGAGATTCTTCAATTTCTATGCCAAAACTGTTTCATATTTTTTTTTATGGGCTACACCTGAACACAGGCCTTGGCTGGACTTGTATTCCAACTTTTCATGTTTTGTTTTTAAGTGAAAGCCTTTTGTCAACAGCCTTAGTTTAGAAAAAGAAATAGAGACAAAAGTTTTTTATTTTATTTGTTTCAGCAAACGAAATAATAATTTTGGCATATAACTGATAAACGAATCGAGATTAATTTTTTTTTTTATTGTTTTTCTCTTCCGTCACTTCGTTTTCCTCCTTTCTTTCTTGGGATAGTTTATGTTTGCTTCGATGGTTTCACGAAAAGGATTGGCATCAGATTTTGAAATGTTTGCCACAATTAGTGCTCATCACCATATCATTAGCACATCCAGAACTCTTCCTCTTCAAAGACCATTTAATGTCTCACTCGAAGCTCTAAAGACATTGCACATACTTTCACCATCTATTCAACCTAAAAAACAAAATCACGAGACCACGAAATTAAATTTCTATGCTTTAAATAAAGTTTCTTGAGTTCGAAATCATATAATCAAACCATGAAGTTTGATTAGTATCATTAAACTTACACTCGATTTAGAACTTAAGAGTGTACATAGGTATTGAACTTCCAAATTATAAGTAAATATGTTTAAAACTTTTAATCAATGGAGAACCCGAATGAGACCTTAACTTTGAAATAGCTATACAGTGCTATATGAAAGTTGCAAGGGAAAAATACGTTGTTAGCCCGGTTTAACCAAATTTTTAACTAAGGGTTCGTAAGCTTTCTCTCTCTTCGTAACTCTCTAAATTTTCTCCTCTGATTTAACTTCAGATTTTGTTTTTTTTTGTAGACTGATGTCCAGCGAGTCATCTCCTGCCACTGCAAATTTATGGTTTGTGTTAACCTTCAATAATCTCATTAATCTTATTTGATTTTAGCTACAATTTCTGTTACTCTCTTTGAATTGCAAACCCACTATCTAAAGTGGTGTAAAGGTTAGAAGATAGATCACTGAAGACTCACTGACAATACCATTAGGTGATAACTTCAGCCGGATTTTGTTCATGGAGGCTCCTTCACTTATACGACATGGGTTTGTCTCCATAGACCGGATCAGACCACTCGGTGTGGCTCAAATTTGAAGTTCTATTCACTTCCAGTTATGTTCTATGACAGAAAACTTGTCTTTGCTGTGATTCTCTACTTGTTCTAAGAATTTTTCACGTATTATTTCCTTGGAAATGTGTTTGGTTTTTTCTTTTTAACGGATGGTTCAGTGACCAATAACTTCAACAATTTGTGGGATTAAAGATTAAACTCCTAACTCTGGATTCTAGTGTTATTTGGAATGAGCAAACTTATTGTTGGACCAAAATATTAATAATTAAATTAGGCTTATAATATGTTGTTAGTGTAAGAAATATGCCTACAAAATTAGATTCATTAAGAATAAATAGAACTTAAAAAAATCTCACATTGCTCAGAAGAATTTTTTTCCACTAGCATATACAGTAGAACAAAGTAATTACGTTCAAAATGGTTTATAGGGAGAACCAAGGGATCTACACGCACACCACCACCACCACCGTCCGCTTGCGCTCGTGCTCATGCTCTAGGCTTTAGGCTTTGGGCTTGAGGCTTTGGACTTTGTCTCGTCGAGCAGTCCTTATTTTTTGGTGACTTAAACTAAGATCGATCGATCCGGTTTTTGGATCGATCGATCCAGTTTTTGGATCGATCGATCGCCCACAGAATCTGCGCGTTATCCACAAAAATCTGAGTCAAAAATTTGGTAACTGCTTGGCGGATTTTTCCGAAAATGCGCCGAAAAACGAGATTTTATCTTGAAACACTCCTATCCACTACTCCCTATATAAAGAGACTTCAAGCAAACAATCTATGTATCCTGGAATCCTAAAAAAATTGTCGCCTCTCTCTAAATTCACTAAAAGGTCTAGCTTCTCACATTTTTTTCGATTCTCTTTTTCAGAAACGAATTTCTCGTTTTTGAGTATACGTAGATACTGTGTTCGCAGATTCTGAATTAGAGTGTAGCGAATCGGTCTATATCGGTTGTATCATGTGATTCAAAAAACGTGTGAAAACCGTCATACTATGGGCGCTTTATTGAGTTAAGAAAAAAGATTGAGTCTCGCTTCCGTCAATGTTTCTTTAAATCGTTTTATAAGTCGTGATTTTACTAATTGATATGTTCTTCTCATCACAAATATCAAATCGTATTTCTTATTCGGTTTTACAGCTCTTACAGTCTTAACTCAATATATTCGCTTCTAGCAAATAGCTACAATAGGATTTCAGAAAAACTATTTTTATCAATTTGTAATCGTTTTGGCGAACGCTGAAAATAGAGATTGCAAAACAAATTTTAAACGATCTTGAATCGTTTCTGAAAACGCTCAAAAAGCAAGTCTGCAAAACGATTTCTAATGATTTTGTATCGGATCGATCAATCTGGATTTAGAATTAATCGATCTCGAAACGTCTATGCAAACGCCATTCAGCGAGCTTACGATTCATTCAAATATTTTTAAACAAACGTTTGAATCATGTTTCTGACTATCGTTTCTTTTGTGAAACAGATGACAACCAACGCTGCGAACATTCTCGACAACAATGAGATTGTACCAATGGAGACGACCCAAGTCATTCCACAAGTGCCACTTGATACCAGTGGATTGTTTCCAGAAAAATTTGATGGAAATGACTTTAAAAATTGGCAACAGAAGATGGTCTTTTATCTGACATTTTTGAATCTCAACAAATTCCTTAAGAAGGATAAGCCAATCACTCCCATGGAGCCTTGGATGCATGCACCCTATCCAACATTGATGCCTGGACGCATTCACATTTTATGTGCAGAGGATGAATCCTTAGTAGTATGGTAGATAACTTATATTCAGTCTACAACAACGATAAAAAATATCCCAAAGCCAACCATCTATGGATTGCTTTGAAACAAAAGTACAAGTCTGAAAATATTGGTTTTCAGAAATATGTTGTGGCTAAGCTTCTGGAATTTAAGATGGTGGACTCGAAACCCATAATGGATCAAGTTGAATAGTTGCAGCTGATCAACAACGAAAATGCATCTGAAGGTATGAATCTTCCTGAAGCTTTCATTGTTGACTGCACCATTGAGAAGCTTCCACCAAGTTGGGTGGACTTCAAGAATTACCTGAAGCACAAGCGTAAGCAAATGACTCTTGAATCTTTGATCTCTAAGCTTCATAATGAAGCTATGATTCGCCTCTAAAAAACGAGGAGAAAGGGTATCAGGCATATCTTGCCGAACAATTTAATGCAATGGAAAAAGGCAAAGTTGAGCAAAAGACTAACAAGTTCAAGAATTTCAAGGTCTTTGGCTCCACAAGCTTTGAAAAGAAATCCACTGGTGAAAAGAAATAGCGTGGAAAATATCACAATTGTGGCAAGATGGATCACAAGGCTAGAGTGTGTGGCAGCAAGCCTAAACCAAAACGACATCATCATGCCAATCTAATAGAAGAAGATCTCTGATGTGTTGTTACTGACCAGCTCAACACAATTGAAAGAAATCCTCGGGAATGGTGACAGTCATTACAAAAGTTGTAACCAACAATTCAATTAATAACAATGCTCCAATTGCTTATTTGGTCGAATCTTTTGATATTTGGCATAAACGGTCAGGACATGTGAACTATAAATCATTAAATCGTTTAATGAATTCAAACCTAATACCAAAATGCAAACCAAGTAAAGACAAATGTGAAGTTTGCGTACAAGCAAAACTTACAAAACGACCATCACCACAAGTCCAGAAAAACACAGAACCTCTAGGATTAATCCACACAGATTTGTGTGATTTAAAGTATTTACCTACAAGAGTAGGTAAAAATTATTTTGTGACTTTAATTGATGACATCACAAAATATTGTTATATTACTTGTGACAGAGCGAAAATGAGGCCTTAAAAAAATTCAAGGAATATAATAGAGAGGTTGAAAATCAACTATTAAAGTAGTGCGAAGTGACATAGGTGGAGAATATGAAGGACAATTTGATGCAATCTGCAGAGAAAATGGAATCATTCATGAGACAACTGTTCCTTATTCACCTGAATCCAATGGAGTTGCGGAACGTAAAAAACAAACTCTAAAGGAAATGATGAATGCAATATTGCAAGAACCAGGCGTAACTCAGAAAATGTGGGGGAAAGCTCTAATGATTTCCAATTATATTCTTAATAAAATTCATCATAAAGTGACAGGAAACATGCCGTATGAACTGTGGAAATGTACAGTTCCCTCATACAAATACTTGAAAGTGTGTGGGTGCTTAGCAAAAGTTGTAGTACCCCTTCATAAAAAGATTACTGTCAAACCTAAAACAATTGATTATATATTTATTGGATATGCACATAACAATAGTGCTACGGTTCCTGGAGCAAAAATCATATATACCGAATATCCATGTAAATACAATAATGGAATCGCAAAATACGTTTTTCTTTGAAAATATTTTTCCTTGTAAAGATAAATTAAACCCTAAGCAGACTAGAGAAGAAAGAGACGCAAACGAAGCAAGCATTGCTACCTTAATTCTAGGAAATGGAGAAATCGTTGAAAATGAATTCAGACGTAGTAAAAAAGCTCGGAAGGAAAAAAATCTTTAGTGATAATTTTTAATGATTTTACTCACTTAAAATGAACAAAAAACCTTCACTCAATCAATGTTTACACCAGACGAACTTTATTGGAAAGAAGCTATCAAAAGTGAATTTGATTCCATTATGAAAAGTATACGTTTTATATAACTGATTTACATGAAGGGTTCAAAGCTCTCGGTTGCAAATGGATTTTTAAAACCAAATTAAAAATCGATGGAACAATCGATTAATACAAGGCCAGACTTGTGGTTCAAAGTTTCCGCCAAAAAGAAGAATTAGACTTCTTTGATATATATTCTCCAGTATCGAGAATAACTTCTATCAGAAATCTTGTAAGCATTGCAACATTACGAAATCGGGAAATTCACCAGATGGATGTAAAAACTGCTTTTCCAAACGGAGATTTAGAAGAAGAAATATACATGAAACAACCTGAAGGGTATGTTGTACCAGGACTAGAACACAAAGTCTGTCGACTTGTGAAATCCCTGTATGGACTTAAGAAAGCTCCAAAACAATGACATACAAAATTTGACAGCGTCATGATGTCAAATGGATACAACACAAATGAATGTGATAAGTGCATTTATTCGAAGACTACAAAAAATGCTTATATCATACTATGTTTATACTAGATGATATGCTTCTCATTGAATGCAACAAAGATATCATCAATCATATTAAAATAGATATTACTCTTCATCTGACGAAAAATTCAGGTGCATATGTATCATAGAACGAATATGCTAGAGTTACAAAAATTTGATGTACCTTACAAATTGTACTATACCAGATTTAGCACACTCAGTAAATGTTCTAAGTATGTAGACAAACAATCCAGGACACACCCATTGAAAAGCTATAACTAGAGTATTAAATTACATACGGTTTACTAAAAACTATGGGTTGTACTGCGGTTCAGAACCGACAGTTTTGGAAGGATACAGTGATGCCTATTGGATTTCTGACTCCAAAAACTCAGTCAACAAGTGGATATGTATTTACATTTGGTGGTGCCGCAATATCCTGGAAATCTTTCAGACAAACAATTATGGTTAGATAAACAACGGAATCAGAATTCATTGCATTAGACAAAGCCACCGAAGAAGCAGAGCAACTTCGTAATTTTTTGGAAGATATCCCAATGTGGGGAAAACTAGTGCAATCAATACGTATAGACTGAAATAACCAATCGGCTATAGCTTGTGTAAACAATAAATTGTACAATGTCAAGTCACGTCATATACGTAGATGAGATAAGAACATTAGACAATTGATTTCAAGTGGTGTAATCTCGCTTGATTACATCAAATCAGCTGATAATATAGCATTTCCCTTTACGAAAGGTTTGACACGTGACTAAGTCTTAAAATCATCAAAAGAAATGGGTTTACTGCCAAGATTTCATAACTGTTTGGCGGAATTTTTGGGAAGTGCGCCAAAAAACAGGATTTTATCTCGAAAAATCCATATCCACTACGCCCTATATAAAGAGATTTCGAACGAACAATCTATGTATTTAGGAAATCAAAAAAAAAATGTCACCTCTATCTAAATTCACTAAAAGGTCTAGTTTCTCTCATTTTTTTGTTTCTCTCTTCAGAAACGAATTTCATGTTCTTGAGTATACATAAATAATGCGTTCGCAGATTCTGAATTTGAGTATAGCAAATCAGCTTATATCGATTGTATCATGGGATTCAAAAAGAATGTGAAAACCGTCACACTACAGGCGCTAATATTGAGTTAAGAAAAGAGATCAAATCTCGCATCCGTCTGTCTTTCATTAAATCGTTTTATAAATCGTGATTTTACAAATCGATTTGTTCTTCTCATCACAAATACCAAATCGTATTTCTTATTCGGTTTTATAGCTCTTACACTTACCACTAAAGCTATCAACTCCAAACCACTGTTTTTTTTTTTCAATCTACCTTAGTAGTTTTTAATATCTTTTTTAATATTGTAGAATGTTGGATCCGAACCCTAGACATGAGTCATATATTTCAAAGTTAATCACTATTATGTCACATTCGAACCAGTTTTTAGTTGGCCAAATTTCAACTTTTTATTTTTCTAATTTAAATATAATACTATATATAAAAGAGAACCTACTCTCCCCATATTTGGGACACATCAGCAGCTAAAAAGGTGACACATGTTTGTTTGTGTTTTTTTTCACGCCAAGCCTGGTTTGTATGCCCCTTTGAATTTGTATATTTTTTTTTATTTTATCGGCTTCTCTTACGCCCTGATTAGTGATCTGTGAGCCATACATTAATATGTTTGATTTGACAGTGATTTGTAATTAAAACTCAATCGTTTCAAGTTCTTTCTTAAATGGATCTCGCGTGCAAATTTTATGTAAGATAGTTGTTATATTTGAATTACCATCCCAGATTATGTTATATTTAGTTCTTTCTTAAATGGATCTCGCGTGCAAATTTTATGTAAGATAGTTGTTATATTTGAATTACCATCCCAGATTATGTTATATTTCCCAAACACAAGAGATCAAAGAAGGAAATCACTCTCTAGAGGTTTGTTTTCTCTCTCCATCTCTCCTGGTTTGTTCATTTGATTTTTCCATGTTAAGTCCACTTCCATACTTTAAATTCTCATAAAATTTCATAGAACATGGTTTGAAAAAATAAAGACAAATGCATATTATATCCACCATCATTTCACACAACATGGTTCAAACCAAAATCTCTCAAGACATCACATTTCACATTAGTTTTTTTATGCAATCATGAGTCACCAAGACTTATTGGTATAAACATCAAACCAAATTTCAAAACCAAATCGAAGATATGAAAATTAAGATAAATAATTTTTCTTTAGTAAATTTTATTATTAAGATATAAAGATACAATTTTATTATTTAGATTGAGTTACAATTACTTTTAAATTTATATTTAAGTTCAATAAGAGTTTAGATAAAAGGCAAGCCTTTAACCAAAATATTCTCTCTTCAATCTCTCATTCTCTTCTTCTTTTTGTTCCTTTCTCTTTTTCTATCTCTCTCTTTATGATTTTTTCTTATCTCTTTCTCACATTTTAGGACCTATCCATTGGTATCAAAGAGATTTTCTCTCTAAAAATTTTCTCACTAATTGTCCGTAACACCCGCAAAGCATCATGGTCACCAACAAAAAACGTTTGAATGACTTAAAAGCAGGCTGTTGTAGCACTCACCGATCGTATGGACCTTCAAGTGAAATCTATGGATAAAAAACTTCAGGCGCTAGAAGAGAAGTAGGTCGGGAATGTGTGCTGAAGCAGACGGTTGGTCGGGGGCGGGAACAGCCGGTCGGGACGAGTTCGGGACGAGGTGATCACGTGTTCAGTTGTGTTCGCTTATTCGTGTAGGTGAGTTTGCGTATCACGGACGGGGAACAGCTGGACTCGAACACGGACACAAGCTGAGGCGTGGAACGGATGTGCAATGGTTGTCAGGCGCAAGACAAAGACACAACAAGATGCTTGCAGGCCAAAAAAATTCCAACAACTTGTAACCAACCTCAACAACCTACAACAAACTTTAACCAACTCCTGCAACAAGATTCAACTAACTCCAATCACCTAATAAATCTTTACCAAAAATAAAGATTCAGTCCAAATTCGAATTTTATTAGTAAATCAATCCTAAAAATTCAAAAATCCCTCATTTTTCAAAATTTCAAAGATTAATAAGGAAATCAAAAAAATCAATCTTGAGGACTTAAACGTATCATATTAAAACCAAATTTCGTGGAGACCCTCACAAGATACTTATTTAACTTTCCAGATTCAAAGATTTAAAGAAAACTGAGAAAATATTAGAATTTTATCACCAGATTCTTGTGAGAGGCGATTTTTGACGTCTCTAAGAAAACTTTAAGAAATTCCTACAAACAGAAGGTAATTTAGTTCTGCTTTCTTTAAACAGAAACTAGACTCTAAAGACTTGAGTTTTGGATTTTGAAAATCGCAATTTGGTGAAGATTTGACGACGGAATGATTGGAAGAACACGGAGGTTCGCGGCGAAGGCGCTCGCGGATGTCCGATGCAAAAAAATTTGTAACTTTTGATTCCCTTAGTAAAATGATGCAATTCCAATTGGCGTGACTTCAGAACTCGCCGAATAACAATCCAGAAAAAGTAGATCATCAAATGGTACTGTGGGTTGGCCGGAATTTGCGATTTAAGATGACGGTCGAAATAGAACTGAAAGGAGATTGTGAAGATGTTTGTGCTCAAATCCAAAAGGAGCAAGGATCTCATGGACTATTTGGCAACAAGGCTGAATTGGTGACTGCACACAAGAGTTTTTTCAAATCAACAACAACAAATGAATCTAGGAAGAAGAGACAAACTTGTGACCATTGCAAAAGGAGTGGCCATAAAAAGAAGGAGTGTTGGGTACTCCATCCTGAACTGAAGCCAAGCTGGGCTCCTCGGCCACAACAACCCACGGCCAGAAACACGCAATTGCAAGCTCACGGCCAACCGCCGGTTCCTTCAAAGGCGTGTAGCAGCTCAATTTTTCACTCAGCGTTAACTAGTGTCATGTTTCCAGCATCTGAATTTGTGACAAAATCAGACTTAGAAGCTCTAATCAAATCAATAAAGGATGGTAATGTGTTGGATAAAACTTTTCAAGCTTCTTTTCAAACCTTTTTTACTCCTAATATCTCTAAATCATTGGTGGTTGATTCTGGTGCTTCTCACCATATGATTAGTGATCTAGGATTGCTAGAGAATGTAGAATCTGCCTTAGGTAATGTTGTCATTGCTAATGGAATTAAAGTATCAATTAAAAGCATAGGAAAACTTAAGTTGTTTGATAAAGAATCTAAAGCATTTACATGTCTTCCTTTACTTCTAATTTGCTTTTAGGTTAAAAGAGCTACTACTGATTTAAATTTTCAAGCTATCTTTGGTCCTAATGATTTCTACTTTCAGGATATTGAGACTAGTAGAAGATTTGGACAAGAAACCACAAGAGATGACTTGTATGTGCTTGAAGACATGACTAGAGCTAGTGGGTTAGAAGCGGTTTTTATTGTTGGATCTTTTAGTAATGATTTTGATATTTGGCATGCTAGATTATGACATTCTCATCCTAGAACACTTGAACTGATTTTTCCTGGTTTAAAAATGCCAATGGATATGTGTGATTCTTGTATACTTGAAAAGCATTGCAAAACAGTTTTTAAAAAATCTTTGCATACTCATGATAATTGTTTTGAGTTGGTGCATTCTGATGTTTGGACATCCTCATTCTCATCTAGAGAAAACAATAAGTATTTTGTGACATTTATTGATGAAAAGTGCAAATATATTTGGGTTACTTTGCTTAGTTCTAAAGATAGAGTATTTGATGCATTTTTAAATTTTCAAGCATATGTTACTAATCAATACAATGTAAGTATTAAATGTTTTAGAACAGATAATGGAGGAGAATACACTAGCACCAGACTCCACAACATTTGGCCAAGCATGACATTGAACATCAAATCAGTTGTCCTTACACCCCACAACAAAATGGAGTGGCTGAAAGGAAGAATAGGCATTTGATGGAAGTTGTGAGAACAATGATGTTCCACATGAAAGTTCCCAAACGATTTTGGGGGGCGGATGCTCTTGTAGCTGCATGCTACTTGATTAATATGACTCCTACAAAAGTTCTAGATGACCTGTCTCCATTTGAGGTACTAACCAAAACTAGACTCAATATTGATCATTTGAGAGTTTTTGTTTGTGTTTGTTTTGTATTAGTTCCAAGGGAGTAAAAGAACAAGCTGGAACCAAAGAGTACCAAAGCTATGTTCATTGGTATTCCTCTACCCAGAAAGGATACAAATGTTATGATCCAGAGACTAGAAGAGTCTTGGTATCCAGAGATGTCAAATTCCAAAAATCCAAAGGTTTTTATAAAGAAAGAACTTGGAATCAATTCAAAGATATCTCCACAACAAGATCAGACCAAGCTGAGAACTTGAGGAGGCTCTTGGAGAGCATTGATATAGTTTCACCACAAGCTCAACAGCCCACGGCCACAGCTCCTAATGCTCAGCCTGTACCAGCTGTGACGAGTCCCAACCAGCCAGCCGCGGTGCAACCAGCCGATCCGCGGCCATTCACACCGACCGGTCCTTCCATCCGTCAGCCGCCTGGTATCTTCAGTTCTTCTGGCCTTCCTCTTCTTGAACATGAAGGGGGAGACATATACTCATGTCCAACAAGACTCAGCAGGAGAAGAATCAATTTTGGTCTCAGCTTCCAAAAGTTCAAGAGAAGTGCCCACTCTTAATGAAGTTTTAGGTGAAGAGGAGGATCCTATCCAAGAAGCTCCACCTACAGTCCTAAGAAGGAGCACAAGACAAAAAACCACCAATGTTCTATAATAAGAATGATGTGGTTCATCATGATCAGAGAGTTTGTAATATTGCTCACTTACATACTAATCATGTTGCTTTCATTTCAAGTTTTGATAAGGAGCAGATTCCAAAGACATATGAGGAAGCTATGACCAAGAAGGAATAGAAGAAAGCTATCCTAGCTGAGAAACAAGCAATGGAAAGGAATGGTACCTATGCTTCAGCTATTTTACCTAAAGGAAAAAGGGCTGTAAGTTTTAAGTGGATTTTTACCACTAAATACAAAAGCAATGGTGAAATTGATAGATATAAAGTTACGTTGGTGGCTAGAGGTTTTACTCAGACATATGGTGAGGATTATAGGGATACCTTTGCACATGTAGCTAAGCTCCATTCTGTTAATGTTGTTTTTTCACTTGCTACTAACCTTGAGTGGGATTTATGGAAAATGGATGTTAAGAATGCATTCCTGCAAGGTGAACTAGAAGAAGAGGTATACATGTCACCTCCACCAGGTCTAGAAGAAGTAGGAAATGGCAACATACTTAGGCTGAGGAAGGCCATTTATGGCCTTAAACAATCTCCAAGAGCTTGGTACCACAAGCTAAGTGTAACATTGATGGATAGAGGCTTCAAAAAATCTGAAGTTGAACATATTCTTTTTACACTAAAAAGTAAGGAAGGTATAGTGGTAATTCTTATTTATGTAGATGATATAATCATATATGGTAGTGATAGTGTTGGTATTGCATCTACTAAAGATTACTTGAAGAGTGTCTTTGATATTAAGGATCTAGAAGAACTTAAATACTTCTTAGGAATTGAAGTGTGTAGGTTCAAGGAAGGTCTCTTTTTATCTCAAAGCAAATATGTTGTAGATTTACTAACCTCCTTAGAAGAAGATTATAAAATCGAAACTAAGGATGAGCTAGATGAGGAAATTGATTTTTATGATCCTAAGCTCTATTGGAAAGTGGTTGATAAGCTTATTTATTTAACCATCACTAGACCAGATTTATGTTTTGCTGTGAATCAGGTATCTCAATACATTCAAGGTCCAAAGATGAGACATTGGGAGATGGTAAATCAGATTTTGAGATACCTAAAAGGCACTCATGAACAAGGTATATGGATGAGTTGCAATAAAAACACAAATGTGGTTGGTTATTGTGATGCAGATTAGGCAGGAGATAGGGAGGATAGGAGAAGTACCACAGGCTATTGTATTTTCATAGGAGAGAACCTTGTGACTTGGAAAACCAAGAAGCAAAAAGTGGTTTCATGTTCTAGTGCAGAATCAGAATATAGAGCAATGAGGAAGCTTACAACTGAATGCATTTGGCTGAGGCAAATTTTGGAGGACTTGGCCGTGAAGTATGAAGAACCTATCACCATCCATTGTGACAATCAGGCTGTTATACACATTGCCTCCAACTATGTGTTTCATGAAAGGACCAAACATATAGAAGTAGACTGCCACAAAGTAAAAGAAGTTATTGGTAAGAGAATCATCGTGCCTTGTTATACAAGGAGTGATGATCAACTAGTTGATGTGTTCACCAAGGCAAAAACTCTGAAGAATGGCGCCTCCATCTATCCAAGTCTTGGCCTTATGACCATTCCACACCAATGATCCCAACATGGAGTGTTATACTCTTTTTCCCTAGAAAAGGTTTTGTCCCAATTAGGTTTTCCTTCTTTATGTTTTTTTAATGAGGTAATGCTTCATGGTTGCAAGCTTAGACATTCTCCATGTCTTAAGCTTGAGGGGGAGTGTTGGAATGAAGAAGAAATGAAGAAATTAGAAAGCCTTAATGTTTTTTATGTAGGCGTGAGTTACTTAGTCAAAGGGGAGTGTCTAAGCCGTGTTTGTGTTCTAGTGTTATGTTATCTTTGTAGCCATTCATGTATAAGGTAATCCTTGTATCCAAACAAGCCTAGATTATATTAGTGTAAATATCTATCTCCCTTCTCATTTGTAACTTAGAAACTATTATTCTCTCATTCTTGATAAAATCATTCTTTTCTAAATCTCTCTTATCTCTCATTCTCTCATTCTACAAATCTCTTAATCTCATATTCTTTCAGGTTCCAATTCGGTTCTTCGGTTCCGGTTTTAATGTCCAGGACGAATAATAAGATCATTATTTCTCTCATACTACTACACATTGAACGAAATGCAGGCACATATGACTTCGACGGCTGGCCTCTCCTCCTATTCCTCCTCTCTTAGGCTGATGCTGCAACTACGGGATACGCGGTTGAGACGCATCTACAGCCACGGTGGAAGGCGATAAAATGAGAGTTACCAAGGAGGTCTTACAACAACACTGTTCATGTTATTAGGAGTAGCTAGCCAATGTGGGATCCCATGATTAGGAGGAGGAGCTTATTGATCAGAATGTGAGGCGATTACAAAGAAAGCACGCTCTGAAGCATAAACACAATTCTCATGACTATTCTACGTGATACACTCGAAACATGAATTAAGTATTTCACATCAATAACTGAAGACACAAGTGTGTATTTGAGATATTCTTAAGAAATTTATCTTAACGATGGGTTGTTTATTGTTAACTAGCTACAACTCATTGTTAAAAAAATCAAATTGAAATTTTAACGATGGGTTCTTTATTTACCTAAATAGACCTAGAGTCTTTGGATCTTAAACACACATCATCTCTGGATAATATGTATATAGGAAAAGAATATAAAGAGAGATCTCATCACTCAAAGAAATATAACTAGTATGCAACATGAAAAATAAAATTATATGTAACTAGAGAGGAGAAGAAAGAGGTCTTACAAAGTTGAGTTGACTAAATGTACCAGTCTTTGTTTGTATGTACTGAGGCTAACAAGAGGTGTTGGTACTGAGGCTATCTCCATGGTCTTTACGGAGCCTACATATTCGTCCATTACTATTGGATTTCAATAGGCTGTATACCAATCATCACGAGCCGTTGTTGTATGTGATCAAGATGGAATTGCTGTTGGTCATGAATGAACTCCGAATCTAATTTTGCATTCGGGTTAAACTTTATTCGTAAAGGCCTCCTGTAATCTTTATTCATAAAGGCCTCCTTCAATTTGGTCAACTGATCCATTAACTTCTTTCCTTAAATCCATTTGAGCCTACATCAACACAAGGGAATTGTGCAGAAGAATTGTTTTAATAAATTTAGTCCACAACCTCTGCAAATTTGAGAATTGTGCAAAGATCAGTAGATTAATAACGTTGTTGCAAACTTAATTTTGGATGGCTTCTCCTACATCAATTTCTGTCGAGACACAATCCATAATCTAAGTTAACACGTTCTGCCTAAATCTTAATATTTCTCCAGATCACTATACAACAAAACAAATAATCACACAGCAAACATCAATTCTCTCAAATGGATTCAGCAAGATATTACAATGAAGCATCGGATGGATAAAGCAATGGAAGGAGAAGAAGAAACTCACCAGCGTGTTACCGAGAGTATCAACGAGTATGAACTTGTCGTTAGGGGAGAATCTAACGGAGGAAATAGGAGGACTTTCTTCGTCAATCAGAGTTTTCACACAATGTCCAGTCCCTAAATCCCATAAACGGCACAATCCATCGTAGCTAATCCAAACAATGAGAGACTCGTCGCCGCTAAAAACTGAATCGCCGCCGCTAAAAGCCCAGTCCGCATGTAGAAGAAAAGAAAAGAGGAGAAAAAGATTTTTATTTATTATTAGTGGGAGATCAGAAAACAGAATGATTACAAAGAAGAAGAAACTACGGTTTAGAGCATCAGCAACGCTGAAACTCTATTAAATTTTGTAATTAATATTTTATTGTTAAATTTATTATTTTTAAATTAGAATAAAAGAGTGAGGAGAGAGATAAGGCTAGAAATGAAAGAAACCGGAAAGAAACGTCTCAGCAGTTACCTATTCTTGAGACGACTCAACCGAAAATGAGTCACTTTTTCATTTATTTTATTTTTTTAATTTTTTAAAAATTCAATGAGACTCTCTTTGTTTCAGGGATGCTGATGGTCTTAGAAGTATTACGGGTTTCTTAAAAAAAAATTCTTTTCCATTTTTTTAAAAAAAATTTAGGAGATGAGACATGTAAAGTTTCACCAATACTCATGGTTTTAGTCTCTTTCTTTGATTAAATGCAGAGGTTGGACTCACTTTTGCTACGATCTATCAGGTCATGAAAAGTGGTACTCCTTTCAAGACATGTGTGCATGATGAATATGATAACACGTGTTTGGAGTCCCAAATTTCTCTATAAATACTATATCAAAGAAGAAGATAGAAGAGTTTCAAATCCAATCCCCAAAAAGACTCATTCGAATAAAAACATATTCTCTACCAAATGGGGATCTCGACCCGCTGGCCAGATGTTCAAACCTTATACCCTCAGTCCATCGTCCAATAAACCTACTCTCAGTTAAATAATATTATAACTTTAGACATTGATAAATCTTCCGGAGAAAATTATTCTTTTTTCAATAACTGACCTTGTATAGTAAATGCAGGGGGAGAAACCTCAGACACCCATAAATTCAATGGGTGCTAAAAGAGCTAGTTCTATTCCCCCTAGAAAATGAACTCCGACCCCCGTTCGAAGGCTGTACTAAGAGACCCCATTGGCAGCATTAGCCGAAGTGGGCACTCGGGGATTAACTGACAAAAATTTCACGAACAATTGGTGCTAGAAGGAAATGGAGGATAGATGAGTAGTCAAAAAAAACCAAAGAAAAATTCAGTGGCGACCTTCTCTACGTCAAAGGCTAAGCACAAGAAACTAAAATAAACAACTAGGAGAGAACTTATAAAGAAATTAATTGTTAGTTTAAAAAAAAAACATAAGCCACCTGAAGTACAAAAGTTAAGTTAAAAAGTGGAGGACATGTCCCCTCCGATGGCAAAAGATTGTTCGACAAAATGAGGAGATAGAAAGGGTGCGCTCAGTGGTTGGGCTCTTTGGGACCTCACCCCCTCCCAGTCTTGCCTTGCAGAGGAGATAGAAGGAGCCGATGAAGGATCGCCAAAGTCTTGCCTTGCAGAGGGTGAAAGCCATTGTGGGAGAGCTCCTTGAGGACACGATAGATGCACATATTTTCCTCGAAGTATTTGTAGAGGAAGCAAGTGCCAACAAGACTCCTCCGTCGTAGTACCGAGCACCCATCCATCCAAATTCTCAGTATCTCCCGAAGTCATGCGATTTCCTGGTCTCTCTCTGATGGGGTCATCCATGCTACACCAACCTGGTACTTGGAGGATGAGGTCCAGACAACTCCCTATGTGTCTCACCGCATCATGACCAGGAGTAGGGCTGGCCAAGGAGTGCAAGACAAGAGCCGGGACCAGGACTAAACTAATGGAGATCAAGCTGGAGTCAACTTAGTCCAAGCACAAGACCAAGAAGGAGAAAGGGAGATTGAAGACACCAGCCAGCCGTTTGATCATGATCAGCTGGGTGTTCTTGACCAGAACATCCATGCACACAGTCTTAGGGATAAGGTCTTGTGTGTCCTTACTATCCTTGAGTAAGAGCACCCCTTAGGGTACTATTTTCCTTTCTAAGTTTACCATAATGGGTTCTTGGAAATGTTTTTAATGAGACCTGAAAGTCTAAGGCATCAAGCCTAGTGTCCCATTGATTTTTAAGTTGGATATGTCCATTTAAAATCAATTAGGCTTGATCCTATCTTAGGCATTGTTTAGCCTTTGCATTATGGTTTGTAATCCTTTTAAAAGACTTAGTTTTTATTTTGGGTTTTAGAAATGTTGACCACGAGTCTTGTGGTCAACTAGGTCACTAATGTAGCCTATAAAAGGGCAAGCTCGTTTACATTTTACTCAGACTTGATGAATGAAAAACCATAAGCGGCCTATTGGTCCAAACCGCCTTCTTTCCTTGTGAGTGTGTCTCTGAGAGAAAGAGTGTATTCCTTGAATATTGAGTGTGTCTATCTTCAAGGTAGGCTGTATCCACCTGTCACAGCTTGGTGTGTTGCCCACAATCCATTTTCAGTTCGCTTCTAAACCCTTTTTCCTTCATTCCAGCCTCGTTCTTCCTCTTGTCTCACCAATCGCTTCCTTACCGTTCTTCTCACGCCTTCGCCTGCTCAAACGACCAAGACCCTGTCCGGCCGTTCCTAGTCTCGTCCGCAAGGTTACATTGGTCGAGTTCTCAGTCAGAGCCTAGTTCCTCGTTTGTCCTCTCGTGCTTCAGTCGGTCGCTCGTCCCGTTCCTGCCTTAAGCCGCAACCGGTTCAACTGTATCAAAGACCATCCGTACCGCTGCTCTTTCCGGCCTTGTCGCGCCTTCTCTCGACCGCTCCCTTGTCCTGATGGCTTGGCTTGTAACATTTTGGTATCAGAGCTCAAGTTTCTGCCAAGAAAGGTTGCATCTTTCCACTCTTTCACTTTAGGGTTTTTGAAATTGTTACGGTTGTTAGGGTTGCTTGCTTGCTTGTGAATCTTTGTTTAGGTTTGTTAGATTTCGTGAAATAAGGTGTTTAGTTTGGTTATTAGGGCTTGTTGCATATGTATTAGAAACCGCCATTGTTGAAGCTTGATTGGGGAAGAAGGAGTTAGGTGGACCGAAAACGCTTTTGACCAGGACGTACCGTCCTTGGTCGGTGACTCAGCCGGTGGTCCACCCGGTGTGACGTCATGTTGTCCCCTCTTTTGCTTTTGCTTTGGAATTCGAATTTGATTTAAATTTTAGGCGGTTCATGAGTGTTGTTTAAATTGTCGGTCTTAAGTCTAGTAAAATATTAGTCTAGCTCAAATTTAAAATTAAGTTTTAGTAAGTATCATTAGCCGACCCAGCCCTAGCAGACATCTTGGCTAACCTACAAGCTCAGATCCAACAACTAGGAGATCGGTTGGGCAGAGTGGAACAGCCCCAACCCCAACCCGCTCAAGTTCCTCCTCAACCACGACCGAGAACGCCTCCACCCTTTTGGCCAGATCAAGAGATGGAAGGCTTGTCCGAAGAAGATGCTTTTCATCCTCTTGTTATGAGACCCAGGCCCAGGGAAAGGAGACCATCTGAGGAGAGGGATCATCATCACCAACCCAGGGCTCACTCTCCCCACCTCAAGATCGCCCCACCAACCTTTGCCGGTAAGGTGGACCCGGAAGCTTACCTCGATTGGGAGAGAAGGATAGACCATATATTTGATATATATGGCTTTGAAGAACCCAAGAAGGTAGCCTATGCAGCAGCCCAGCTCACCGACCATGCCTTGTCTTGGTGGGATCAAGACTCAGCCAAAAGGAGAAGGCGAGTAGAAGAGTTGGTCCGATCATGGGAGATCATGAAATTTATAATGAAAGGAAGGTACATCCCACCCATGTACCACAGGGAGCTTCAGAAGAAGTTTAGAAAGCTTACCCAAGGCCAGAGGAGCGTTGAAGAGTACTTTGGAGAGTTTGAACACCTAAGAAACCGGCTTGGACTAGAAGATGCCGAGGAAACCCTTATGGCCCAATTCTTGGATGGACTCCAAGAGAAGATTGCTAGCAAGGTGGAGATGTACTCCTACAACGATCTCAATGAGATCCTACACCTCTCCACTCAAGTAGAGAGTCAGCTCAAAAGAAAGACAAGGACCAGAGCTGTGGTCAACAACCCATGGAGATCCTCTGCTCCAAACTCAAATCCGCAAGCTTCTAGTTCTAACCCTGTATTCACTAGGCAATCTGACCGAGGCAAAGCTATAGTCCAAGACACGAGACCCCCATACAAGTCCAGGGAGACCACTCCGGCCCCAAGACCTGAAGCCAGACCTACTCCTACTGGTCCCAAAACCCAGGACATCATGTGCTTCAAATGCGAGGCCGAGGGCATTATGCAAGGGATTGCCCAAATCCCAGGGCTATGATCATCACCCCATCTGGTGACTATGAATCCCAAGATGAAATGGAGCCTTCTTAGGAAGCTGATGAAGAGGAGGATGATGTAGCTTACCCTGAAGTGGGAGACCTCTTGGTCTCAAGAAGAGTCCTTAGCACCATCTAAGAACCGGATGAGACAGCCCAAAGGGAAAACATTTTCCACACCCGTTGTATGGTAAGTGGTAAGGTATGTTCTCTGATAATTGATGGTGGATCTTGTGCTAATATGGCTAGCACTTACATGGTTGAGAAATTGAATTTGGTAGCTACTAAGCATCCTAGGCCTTAAAGACTAAGGTGGCTAAACGATAAAACCGAATTGAAAATTAGTGAACAAGTTAAGGTCTCTTTTAGCATAGGCAAGTATGTTGATGAGGTTCTTTGTGATGTAGTTCCTATGCAAACCACTCACATTTTGTTAGGCCGACCTTGGCAATTTGATAGGGAAGTTGTGCATGATGGTAGGACTAACAAGTATACCCTTATGATGAACAAGAAACGGATTAGTTTAGCCCCATTGTTGCCTTCCCAAGTTCATGAGATGCAAGTCAAGTTATCTAAAGAGAAATGCATGTCTAAAACCAATTTCTTGATTGCACCTAGTGATGTTAGACGTTCGCTCTTTGATTCCACTTGTCAGGTTGTTTTGATTGTTTACAAGGATCTGTTGACTGTTGAACGTACTAACGTGGTCTTGCCAAGGGAAATCCAAGCTTTACTTGACAGGTACAAGGACGTCTTCCCTGAGGAGATACCAGCTGGATTTTCCCCTTTGAGAGGCATAGAACACCAGATTGACTTCATCCCTGGAGCACAACTCCCAAACCGGCCAGCATACTGAGTCAATCCCGCGGAGTCTAAGGAACTTGAGGCTCAAGTCCAAGACCTCATGGCCAAAGGGTATGTGAGGGAGAGCTTAAGCCCATGTACCGTGCCTGTGCTCCTGGTGCCCAAGAAGGACGGCTCCTATAGGATGTGTGTTGATTGCCGAGCCATCAACAACATCACTATCAAATACCACCATCCAATCCCAAGACTAGACGATATGTTGGATGAGCTGAGTGGAGCAATCATCTTTTCCAAGGTGGACCTGAAGAGTGGATATCATCAAGTGAGGATGAGAGAAGGGGATGAGTGGAAGACCGCCTTCAAGACCAAGCATGGCTTGTATGAGTGGCTAGTCATGCCATTTGGCCTCTCCAATGCCCCAAGCACCTTCATGCGCCTCATGCACCATATCCTTAGACCCTTCATAGGCAAGTTCTTAGTTGTCTATTTTGATGATATTTTGATTTATAGCTCCTGCTTATCTGATCATGTGCTGCACTTGGAACAAGTCTTAGAAACTCTTAGGAAGGAACACATGTTCGCAAACTTGTCTAAATGCATCTTTTGCACATATGAGGTTGTTTTCCTTGGCTTTGTGGTTAGCTCACAGGGACTCAGAGTGGATGTGGAGAAGATATAAGCCATACTTGGCTGGCCTAGACAAACTTCAATCAGTCAAGTCCGAAGCTTCCATGGATTGGCCAGCTTCTACCGATGCTTTGTGATGGATTTCAGCACCTTGGCTGCTCCATTAACATCCCTGATCAAGAAGAACACTGGTTTTGAATGGGGAGAAGCTCAAGAACGAGCCTTCTTGTAGCTCAAGTACCAACTGACCCATGCACCTATCCTCGCCTTACCCAAATTTGAGAAGACCTTTGAAGTGAGTGTGATGCCTCCGGAGTAGGCATATGAGCGGTTCTGACTCAAGGGGGAAGACCAGTGGCCTATTTTAGTGAGAAGTTGACCGGTGCTACCCTGAACTACCCAGCCTATGACAAGTAATTGTATGCATTGGTCAGGGCGATGCAAACGTGGCAACACTACCTCTTGGCTAGGGAGTGTGTGATCAACACAGACCATGAGACTTTGCAACACCTCAGAGGCCAAACCGCATTGAAGAAGAGGCATGCTAGGTGGCTAGAGTATATAGAGACCTTTCCATATGTGATAAAATACAAGAAGGGGAAGGATAACGTGGTGGCAGATGCTTTGTCAAGGAGGCACGCTTTGATATCTACAATGGATGCTAAGGTCTTGGGATTTGGACATTTAAAGACTATGTACCCTGAAGACCCTGACCTTAAGACAGCTTATGAGGAGCATGGGACAGGAGCCTACACGCGGTTCTTTCTCCATGATGGGTTCCTTTTTAAAGACAAACGATTGTACATTCCCCAATGTTCAATAAGGGAGTTACTTGTGGAGGAAGCTCATGGTGGTGGCTTTATTGGTCACTTTGGAGTTGAGAAGACCCTCAGTGTTCTTAAGTAACATTTCTACTGGCCAAAGATGAAGAAGATGGTGGCTACTCACTGTGACCGGTGCATCACCTGCAAGAGAGCCAAGTCCAGACTCCACCCACACGGCTTGTACATGCCCCTACCAGTCCCCACTCTACCATGGGTAGATATCTCAATGGATTTCGTCTTGGGGTTGCCAAAAATCCAACACAAGGATTCGGTGTTTGTGGTGGTGGACCGTTTCTCCAAAATGGCTCACTTCATACCCTGCTCCAAGACCAATGACGCCTCTCAGACCGCGACCCTATTCTTCAGAGAGGTGGTGAGACTTTATGGCATCCCAAGAACCATTGTGTCGGACTGGGACACAAAGTTCTTATCCCACTTCTGGAGGACCCTGTGGAAGAAGCTTGGTACCAAGCTCTTGTTCTCTACCACGTGCCATCCTCAAACAGATGGACAGACCGAGGTGGTTAACCGCACCTTAGGAGCACTCTTGAGGTCAACCATTGGACGTCATCTAACGACTTGGGTGGAGAGCCTCCCCTTGGTGGAGTTTGCCTACAATTCGGCCAAGCATTCTACCACAGGCATGTCCTCTTTTGAAGCTGTGTGTGGTCGCAACCCAGAAACTCCTTTGAGCTTGGCACCTTTGCCACCGACCGAGACCATGGACCTTGAAGGAGAAGCCAAAGCCGCAGCCATGAAGAGGATATTTGAGCAAGTGCATGGCAAGATTGAGAAGAGAAACGACCAACTCCGATCCAGGATCAATAAGAAGAGGAAGCAGCTGGTGTTCCAACCAGGAGATTGGTGTGGTTACACCTAAGGCCAGAGCGTTTTCCCAACAAGCGAAAGCACAAGCTGGATTTCACAGGAGATGGGCCATTCCAAGTGTTGGAACGCATCAATGACAACGCCTATAGGCTCAAGCTACCAGGTGAGTATAATGTGTCTTCGTCCTTTAATGTTTCTGATTTATCTCCCTTTGATGCACAGGATGTTGGCTCTTTGGAGACCAAAGCACTTGAAGAGAGTGAGATGATGGGGTCATCCATGCTACACCAACCCGGTACTTGGAGGATGAGGTCCAGGCAACTCCCTATGTGTCTCACCGCATCATGAACAGGAGTAGGGCTGGCCAAGGAGTGCAAGACAAGAGCCGGGACCAGGACCAAACTCATGGAGATCAAGCTGGAGTCAACTTAGTCCAAGCACAAGACCAAGAAGGAGAAAGGAAGATTGAAGACACCAGCCAGCCGTTTGATCATGATCAGTTGGGTGTTCCTCACTAGAACATCCATGCACACAACCTTAGGGATAAGGTCTTGTGTGTCCTTACTATCCTTGAGTAAGGGCACCCCTTAAGACCTTAGATGATTAGGGTACTCTTTTCCTTTCTAAGTTTACCATAATGGGTTCTTGGAAAGATTTTTAATGAGACCTGAAAGTCTAAGGCATCAAGCCTAGTGTCCCATTGATTTTTAAGTTGGATATGTCCATTTAAAATCAATTAGGCTTGATCCTATCTTAGGCATTGTTTAGCCTTTGCATTATGGTTTGTAATCCTTTTAAAAGACTTAGTTTTTATTTTGGGTTTTAGAAATGTTGACCACGAGTCTTGTGGTCAACTAGGTCACTAATGTAGCCTATAAAAGGGCAAGCTCGTTTACATTTTACTCAGATTTGCTGAATGAAAAACCCTAAGCGGCCTATTGGTCCAAACCGCCTTCTTTCCTTGTGAGTGTGTCTCTGAGAGAAAGAGTGTATTCCTTGAAGATTGAGTGTGTCTCTCTTCAAGGTAGGCTGTATCCAAGTCTGTCACAGCTTGGTGTGTTGCCCACAATCCATTTTCAGTTCGCTTCTAAACCCCTTTTCCTTCATTCCAGCCTCGTTCTTCCTCTTGTCTCACCAATCGCTTCCTTACCGTTCTGCTCACGCCTTCGCCTGCTCAAACGACCAAGACCCTGTCCGGCGGTTCCTAGTCTCGTCCGCAAGGTTACATTGGTCGAGTTCTCAGTCGGAGCCTAGTTCCTCGTTTGTCCTCTCGTGCTTCAGTCGGTCGCTTGTCCTGTTCCTGCCTTAAGCCGCAACCGGTTCGACTGTATCAAAGACCATTCATACCGCCGCTCTTCCCGGCCTTGTCGCGCCTTCTCTCGACCGCTCCCCTGTCCTGATGGCTTGGCTTGTAACACTCTCTGTGAGCTCCACATGAACCGCCGAAAGCTCATCCATGAGACTCTCGACTTCGCCAATCAAATCATCACTTTGTGCGGAGGACTGAGCTTCAACGAGCTGATCTCTTACCACAAATAACTCGCCATGAAGCTCACTCGCATAGATGGAAAGGTCATCTGCTCGACACTCAAATGTCTAGAGTTCATTCTCCAGGAAGAAGAGATGATGATAAACCTGCACAAAACCGGTATGTCAATTAAAAGGAAAAAAAAACAAAATATATATACGTATATATGTATGAACGACCCAGGGAGAAAAAAAGTCGAAGCTCACATCATCGGTAGCCTGGTGGGCGAGAAGGGTGGTCCATCACCATCTTTAAGGAAGATCAGAGGGATTAGAACGAGTCGACGGAGGACGTCAGCCCGGCCGAATGACAAGGTTAGGAGGGTTCCCGGTCGAGGTCTCCCCATCTATCGAACTGGGTTGGGACATGCCTTCCCCCTGAGCCGGAGGAGAGTCATAGCCATAAACTTCATGCTCAGTGAATCAACAACGCATGTTCGGAGCTTGAGGTAAGTCTTTATAAATACTAAACCTACGAGGAAAGTAGGGGTGTTCTAACCCAACCCCAAAAACTGATTCAAGTAGAAGTATACTCTCTTCCAGATGAAGATCTCGACATGCCGGCGAGATTCTCAAACCTTATACCCTCAGTCTACCGCTCGATAAACCCATTTTTGGTTAAACGGTATTTTAACTTAAGGTCAAAGAGTATTCGAGAGGAAAATTTTGTTTCCTCCTTTAAATCTGATAGTTTACCTTGTTTAGAGAGCGCATTAGCATAAACTTCGGACATCTAAACTCAATGGGTGCTAACAGAGGTACTCCAATTCTTTTTTAGAGGATGAATTCCGATTTAAGTTCAAAAGATGTGCCAAGAAACCAACATCAGCCAAAATAAACACCCTAGAAACAAATAGACAAAAAACAGCACAAACAAAATAATAATTTTGTTTAAAGAAGATAAAAAACAAAAATTATTTTAATCTTTCAAACAATGTTAGTATAATTACTATTTAAAAATATTAATATTGTAACTTGAAAAAAATTCTGAATACATTGGTGAATTTAAAATCTTATGTATTACAATGAAAAATATTAATTGATATATTTTTTGGGGAATAGAAAATTTTAATGTATGAAAATTTTAGTTAGTATACTTTTATAGAATTTTTTATAAATTAAAATAGTAAATACTTGCATATAAGTATATATTTTTTTACTATTATTACTAATGTGTTAATATATATATATATATATATATTTATCAACTTAATTTAATAATTTTAATATTTTTTAATATTGTGAAATGTTAGATTTAAATTTTGTATATATATATATAATAAATTACAAAGATGACACTATTATACCACTTAATTCTCATATATTTTATTATTCTTTGAAATATTAAAATGTTTCCATAAACACTGTCCATCATATTAAATATATTTATATACAAGTATAAATGGGCATACAACGTAAATTTGTGATATGAAACCAGCGTGACAAAAAAAAAAGAACAAAAATTAATGTGTCCTGTAAAAGAAAAAAAAAAAATCAAGATGTAATTTTGATTAATAATGGTAGCCCTACAATGGGCCACCATTTGTCATCTCTATCATCTAATCTACATTTTCTTAAGCCATCTTCATCAGCATTATCATCATCATCATAACGATGGAGGAGGCAGTTTCCAGAAATTCCATGTGTTAAAGTCCTCCTGTTTGTAAAAGTTCATTAAAAATTCGCAAGTAAAACATTGAAAAAACAAAGTAAACTTAGAGATATATATTATACCCGTTCTGAAGAGGTTGTTGTAGCTGGGAACATTCCATTGACAAGAGCATGAAGATTTGTGTATGACCTCGTATCCACCCTACGATTCACAGCTACTTCTCCCTGCAATTCACACAAGTAAGGTTGCGATTCTTTCAAATGCCTTTGCATTTTTGAAAAAACTAATACATTTTCAGTATTTCATAAACATAAATGACCAAGTGCAAACTTACAAAAGGTAAAGTTTTTTAAAACACTCATAAGTCATTTTTTCTTTTGGCGCAAACAAGACACAGACATTTCGAGACTTAAGCCATAGTTTGTTCCACAAAATGTTTCTACTCCATCTTTTTTTTTTTTTGCTAATGCAGTTCCCATTTTGAAGTACCTTTGGGTTAATAGTGAAGATCTTTCCCCGAGGGATTCCGACTTTAAGGTAGCTTATCTCATCCGTGTCTCTGTTTCCAAAACCAGCATAGAATGGGTTGTGTTCTGGAGGAAATAACGCTCGTATTTCCTGTAAATATTTGAAAAAACAAAGAGTTCTGTAAACATATTTAAGAGGACATAAGAGTCTCAAGAGATAGCGAAACCGCATAAAACTAACCTCCAAGCAAGAAATTTTAAATTCATGAGGTGCTCTTCTAATTACTGGAGAGAAAGAAGCAAACCATTCAAGATCAACAAATCATGAGAAGTTACTGTTTTGATATATTTGCAGAGGAAACAGATTTACCTTCCCTAAACAGCGAAGGAAAGAGGCCATCGGGAGAAATAACAACAGGCCCATCCGGCAATGCTTTCCCGTCCTGTTGTTTCTTAGCTAAGATTAACAAAATAAGCTAGATTTTTGATCTGGAATGCGTTTTGTCTAATTTACCTGTTTGAGATTAACTAGAAATTGTCTTGTGACTGAGGCCTGAGAAATCGCACGTGCACTTAGAAAGATCAACTGATATCCGTTTTCCTGTAGAAATGTTAGGGCAGAGAAAATGAATCTCTTGCTTTTGTCACATTGCTTCCATTTATAATGACAAGAACCCACAAAGTACATATAAACAGACCTTAACAGCTGAAAACAAATGTGTAACACCTGTTTGTGACCAATCTATTCCAACCAAAGGCATAAACTGGCCTAAGACATCCGATCTAGGATAAACATAAAGAAAAAAAGGAAATCAGAAATAAAAACAAGTCCTGAATTTGGCTGAAAATATGGCAACATAATAGAAAACGAAATCTTGTTTTACCTTGTAATGGTACCATCTACATCTGAAACAACTATGCGAGCATTCCATTTCCATAAGTAAATCCTCGCGTCTACCTGTTGAATTAATGAGTTTGTGAACACCAAACCGGAACTCGAGACGGTTATATGACAAACATGTCCTAGCAAAGGATAAAATGACCTGTTGTGTACCCACAATATTGGTGGAGAACGTGAAATTCACGGTATTCATTCCTTCTTTCAAATCTAGCGAAGCCAATTGTTCAGAAGTTGGAGTTAACGCCCTGACCGTCTTTTTCACTGGTCTTGGCGACGACTTATCTTGTTTCTCCTCAGGTTCAGCAACGTCCTTAGAAGAAGCTTCGCTATCGTTCCTTGATCTTCTCATAGAGAAAGGCCAAAGCTTCCAGCTTCCGCCGCCCGGAGCTGATACATCACCAGGTTTCTCATTCCGGTCAACAGCTATCATGCCCTTGGGCTCAAATACTTGGGCCGTCCCAAATGAAACCACCCCTGAGATAATAGGAGCTGCTGCATCCCATGGAAAATAGCATCCACCAATTTTCACTATAAGCTTATCATTCTCCAAGACTGATGGTCCCAAAGACGCAAACTTTTCCATATCCAATTTTTCGGAACTGAAGGCCTGAGAAGCCGCTTCTGCTCCCATTCCTTCACGTAATAAGTGCTTGCACAGAGAGAGCTCGACTGAGAATGGAGATAACAAAGTTAGACTACATCGTCAGAATTTATAACAACCAAATTTCAGCATTCCATCATATCTATGTAAATAAGTTATATTTCCTTACCCACTTCAGGATTAGCGATAACATGTTTGAATGCCTTTATATTTGAGCTACCCTCAGAAACGTTTTCTGCATCTAAACCTCTCGAGCTCGACTCATTTTCTTCCAAATCCCACTTAAATGTATTGGAACTTGCATCAAATGATTGGCTGATAGGCTGACAAGGACTGGCATCCATATCATCGTTGCTATGAAGCCGCATTATCGGTAATGATTCTACCAACCTCTCCATCTCTTCTCCAGAAATATATTTTTTCCTCTCTATGTCAATCGGCTCTGACAAGACCATTGAGTCCTCTACGCCATTTTCAGGAAAAATTTCATTTTCATCATAAATGTCTTTCCCATCACCTTTTACTGTATGAGGAAAACTTGATCCTCCAGAACTACTCTCAGCAGGTTTACATTCGCCAAAATCGCTAAAGGAAAATTGTTCCTCTTCCATCTCCGGTTGCAGGACGCATGCTCCACTAGTTGACTGAGAGTTTTCAAAATCATCTTCCACGGTGATTGTATTTTCATCTTGAGCTGAAGAGCCTGTACTGCTACCTTCTTGAGAAGTGCCAACGCTCCTTAAATCTGCTTGGTATGCTAAACCCAACGTCACCTTTTCAACAGATTCAGAAACACTTAACATTTCTTGCTTAGAATCCAAATCGCACCCCGTAACAGAATCCTAGTGGAGTTACATTACAATACATAGAAAAACATTAGTCCCTTACATTCGACAGTTTACTTCCAAAGCTATTAATCTACCATTGCCAAGAACATTACAGATGACATACCTGCGCTAGTGGCGGCTCGGTTGGTTCCACAAAGATATCTACTTTCCCACTCCCTTCACTAGTAATAGAGACCAGAGTACTTGAAGTCTCACACGAACCATTTTCAACAAGAATTGCATTCTGTTCACTATAATCTTCCACATTGTTGCTCTCACGAAAATCCTGCTCTTTCTCATCAAGATACTGCAATGTAGGAGACGCAACAAGAGGAGTCTCCAATATCGAATCGCTATCAACTAACGTCTCCGAGCTCCCCTTCTTTGTTCCATCCACAACATAAGCATTCTCACCATCAAAAGACTCTGAGCCTTTACCTTTCATGTTCTTACGCGTATCAATATTAGTAGACCACATAACATCCAACAAATCAGCAGCAATCTCAGCTCTCTCCATAGAGCTAACACCATCTTCAACCTTCTTCTCCCTGACCGATCTACCACCAAACACAAACCCTAATATCCCAGGCTTACCAACAATCTTCCCATTACCGCCACGAGGACTAGCAGAATCATAGTTACAGCTCTTAGACTTCAACGGTATCTTAATCTTATCAACATCATCATCACAACTCTTTATCCTCGTCTCAGCTTCATCACCAGAAGACAAAGTGTAAATTTCACCACTCTCAGCTTCACCAATCATATCTTCAACTTCCCTAAGGAAATAAGCTTGCCCTGTATGAGCTAAATACATATTGAAACCTGAATCAACACCATTAACCTCAATCTTTATCAAATTCTTTCTGTTCTTCAAAACCCCTTGAAACTTGCCGAATCTAACGTACCAAGGAGACGATTTGAATGTACCGTCTGGTTGCTCGACGACGATAATGTCGATCGCGCCACCAAATGGATGAAACGGACCTGAAACTGTGCCTACGCCTCTGTAGATGTAGCTCCCGATCCTACCGACGGCGTTCATAATGAAAGATTCAGATTTGGAAAAAAGTCAATTGATTTTGTGAAGATCGTGAATGATCTTGAAAACCCAAGTTAGGAAATTTGATTTGATCATACGGATCGATCAATCATCTTGAAGAAGAACGAGAAACAGAGGAGTAAATTTGAGAAAAATGGTTAAAGGAAGAAGGAGAGGAGGAAGAGTTTGACGAGGCAACAAAAGGGTATATTCTGTGAGAATGATCCAATGGAGACAGACACCAAATTCGTCATTAGTTCTTGCCGCCGGACATTATTTTGCTTCGGTGGGGTTCGTTTCGTAGTGATCCAGTTTTTCTGATTTTTTTTTCAATTTCCCCTTATTTTAGTTTTGTCTGTTTAATAGTAGTTCGAAGATAAAATTTCATTAATGTTTCCACTAACTTAGAGATTCTTCGTTATCAATCAGATAGAAAAATTATAAGGCAAACCGCCACTAAATTTTTTATTTTTTTATTTTTTTTTTGTTAACATAATTTAATTGTTTTAATATTTTTTATAATATTAAAAAATGTTAGATTCGAATTCTAAATCTATATCATAAATTTTAGATGTGGTTATCATTATGCCATATGATTCCGACAAAAAAAAATTATTTAAACAAATAACAAACGATTAAAGATTATAAATTAATAATTTTTTATATTTAACACTATAATAATTCGAAATATTTCTGACAACATACAAATAAAAAAAATTGAATAGTCAATTCAATGAAAACAAGACATCCATCCATCTCTGTGCTCGAGATCTTGTTTCACTAATGATGTATGTTTATTCCATGTTATCATTTTGGTTAAATAAACCGTTTTAGTTTGTTATTTTTGGTATAAAGAAACAAGAAGATATCTGTCTCTCCAGAATTTGATCTATTTTCTTCAAAAAAATTAAAGATCTGCTTCTATTTGCTTTCCGGCCAATGTTCTGATGGCTCCTCTACGCTCTGCTCTTTTTGCTTAACGTTATGTTATTTCTCTCATTTCTTTGGCCGCAACTTCAATAATTTTTTTGTGGAATAAATTTCATATGATTCTTTCAAAGATTTACTAGCTATAGTAAAACTTATTTGTTGAACAATTCCATGTGATCCATTTTCTGAATGAGAATAAAAACATAAATTCTTAAAAAATTTATCTTTTTTGATGGGCTCCAAAAAGTACATGAATGAATAAATGAAATAGAATTTACTATTCCCACTAAAAGTGTCAATTTTTATTCTATTTCACTAACCATCCCATTTTTTTATTTTACAAATAGTTATTTTTTATTCAGTATTTTTTATTTTGTAATAACCTTATACCCGGTTCTACATTCTTGTCATCTACGAATAATGACAGATATATGAATTGGTCAAAAATTTCTTATTTCAAACATATTTTTCTTGAATTTAGTTCAGATTTTGGTATCTTACTTTAGTTCTGTTTGGTGAAGCGATCGGTGGTGATGATGGTTTTGAGATAGGATATGGAAGGGTGGCAACAATGGTCTTCAAATCTCTGACGGTTGGTTGTAAACACAAATTTATCCTTTGTATCTTCTTAGGTGTTGACGACTATTCGACATTTGTATATAGATTTTCATCTGCTTTATAAAAATTTTAAGCAGTAGAGGCTATATTGGAGAGATATTAGCAAATTTATCATTGTATATTCTCCTATTTGTGATAAGGATATTTTCCTTATTAGATAAGCTAAGTTTTAGGTTAAACCGTCTTTTTCATCGTTGTATGTGTCACCCGGTTGAATCTATCCCCTTTACTTGCGTCGAATTTTTTTTTCTTTCTTTTGTTTTGTTTGTTTTGAACTTCCTGCTTTGACTTGTTTTCTTCTCCGGTTGCAAGGTCACCTGGAGCAAAACTCAAGTTTCATAAAATTAGAAAAAACAATACCCATACCAAAAACAGGTTCTATCGTTTCTTAAATCTTCGTTTCCATTTATAAACAAAAAGAGAGAATTACTTTTGCTTGTTGTTAGAACTTGCATGCGCTAGGGTTGTTTTATTTTAAGCATCAAACGTCTGCTCTATTGACTAGTTGCATTCACGGTTATTGTTGTTTGTCTCTTGACTTTGTACCATCTCTCGTAATCGTTTTGTTTAACCTTGAACTCTACATAGATTACTAGTGAGAGCCTTATCGCAGAACCCCCAAACCGCGCCCCCAAGCACCTAGGATCTTAGGCGGTCTCCGCGTAATAACTAGGACCAAAACCGATTAGGATAGTTCCCAAATCCCGCTTAGGAAGTTTTCCTCTTTTAATATAGAAACTTTCAAATTAGGCCAGCCTCCCTAAACAATCTAGGAATATTTCCAAAATCGTTTAGGAATTCCAATTTTTGAATTAGGAAAGGAATCAATGCTAAAAGAGTTTCCATAACTAGTTAGGATAGTTTCCATCTCTAAGTTAGGAAAGATCCGACTTAGGAAAGTTTCCTTATTTAGTTTAAGATAGTTTCCATTTCTAATTTAGGAAAGTTTTCGTTTATAGTTTTAGACTAATTTTCAAATTAGGAAGTTTTTTATTTCTAGTTTTAGGCAAGTTTCTAAATTAGGAAATTTTCTATTTCTAATTTTAGGCAAGTTTCCAAATTAGAAAAGTTTACATTCTTAGTCTAAGAAAGTTTTCTCTTCTTAGTTAAATGGTAGCTCTTTTCGAATTAGGACGTCTTCCCGGCCTTACCTTTTCCTTTGTGGAAACGATCCCATGTCTAACGACTCAGAATCCTCAGACCGGCCCCAAGACTCGAATGCAGTCATGCAGATGCTGAGCCAAATCACAGCTCAGATGAACACGCTCGCCAACCACATGGAGCGGTTAGAACAACCTGGTCTTCCCAGGAGACTAGCATCCCAGAGGCATCCCATCGCGGAGGGAGAAATGGAGGAACCACCACAAATGGACAGACCCAATACTTCGGTCCGTACGCCCACGACCCACGAGACAAAGAACCACCCGACCACATAACCCACAAAGCCACTGCTTACTGAGCACGCTATAACCGCGACCCACGGGACGATGGAGCGCCCGATTGACCGCCCCCTTACCAAGCCCCGACGTCAAGCTCAACCCATCCTCCTTCGCAGGAAAAGTCTATCCCGAGGCATACCTGAGTTGGGAGAGGCGTATGGAGCTCATATTCGATTATTGTCGATATGGGGACCCGAGACGAGTGGCGCCAGCCACAACACAATATACAGACCACGCCCTGACCTGGTGGGATCTTGAAGTAGCTGAACGAAGGAGGAGCCGCTTCGACCCCAGACCTAATGGGAGGAACTCACACACCTCATGCGGAAACAATACGTTCACCCCACTTCCACCGAGAGATACAAAGGCGTTTTAGATGGTTCACCCATGGCATCAAGACGGTCAGCGAGTACTTCGATAATTTCGAGCACCTGAGGAACCGTCTTGAGATCACAGACTCCCCGGAGAGTCTGATGGCCCAGTTCTTCGATGGACTCCAAGAAAGGATCGCACGAAAGGTCAAAAGACAACCGTACCACAACCTCGGGGAATTGTACCATCTAGCTAACCAGGTAAAACAGTCAAACAAGAGAAAGACTGCAAGCCCTACGTCAAGGCCCCGGGACCAAGTACTGACTCCCATCCCTAGACAAACTCTCACGACTCGGTACGGCCCAACACTGGCCCATCCGACTCGTCCAGCCCTCAAACACATAAAACTTCCAGTGCCAGCCAACAAAGCCGCAACCTCACCTGCTTCAAGTGCAATAAACGCGGACACATGGCTCGTGAGTGTCCGAACTAACGAGTCATGATCCTGACTTCATTCGGCAAATAAGAATCTGCGGATGAAGAAGAAGCAAAACGAATGGACACCCAGACCGACTAGATCGAGGACGAGGTCGAATGTCCAGATTCCGGAGAACTCCTAATGTTCCAGCGCGTTATAAACTCCATAGCCGGAACTGAGGAAACCGCACAACCGGAGAACATCTTTTACACCAAATGCACTGTAAAAGTCAAGGTATGTTCTCTGATTATAGACGGATGTTCATGTACCAACGTCGCTAGTCAATACATGGTTGACAAGCTCGGTTTCGAGAGAACAAAATACCCACGCTCATACGGGTTGCGATGGCTCAATGACAAGACCGATATACGCATATCCAATCAAGTGATGGTCCCTTTCAGTATCGGCCGTTAGTCTGATCAGGTCTTGTGCAACGTGGTCCCAATGCAAGTTGGCCACCTACTCTTGGGACGACCATGACAGTTTAATAGGCAAACTACGCACAATGAACGGACTAACTTGTACTCGTTTGTTCACGATAAGCTCAGGTACAATCTAGCACTATTAGCCCCACAACAAGTACAAGAGATACATCTAAGGACAAATAAAGGGAAGGGGCACCGAACGGAGAACTTCCTCGTGAACTCTCGGGTCATCCGCCAGGTAATAAGCAAAGGTGAACCAAACGTTGTTCTTATGGTCTTTAAGGACTATTCTAGTACAGAGAGCACAGAGCCGCTGCCACCCCCAGAGGTTGCCAAGCTCCTGGAGACTTACGCAGAAGTCTTCCCTCCAGAGCTGCCAACCAGACTACCTCTTATTCGCGGAATCAAGCATCACATCGATTATGTTCCCGGAGCCCAACTACCCAACTAGCGTACATTAACTCCAAGAAGGCTAAGGAACTCGAACGCCAAGTTTATGTCCTCATGGACCAAGGCTTTGTCCGGCAGAGTCTTAGCCTATGCGCCGTCCCTGTCTTGCTCGTAGCTAAGAAAGACGGATCATGGAGGATGTACGTTGATTGCCGAGCCATCAACAACATCACGATCAAATACCGCCATCCCATACCCTGGCTCGATGACATGCTAGACAAGCTAAGCGGAGCTCGATCTTTTCAAAGATCGACCTGAAGAGAGGATATCACCAAGTCCGTATGCGGGAAGGAGACGAGTGGAAAATAACTTTCAAGACCAAACAAGGCCTCTACGAGTGGCTTGTCATGCCGTTTGGTCTCTCCAACACCCGAGCACCTTCATGTGGCTAATGAACCATGTTCTTAAGCCGTATATCAATAAGTTTGCGGTTGTTTACTTCAATGATATTTTGGTCTATAGTTTGTCTTATGCCGATCACGTTACCCATTTAGAGTAGGTAATATGCACGCTTCAAGAGGAAAAGCTGTATGCCAACCTAAAAAAGTGCACGTTTTGCACTGATCAGGTAGTTTTCCTAGGTTTTGTCGTAAGTGCGCAGGGACTACAAGTGGACGACAAAAAGATCAAAGCCATCCGAGAATGGCCCACGCCAACCAGTATAAGACAAGTCCAGAGTTTCCACAGTCTAGCTAGTTTCTACCGGAGGTTTGTAAAGGACTTCAGTACCATTGCCAGTCCACTCACGTCCGTGATCAAGAAGGACCGAGAATTCAAGTGGGGAGCGGAGCAGGATGACGCCTTCAGACTACTCAAGGAACGACTTACACAAGCTCCGGTCTTGTCTTTACCGGACTTCCAGAAGACCTTTGAGGTAGAGTGCGATGCATCTGGCGTCAGCATTGGAGTGATCTTGATCCAAGGAGGAAGATACGTAGCCTACTTCAGTGAGAAACTAAGCGGAGCAGCCCTCAGCTACCCGGCCTACGACAAGGAGTTCTACGCCTTAGTCCGAATATAATGGACGTTTGGCAGTACTACCTACTGGCGCGAGAGTGCGTAATCCACACCTACCATCAGACGTTGTAACATCTGAAAGGACAAACCAAGCTCAAGAAGAGGCACAAAAGATGGCTCAAGTTTATCGAGACATTTCCCTACATGATCAAGTACAATAAAGGGAAGGAGAACATAGTCAAAGACGCCTTATCCTGCCGCTGTGCCCTTATCATGACCATGGAAGCTAAGGTCCTCAGATTCGAGCTCATTATGGACCTATACGCAGACGATGGTGATTTCAAGGAGATCTTCTGAACCCCAGGAAGCGGCGCCTACTCCAAGTTTTATTTATTTGACGGTTTTCTATTGTGAGACAGGCGGCTGTGTATCCCGAGGGGATCAATCCGAGAGCTCCTGCTAAGAGAGGCACACAGAGGAGGCCTAATGGGGCAATTTAGCGCGGACAAGACGCTAGGCATACTCAAGGGACATTTATATTGGCCTCATCTCAGGCGCGACGTCAAGGCCCATTGCAGCCGATGCTTGGTCTGCAAACGTGCCAAGTCTAAGGCCCATCCACACGGGTTATATCTCTTATTATCCATCCCTACTACTCCATGGACTGACATATCTATGGAATTTGTGCTAGGCTTGCCTAAGATCAAACACAAGGATTCCATCTTTGTAGTAGTAGACAAGTTTTTAAAGATGACCCATTTCAGCCCCTGTGCTAAGACCAACGATGCGACACAGACCGCCAGCTTATTCTTCCGGGAGATCGTGAGGCTACACAGAATTCCATGGACCATCGTGTCTGATCGCGACACCAAGTTTCTTAGCCATTTTTGGTGAACCCTGTGGAAGAAATTTGGGACCAAGTTGGTGTTTTCGACGACCTGTCAGCCACAGACTGATGGCCTGATGGAAGCAGTAAACCGCACGTTGTCAACTCCTCTATACACCACCATCAGATATAACCTGAAGAACTGGCTCGAGTGCATCCCACTGGTCGAGTTCACATACAACCGAGCCATCTGTTGCGTGACCAAGAAGTCCCCATTCGAGGTCATCTATGGGTTCAATCCCTTGTCTCCTATGGAGTTCACACCCCTTCCCCTGCTAAAATCATCAGCCTCGAAGGAAACCGCAAGGCATACTACATCCAGAAGTTGCACCAGAAGGTCAAGGAAAACAGTGAACGGAATATGGAATCCTACGCCAAGCACGCCAACAATGGACGCAAGCAAGTTGTTTTAAAGGAAGGAGAATGGGTCTGTCTGCATATGCGCCCCAAAAGGTTGTTGGAATGAAGAAGAAATGATGAATTTAGAATGTCCCTTATGGTTATTAAAAGCCGTGAGATATGTGTGTTAGTGAGGAGTGTTTAAGGCTTGTTTGTGTTCTATTATTATGTTATCCTTGTAGCCATTCATGTATTAGACTATCCTTGTATCCAAAAAAGCCTAGACTACATTAGTATAAATACCTTACTTCTTTCACATTTTGTAATTAAAAATTCATAATTCTCATTCTCTTAATAAAATCATTATTTTCTCTAATTGTCTCTAATATCTCATTCTCTCATCTATAAATCTCTTAATCTCATAATCTTTCATGGCATCAGAGCCAGGTTGCATCAAATCTGTGTCATTTTCATCATTCATTCATTGATTCAAGAAGAATTCATCTTGTAACTTAAATTTCGGCCAAACCACGACTCCTTTTGACGATCTGCTTTCATTGGAATTTACAACGGCAAGTTCTGAAGACACGCCAATTTTAATCGCATCATTTGACCTAAGGAATCAAAAGTTAGGAATTTTCTTGCAAAGGACCTTCGCGAGTGCCTCCGCCGTGAACCTCCGTGTTTCCCAGGTCATTCCGACGTCGATTCTTCATCAAATCATGTTTTTCTAAATCTTAAACTCAATCCCTTCGAGTCTAGTTTCTGTTTAAATAAAGAAGAACTCAATTCTATTAAGATTGAAGGATTTTCATGAAGTTTTCCTCAGAGATGTCCAAAATCATCCTTATCAAGATCCTGGTGATATAATTCTAATCCTTTCTTAGTTTTCTTTAATTCTTTGAAGCTGGAAAATTAAAGAAGTATCTTTTGAGGGTCTCCACGAATTTTGGGTTCAATCTAATAGGTTTAAGTCTTCAAGATTGATTTTCTTATTAATCTTTGGAAGTTTATAATTGAAATCTTGAAATTTAAGATTTTTTAATTCTTTTAAATCGAATTTTGATTTGATTCTTGGTTGTTATTATTTGATATAATATGTTATTAGATGGTTATAGGTAGTTAAAGTCTTGTTGCACGAGTAAGTTAAGGGTTGTTGCAAGTAGTTAGAGGTTGTTGGGAGTTACTTGAACTTCAAGATTTTTTTTTTTAATTTTCTTGCATATCACGCGCCTTCTTCTTGACTTGTACACTAGGTATTGTGTTGTTTTTCCTTGTGGTTGCAAGTACACACGCTTGTGGTGCTTCCAGGTTGTTCTTGTGGTTGCAGGTGATATTCACGCTTGTGGATCAAAGTCGTGATTGGTGTACAAGGTAGTGTCGGGTGTTCTTCTCGTTCCGACCAGCTTCTTTCGATCGACCAGCACGCGCCAGTTCTTGTCTCGCCTCTGGTCACGCTCCTGATTACGCCTCAGGTCACTGCCCTGGTCACGCGTGTACTCACATCTTATTCGAGTGCAGCCAATGTTCGAGTCCGAGTACAGCTTCACGTGAAGAAACGATCGATCACACTTGTCTCGACCAAGTCCGAGTCAAGGTGTTTGCTTATACATATGTCTGTGTCGCAATCTTGTACCACACGGTCTTCACGTGTTCTTGTCCGCGACCAAGCAGCTCCCGACCAGTGCCTTGTCCGTATACCCCGACCAGCTCACGCCTCGACCGCGGGACAAAGTACCATTGCCCTGACCTTGTTCCAACCTGAATTGTCTTGCTCTACCTATTACAATCTCTACTCTATCTCATGGAACTTCAAACAACATTCAGAGCTCCAGTCATACTCCATGGAGCAAATTATCTCTTGTGGTCTAGGACCATGAAAACCACATTAGGTGGTAAAAGTCTTTGGAACCAGATTTCTACAAATGGTATTGAAGAAAATGAAGTGGCTGAAGTTAGTAAGGCTGTGGCTTCTCAAGCCAAATGGTACCAAAGACCAGCTGGTACTTTCTATACTTCAAAATTCTCTTGCTAGTGATCTTTTAGAAGCTTATTCTTTTTGTGAAAATGCAAAAGATCTTTGGGACACTTTGCAAAAGGTATATGTAAACACCACTAACCTTTTAAGAATTTTTGAAGTGAAGAAGACTTTGAATGAATTAAGGCAGGAGGATTCTGAATTCACAAAGCATTATGGCTCATTCAGAGCTTTGTGGGCTGAGCTAGAAATGTTAAGGCCAGCCACCATTGACCCACTTGTTCTCCTTGAAAGGAAAGAACAAGATAAGGTGTTTGGGTTACTTTTAACACTTAATACTACTTACTCAGATCTTATTAAGCATATTCTCAGGTTTGATAAGCTTCCTAGCTTGGAGGATGTTTGTGCTCAAATCCAAAAGGAGCAAGGATCTCATGGATTATTTGGCAACAAGGCTGAATTGATAACTGCACACAAAAGCTTCTTCAAACCAGAAAATGATTCTAGGAAGAGGAGACAAATTTGTGAACATTGCAAGAGGAATGGCCATACAAAGAAGGAGTGCTGGGTACTCCATCCTCATCTAAAGCCATCCTGGGCTTCACGGCCTCAGCAACCGACAGCCACGGCCAGTCAAGCTCACGGCCCTATGCCTTCAAAGGTGTGTGGAAGCAGCTCACTATCTCACTCAGCCTCTACTAGTACCATGTCACAAGCATCTGACTTTGTAACAAAATCAGACTTAGAAGCTCTTATCAAGGTTATAAAGGATAACAATGTGATGGGTAAAACTTTACATGCTTCTTTTCAAACTTCTTTTACTCCTAATGCTCCTAAATCTTTGGTGGTTGATTCTGGTGCTTCTCATCACATGATTAGTGATCTAGGATTGCTAGAAAATGTAGAACCTGCCTTAATTAATATTCTCATTGCTAATGGAATTAAAGTACCAATCAAAGGCATATGAAAATTGAAGTTGTTTGATAAAGAATCTAAGGCATTTTACATGCCTTCTTATACTTCTAACTTGATTTCAGTTAAAAGAGCTACTACTGATTTAAATTGTCATGTTATATTTGGTCCTAATGATTTCTATTTCCAGGATATTGAAACTAGTAGAAGATTTGGACAGGGAACCACAAGAGATGACTTGTATGTGCTTGAAAACATGACTAATACTAGTGAGTTAGAGGCGGCTTTTCAAGCAAGTGCATTTAGTACTGATTCTGATCTTTGGCATGCTAGATTAGGACATCCTCATCCTAAAGCTCTTGAATTAATTGTTCCTGGATTAAAAATGCTAAAGGAGTTGTGTGATTCTTGTATTCTTGGGAAGCATTGTAAAACAGTTTTTGAAAAATCTATGCATACTTATAATAATTGTTTTGAATTGGTGCATTCTGATGTTTGGACATCTCCATTTCCATCTAGAGAAAACCATAAGTATTTTGTGACATTTATTGATGAAAAGTCCAAATATACTTGGGTTAATTTACTTAGCTCTAAAGATAGAGTATATGATGCATTTTTAAATTTTCAAGCATATGTTACTAATCAATACAATGCAAGTATAAATGCTTTAGAACAGATAATGGTGGAGAATACACTAGCACCAGACTTCAAGAACATTTAGCCAAGCATGACATTGAGCATCAAACCAGCTGTCCTTACACTCCACACCAAATTGGAGTAGCTGAAAGGAAGAATAGGCATTTGATGGAAGTTGTGAGAACAATGATGTTCCACATGAAGGTGCCCAAACGATTTTGGGGGGATGCACTTGTAGCTGCATGCTACTTGATTAATAGGATTCCTACAAAATTCCTAGATGACCTGTCTCCATTTGAGGTACTAAACAAAACTAGACACAATATTGATCATTTGAGAGTTTTTGGTTGTGTTTATTTTGTATTAGTTCCAAGGGAGCAAAGGAACAAGATGGACCCAAATAGTACCAAAGCTATGTTCATTGGGTATTCTTCTACTCAGAAAGGATACAAATGTTATGACCCAGAGACTAGAAGAGTCTTGGTATCTAGAGATGTTAAGTTCCAAGAAGAAAAAGGTTCCTATGAAGAAGGAAATTAGGACCAATTTAAGGACATCTCATCAACAAGATCAGACCAAGCTGAATACTTGAGGAAGCTTTTGGAAAGCATTGGCATAGTCTCTCATCCTTCTCAGCACACGGTCAGCTCACCTTGGTGAAATTGATAGATATAAAGCTAGGTTGGTGGCTAGGGGTTTTACTCAGACATATGGTGAGGATTATAGGGATACCTTTGCACCTGTAGCTAAGCTTCATTCTGTTAATGTTGTTCTTTCACTTGCTACTAACCTTGAGTAAGAGTTATGGCAAATGGATGTCAGGAATGCTTTCTTACAAGGTGAGCTAGAAGAAGAGGTATACATGTCACCACCATGGTGTGATCTCGATAAGCCTTAATTTTAAGGATTTGAAGATCAACCATGAATCAAGCAACCAATACCATTTTTTTCAACTAGCTAGATATGATGGAGATTATGGTCGTGCCAAAACTCAATTGGTTCATGTTGAATCAAGAAATGGTCAAATTTTCCTTCTGTTGGACCGTAGAGAGCTAGTTCGACCACCCAAACAAGTTCAAGAGGCTATACTTGTTTTTGATGATTCAAGGCACGTCTTAGCTCATCCACATACAAGGGATAAGGCCCAAAAGGCCCAAAAGATTATATAGGATAGGATAAGCCAAAGAATCTGTTGGCATGGATTTAGGAATTAATTAAATAGGATTTTAATTATTAGGATAAGTTAGTTAGGATATTCCTTTTGTGGAATAATTCTTATTAGGGTTTTCTGCCTTTAAAAAAGCATTAACCCCCTTTGTAAATGCACACATCGAATTTTATAAAGAACTTTAAAGCACTTTTGCTTCTTTCTTTCTCTGTTCAGCCTAAGAACATTGATCTTTCATTCACTTAAGGGTAGAGTAATCTGCTGTGAAATTCCATAGCTCTGAGCAGGGTGAACCTGTGCTAGTGGAATCAAATTCATGGTCATCCATACCTAATTGGAGAGCTAGTAGCCTCCAAACCATCCTCACACCATCCGATTCTTCAAGGAGAGTTAGTAACCTCCTCAAATCGCCATCCACCTTCCTTCAAATCGATCCTTTGGTTTTAAAACAACCAGGGCCGCACCACACCACCTGGTCTAGAGGAGGAGGTTGGAAGCGGCAATACTCTCAGACTAAGGAAGACTATCTATGGCCTTAAACAATCTACAAGAGCTTGGTACCACAAGCTAAGTGTAACCTTAATGGACAGAGGCTTCAAAAGATCTGAAGTTGAACATACACTTTTTACACTAAAGAGTAAGGAAGGTATTGTGGTAATTCTTATCTATGTAGATGATATAATGATATAAGTAGTGTGAACGCGCGGGAGGGCGCGTATGATTTAGAACCAGTCGTACTCAGTTGTATTCGTACTACTCAGTTGTATTCAGTTGTATTCTCAAAACTCAGTTGTATTCGTTATTTACATAGTTGTATTCAATTGTATTCTCAAAACTCAGTTGTATTCTGCTTTCCTTTTCAACCACTTAGTTGGACTTGGACTGTCTTCATCACTCTCACCACCACCACCACTATCACCACCATCACCATCACCACCACCACCACCACCACCACCACCATCCTCACCACCACCACATAAAACCAAAAGTACCTGAAGATATAAAGACACAAAAAAGTTCATCATAAATACTTTAAAAGCTTGTCCATCTTTAAGTACGGCAATCTCAGTCAATGTGCTAAAAATTTTACAATTTGATATTAGCTTGCAGATTTTAGCATACTCAGTAGTTTTGAAGAATAAAATTCTCGGTGTAAGTGGTTTAATATCCTGCAATCTATGCAATCCAAACACATTTTCTGTTAGTAGTTGTATCAATTGATATTCGTTTGTACAATAACATATAGTAGTATTTATTGATTCTCAGTTGTACACAACCACATAGTTTTATCTAACATACAATTCACATTTCCTACAGATCAACTATTAATCAACTATTAATATATGGCTATTGAGCATGTGGTCGTTGAAGATGTCGCAATTGTTGGAGATTCCGTCATTGTTGGAGATGAAAGATTAGGAAGAGATGTAGGGTTTGGAGAAGATGGAGGAAGAGGCGTTCATCTATATTATCTAATATAAATATAACTTAATTATAATCTAGATAATTTAATTTAATTATAATTTATATATAAATGTAATTATAAATAATAATTAAATTATTAACTAATTGAGTTTATAATATTTATAAAAAAAACACATCAGCTCGATTGGTTAACTTTCCACTCTTTCAACTCAAGGTAATGAGTTCAATTATCTTATTTGCTAATTTTCAATAATTTTATATTATATATATTAAATATATGATACATACAAAAAATATTGATTTGGTTTAATAGTTAATGTTATTTGTTCTCTTTTGTGGGAACCTGGGTTCAAGTGTTGGTGAGTGCATTTTTTTGAAGAAAAAAGTGGTGGACCCCACAATTAATTTGAAGAAAAAGAGATTGGTGGACCTTATCACAATTTTTTTTTTAAATTATTAATTTTATCCGGTTTGAATTTGGATCCAGACAGGCTACCCAATGGATCGCGGTATGAGTCGTAAATAAATTTAACTTTAAATTTTTTAGTAATTATACAAATTTTAACTATAAAAAATTAAAAATAAAATCATAGAAAAGGAAGAGAGTTTGAGAAACAGTTTTAACTTTGAAGACCTTTTTAGAAATTGTTGAAAAAAGAACAGACGGTTAAGAGTAAGGACAAGAAGGGAAAGCAAACTAATTTTTTTATTAAGGCTGGTAAGGTTAACAAAACCCTTTATTCTACTCAGCCTATACTCTTGTTTGTTTATAAAAAGGCTTGCATCAACCTTACTAACCTGGAACTGGTGCTCTGAGTGAGATAACTTCTCTTTTGCATGTGTATAAGGACGTCTTCCCTGAGGATAACCCAGACGGTCTGCCACCTATAAAGGGAATAAATCATCAAATCAACTTTATTACAGGTTCATCTCTTCCCAACCATCCAGCCTATCATACTAATCCTATGGAAACCTAGGAACTTCAAATGCAAGTGAACGAATTTATGAAAAGGGCCATATCACAGAAAGCATGAGCACAGGTGTGTTCATGTCCTCCTTGTACCTAAGAAAGATAGTACTTGGCGGATGTGTGTTGATTGTAGAGCAATCAAAAATATCACGGTAAAGTATCACCATCATGTTCCTCGATTAGACGATATGCTTGATGAGTTAAAAATGGCTACCACCAAATCCGAATGAAGAAATGTGATGAGTGGAAAACCACATTTAAAACCAAGCATGGTCTTTATGAATGGCTTGTTATGCCATTTGGTTTAACAAATGCACCTAGCACTTTCATGTGTTTGATGATTCATGTTCTTATGGAGTTCATTGGATATTTTGTTGTAGTGTACTGTGATGATATTTTGGTCTATAACAAGAACCAGATAGAGCATATCCAGCATCTAAATTCGGTTTTGCTAATCTGAAAAATGCACCTTTTGTACATATACTTGTTTTTAGGCTTTGTTGGAAGTGCAGATGGTTTTAAAGTAGATGAAGCAAAGGTGAAAGCAATTCATGACTGGCTAATACCTAAGACCGTGGGTGAAGTATGGAGCTTCCATGGATTGGATTGACTCGATAGACGATTTGTGAAGGACTTTAGCACCTTGACCACCCCGATTACTGAAGTAATCAAGAAGGATGCATGTTTCAAATGGGAGCAAGCTCAAGAAGAGGCTTTTTAGACGTTGAAGAACAAGCTCACCAATGCACCTCTTCTGATTTTACCAAACTTTTCTAATACCTCCGAAATTGAGTGTGATGCTTCAGGTATAAGTACTGGAGTTGTTCTGATGCAAGAAAATAAGCCAATTGCGTTTTTAGTGAAAAACTTGGAGGAGCCACTCTAAATTACCCAACGTACAACAAGGAACTTTATGTGTTGGTAAAGGTCCTTCAAACATGGCAGCATTACCTTTGGCCTAAGGAGTTTGTCATCCATACCGACCATGAGTCTTTAAGGCATCTCAAAGATCAGTAAAACCTTAACAAGACACATGCTAAGTGGGTTGATTTTATTGAAATCTTCTTATATGTTATCAAGTATAAACAAGGTAAGGACAATGTGGTCGCTGATGCATTGTCCAGGAGGCACACTTTACTCTCCATTCTTGATGTATCCTACTGACCTTGATTTTCAAGAAATCTATAAGTCTTGTGAAAAAAGTGATCGTAGGGTACTATTTTAGACATGATGGATTTATCTTTTATGAGAACCGATTGTGCATTCTCAATTGTTCCCTTCGCAAATTATTCATTAAGGAAGCACACAATGGGAGGTTGATGGGCCACTTTGGCGTTGCCAAGATTATGGCCGTAATGAGAAACCACTTTATATGGCCACACATGAGACCTGATGTAGAGAGAATCTGTGGCCGATGCATGATGTAAGAACTTAGGTGGGCTGTCTTTTCACCAAGAATCTCAGGTTAATGGACATAATTCGATGGAAGTGAAGGGGTGGATCGAAGGGACCACACAAGCTGTGAAAGGGGCTTGTGATACTCTAAGAACTCCAACCAAAAGGCTGAAGAACACACGGCTGCAGCAAGGCTTGCTGGCGGCTGTTTTTAGACTAAGGGTCTTTAGGTTTTTTTGTCAAAAATACTTGTTATTTCATTAAGTGTAAACAAGAAGACTTATATAATGCCTTATTACAACTTTAGAGTAAACTACAAGGCGTTTAACCTTTCAGAGATTAAAACAACATGTAGTTCACTTATTGGCAATTAAAATAAATATTGGGCCCTAATTAGTCAACATGACTTAAACCCAATTAAAACACTTAGTCTAAAAGAAACATAAATAAGGTAGAAAACCCAATAAGATTTGGGCATGGAATTCGCCTGAAGACTTGTGAATGAGATGGAATTGTGAACAAGTCTTCATCGCCTTGCGCACTAAGAGTATTGCCTCATTAAAACCTTATTCGGAAAACTCAATGGGACAAAACCGAAGATAGGAAAAAGAGTACAATTTCCTAGCACGACTTTTGGTGTCTCTACCGAATGGTAATGGTAAAGACACCGGAGGTGGAAGAGTCTTCTAGAAGGAACCTTCATGGTTCCTTGTGTAGCTGGAATGGATGTCCGGTCGTTGGTGCAAGAACCGGACCGGCCTGGTCGGATGCGTGAGCCATCGTGGCCGTCTGGACGGCTGGTCGTCTGGGTCAGCTCAGGGTCTTCTCCGGTTCCACTCTCCAATAGCATGCTGAGCTTGTCTCCTAAAGCTTTCCTCTTGGACCGCGTAAGAGGTCCAGGTGGAATGACCGGTGCAATGGCTGGCTTGATGTCCTCATCAATGCACCACTTGCAAAATGACCAAGTCTAAGGTCTAATCCCACGATTTGTATACTTCTTTACCCATTCCTATGCATCCGTGGACTGATATTTCTATAGATTTTGTGCTTGAATGGCCTAGGACTATGAATGGAAAAGACTTTATCTTTGTTGTGGTTGATAGATTTTTTAAAAATTCTCATTTCATTGTGTGCAATAAAACTAATGATGCACTGTATATAGCCAATTTTTTCTTTAAGGAAATAGTGCGCTTGCATGAAATGCCCAAGTCCATTGTGTCGGATAGAGACACCAAATTCCTTAGCTATTTTTGGAAGACATTATGGTCTAAGTTATGCAATAAAGTCTTATTTTTTACTATTTATCATCCTGAAACTGATGATCAAACTAATGTAGTTAACCGAACCTTAGGAAAACTCTTGCATGCAGAAAAATATATGAAATTGGGAAGAATGTTTGCCTCACATTGAATTCACATACAATCATGTTGTGAATTCTGCTTCTAAATACTCGCCTTTTCTAATTGTTTATGAGTTCAATCCCATCTCACCATTGGATTTAATCCATTTGTCTTTGAATGAAAGAAGTACCATTGATGGAGAGTAGAAAGCTGAATTGGTCCAACAAATCCATAAGGACGGTAAGCAGCACTTAGAACAGAAGACAAAATTGTATGTCAAAGCCGCCAACAATAACAAAAAAAAAGTAATATTTGATGTTGGTGACCAAGTATGGGTTTACCTTAGGAAAGAGCGGACGGACGCACAGATGACTGCATGGTCGTCCCGGATGCAAACTGCACGGATGACGTAAAGGACGACCAGAAAAATGGCATGGATGGCCATGCTGATGACCAGACGCACAACCAGAAGGATTACGCGGAGGAACAAAAGGATGAACTTAAGATTAAAATGCACGTTGCACTAGTCGATCCCATAACTAGGGCTCGAACCAAATAACTTGTGGAAGCAATAGGAGGTTACCTCAAGACCGTCCGGAATACGGCAGGGCCAGAACCAAAGATGACAACAAACATCCTCAACCCTATGAGCTGGATAATTAGGTACGTGTTCCAATTTGTGCTATTTTTCCCTAACTTTGGGTTTGTCCCCTGGGCTTACCAAATTTGGATTTTAATGAGACCATTGGTCCACTTTCATTGGCCTATTTGTTGACTCCAGGTCCAGCCCTTTTCCTTTCATCCATCAAAAGAGTAGTTGTTAGGTGTTAGTTGAGAGTTAGATTTTAATGCATTTATTTCTTGTTTACCGCATGTTTTTGCATGCTCTTCAAAAATTTTCCAAGCAAGAAAACCTTGTCTCTTTCTCCTTCTATAAGTACTTGGTGATTTCTTCTTGTAAGTCATTGAATTTTTAATCAAAATCTCTTAGAATTTTTGATCACTTCCTTTGTTGGTGTGTAATATCTGACAGAGAATTCTTGTAGTATTTAGGTGTGTCATATCCTAAATACTTCAAGCACGGTGAATCAAAGGCCGTTCCATAACCTCTATGTGACCACATCCTCCACTCTCCTTGTTTGTGACTTACTCACCAAAGCAAGGTCTATCCAATCTGACCTCTTTACTTGTTTGTGCCGATTTTGGGTTAAAATTTTTACCAAGATCTCATCAGGTCTCCTTCCTGAAAGACTAGCTTGTGTCTGTTCTTGTTAGCGCTCTTAGCATACTGCTTAGTCTTTGCTTCAATGTTCTTTGATGCTTTCTCATGAAACTTCTTATCAGTTCGACCTTCTTTTCTCCATTCAAACTAGTTCGTTCACTCAAAGGAAAAAGATTAAATCCAATGGTGACAAAGGGTTAAATTCATAAACAGTTTGAAATGGAGAAAAATTAGTAGTTGAATATACTGACTGATTATAAGAACCTATCTACCAACCGTAAAGAATAAATCGGCTACATGCACAGAATTATCAGATTTATGACATGGAATAAATTGAGCCATTTATTAAAACCTATCTACCAAAAAAAAGATAGATTCTCTTCCAGACTTAGACATGGTCAATCCTAAAACAAAATTCATTGAAAGATCGTACCAAGGATGAGTAGGGATGGGTAAAGGTGATAACAAACCAGTGCTTTCAGTTGTCGCCTTAGATCGCTTATATGAAAGGCAGCGTCCACATACCTTCTTCATGTCCTTCTTCAAATGCGGCTAGAAGAAGTGTTCTTAGAACACCTTAAGTGTTTTGGCCATGCCAAAATGTTCCATAAGGCCTTATCTGTGTGCTTTCTTAACAAGCAACATCCTTAAAGAACAATTAGGAACACACAAATGATTGGCATAAAACAAATAGCCATCAAGCCTATAAAACTTTCCACATGTGACCTTCAAACATGCTAAGTATGGTTCTTTAAACTCGGCATAGTCTCATAAAGTTCTTTGATTTGTTCAAAGCCAAGCAACCTAGCATTTAGTAAGAGTATACCTTCTAGACAGGGTATCATCCACCAGATTTTTTTTACCTTTCTTATACTTAATGACGTAAAGAAAGGTTTCTATGAACTCTACCCATCTTGCATGCCTTTTGTTGAGCTTGTGTTGTCCCTTAAGATGCTTGAGATTCAGATGGTCAGTGTACACCACAAATTTATTTGCCAAAGATAGTGTTGCTATTTTTGCAAGTCCCTCACCAAGGTATAAATTTATGTGTCATAAGCTAGGTAGTTGAGTGTGGCACCTTCAATCTTCTCACTGAAGTAAGCAATGGGTTTTCCTTCCTGCATCAAAACAGCGCCAATACCAACACCTGAGACATCACACTCTGTTTCAAAAGTCTTAAGAAAATCAGGCTAAACAAGAAGAGGGGCATGAGTAAGCTTCTCTTTCAAGGCTTGAAAGGCTTTTTCTTGAGTTTGTTCCCACTTAGAACCAACATTCTTCATGATTACTTCCGTTAAAGGGGCAGCCAGTGTACTTAAGTCCTTGACAAATATCCTATTAAAGTCGGCTAGGCCGTGAGAACTCATGACCTCTCCCACGGTCGTTGGGCTTGACCCTTGATTTTTTCCTCGTCAACTCAAATGCCATCAGCCCCTACAGCAAAGCCAAGAAACACGAGATTATTTGTTTCAAAGGTACATTTTTAAGAATGGCATAAAGTTTTTTTTCTAAGGACTTCTAAGACCGACTTGAGATGTGCAACATGTTCTTTCAAACTCTTGTTGTAAACTAAGATGTCATCAAAGTAAACTACAACACATTCGCCTATGAAAGTCCTTTGAACATGCTAGGTGCGTTTGTTAAGCCAAATGGCATGACTAATAATTCATACAAACCTAACTTAGTATTAAAAGCTATTATTCATTTATCCCCCTCCTTCATCTTTATTTGATGATAACAGCTACTAAGATATATCTTAGAAAAGACACTATACCCATATAACTCATCAAACATATCATCAAGTTGAGGGATATGATGTCTATACTTAACTTTTATGTTGTTGACTGCTCGAAAATCAACACACATCCTCCAACTCCCATCTTTCTTTGGCACCAATAGGACTAGGACCACACATAAACTAATAATCTCTGTGATGAGTCCTTTGGCCATCAGCTCTCCAATCTGCCTTTGAAGCTCTTTGGTCTCGGTTGGATTAGTCTTGTAAGCTGGACAATTAGGCAAAGAATCTCCGGGAACAAAATCTATTTGATGTTTAATGCCTCTCAAAGACGGCAGTTCAGATGGACTCTATTCATGGAAGACGTCTTCAAACTCCTGCAAAACAAGCTTAATCTAACTTGGAATCTCCAGTGCAAGGTCAGAAGAAACCATTAGTCAAAGATTGTTGAGTAAACAAAGCATTCTTAATTTATCCTAACATAGCATAAAAGTTAGATTATTTTACCTTCGCAATCAGGTTGTTTGAGCTTGTGTCCTATTTATCTTTTTCATGGGTCCTCATTTGCTTGAGTAGAATCTACTATTGGTGAAATTCTTGTGAAGAATGTGGCGCCAAGATGACTTTCTTCCCTTTGTAGGTGAATGAGTGTATATTGGTGTATCCATCATGAACCACCTTCTTGTCATACTGGCACGGTCGTCCAAGAAGTATATGTCTGGCCTACATTGTCAAAACTTCACACGACCTCATCCTTATACTTGCCAATCAAAAGGGGTACCACCACTTGGTGGCTTACTCTCATGTCACCGTTCTCATTAAGCCATTTTAGGGAGTAAAGCCGTGGATGTTTCTGAAACTGAAGTCCAAGATTTCACACCAAGGTCTCACTAGCCATGTTGGTACAGCTTCCTCCATCCACAATAAGGCTACATACTTTGCCTTGAACCACACAAAAGGTATGGAACAGATTCTCCCTTTGGTCGTGCGCCTTTGGTTTGGTTTGGACACTCAGGGTCCGTCTGCTCACGAGCAACTCTCCATGGGTGGCATAGTCTATCTGCTCCTCGTCAGTGTTCTAGCCAGTAGTGGTTTCTTATGGCTCTTCTTCTGATTATATTTTACCATTTTCTAAGATTATCATCACACTCTTGTTAATGTAATTCCTTCCAGAATGATGTAGTCTTTGACACTTTAGCACTTAACGTCACTAGCTCAAGTAACAGGAATCATGGTTTTACCCTTGACATCATTAACAACTGGATTAGTCTTAAATCAGAAGTGGAATTGGTTGGAAACTTACCACTGTCTTGAATGGGCGCTTTGGAGTTGGATGCATATGTTGTCTTTGCAAAGCTTCTCTTCTTATTCTGCTGCTTGGTCAAATGACCATGTGCAACATCTCCTCGATGTCTCGAACTCTTGCATCTCCAAGCAATCTTGGATGTCTCTGTTGAGATCGCCTAGAAACCGAGCCATTGTTCCCTCTTGCTCTTCATCAATGTTGGCCTTGAACATGAGTGACTCTATTTCCTAAAAGTAGTCCTCAATGTTATTGCTTCCCTAGATAAGAAGTCTGATTTTTTGGTGCAGTTCCCTGTTGTAGTGACTTGGAACAAACCGCTTTCTCATGAGGGCAATTATCTCGTCCCGCATTGCAATAAGCCCCTGGCCTGTTCTTCTCCTAGCTGTCACAAATTGATCCCACCAGTTAATAGAATAACCACTAAATTCAGTAGCTGCAAGCCTAACCCTCTTAAGTTCAGAAAATTTTTGACAATCGAAAACAAGTTTAATCTTTTTACCATTCCAAGTAAGCATCAGGGTCATTTTTACCATAAAAGAAAAGGATCTAATGTTTAATATCTCATAAGTTGTCTTCTGACCTGTGCACATTACCTCCTCCACCCGGCCTGAAGTCTCGATCCCTCTTATTGCCCCTTAGGCTTTCGGCTGAAGATTTCTGGTAGTATTCCACTTTATTATGTTGGGCGGTCCTAGCTTTCCTCCTGGTCGCGATTTGAGTGTTTGTTAGTTGGTTTTCTTGGATTCGGTCCAGGCATGTGTTTAATTCCTCCACTTGTGAAGTCATCAAACGCCTCATCTCACCAATAAGGGATGTCATTTGGATGCTGGAAAACCTGTTCCCACGTTAGCCTTTTGTTCACCATCCAATTTTTCCATTGTCCTGACATCAAAAGAAATTGGATCAAGTAATAAAAAGTCCTCACAAGTGTTTCTTTTAAGTCTTTGATTTATTTTGTGGTCACTTAGTGAATCACTGAAGAGTTCTAAGCGAACAAACCCTTTCTAGTTCAGTGAGTTATCCTTTTGACAAAGAAGAGAGAGATAGAAAGATTGCAAGATTTTTGTGGCTAGATGATTGACCAAATCGAAGATCCGATTTCTCCTGGATCTAACGTTTTTTGTTTCTTTCTTTTTTTGGGCCTTAAAAGTATAGGAAAGGCTCAGCTAGCAGGATAGATAGACAGAAAAAAAATTTTTTAGAAGATTAGAAGATGAAACCGATAAGAAGATGAAAAAATGAGAAAATGAATCAGAAATTGGTACCAAATTTTTTAGAGTATGATCTGATACCAAATGATGTCATCCTCAAGGATTTCACTCTGAAAAGGTGTTAGATAGGTTGCTCTAGAAGTTACTAAATATACAAGATTGTTTGTTGGATCGATAGATCGCACAAAGGTTGCGGAAAGGCTCTTGATATACTGATTCTGAAGCAGTCCTAAATAGTTACTAACTCTTAGTGTCCGAGTAAGAAGATCAACAAGCAGTGTTAAACGTATCAGCACTTAGTATCCAAATGAATGGGTCTTTAATTGGATGAATGCACCAAACAACTGGGATGTTCACGAAAAACAAAAGATATTCACTCTTTAAGTATTCATAAGAAAATTTTGGCACAAAACTCCTTTATTAGAATTCATTGGCTTTTTTTTGTAATAGCAAGTTTGTAGAAGTCAAAGTGACTTTGACTAAAAACAAGACTGACTCTTAGAATACTTGGACTGACTCTTAAGATATTTTGAATGACCCTTAAGATACTGATGTACTGAATCTTAGTCTTCTTATGGGCGTGAGTGAAGTGACCTTGGGCTTAGGTCGTGTTCGTCCAAATGGCTTGGTCTTTTACCTGAACGAGAAGTACGTTCACGTCCACCTTGATCACATCCTTTTTCAATGTAGTCATTGGGTGTTTGAATGAAGAAGAATGATGAAGACAAAAGGGAAATGAAGATTGTGTGCCTTTGATTATAAGAAGGCGCCATGTGTCCAAAGGGGAGTGGCTTAGGCTTGTTTGTGATTAATATTATGTTATCCTTGTAGCCAAACATATATTAGGTTATATTAGTATCCAAACAAGCGTAGACTAGTTTAGTATAAATAGTTAATTCTCTATTCCTTTGTAAGCAAGAAATTCATTTTTCTAAAATTTCAATAATATTCATTCTTACTTTCTCTCTCTAATCTCTTTCTCTCTCAATCTCCAAATCTCTTAAACTCTTAATCTTTCATGGTATCAGAGTCAGGTTACATCAATCTTGCATAAGAATTCCGCAAATCTTCTTCATTCTTCATTAATCACTTCGCACCTTCGAAACCGGACCCATCGTGGGTGAATTGAGGTTTGATCGATCTTTCCGACAAGAAATCAAACTTTCTTGCCATTTTATTCATCTAGGATTGTTCTCCGGTGAGTTCTGAGGATTTCTACGGTGGTTTCACTTAATTTGTTGGCCTGAGTCAAAATATTTTTATGGCCAAGTCTGGTGGTGTCGCGGTTAGCCTTGCCGCGAGATCACGAGTTTGCACCAATCATATCTCCTTCAATTCTTCATAAAATCAGGTGATTCCAAAGCCTAAGCTCAATTGAAACTAGTCTACTTGATGAATCAGGAGGTCCGCTTTGCCCCTTTTCACGTTTGGAAGCTTTCTTGATCAATATTTCTCAGTGTGTCTAGTTTTGACCTGTTTATAGTATTTGTGCTAAAACCTTATATTTTTCTTAATCTTTTTCAAATCTTGGAAGGTCAAAACTTATTTTAGGATCTTATTGAGGTTTTCAAGAAGTTTCATTTCATTTTAAAGATTTTTAGATTTCAAGAAAGTTTTTATTGATTGATACTAAGGCAAAAGTGGATTAGATTTGTTTTTAAGAATCCTATTAACAGAATCTTTGATCTAGACTTTTTAATATTTTTAGAAGTAGTTTCTCAAGGTCTGTTAGGTTGTTGAAGGTTGTTACAAGTAGTTACAAATTGTTATTGGACAGGCGGTTTTAGGTTATTGATGCGCCTAGGTACCTAACCTCTTAGACAGGCGCGTCTTTGGTCTAGTCTTGTTCTCTTTTGTATTATTTTCTTGCAGGACATCAAGGCTAATGGAGTACCAGACAAACATCAAGGCTCCATTCATCCTTCATGGGATGAATTATCTACTATGATCTAGAACCATGAGGACAACCTTGTGTAGTAAAGGGTTATGGACTCACATTACAAAGGTGCCTGTTATAGCCAATGAAGGGGACGACTAAGATGATCAAGAAGATCATTAACAAATGGTTTCAGGAAGACCAGATGGTACTTTGTATACTCCAAAATTCCCTTGTTGGATCTCTTTTAGAAGCATATTCATATTGTGAAAATGCTAAAGATCTTTGGGAAACTTTGAAAAATGTATATGACAGTACTACTAACCTCTTGAGAATTTTTGAGGTCAAGAAATCTATGAATGATCTTAGACAGGAGGATGCTGAGTTCAAAAAGCATTATGGATCCTTCAGAGCTTTATGGGCAGAGCTAGAGATGCCACAATTGATCGCATTACTCTCTATGAAAGGAGAGAACAAAATAAGATGTTTGGGTTACTTTTGACTTTGAACACTAACTATGTTGATTTGATTAAGCACATTCTTAGGGAGGAAAAGTTTCCTAGTTTGAAGGATGTCTGTGCCAAGATTCAGAAGGAGCAAGGGTCACTTCAGCTGTTTAGCAATAAATAAGAACCAGTGGTTGTCCACAAGAGCTTCTTCAAGGCGCCAACTGAGTCAAAGAAGAAGAGAACTGTGTGTGACCATTGCAAGAGAACCGGCCACACAAACAAGGAGTTCTGGGTGCTTCATCAAGAATTGAAGCCAAGCTGGTTCATTTACAGGTTCAAATCCCCTTCTACAAGCGGCCCTAGCTCCTCCCACCTAGTACATACAAGCGCTTCTACATTGACAACCAATCCGGCCTCTTCATCTGAGTTTGTGAAGAAATCAGATTTTGAATCTCTCTTCAAAGCCTTTAGCTCTGGTAATGTGTTGGGTAAATCACTTCATGCTTCTTTTCAAACATTTATAGCTTATAAACCTTTAATTGTTGATTTTTGAGCTTCTCATCACATGATAAGTGATTAGGGTTGCTAGAAAACTTATAAACTGCCTTAGGTAGTGTGGTAATTGCTAATGGAATCAATATGCCAATTAAAGGAATTAGGAAGCTTAAATTGTTTGATAAATAATCTAAGGCCTTTTATTTGCCATCTTTCACATCTAACTTGTTGTCTATTAAGAGAGCTACCACAGATCTTAATTGTCAAACTATATTTGGTCACAATGATTTCTACTTTCAGGATATTGAAACAAGTAGGAAGTTTGGCCAAGGAACAACAAAGAATGACTTGTATGTGCTTGAAGACTTGTCCATGCATTCCTTACATGAACCGTGTGCTAATAGTGTCAATGTTAACGTTTCAGCTGAACTTTGGCATGCTAGATTAGGTCATCCTCATCCTAGAGCTTTGGAATTAATAATACCTGAAATTAAAATACAAAATTATCTATGTGAATCATGTTTTCTTGGGAAACATTGTAAGACTGTTTTTGAGAAATTAATTCATTCAAATGATAATTGTTTTGATTTAGTGCATTCTGATGTTTGGACATCTCTTTTTCCTTCTAGAGAAAACCAAAAATATTTTGTGACCTTTATTGATGAAAAATCTAAATATACTTGGGTTACATTGCTTAGTTCTAAGGATAGGATTTTTGATGCATTTATTAATTTTTAAACATTTGTTACTAATCAATACAATGCCAAGATTAAATGTTTTAGAACAGATAATGGAGGGAATATACTAGCACCAAGTTTCAGCAACACTTTGCCAAACATGACATTGAACATCAAACAAGATGTCCCTAAAAACTCCACAACAAAATGGAGTAGCTGAGAGGAAAAACAGACATTTGATGGAAGTTGTGAGAACCATGATGTTCCACAAGAAGGTTCCCAAACGGTTTTGGGGAGATGCTTTTGTGACTGCATGTTACTTAATCAATTGAACTCCAATAAAAGTAATAGATGATTTGTCTCCCTATGAGGTATTAAACAAAACTAAGCCTAATATTGATCACTTAAGAGTATTTGGGTGTGTTTGTTTTGTTTTAGTACCAGGAGATCTTAGGAACAAACTAGAACCAAAGAGCACCAAGGTCATGTTCACCGGATATTCTCCTATACAAAAGGGTTATGAATGCTACAATCCAGAGACTAGAAGAGTCCTTGTATCCATTGATGTTAAATTTCAAGAATCAAAAGGATTCTATGAAGAAGGAACTTGGGAAGAATTCAATGACATCTCAGCAACAAAGCATGACCAAGCTGAGAATCTAAGAAGGATCTTGGAAAACATAGGTATAGTTTCTCCACAAGCATCTGGCTCAGGGCCACCTCACCAAGTACCAGGGCCAGCTCACCAAGTACCAAGGCCAGTTCAAGTGCTAGGGCTAGCTCACCAAGCACCAGGGTCAATTCATCATTCGCCTGGCCCAGTTCACCAATCGCCAGGACGAGGGCCGGCCGAGCCCGACCTATGCTCGCCAAGGCGTGATCCAGGTTCGACTCCAGTCCGACCCAGGCATGACTCAGGCACGTCCATGGTTCATCCCTGGTACAATCCAAGCATGTCCCGACCAGCTGTTGGACCATCCGATCCAGGCACTTCCATGGTCTATCTGGTCTCTCGGCCACGTACCAGGTCACAAGCGCGGCTTCATCCCCGGGACGTGGAGCGGTCTTCACTTCAATCAGGACAAGTGCGTCCCCTTGATCATGAGGGGGGGGGGGCAGGAACCTAGACATGATCATGAGGAGGATTCAAAAGCAGATATCTTAGTCTCAGCTTCAAAAAGGCCAAGGGATATTTAACCTAATCTTGGGGATTCTCTAGAAGAAGAAGGGAAAGGGGAATCATCTGTTGTTCTTAGAAGAAGTACAAGGCAGACATTTCCACCCAACTTCTACTACAACAACAATGTTATAGTTCATCATGACCAGGAAGTGTGTAATCTAGTTCATGTACTTGATTCTCATGTTGCATTCACTGTTAGTCTTGATAAATAACAGATGCCAAAGACCTATGAGGAATTTATGGAGATAAAGGAGTGGAGAGAAGAAATTCAAGCTGAAAGACAAGCCATGGAGAAGAATCAAACCTATGCACCAACTACTCTTCCAAAAGGGAAAAAGCTGTAAGTTCTAAATTGATTTTTACCATTAAATATAAAAGCAATGGTGAGATAGATATGTATAAAGCTAGGTTGGTGGCTAGAGGATTCACACAAAACTAATGGTGAAGATTATAGGGATAGCTTTGCTCCTGTGGTTAAATTATATTCAGTTAATGTTGTTTTGTCTCTTGCTGCTAATCTTGATTGGAAGTTGTTGTAAATGGATGTTAAGAATGCATTCTTACAAGGTGAGCTAGAAGAGGAAGTGTACATGACACCACACCAGGTATATAAGATCAAGTTGGTGGCGGCAATACACTTAGGATAAGAAAGGCTGTCTATGGCTTAAAACAACTCCAATAGCTTGGTATCATAAATGGAATGTGAGCTTAAGGGACAGAGGCTTCAAAAGGTCAGAAGTTGAACACACACTCTTTACACTTCAAAGTAGGGAAGGTATTGTGGTTATACTCATTTATGTTGATGATATAATTATATCAGGGAGTGATAAAGTAGGAATTGATTCTACTAAAGCATATTTAAAGAGTGTCTTTTATATTAAGGATCTAAGTGAACTTAAATACTTCTTAGGAATTGAAGTGTGTAGGTTTAAGGAAGGTCTTTTCTACTCTAAAAGAAAATATATTGTGGACTTGCTAACCTCTACAGATATGTTGGAAGCTAAACCAGCTAAGACACCACTAGAAGAAGGTTACAAGTTAGAACCTGAGGGGAAGCTAGGAGATGTTTTGTTCCATGATACAAAGCTGTATAGAAAAATGGTTGGTAAGCTCATATATTTAACCATTACTAGACCTGACTTGTGTTTTGTTGTGAATCAGGTATCCCAACATATACAAGACCCAAAGATAAGACATTGGGAAATGATTATGCGCATATTGAGATATTTGAAAGGCACTAAAGAACAAGGTATATGTATGGGTTGTAATGGAAACACAGAAGTCGTAGGCTATTGTGATGAAGATTGGGCAGGAGACAGAGTAGATAGGAGGAGTACAACCGGCTACTGCACCTTCATAGGAGGTAATCTTGTGGAATACCAAGAAGCAGAAGGTGATATCTTGCTCTAGTGCAAAAGCTGAATATAGGGCCATGAAGAAACTTACCACATAATGCATCTGGCTGAAGCAACTCCTCCTTGACATACTTGACGTGAGCTTGGAGTCTCATATCACTGTCCATTGTGACAATCAATCAGCTATACATATTGCATCTAACTCTGTGTTTCATGAAAGAACCAAACATATTGAGATGGATTGCCATAAGGTGAGGGAAGCTATTGTAAATGAGATTATCTTACCTTGCTACACAAGGAGTGAAGACCAATTATGAAATGTGTTCACCAAGGCTACTTCATTGAAGACTGACGGCTTTATCTTTCCATGGCTTGGTCTCATGTCCATTCCTCAACACTGACCCTGATCATGGAGTATTATACTATTTTTCCCTAAAAAGGTTTTGTCCCAATTGGGTTTTTCTTCTTTAGGTTTTTAATGAGGTAATGTTTCATGGTTGCAAACTTAGTCATTATCCATGACATAAGCTTGAGGGGGAGTGTTGGAATGAAGAAGAATGATGAAGATAAAACGGAAATGAAGATTGTGTGCCTTTGATAATAAGAAGGTGCCATGTGTACAAAGGGGAGTGGATTAGGCTTGTTTGTGATTAATATTATGTTATTCTTGTAGCCAAATATATATTAGGCTATATTAGTATCCAAACAAGCCTAGACTAGTTTAGTATAAATTGTTAATTCTCTATTTCTTTGTAAGCAAGAAATTCATTTTTCTAAAATCTCAATAATATTCATTGTTATTTTCCTAATCTCTTTCTCTCTCAATCTCCATATCTCTAAATCTCTTAAACTCTTAATCTTTCATTGGGTTGAGACTTAGGCTGAGTAAAAGATTGTATAAGGCTTGAGTGAACTTCCGAATTCTGGACCTCGTCAAGAATCTCTTTGGGACATGCAATGCTTCGTCATTATCATTAATAGCAACGGCTTCTTCATCATCCTTGACAGCTTCTGAATCTGGTACAAGCTCAGGTTCAAATCGCTTATCGTCCAAGCTGGTCATGATCCCATCACATATGATGATCTTCTAATGTGTGGAAATAATCATCTTATGCTGCAGCATTTATAGTTTTTAAATAGTACCTCAAAACATCAAGCTTGCAGTCATCTGTAGAATTATAATGTTTTCTCCATCGCTAGTGTCTATTCAAGATATTCATTTTCTCTACACATTTCCTCTTCTTTTTTTCTTCTTCGTCGTGAGATGACAATGGATCAGGGATCCTCTCATCGTCCCAAATATCATCTCCACTGTCTGCATCATTCTCATCACCTTTATCTCTTGCAGCCTGTATACTACTAAGTCTTTGCAACCTTCTTCTTTGACATCTGAATGGTTCCCATCAATCTCATCATCTTCTTCAGCATTAGCTTCATCACCAATTGAATCAAAGTCACCATCACCATAAACCGTGCTGTCATCTTCCCTTACAGCCTCACCTTCACATTCATCATATTCAACGAACACCAATTTTCTTAGGTTGAAGGGTTATGAGCTTTTCTCTTCTTCCTTTTGGCATCTTCAAAGTGAAATCAAAGAACAAAAGTCGATTTGGTTGAGTATTGAAGAAACCGACCTGTAAACTTTAGACAGAATTTAAATTTGCTAAGAATTCGGAAATTTAGGATTTTCTGAGAATCGAATTGGGAATTTCAGATAAATATCAATTTTGATATATTTGGAGATTTAGGGTTAGAGAGAAATCGAATTTTAGGGTTTCATAGTTTAAAGAACGACATCGCTCTAACTAATAGATGTTAAGACGGATTTTTAATCCTGTTTAATGGATATGTTAACCAATTTAATGAGGTCTTTTTTGTCAATAATGAGGTCTTTAATTTGATACAATCAACAAAAACTCAAGATTAAATGGATTGTTTAATTAATTTAGTTCATGCTTTTTGGGACCAACTTTGAAAATTCCCTATTTAAATGACATTTTTCCCATTACTAAACTGGTTGATGAGATTATCACTGAAGACTATGATCTAAAAAACCGAGTAACCTACATCTTTAGTTTTATACCTACACCACCTCTCATATATTATATTTGAAAGATTAAGAGATTTAAGAGTTTAATAGATTTAGAGATTGAGAGAATGAGACTAAAAAGAGATTAGAGACAAAAAGAATTTTATTAGAAAATGAGATTATGCTTTCATGCTTACAAATGAGGAGAGAGATAGCTATTTAAACTAATCTAGTCTAGGCTTGTTTGGATACAAGGATAGTCTAATATATGTTTGGCTACAAGTATAACATATCAATAACTACAAACAAGCCAAAGACACTATCTTTGGTAGCATAGTCCACACGGCCTTATCCTTGGAGTCTAAGGCCATCTTTCTTCATTTATTCTCTTCATTCCAACACTCCCCCTCAATTTTAAGTCATGGAGAATGCATAAGCTTGCAACCATAAAGCATTACCTCATTAAAAAAACATAAAGAAGGAAAACCTAATTGGGACAAAACCTTTTCTAGAGAAAAATAGTATAACACCAATGTTGGGATCATTGGTGTGGAATGGTCATAAGGCCAAGCCTTAGATAGATGGAGGCGCCATTCTTCAGAGTTGTTGCCTTGGTGAACACATCAGCTAGTTGATCCTCACTCCTTGTATAACAAGGCAAGATGATTCTCTTACCAATAGCTTCTCTTACTTTGTACAATCAACGAAAACTCAAGATTAAATGGATTGTTTAATTAATTTAGTTCATGCTTTTTGGGACCAACTTTGAAAATTCCCTATTTAAATGACATTTTTCCCATTACTAAACTGGTTGATGAGATTATCACTGAAGACTATGATCTAAAAAACTGAGTAACCTACATCTTTAGTTTTATACCTACACCACCTCTCATATATTATATTTGAAAGATTAAGAGATTTAAGAGTTTAATAGATTTAGAGATTGAGAGAATGAGATTAAAAAGAGATTAGAGACAAAAAGAATTTTATTAGAAAATGAGATTATGCTTTCATGCTTACAAATGAGGAGAGAGATAGCTATTTAAACTAATCTAGTCTAGGCTTGTTTGGATACAAGGATAGTCTAATATATGTTTGGCTACAAGTATAACATATCAATAACTACAAACAAGCCAAAGACACTATCTTTGGTAGCATAGTCCACACGGCCTTATCCTTGGAGTCTAAGGCCATCTTTCTTCATTTATTCTCTTCATTCCAACACTCCCCCTCAGTTTTAAGTCATGGAGAATGCATAAGCTTGCAACCATGAAGCATTACCTCATTAAAAAAACATAAAGAAGGAAAACCTAATTGGGACAAAACCTTTTCTAGAGAAAAATAGTATAACACTCCATGTTGGGATCATTGGTGTGGAATGGTCATAAGGCCAAACCTTAGATAGATGGAGGCACCATTCTTCAGAGTTGTTGCCTTGGTGAACACATCAGCTAGTTGATCCTCACTCCTTGTATAACAAGGCAAGATGATTCTCTTACCAATAGCTTCTCTTACTTTGTACAATCAACAAAAACTCAAGATTAAATGGATTGTTTAATTAATTTAGTTCATGCTTTTTGGGACCAACTTTGAAAATTCCCTATTTAAATGACATTTTTCCCATTACTAAACTGGTTGATGAGATTATCACTGAAGACTATGATCTAAAAAACTGAGTAACCTACATCTTTAGTTTTATACCTACACCACCTCTCATATATTATATTTGAAAGATTAAGAGATTTAAGAGTTTAATAGATTTAGAGATTGAGAAGAATGAGATTAAAAAGAGATTAGAGACAAAAAGAATTTTATTAGAAAATGAGATTATGCTTTCATGCTTACAAATGAGAAGAGAGATAGCTATTTAAACTAATCTAGTCTAGGCTTGTTTGGATACAAGGATACTCTAATATATGTTTGGCTACAAGTATAACATATCAATAACTACAAACAAGCCAAAGACACTATCTTTGGTAGCATAGTCCACACGGCCTTATCCTTGGAGTCTAAGGCCATCTCTCTTCATTTATTCTCTTTATTCCAACACTCCCCCTCAATTTTAAGTCATGGAGAATGCATAAGCTTGCAACCATGAAGCATTACCTCATTAAAAAACATAAAGAAGGAAAACCTAATTGGGACAAAACCTTTTCTAGGGAAAAATAGTATAACACTCCATGTTGGGATCATTGGTGTGGAATGGTCATAAGGCCAAGCTTTAGATAGATGGAGGCGCCATTCTTCAGAGTTGTTGCCTTGGTGAACACATCAGCTAGTTGATCCTCACTCCTTGTATAACAAGGCAAGATGATTCTCTTACCAATAGCTTCTCTTACTTTGTACAATCAACAAAAACTCAAGATTAAATGGATTGTTTAATTAATTTAGTTCATGCTTTTTGGGACCAACTTTGAAAATTCCCTATTTAAATGACATTTTTCCCATTACTAAACTGGTTGATGAGATTATCACTGAAGACTATGATCTAAAAAACTGAGTAACCTACATCTTTAGTTTTATACCTACACCACCTCTCATATATTATATTTGAAAGATTAAGAGATTTAAGAGTTTAATAGATTTAGAGATTGAGAAGAATGAGATTAAAAAGAGATTAGAGACAAAAAGAATTTTATTAGAAAATGAGATTATGCTTTCATGCTTACAAATGAGAAGAGAGATAGCTATTTAAACTAATCTAGTCTAGGCTTGTTTGGATACAAGGATAGTCTAATATATGTTTGGCTACAAGTATAACATATCAATAACTACAAACAAGCCAAAGACACTATCTTTGGTAGCATAGTCCACACGGCCTTATCCTTGGAGTCTAAGGCCATCTTTCTTCATTTATTCTCTTCATTCCAACACTCCCCCTCAATTTTAAGTCATGGAGAATGCATAAGCTTGCAACCATAAAGCATTACCTCATTAAAAAAACATAAAGAAGGAAAACCTAATTGGGACAAAACCTTTTCTAGAGAAAAATAGTATAACACCAATGTTGGGATCATTGGTGTGGAATGGTCATAAGGCCAAGCCTTAGATAGATGGAGGCGCCATTCTTCAGAGTTGTTGCCTTGGTGAACACATCAGCTAGTTGATCCTCACTCCTTGTATAACAAGGCAAGATGATTCTCTTACCAATAGCTTCTCTTACTTTGTACAATCAACGAAAACTCAAGATTAAATGGATTGTTTAATTAATTTAGTTCATGCTTTTTGGGACCAACTTTGAAAATTCCCTATTTAAATGACATTTTTCCCATTACTAAACTGGTTGATGAGATTATCACTGAAGACTATGATCTAAAAAACTGAGTAACCTACATCTTTAGTTTTATACCTACACCACCTCTCATATATTATATTTGAAAGATTAAGAGATTTAAGAGTTTAATAGATTTAGAGATTGAGAGAATGAGATTAAAAAGAGATTAGAGACAAAAAGAATTTTATTAGAAAATGAGATTATGCTTTCATGCTTACAAATGAGGAGAGAGATAGCTATTTAAACTAATCTAGTCTAGGCTTGTTTGGATACAAGGATAGTCTAATATATGTTTGGCTACAAGTATAACATATCAATAACTACAAACAAGCCAAAGACACTATCTTTGGTAGCATAGTCCACACGGCCTTATCCTTGGAGTCTAAGGCCATCTTTCTTCATTTATTCTCTTCATTCCAACACTCCCCCTCAGTTTTAAGTCATGGAGAATGCATAAGCTTGCAACCATGAAGCATTACCTCATTAAAAAAACATAAAGAAGGAAAACCTAATTGGGACAAAACCTTTTCTAGAGAAAAATAGTATAACACTCCATGTTGGGATCATTGGTGTGGAATGGTCATAAGGCCAAACCTTAGATAGATGGAGGCACCATTCTTCAGAGTTGTTGCCTTGGTGAACACATCAGCTAGTTGATCCTCACTCCTTGTATAACAAGGCAAGATGATTCTCTTACCAATAGCTTCTCTTACTTTGTACAATCAACAAAAACTCAAGATTAAATGGATTGTTTAATTAATTTAGTTCATGCTTTTTGGGACCAACTTTGAAAATTCCCTATTTAAATGACATTTTTCCCATTACTAAACTGGTTGATGAGATTATCACTGAAGACTATGATCTAAAAAACTGAGTAACCTACATCTTTAGTTTTATACCTACACCACCTCTCATATATTATATTTGAAAGATTAAGAGATTTAAGAGTTTAATAGATTTAGAGATTGAGAAGAATGAGATTAAAAAGAGATTAGAGACAAAAAGAATTTTATTAGAAAATGAGATTATGCTTTCATGCTTACAAATGAGAAGAGAGATAGCTATTTAAACTAATCTAGTCTAGGCTTGTTTGGATACAAGGATACTCTAATATATGTTTGGCTACAAGTATAACATATCAATAACTACAAACAAGCCAAAGACACTATCTTTGGTAGCATAGTCCACACGGCCTTATCCTTGGAGTCTAAGGCCATCTCTCTTCATTTATTCTCTTTATTCCAACACTCCCCCTCAATTTTAAGTCATGGAGAATGCATAAGCTTGCAACCATGAAGCATTACCTCATTAAAAAACATAAAGAAGGAAAACCTAATTGGGACAAAACCTTTTCTAGGGAAAAATAGTATAACACTCCATGTTGGGATCATTGGTGTGGAATGGTCATAAGGCCAAGCTTTAGATAGATGGAGGCGCCATTCTTCAGAGTTGTTGCCTTGGTGAACACATCAGCTAGTTGATCCTCACTCCTTGTATAACAAGGCAAGATGATTCTCTTACCAATAGCTTCTCTTACTTTGTACAATCAACAAAAACTCAAGATTAAATGGATTGTTTAATTAATTTAGTTCATGCTTTTTGGGACCAACTTTGAAAATTCCCTATTTAAATGACATTTTTCCCATTACTAAACTGGTTGATGAGATTATCACTGAAGACTATGATCTAAAAAACTGAGTAACCTACATCTTTAGTTTTATACCTACACCACCTCTCATATATTATATTTGAAAGATTAAGAGATTTAAGAGTTTAATAGATTTAGAGATTGAGAAGAATGAGATTAAAAAGAGATTAGAGACAAAAAGAATTTTATTAGAAAATGAGATTATGCTTTCATGCTTACAAATGAGAAGAGAGATAGCTATTTAAACTAATCTAGTCTAGGCTTGTTTGGATACAAGGATAGTCTAATATATGTTTGGCTACAAGTATAACATATCAATAACTACAAACAAGCCAAAGACACTATCTTTGGTAGCATAGTCCACACGGCCTTATCCTTGGAGTCTAAGGCCATCTCTCTTCATTTATTCTCTTTATTCCAACACTCCCCCTCAATTTTAAGTCATGGAGAATGCATAAGCTTGCAACCATGAAGCATTACCTCATTAAAAAACATAAAGAAGGAAAACCTAATTGGGACAAAACCTTTTCTAGGGAAAAATAGTATAACACTCCATGTTGGGATCATTGGTGTGGGATGGTCATAAGGCCAAGCTTTAGATAGATGGAGGCGCCATTCTTCAGAGTTGTTGCCTTGGTGAACACATCAGCTAGTTGATCCTCACTCCTTGTATAACAAGGCAAGATGATTATCTTACCAATAGCTTTTCTTACTTTGTGGCAGTCTACTTCTATATGCTTGGTCATTTCATGAAACACAGAGTTGGAGGCAATGTGTATAGCAGCCTGCAGAGGTTAGTAAATACACAATATATTTTCTCTAAGATAAGAATAGACCTTCCTTAAACCTACACACTTCAATTCCTAAGAAGTATTTAAGTTCACCTATATCCTTAATATCAAAGATACTCTTAAAATAATCTTTAATAGATTCAATGTCTACTTTATCACTCCCTGATATGATTATATCATCCACATAAATGAGTATATCCACAATATATTCCTTACTCTGAATTTTAAAGAGAGTGTGTTCAACTTCTGATCTTTTGAAGTCTCTCTCCCTTACGGTCACATTCATCTTATCAAGCTCTAGAGGGTTGTTTTAAGACATAGATAGCCTTCTTTCGCCTCAGTGTATTACTACCACCTACTTGATCTTCTAGACCTGGTGGTGGTGTCATGTACACCTCCTCTTCTAGCTCACCTTGTAAGAATGCATTTTTAACATCCATTTGTCATAATTCTCAATCAAGATTAGTAGCAAGGGATAGAACAACATTAACAGAGTGTACTTTAGCTACAGGTGGAAAAGTATCCCTATAATCTTCACCATAAGTCTGTGTGAATCCTCTAGCCACCAACCTAGCTTTGTACCTATCTATCTCACCATTATTTTATACTTAATGGTGAATATCCATTTAGAACTTACAGCCTTTTCCCTTTTGGTAGAGTAGCTGGCGCATAGGTTTTGTTCTTTTCCATAGCTTGTCTTTGAGCTTGAATTGTTTTCTCAATTCCTTTATCTTCATAGCTTCCTCATAGCTCTTTGGAATCTGCTCTTTATCAAGACTTAGGGTAAATGCAACATGAGAATCAGGTATATGAACTAGATTACATACTTTCTGATTATGGTGAACTAAAACATTGTTATTATAGTAGAATTTTGGTGGAAATTTATGTCTTGTGCTTCTTCTAAGTACAACAGCTGGTTCTTTTTGATTTGTATTATCCTCTTCTTCCAAAGCTTGTACAAGATTATGTTGAATATCCATTTGTCTCTTTGAAGCTGAAACTAGTATTTCTTCTTGTATATCATCTTGATCATGTGTAGATGTTTCTCCCCCCTCATGATAAAGAGGATGTAGACCAAGAGAATCAAAAGCGCTTGGAGCCGGTTCATGCCGAGAGCTTGGTTCGTGCGGTGAGGAGCTTGGATCGTGCATGGAGGAGCTTGGTTCGTGCTGAGGAGTGTGGTGTGGTTCGTGCCACAGTGGACATGACAAAGTCTTTTGTTGAGGAGAGGCTAGCGTCTAAGGAGGAACTATCCCAATGCTTTCTAGGATCCTTCTACGGTTTTCAGCTTGGTCAATTGTATTTGTTCATATGTCTTTGTATTGTTCCCAAGTCCTATTTTCATAGAAACTTTTTGACTCTTAAAATTTGACATCCCTGGATACCTATACTCTTCTAATCTCTGAATTATAGCATTTGTATCATTTTTGTGTAGAAGAATATCCAATGAACATAGCTTTGATACTGGTTGGTTCCAACTTGTTCCTTTGTGTACCTGATACTAAAACAAAGCAAACACACCCAAATACTCTTAGATGTTCAATACTAGGTTTTGTTTTGTTTAATACCTCAAATAGAGACAAATCATATAGAATTTTGGTTGGAATTCTATTGATTAAGTAGCATGATGTTACCAAAACATCTCGCAAAAACGTTTGGGAACTTTCTTATGAAACATCATGATCCTCACCATTTCCATCAAATATATGTTCTTTCTTTCAGTCATTCCATTTTGTTGTGGAGTGTATGGGCAGCTTGTTTGATGTGTGAAGTCATGCTTGTGTAAGTGTTGCTGGAACTTAGTGCTAGTGTACTCGCCTCCATTATCTGATCTAAAACACTTAATCTTGGTATTGTATTGTTTAGTCACATGTGTTTGAAAATTAATAAAAGCATATAAAACTCTATCCTTTGAACTAAGCAATGTGACCCAAGTGTATTTTGATCTTTCATCAATGAAAGTAACAAAGTACTTGTGGTTTTCTCTAGAAGGAAAGGGAGAGGTCCAAACATCAGAATACACCAAATCAAAACAATGTTCATATATGTGATTAGATTTCTCAAAAAAGTTTTACAATGTTTTCCTAGAACACATGCATCACATATTTTTTTTGCAATTTTATTCCAAGAATTGTTAACTCTAAAGCTCTAGGGTGAGGATGACCAAGTCTAACATGCCAAAGATCAACTTTGACATTTATATCTACACTATTAGCACACGGTTGAGAAGCAAAATGCATGGACAAGTCTTCAAGCACATACAAGTCATTCTTCGTTGTTTCTTGTCCAAATTTCCTACTTGTTTCAATATTCTGAAATTAGAAATCATTAGGACCAAAGATAGCTTGACAATTAAGATCAGTTGTAGCTCTTTTAACAGAAAATAAGTTAGATGTAAAGGATGACATATAAAAAGGCTTTAGATTATTTATCAAACAACTTAAGCTTTCCAATCCCTTTAATTGACACATTGATTCCATTTGCTATTACCACACTTCATAAGACAGGTTCTAAGTTTTCTATTAGACCTAGATCACTTATCATGTGATGAGATGCTCCATAATCAACAATCAATGGTTTAGAAGCAATAGAAATTTGAAAAGAAGCATGAAGAGATTTACGCAACATATTAACAGAGCTAAAGGCTTTGAAGAGAGCATCCAAGTTAACAAACTCAGATGGAGAAGTCAGAAGAGGGGCTGTTGTCATGTGTCCTTGAACCGGATTGTAAGGCATAGGTGAAGCGGCTGTATGAACAGCTAGAGACACGCTGGGCCGTTTGCTGGAGAAGGTTTGGACCTGTCAATGAACCAGCTTGGCTTCAACTCAGGATGAAGCACCCATCATTCCTTCTTGGTGTGACCGGTTTTCTTGTAGTGATCACAAACAGACCGCTTCTTCTTGGATTCAGCTGGAGCTGGTTTGAAGTAGCTCTTGTGGGCCACCATCATATCTTCTTTGTGGCCAAACAGCCCATGAGATCCTTGCTCCTTCTGAATCTTAGCACATACATCCTCTAAGCTGGGAAGTTTTTCCTCGCTAAGAATGTGTTTAATCAAGTCAGTATAGTTAGTGTTTAAAGTCTAGAGCAGTCCAAACACCTTATCTTGTTCTGTCCTTTCATGGAGAGTAATTGGATCAATTGTAGCAGGCATAAGCATCTCTAGCTCTGCCCACAATGCCCTGAAGTATCCACAGTGCTTTGTGAACTCAACATTCTCCTGTCTAAGATCATTCAAAGCTTTCTTTGCCTAAAAAAAATTCTCATAAGGTTAGTAGTGTTTCCATACACTGTTTTTAATGTCTCCCGAAGATCTTTAGCATTCTCACAATAAGAATATGCTTCTAAGAGAGAACCAAAAAGAGAGTTTTGGATTATAAAGAGTACCATCTGGTATTTTTGAAACCACTGGCTTTGATCATCATGATCGTCTGAAGCAGCCCCATCTGAAGTAGTTCCTTCAATGGCTGGAACCACCGCTTTGATGACATGACTCCACAAGCCTTTGATGCATAAATTCATCCTCATGGTCCTTGACCAGATTTTGCTCCCTGAAGAATGACAGGGGCCTTCACGTGTGCTTGTAACTCCATTAGACTTCTTTTGAATGCCTGCAAAGAAGGAGAGTCCAAGCATGCACAACAACACGCGCTCCACTAGAAGTTCACGTGGCGCGTCTAACAGCTTCAAGCAAGTGCAACCGGCAAACAACCTCCAGTCAACAACTTTAACAACTCTAATGCTCAACTAATGATAATCCAGTAATAAAAAATTGTTGAAATCTTGCAACCAAATCAAAACCACTTTCCCGCCAAATTATGTTTTAAAAAACAAACAGAATTTTAACTACTTTCAAGATTAACTTTCTTGAAGATTAAAACTTTTTGAATTGCAACCAAACTTCTTGAAACACTCCAAAAGGTTCTTAACTAAGTTCTTAACGTCCAATATTTGAAAAATATTGAGAAAAGATAAGGTTTTTATCACCAGTTCCCCAAATATGTCGAAACTGAACGTGTTGAGGCAGATTGATCACGAAAGCTTCAAGACGTATAAAAGAGCAAAGAAAACCTCCTGAAACATCAACTAGACTCCTTCTACTTGAGTTTAGGCTTTGGAATTGCACAATTTGATGAGCTTTTGAAAGAACAGGGATTGCCGATGGTGCCAATCGCGACTTGACAAATGTAGACTTAGATGTAGAAACGGTGCATGGATGATCAGAAACTCTTGACTGATGATCCTTTTGATTAAATATGAAAAGAAACCTTGTGATCCCGCCAGAATTCAGTGAATAACAAGGTGGTCTTCGTCGGTGGCTCTCGCGTGAAGGTTGGATGAAGAGTTTGAAAGAAAGAAAACCTGTGATTCTACGGATTTAGAATGAAGAATCGGTCAATCCAGTCTCTTATACCATGAAAGATTAAGAGATTTAAGAGTTTTAAGAGATTTAAGAGTTTAACAGATTTAGAGATTGAGATTAAATAGAGATTAGAGAGAAAAAGAATTTTATTAGAAAGTGACATTATGCTTTCATGCTTACAAATGAGGAAAGAGATAGCTATTTATACTAAGCTTGTTTAGATACAAGGATAGCCTAATATATGTTTGGCTACAAATATATAACATATCAATAACCACAAACAAGCCTAAGACACTCCTTTCAGTAGCATAGTCTACACGGCCTAATCCTTGGAGTCTAAGGCCATCTTTCTTCATTTCTTCTCTTTATTCCAACAATATTTACACTATAAAATAATTTTGCCTCGTACACCAAAAAATCACAAATATTTAAGTTTTAAACAATTAAAATTCAATAAGACAATGTAATCTAATCAGGATATGTGTTCTCAGTTTTCACTTAACATTTTTAAACGTAAATATTTAAGAAGAAAACAATATGTTTTAGAATATCTCCATCGAGCAGCCTGAAAGATTCAAAATGGATATCTAAAAACAATAAAATATTAATATTTTTATCTGATTTATTTATATAATTAAATTTTAATCTAAATTTTTGAATTAACAATTAATAGAAAAATATAACAAACAATTTTATCAGGTCTTTTTCATGCTTTTTTGGGTTTTGTGCAAACAAACCCATAAACTGTTAAATTTTTTTTGTGCAAAATTAACCCTCACCTCATATAAATACAAGTCAAACCATCCACCTTCTAAATCACCCGCAATATAAGCCCATCCGTGTATGTGTGATTGATAAACAGCATGATATTTTGCAAAGTTGTTGTCGTTTTATAACAAAAAAAAATGAAGAGATATTAGGTGGCGGATTTGTAAATTGAATTGGGGAAAACAAAAGAAATAGTGTTTCTGTCTCTCGAAGTTCAATCTATTTGGGAAAAATGGTGTGGTGAGAGGTCACTTCTAGATTACAATTTATTCAAGTTGTGACTGTATCAATGAGATTAGTTGTTTTAACAGGAATCGATTCTGACATTTTGCAGTTATAAATTTATGAATATTGAATGAGTCTCGAATGTATTTTTGCAATTTGGATCTGTTTTTATATGCTGGTGGTTACTGGACACCGGATGATTCGTATCTTGGTGGAGAATCACATCCTGTTGGAAACCACATTGGTGAAGGGTTTCTTTGCAAACGATTGAACTGATAGTAACAGAAGTTTTGGACTATAAAAAAAACATGAAGAAAGTTTCATGGTTTCCACCAGAAACGGCTCACAAGAATGAAGATATCGAAGATGCATCAACGCTATTCAAAGCGGTTTATTATAGTATCGATTCAGGTGCGTTAACACTGTTTTTTGTTCAAGAAAATAATCCCAACATAGGTAGACGTATATATACCACTGTTTTGCCATTCTCAGAGGAAGAGGTTGTTGTTTCTAAAGAAGAAGAAAATAATGATGATAAAGATGATGTTCAGAATGAGTCCGAAGACAATAATAGTGATGGTGATGAGGAGGAGAATTTGAGTAGGAATAACAATGGTGATTTGATAGAGGTAGATAAGATTAAATATTGGAAGTTTAAATAGGTCAAGAGTGCAAGACAATACAAAGTTTCAAAGATGCGGTTAATAGATATGCAATGAGAAAGATGAGGAACATTAAGTATGGTAAAACTGGTGCTAAGCGTGTTTCAGATATTTTTTAAGAGAGAAAGTGTATGTGGAGGATATATGCATCTATAAATAGCACTTCTACTCAATTTGTTGTTAGATCACTAAATGATGAGCATGAATGCACTGGGAAAGGGAAAGTGTCACTCCTTAAGAATGCAAGAATATCTGATCTTTTTAATGAAGAATTCAGATTGAATACAGATCTTTCAGCTGTTCAAATGCAGGAGAAACTATTAGTCCGCAATATCAATGTCTAGTGATAATATATGAGAGGATAAGAATTAGATGCATGCATGCGCATGCGTTTGATAATTAACATGCAGAGCAATCAAGTGTGAGGTTAGAAAAACAGGGTTTTATGTGTTTTGTTGGATTGATGAAAGAAAGATTTAAGGCAGCATACAACAGAATTATTCACATTGATGGGAGGTTTCTGAAGTGGAGAATGACTGGCATATTGTTAGTTTCTTGTGGAAGAGATCCAAATGATTAGATGTTTCCATTAGCTTGGGCCATTGTCGATGTTAAGAATAAGCCGAATTGGTTGTGGTTTTTTAACATTTTGGTTGATGACTTGGGCTTGGAAACAGGAGACGGCTTGACATTGGCAAGTGACCAGCATAAAGGTTTAATAGCAGCTGTGAAAGATATCTTAACATTTTCTGAGCATAGGATGTGTGCAACACATGTACATGCCAGTTGGAAGAATCTTCATTCTGGATTTGGACTAAAATATCTCTTCTAGGCTTCAACGGATTTGTATTATCCTCAAGCATTTAAAATAAAAATGAAAGAATTGAAGGAGTATGACCGTATTACACATGGTGAGTTGAGATATTGATATCTTATCCATGATCAAGGTAAATATATCATCATGAGGACCTTTCAATGTGTGCATGAGTATATATTGTGTTAGTTATTTTTTAGTATTTATATCGTATCTTTTCACTAATGCAGAGATATTTTCTTCTAAGTATTCCAAGTGTGATGCGGTTGAGAAAAACTTAGGAGAGTTTTTAATGCAATAGTTAGGATTGCCAGAACTAAACCAATCAAATTGATGCTTGAGAAAATTAGGAGGTGTGTGATGGTTAGTAATGACAAGAAAATATTATAAGCAGAGAAAGTAAGAAGAGATTACACTCGGTAGCTTTCCTTGATTAACAAATTAAACTAGCCAAGAATTATATGTTGGAATGAAGAAAAAATGATGAAAGATGAAAGCCTTTAATTCTTGTAGAAAGGTGTGAGTTGTCTAGCTCAAAGGGAAGTGTCTAAGGCTTGTTTGTGTTCTAGTGTTATGTTATCCTTGTAGTCATTCATGTATAAGGCAATCCTTATATCCAAATAAGCCTAAACTAGATTAGTATAAATAACTTTCTACCTTCTAATTTGTAACTTAGAAACTATTATTCTCATTCTCTTAATAAAATCATTTTTCTCTCTAAATCTCTCTAATATTTCATTCTCTAATTCTATAAATCTATTAATCTCATATTCTTTCATGGTATCAGAGCCAGTTTACATCAAATCTGGGTAAAATTCATCAATAAATCTTTGAATCAAGAAGAAATCATCTTCATCTTAATATGTTCTTCAGTTCTATTTCGTCTGTCATCTTGGATCACAAATTCCGGCCAAAACACGTCAGATTTTTACGATCTGCTTTTTCTAGATTGTTCTTCGGCGAATTCTGAAGCCATGCCAATTGGAATTGCATCACTTGCCACGGGAATCAAAAGTTACGAATTTTCTTGCATCAGACCTTTGCGAGTGCCTCCGCCGCGAACCTCCGTGTTCCTCTGATCATTCTGTCGTCAAATCTTCATCAAATCGTGATTTTCCAAATCATAAACTCAATTCCTTCGAGTCTAGTTTCTTTTAAAAGAAAAAAGAACTTATATTTGAATGAAGTTCTTGATGTTTTTCTCAAAGACTTCAGAAATCGTCTCTCACAAGAATCTGGTGATAAAATTATAATCCTTTATCAGATTTCTTTAAATCTTTGAATTTTAAAAGTTAGATAAGTATCTTGTGAGGGTCTCCACGAAATTTGGTTTCAATCTGACAGGTTTAAGTCTTCAAGATTGATTTTCTTGATTTCCTTATTAATCTTTGAAATTTTGTAAAGGAGGGAATCTTGAATTTTTAGGATTGGTTTATTAATAAAATTTGAAATTTGTACTGAATCTTTATTGTTGGTAAAGATAAGAACTGTTATTAGTTAATCTTGTTGGTTGGAGTTAGTTAAATCTAGTTGCAGAAGTTGTTAAGATTTGGTGAGTTGTTGAAGTTGGTTACAAGTTGTTGGAATTTGTGTGGCCTGCAAGCATCCTGGTGTGTCTGTTTCACGCGCCTGACAGCCGTTACACAGCCGTTCCATGACCCAGCCAGTACTGTCTCGTGTCCGTGTCCGAGTCCCGTTTCTTGTGGCCAAAGTTTCTTGTCCGTGATCACGCCCGACCACATCTCACGAACACGCCGACCAGCCATCCCTCGTTCTGACCGACTGCTCTAAGTCCCGACCGAGTCATTCGACAAGATTCATTTCAGCTGGCCCAGGTGGTTATCCAGTGACTGGCATTGCTTGATCGAACGCAACCATCCACGTTCATCCTTCTTCAGCATACGTAACATGCCGTGTGACCAGCTCTTCCCGACCGGCCTTCCCCGCGTCCCAACCAACGTTCCGATCAACATTCCGACCAGCATATTCCAACCAGCTACATCTCCTATCAGCCTCTAAAGCATGAAGATTCAAACTACATTCAGAGCTCATGTTATTTTACATGGAGAAAACTATCTCTTATGGTCTAGGACCATGAAAACCACATTATGTGGTAAAGACCTTTGGAACCACATTTAACCCAATGGTCTTGAAGAAAATGAAGTGGCTGAAGTTAGTGAGTCTGTGGCTGCTCAAGCCAAATGGTATCAAGAAGACCAGTTGGTACTCTCTATACTTCAAAACTCTCTTGCTAGTGATCTCTTAGAAGCTTATTCTTTTTGTAAGAATGCTAAGGAACTTTGTGACACTTTGCAAAAGGTGTATGGAAATACCACTAACCTTTTAAGAATTTTTGAAGTGAAAAAGGCTTTGAATGAATTGAAGCAGGAGGATGCAGAATTCACAAAGCATTATGGCTCATTCAGAGCATTGTGGGCTGAGCTAGAGATGTTAAGGCCAGCCACCATTGACCCAATTGTTCTCCTTGAAAGGAAAAAACAAGATAAGATGTTTATGTTACTTTTAACTCTTAACACTACTTACTCAGATCTTATTAAGCATATTCTCAGATCTGATAAGCTCCTTAGTTTGGAAGATGTTTGTGCTCAAATCCAAAAAGAGCAAGGATCTCATGGACTATTTGGCAACAAAGCTGAATTGGTGACTGCACACAAGAGCCTCTTCAAATCAGCAACAACAAATGATTCTAGGAAGAGGAGACAAACTTGTGACCATTGCAAAAGGAGTGCTCATACAAAAAAGGAGTGTTGGGTACTCAATCCTGAGCTGAAGCCAAGCTGGGCTCCTCGGCCACAACCCATGGCCAGCCACACGCAACTGCAAGCTCACGGCCAACCACTGGTTCCTTCAAAAGTGTGTAGCAGCTCATTTCTTCACTCAGCCCCAACTAGTTCCATGTCTTCAACATCTGAATTTGTGACAAAATCAAACGTAGAAGCTCTTATCAAAGCAATAAAGGATGGTAATGTGTTGGGTAAAACTTTTCATGCTTCTTTTTAAACCTCTTTCACTCCTAATGCCTCTAAATCATTGGTAGTTGATTCTGGTGCTTTTCACCATATGATTAGTGATCTAGGATTGCTATAGAATGTAGAAACTGTCTTAGGTAATGTTGTCATTACTAATGAAATTAAAGTACCAATTAAAGGCATAGGAAAACTTAAGTTGTTTGATAAAGAATCTAAAGCCTTTTACATGCCTTCTTTTACTTCTAATTTGCTTTCAGTTAAAAGGGCTACTACTCATTTAAATTGTCAAGCTATCTTTGGTCCTATTGATTTTTACTTTCATGAAATTGAGACTAGTAGAAAATTTGGACAATGAACCACAATAGATTACTTGTATGTGTTTGAAGATATACAAGTAATCTTTGGTACTCTTTGGGTCCAGCTTGTTCTTTTGCTCCTTTGGAACTAATACAAAACAAACACAACCAAGCACTCTTAAGTGGTAAATATTATGTCTAGTTTTGTTTAGTACCTCCAATGGAGACAAGTCATCTAGGACTTTTGTAGGTACTAAACAAAACTAGACATAATATTTACCACTTAAGAGTGCTTGGTTGTGTTTGTTTTGTATTAGTTCCAAAGGAGCAAAAGAACAAGCTGGACCCAAAGAGTACCAAAGCTATGTTCATTGGGTATTCTTCTACCCAGAAAGGATACAAATGTTATGATCAAGAGACTAAAAGAGTCTTTGTATCTAGAGATGTCAAACTCCAAGAATCCAAAGGTTTCTATGAAGAAGGAACTTGGGATCAATTCAAGGACATCTCCATAACAAGATCAGACTGAGAACCTGAGGAGACTCCTGCAGAGCATTGGCATAGTTTCACCTCATCCTCAGCCCACGGTCACTTTCCCTCAGCCTGTACCAGCCGCATCCAGCCCGAGCATAGCGCCTGCCCCGGTTCAGCCAGCCGGGCCGTGACAATCAACCCCGGCTGGTTCATCCAATCCGTGGCCTTCCTCCTCCAGCTCACCTGGCCTTCCTCCTCTTGAACATGGGGGGGGAGAAGCATTTACTCATGTCCAACAAGACTCTGGAGATTTATCAATTTTAGTCTCAGCCTCCAAAAGGTCAAGAGATGTACCTACTCTCATTGAAGCTTTAGGTGAAGAAGAAGAGCATATCTAAGAAGATCCACCTACAGTATTAAGAAGGAGCACAAGACAAAGGAAACCACCAATGTTCTACAATGGGAATGTTGTGGTTCATCATGATCAGGGAGTTTGTAATATTTCTGACTTACCTACTAATCATGTTGCTTTTATTTCAAGTCTTGATGAGGAACAGATTCCAAAGACATATGAGGAAGTTATGACCAAGAAGGAATGAAGAGAAGCTATCCTAGCTGAGAAACAAGCCATGGAAAAGAATGGTACCTATGCTCCAGCCATCTTACCTAAAGGAAAAAGGACTGTAATTTCTAAGTGGATTTTTACCATTAAATACAAAAGTAATGGTGAAATTGATAGATATAAAGCTAGGTTGGTGGCTAGAGGGTTTACTCAGACATATGGTGAAGATTATAGGGATACCTTTGCACTTGTAGCTAAGCTTCATTCTGTTAATGTTGTCTTTCACTTACTACTAACCTTGATTGGGAGTTATGGCAAATGGATGTTAAGAATGCATTCTTACAAGGTGAATTAGAGGAAGAGGTATACATGTCACCTCCACCAGGTCTAGAGGAGGAGGTAGGAGGCGGCAACATACTTAGGCTGAGGAAGGCTATCTATGGCCTTAAAGATCTTGGTACCACAAGCTAAGTGTAACCTTAATGGAAAGAGGCTATCAAAAGATCTGAAGTTGAACATACTCTTTTTACACTAAAGAGTAAGGAAGGTACTGTGGTAATTCTCATTTATGTAGATGATATAATAATATATGGTAGTGATAGTGTTGGTATTGCATCTACAAAAGAATATTTGAAGAGTATCTTTGATATTAAGGACTTAAATCTCTCTTATGATATCTCTCTTGTGATATCGTAAATCGTAAATAATTCGTTATAGGTTTAATTTTGAAAATTTTCTTTCTGCGATAGCAACTGGAATCAGAATGGTCAACAATATACGATAAGCGGTTCTTGTATTCGATAACAACCTTCCATTTTTTCAGAAAATCAAATATTTTAATAGGCTTACCCACTTCATTCGGTAAAATATCTCGATTAAAAAAAATGAATCTTAAAAGTCTTTTTTGTTAACTAATCTATTTTTTAACTAATAATTATAAATATAAAATTAAATGAAACAAAAATCCAAAAAAAATCAGCACGTCATGTGATATTAAAAAAAAAAAGAAACAAGATTTTTTAAACTGAACATATTTTTTTCAAATAAACATATTTAAAATCCTTAAAAATATATTAATCTATAATTTGATATCTTTAAAAATATAATTTTTCTACGATGTTCTAAATCCAGGCTTTAGTTGCTTGGGTTATGGGCCTGAAGCAAAGAGCCCTAATCCCTTTTGTTTTTCCCAAATTATGTTGCCAGCTCTTTCTTCCATCAGCCTTAATTCAACATATGCTCAATTGTTACATAATGGACATTAATTGTCTTTACTCAAAAACAACATCATTGTCTTTACTCAAAAACGGTGAGTTTTGCTTGTTGTTACTGATATAATATAAATTTGACCGAAGGGCTATATTGCGGGTGACTTAAAAATAGTTGGTTTGATCCTATATTGTATGAGATGATAGTTAATTTTGCAACAACAAAAATGATAGTTTATGAGTTTTTTGAGCAAAACTCCTTTTGAATATTTTAATAGTAAAAGATCATGTGAGAAACCATCAACAGATATGTTTTTATTATCTCATTCCAAAAATAAAATCTTAATTCCAAAAGAGTTGTTCTTATGTTGTGTAATATTATTCTTAATATTATTCTTAATATCACCATCATTCTCATCTTAAATATATGCTTCAGTTTCCAATTTTTTAGTTCGACATGTCTATTGAACATTAGAAAGCTTGTAATCCATATGTACTTATTTGATGATTTCTAACTAAATTATTTCATGCCAAATTAGTCCGAACAACACTATCATCATTTTCATCATGCATATGCTTCGATTTTTCAATCTTCTGAATGTAATTAAATTTAGCTCGACGTGTCAATTGAGCATAAAAAAATTGTAATCCATATGTACTCAATTTGATAATTTCTAACTAAATAACTCCGCGCAACATTAATCCTAATAACAGCATCATCATTCTCATCATAAATGTGCTTCTATTTTCAATTTCCTGAATGTAATAAATTTTAGCTCAACTTGTACATTGAACATAAGAAAACTTGTGATCCGTATGTACTCAATTTGATGATTTCTAACTCAAACAAAATTCTTACCCCATTGTTTAGTGGATTTATCCCGATTTTGAACATTTATCTCCATTTTCTCTTTATTTATTTGTATCTAGTGGATTTATTAACTCAAAATATTTTAAAAAAAACTACACAAATTCTTCAAAAACTGAACCGATAACTCTTACCAACTTTCAACAAAAAAAAAAACAAATTTAAAACCTACAAAGAGAATAAAAAAGTTGGCGTCGTGATAGATTCCACATATCTCCAATATACATTATAGTTAACAAACATATTTTCAAATATATTTCATATTCTAAACAGAAAATAAGGAAGTTGAAAAAAAAAAAGACCAAAACAAAAATGCATTTGGCCTAGTTCTTGGTTGAAGAGCATTTTATATAACAAAACATTTTTTTTTGGAGAGAAAATTTTAAAGAAAAAATAACGAAACGGAGAGACAGAGAGTTACAGAAGCACGTGTGTTTCACGCTCCTGATTATTCGCCGTTTGTCCCTCTTTCTATTTTCCAATGCTCGGGTCACATCACCAGCTGATTTTTTTTTTTCTCTGCTATAATGTTTCTCAATCTTTCAAATTCAATGTTGCAACTTTGAACATTATTAACTTCAAATCAGGGATCATTGTCTCACATTTTATCGGATTAAAGGTACGATATTTAAAAACTCACATGTCCTAAACTCAGCCTCGCATTGTTGTTTTTTTAATGATTGATCTAATTGTCTGTTACATAAATTTATTTAACATTATCCCAAGAACAAGAAGTTGATCTCAAGAAAACGCGATGAACAAGAAATGGGTTTGTTTGACCAAAACCAGACAAAAACCCGTTTTCTAATTTCAGTTTAACAATGTTGGGAGATGATGATAAAGATTCAGACGACGTTAATATATTTCTCAACGCCATTGGTGAAGAACCTGACGATGAAGCACCGATGAGGAGAAGCACCACGTCTTTCAATGATATCGACTTCTTCAATTTGGACGATGTAGGAGGAGATTCACATGACCCATTTCAAGATTTCGTAGTCGATTCGAATCAACAACCCGAAAGTCCAACCTTTGAATCTCCTAAGGTTTATGTTGCACCAAGGGTGATGATAAGCCATCAAGACTCGTTTTCAGAAGATTCAAGAATTGATGGAATCGAAGATGCGAGGATATTGCCCATCTCTCCTCGTCTAAGAGTTCCTGCTTCTCCTAGAGCTTTTGTGTATCAGAGATCTGTGGAATCGCCTCGTTTTGGATCTCCCGTGGGATTGATTGATACAGCTTCACCTTTTGATTCTGTGAAAGAAGCAGTTTCAAAGTTTGGTGGGATAACAGATTGGAAAGCTCATAAGATTCAGACAATAGAGGTTTAAAAGCTTTGTTTATTACACAATCCACATGATGTTTCTTTTTTTGTCTTTTTAAAGATTTGTGTCTTTTATATGTTCAGAGAAGGAAGATGGTTGATGAAGAGCTTGAGAAGATACAAGAAGCAATGCCTGAGTATAAGAGAGAAGCTGAGTTAGCTGAAGAAGCGAAACACAATGCGTTGAAAGAGTTAGAGAGCACAAAGGGACTCATTGAGGAGCTAAAACTCGAGCTAGAGAAAGCGCAATTGGAAGAGCAACAAGCGAAACAGGACTCGGAGCTCGCGCAGATGCGTGTCGAGGAGATGGAGAAAGGTGTAGCTAATGAGGCAAGTGTTGCTGTGAAAGCACAGCTCGAGGTAGCTAAAGCGAGACATGAGTCAGCGACTTGTGAGTTACGGTCTGTGAGAGAAGAGATTGAAATGGTTTGTAATGAATATGAAGATATATTGAGGGAAAAAGATTTAGCTGCCGAGAAAGCTGAAGTTGCTGTTATGGAAGCTAAAGAGATTGAGAGAAAGATGGATGGTTTGAGTATAGAGCTTATTGCCAATAAGGAGTTGTTGGAATTAGCGCACACGGCTCATCTCGAAGCAGAAGAGAAGAGATTTGGTGCAGCGATGGCTAGGGACCAAGACATTTACAATTGGGAAAAGGAACTGAAGATGGTGGAAGAAGATATCGAGAGGCTTAACCAAGAGATTCGTACGGCTGATGATGTGAAAACTAAGCTAGAGGCTGCTTCTGGTCTGGAGTATGATTTGAGGGCTGAATTAGCGGCTTTCACGGAAAATTCCAGCAGTAATCTATTTATGGAAAAGAAGAGTAATGATGACATACATGCGGCTGTTGATTCAGCAAAGAGAGAGCTCGAAGAAGTCAAATCCAACATTGGGAAAGCAGCTTCCGAGGTGAAAGCATTGAAGATAATAGCTGGATCATTACAGTCCGAGCTTGGAAGAGAGAGACAGGATCTAGAAGAAACTAAGCAGAAACAAAGTTCAGGGTTGGTCCGGACAACATATGAGGAAGCAAAAGAGGAGTTGGTTGAAACAGCCAAGAAGTTGGAGCAGGCGACAAAAGAGGCAGAGGACGCAAAGTTATTAGCCGCAGCTGCTAGAGACGAGCTTAGAATGGCAAAAGAATTTTCTGAACAAGCGAAAACAGGTATGTCTACGATAGAGAATAGGATACTTGAGGCGAAAAAGGAAATGGAGTCTGCTAGAGCTTCAGAGAAGTTGGCCTTGGCTGCTATAAAAGCTCTGCAAGAGACTGAATCTTCTCAGCGATTTGAAGAGATTAATAGTTCACCAAGAAGCATCATAATCTCTGTAGAGGAATACTACGAGCTAAGCAAGCAGGCACACGAGTCAGAGGAAGAGGCAAACACAAGGCTATCACAGATTGTCTCCCAAATAGAGGTGGCTAAAGAGGAAGAGTCAAGAATCTTGGAAAAACTCGACGAAGTGAACAGAGAGATGAGCGTCATAAAAGAAGAGTTAAAAGCGGCTATGGGAAAAGCCGAAAAGGCTAGAGATGGGAAGTTGTGTATGGAGCAAGAGTTAAGAAAATGGAGGTCAGAGAATGGGAAGAGGAGAACAGAAGAAAGCAAGGAGCCTGAGAAGAGCCCGACGAGGTCAAGCACTGAGGGGAGAAATAAGGACAGCGGATTTGGACAGTCGAAATCTTTTGCGTTTGGTGATCAAGGAACCAGCAGCAACATTGGAGGAGGCACTCATAACAATAACCTGACTCCTGAAACAAAGAAGAAGAAGAAGAAGCTTTCTTTGTTTCCAAAGGTTTTCATGTTCTTGTCAAGGAAGAAGTCTCACAAGTGAAAATTGTTGAACACCTTTTTGTTTCCTTCAAAATTTTTGGTTTTGATTTTTTTTTTCTTTTACACCAACAACAAGACTCCTTGAGATGAGTTAATTTTCCATGTATGATTTTTGTTGATTTCACTTGTAGGAAATAAAGGCATTGATACACACACTTGCAGATTTAGATAATATTCAGACAAACTCATATTATTAAACCCAACACCAATTCCAAAAGATAAAAGAAACCAGAATCATACAAAGATAATTGAAGAGACCTTTATTGCTAGTGACTAGTTCTTAAACATTGATTTAAAAATCCACCTCTCGACTAAAAATGCCAACCCTTATGAGGACATAAATTGAGCCTGAGTGTTTGCAATACCATTCTTTTGTGTTCACAACTTTGAAGGCTTGGGGAAAATGTCCGGGGTGAATTTCTGTGCAGCACTGAGACTACCCTTGATCTTCATCGCACCCCTAAGTCAACATTGAACATTCACAGGACTTAGATAATCAACTTCTTGAACCAAATCCAAGTCACACAAAAGTTTGTGGGCTACAAAAGTAAGAGAATCAAGAAACCAAGAGTGAAAACTATGGAGGAAGCTTGTGTTTGTTTTTGCCAATGGTGGATTTTGGTTCAGACACAAGACAAAACTACTAAACATACTTGTACTAACTCAAATTCAACGTTCACATGACTTAGAAAATCAACTTCTTGAAACAAATCAAAGTCACACAAAACTCTGGGGGCTTCAAAAGTAAGAGAATAAAGAAACCAGAGTGAAAACTATGGAGGAAGCTTGTGTTTGTTTTTGCCAATGGTGGATTTTGGTTCAGACACAAGACAAAATTGCTAAACATACTTGTAATACTTCAACATTCAACGTTCACAAGACTCTGAAAGCAACTTCTTAAAGTTGCACAAAAAGCTTCTAGGCTTCATAAAGTAAAAGAATCATGAAACCAGAGTTCCCATCAAAAGAAGGAAAATTTGGAGGAAGCTTATGTTTGTTATTCCTAATGGTGGATTTTGGTTCAGACACAAAGACAAAACTGCTTAAACATACTAGTAATAATGCTTAGAGAAACGACAAAAATGAAGGATTCAGAAGAAAAAACAACAAACCTAATGAAAGCAATCTGAGGATTCATCTTCCCAGTAGCAACTTTAACAAAGTCATCATCTTTGAAAGAGAAAGTAGCATCCACTTTCCCTCCTTCATATTTTCCTAAACCATATCCAAGATAAACCGACAAAGAACAACAATCAATTTAGTTACGGAATCTATTACAAACGGCCTTTCCCTAAATTCTCACGTTTTCTCTGAAATCAAAATGTCTCATTTTCTAATTTCCCAATTGCCATAATCGAAAAGGACTAACCTTTGGTGACTTCGCCTTTCTTGAGATCAACGATGTAAGTAACCTCTTCAAAACCCAATTTCTGAGATTGGAATAAAAAGGGCCAAATTTTAATAGAGAGAAAACAAAATTAAGGAAGACAAAGAAGAAGATGATGGAGGAGGACCTTAGGAGCGACGTTGATCTGATAAACGAGACCGATTTTCTCTGTGAGCTCTTTGCCGGCGTCGGACGAGAGATGCTGTTTCATCAAATCCATGATTGCGTCTGATTTGAGCTGAGTCGTCGCCATTTTTTTTGCGGTGGAGTGAGGGTTCGGACAGGAAGGTTGAAGGTACGGATTTTAAGAAGGGGAGGAGGTTTGGTTTGAGTTTAGGTAGAAGACAAAGGAGATGACGTGATCGATAAGTATGGAAGATTGAGATTTTGAGACAGCGCTGGCACACTTCCCTATTCGGCTATTCACAGCTTTTTTTTTAACACACAACTAAAATACTTTTAATAAAATTATCCAGATGAAATGTTTATAAATGGTTTGTCTCCATTCATAATCAAGATTAATCAAAATGAGAGGCAATTTTCAATTGTAGTGTAATAAACCGGATAGAGCGTACAACCTTGGCAATAACGTTAGTAGTTTTATTGGGCAATCGGCGCGTGTGCCGAATAAAGAACGATAGGTGCAAAACAAAATAGTGTTAATATCTTGAATAAAACTAATGAGATCAGGCCATTTCGAGAGATCACGCACAGCTAAAAGGAGGTTTAAACTATCTACGTGTCAGAAGACATCTCAACAATTCATGTTAGCTAGGCACGTGATTGACCTGAAAAGAGCTGTAGCTTCTTCCGCATGGAGAATTGATGGCAATTGTGGGTAGGTATTAGTACCAAACAATTTAACATGTACTAAATCATTCTGAAGAATCCAGCCTACACCCGTATCTGATGAGTCGCAGCACCAGGAAGCATCAACATTATAAATGTATGTACTTGTAGGGGGCGTACACCAATTAGTGCTAGGATGATCCATAATTCTACCTTAGAGTATTACAGGGTGATTATAATTCGTCCGTTGAGACTACGGATGAGAAAACTCATCATCTGTTTTCATCTTCCTCTATTCATCGGCATCCTCTAAGCCCTTGGTATTTATCTTCATGGACAGGTAGTTTAGTCCCTCATAGACGAGTGCATCCCTTGCTTTCCACAAACGTCATATTACCCACGACCAATAATCATGACTCACATCATGATTGATTTCCCAAAGGCATTGGGATACATTTTGAAACACTGAGTTTACCGGAGATAGCAAAAAGAGGAACCACGCAGAGGTACTAGCCGAAACTGCCCTGGCATAAGCGTATTGAAAGAACAAATGGTTTGAATCCTCTTCCTCGCATCCGCATCTGGGACATTCTGCTTGTTTGGTTAATGATTTCCTCTTCATATTGACATTTGTCTATAGGATGTTGTTGAGGATCCGCCATAGCAAATGTATGATTTTTGGCCTCGTTGGCATCTTCCAAATTGTCGAATACAAACAATCAAGGTTTGGGTTTTGCAACAGCTCCTGCTCCCTCTGTGTTCCTCATTTTATCATACTAAACTCGGTATCATGACTTAACTGGGTAGTTTTCATCCATCTGGTGAATCCAACTACAGAGAATACTCACATCATGATTGTTTGGCTTAATACTGCAAATACATTTGCACTTAGCCTTCGGGAATACTTTGTGAATATGGGTAAGATTCCATTGATCGAAATCTGGCTCCTTAAGGTAATTCAGGGTTACCCATGATGGGTCAAAACCTTTACGTAGAACTGGAGGTCTGGGTTGCGAGTCTGTAATCCATGGATCCTCTAAAAGACGGATGTTATTATCGTTGCCAAAAACTCTCTGCATCCCTGTATGCAGTATAGCTTGAGCAATATGAATGCTTATCCAAACAAAAGGTGGGTGAGACCTTATGAAGGCAGATAAGATAGTAGATTTCCTGAAATAACGACCTTTGAGAACACGAGCAAGGAGGTTACCAGGATTTGTTGATATTTGCCAAATCTGTTTGCCAAGTAAAGCTTGGTTGAAATCTTTAATCTCCTGAAGGCCAAGACACTAGTATCCTTGGGAGCACATAATTTTTCCACTTCGTCCAGTGTAAACCTCTATCGGTAGTTTTAGTTTAGTTTCTCCACCAAAATCATAATATGATCCTATTGATGTTTTTGCAGGTTGTTTTCGACAGAAGAAAACAAGACATGGAGTATGTAGGAAGTGCAAGTGCTACTGCTTTAATGAGGGTTTCCTTGCCCGCTAATGATAAAAATTTGGACTTCCAGGAATTGATCCTTTTGTCGACTCTCTCTTCCAAATATCTCAGCGTTGAAATTTTGGAACCTATAAAATATTTTGGGACGCCTAGATAGATCCCCTGGGCCCCCACATTTGAAATGCCTAAGATGGAATTTATTTCCTCTCTTTTCGTTTTCTCCACTGCTTAACCGAAGAAAATACTGGACTTAGCATGATTGATCTTCTGTCCAAAGGCCTCGATGAATTCCTCAAGTTACTTAGTTACTAGGTGAATTTCAAGACTCTGCGCTTTGCAGTAGAATAGTGATTCATCCTTAAATAGAAGATGGAACACTCTTGGGCTTGTGTTTGCTATTATGATTCCTTCTATATGCTTGGACAGCTCAACTAATTTGAATCTTTTGGCTAGCATCTTCGTACAAAAGAAGAACAGGAACAGTGATAGGGGATCACCCTATTTGAGGCCTCTGGAAATAGTGATCTTACTATAAGCTTTTCCGTTGAATGACACTTCGAAAGATGTCGAGGTAATACACGTCATAAACTGACTGATCCAAGTTTCTCCAAACCCTATAGGTCTCAGTGTGTCTCAACGAACTGTCACTCCACCCTATCAAACGCTTTCATCATATCAGTCTTGATTGCCAAGTGATTCAAGTCACCTCCTTCTTTGTTCTTAGAGCATGGAGAAGCTCGTGTATGATGATTACATTGTCGGTTATGAGTCTGCCCTCCACAAATGCTGCTTGATTCTCAAAGATCAGATGTGGCATGATTTTCTTAAGTCTGGATGCAAGAAGTTTGGAGATAATTTGTAGATGTTGCATAAGCCTATTGGGCGGAAATCTTGAAGGCTCGTTGGCTTGAACTTCTTAGGATTGAGACAAATGCTTGTAAAGTTGATTATGCAATCCATGAACCCGGTTTCCATAAAATCCCGAATCATTCTACAAATATCATACCCCATAATGTCCCAATAACTCTGATAGAAGGCACCTGATAGTCCATCAGGATCAGGCCATTAGTGAGCATTCATACCAAAGACCGCTGCTTTCACCTCATTATCGGAAGGATTGATTAGGAGGGCTCGATTCTCAGCATTAGACACCAGTATCTCGACTTACATAAAACTGGGAGATTCTCGGACCAAACTTTAGTCAAGGATCTCTGAAGTATACAAATGATTAAAGTAACTAACAATCAGTTGGCCCATCTCCTTATCGGAGTATACCTTCGGACTTGTGTCATCATTTATAAGCATCAGAATTCGATTGAGGGAACGACGCTCCTTGGTACATGCATGAAAGAATCTGATGTTATGGTCCCCCACTTGTAGCCATTGAATTCTGCTTAAGCAAGTTCAAGATTATTCCTCAGATCCCAAAGCTCCGACAAATCGAAAGAATCTTGATGGGTGAGATAGTCAATATGCTCTTTCAGCTTCGATATCATGAGCTTTAAATTTAGGCGGTGTTGGTGTTTCCAACGGAACATCCTCTTGCGACATTCGGTGATTTTAAGTGCTATATAAAGTCGTCAGAGCTTCCAAGTAGTGATTGGTTGAGCATTTTCCAACCGTCATATACTATATCCACAAAGCTTTCATGCATCTTCCACCTCAAATCATATCTAAATCGCCCAGGCTTCTTAGGACCCTCCCCAACAAAATAAGTGCAAATGAGGCTATGGTCTGAGCCAACACGAGCCATATACTGTGAGATGGCGTTCGGGAATAAGCTAACCAAAAGGAGTTACAAAGTCTTATGTCTAGTTTGCAATGAACTAACTCCCCACCAGGATTTCCAAACCAGATAGTGTATTGCCATACGAGGTTGGTTCATGAAATTCACATTTAGCTATTAAGGCTCTAAATGGGTAAAAGGAGGATTCAGGGCGAGGTCTACCTTCTTGATTGACCTTAGCACAAGTGAGCTTGTTGAAGTCATCAAGTAAAATCCATGGTACATCTTTATTCGCACCCATAACTGACAGTCTATCCCATAGATATTGACGTTCACTATCTATTGGGTTACCGTAAACGCTAGTAAGAAAAATTTGGTGTCCTTGCCACTATACCTCCACATTAACGAATCGCTCGTTTGATACTTATATCTTGCTTCCACTTAAGAGACAGCCCTCTTCTTAGTCTGGACGGCTCTACCATGAACAATTCATAGTAGCCATGCTCTTGACAAATGAGCTCCATTCTACTTCGTCTATTTTTGGTCTCACACTAGAAAACGATCCCAGGAGCTTGTTGACTACACAAATTCTTAATGTGTCAAATTTTCAAAGGTTTTCTTATGTCCTGATAGTTCCAACAAGTTATGATTATATGGACCTCGATTTTTTTTGGCTAACCACCAATTCGGCTACTCATGCTACAATTCTGCTTTTTTTTTTCTTTTTATAGGATGATTGCGCTTTTCTTCTAATATTTTTAAAAAATCAAAATTTTATAATATATATTTTAGGGAGAAATAAGAAAAGTTTGTGAGATATAAATTCGGATTCATAAATTTTAATAAATTTGAAAATACAAAATAATTTAACATTATTGAAATGGGCAGATACGAAGTAAAATTAAACAATAAATTTAAATTCACACGAAAAATATACTGTCAAAGTTATGTAGTTAGATTAAATAATAAATTTAAAATAAACTTGTGGTTTATTCAAAAGAATAGTAAAATATTTTGGTTCATAATAGTTAAATCTTTCTAAATAAATATCAATAAATATCAAAACAAGCAAATAAAATAGAAACATTAAACATAATTTTGAATTATAAAACATGACAAAAAAAGAAAACAAGAAATTTAATTCATTACTTAATTCTTTACTCAACTCTTTACTAAATTTTTTTTTTACTTCTATCTTAATTCTTATAAACAAAAACACAAAATCATCAATATTAAAAGCTATTTTATTTTCATTTCATCGTCAAATTATACTTTAGTTAAATCATCTTTTTATTTAGATTAATTTCTTGAACATTCCAAAATATTATATATTCGTTTTGTATTTAATGATCTATAGAATCCCATTTATATATATATTTATAAAGTTTTTAATAGTTATAGTTTAAATTATAATATTTTAGTGTTAGAAAGAAAATACTAGTTAGTCTAAATTTCAATTAAAAATAATCTAAGTTATGGAAATCATATAGCAAAATAGTGATTACCTATAAATTTATCATAAATATTTGAAGTTCGAATCCAATATCTCAGAATGTTAAAAATATATTAAAACTATTAAATTAAATTAATTAAAAAAAAATAAGTTTGATTCCACCAGCCGGCAAGAAAGTCATAGTGTCAATTTCTTAAATATATATATATATATATTTTTCTTAAATATTTAACTCAAAACTATTCATATTTTTTGTGTCTCTTTTGACGGTTGTAATTTCTGTAAAACAAGTATTATCTATAAATAACATGTGAGCTATTTTATTAAAACGATTCTCAAACAATAATATAAGATTAGCTAAATGACAAAGTTCTATCGCAACAGTCTACTTTACACAATCCGATACTATCCTACTTGTCTATATATATACTCATTAGGTAACTCTTCTTTGTCTCCTCAATTGATACTTATCCCAATTCCTTATCGTGTTACGGGTCACATACGAACCCGAGTTATGATACAAAACCTATAAACTCCGATCTCACGGAATCGATCTATAAATGAATTGATTTGGGTGACATTGTTAAGCTTAACTCTTCTCACATTCATTTATAGGAACTCTAAGAAATGGATTAACCGGTTTGTGCCAAACATAAGGGAGTATTTAGCATCAAAGCTTATAGTTTGTGTTTCTGGAAAAATAAAGCAAGAAGCTAAGAATGAAGAGAGACAAAGAGACTACAAATGTTATTATGGGCGAGTGATGATAAGAAAGCGACCATTTATTCATCATCCTTGTAAGGATACTCCTCAGCGACTTGCTTCAGAAGCTTCACCTGCAACTCATAAGCATCATCCCCTCGAAGAACATCACGCGTCCAAGTCACTTCTGTCTTCATTGAGACCTGATCATTATTCAGACAAAAAAAGTACAAAAAAAACACTCAGCCCAAACAAGCTCTACACTTGATAATGGAGCTAGTAAGAGAAATATCTATATTGTTTGTATGAAAAGCTTAAAAACGCAAACAATGTAACCACAAAAGTTGGAAGAAAAAAGAGACTGACCATCTCTAAAGCTCCTCTTATTACTCCACTTAAGACATTGCAGTAGTTAAGACCTTGGCAAGTATCGGGAAGCTCCACGAAATCAACAAGTGGATTGTCCTCTAAGATTATACTGCAGCAAGTCCCATCCGCGTCCCAGCTTGACACTGATGCAGTGACCCCCAGGAACATCTTGAAACCCACCTATGTAATAAACGCAAAGCCTAGTATAGCTACTCGATATGATGATAAAACCCAAAAATATATCTTCTTGACAACTAAATATTTCCTATCCAGGACTCTAGTTTGATACATAAGTTTTATCTTATAGTGCCAAGCGGAATAAACATTCGAATAACTCAAAAGTGTAATCTCTCGTTCTTTGATCTTCAAAACTGTACAATCGTGAGAATAAACAAGTCAATGGAAAGTGCAAACCTTGGCAATCATTTCAGCAGTTTCCTTGAAATCAACGCATCTGGAAACACCAGATTTGGCTAAAAACTCATCGATAAGTCGTATTCCTATGTTGTATCCCCTGCACAACAAACAGAAAGATATCGATAAAAAAGGTTCGAAGTTGTAAAAAATCAAATACTCATCAGAATACACTTGAAAGTCGAATGCTTTATTCATTCCCTCCATGCCATATAAACAAAGGAACTGAGAGAAATTATTCCGGAAAACTTCAAACACAAAAGTGAAAAAATACAAACTTTCAAGGGAAACGAGCCCAAAGATAAAACGAGTGATACATGGAAGAGAGCTAAAGAGAGCGTATAAAGAATAAACAGAAAGCTATTGATAATGAGGTTCATAGTTGTAAATTATCAATTACTCATTAGTTTGCTCTTGAAAGTTGAATGCTTTATTCGTTCCCTCCATAGCATATAAAATGTAGAAAAGCTTCAAACACAAGAGTGAAAGATACAAAGTTTCAAGGGAAACGAGACCGAAATTAAAGCAAGTCATCAAATCTAAATACCATGGCAAGGAGCTAAAGAGAGCGTAGAAAGAAGAATACATTTGATCAAGTTGTTTGTTGACTTCCTCGACTTCTTCGAGGTCAGTAAGCAACTGACGCACAATTGCACCATACGTCAACGTGAACAACTCTGCGTTCTACAAAATAAATCAAAATTACAAGAAAGCTCAAACAGGGCTTCTCAAATGAAGTATGAAGGAGGCTTATCATATGAAATTAGAATCTTCAAAAATCTGAACTTACCACACGATCAATGCTAGAGAACATTGCATCACCGGATCGAGGACCAACAGGAGCCATATCTGAATCTCACCGACTACATTAAATCCAAACAAAAACGGAAAAATGAACTTCAACAGAACAGTAAAAGGGTTCTACTTTATCAATCAGAGATACGCTATAAAAATCATATAAGCCAATACAATTTACTTAGCCTTGAAAATTAACAAGGATTCAGAATAACAATCACAATAATTTAACTTTCTTTAAAATCAACATATGGTCTCTGCGGGATGAAGATCAATTAAAGATTTAAGAAATGCAAAATAGACAAAAGGGTGGAATCAGATCTTACCAACTAAGAAGAGAGCAAAGGACGATCGTCTAGGTTTCTCGTTTTGCTTTGATCTGGTCGAGATTCAGATTTTCGGTTCCCGTCAACGGCTCCGATGGTCAATCGGTTCTACGATTTGGGGGGGGGTTTCCATGTCGATTGAGATTTGGTTTGTATTAAACCGGGTTCTATATAGTTGAATGGACTTGCAGTATACCAGTCCATGCAAATTTTCTGACTTTTTTCTGAAAATTAACCATTTAAATTTCACTAAAAAATAATTTAAATTTAATTCAGACGATTCAACTATATCCACTATAAAAACAAAATAAAACGACAATCCAAAAATAATGGTCGAATCCAAAGGAAATCCAAGATTACAAACTAGCAAAATAGACAGTTAGTAGTAATATTAACTGGTGCGACCTGAAACGAGCAAGACCTCCTTGCGACATCAGAGGACTCAAATTCAGCTGAGGAGGAGAGTGGGGAAGAGAATGAAGACTGGACCAGGCCGTTAAGCCCACGACCCATACGTAGAACCAGCCACGACCACATCCTCGACCAACCGGATGCGGAACATGGGCCGCCCGCGAACCACGACACCATGTGCGGCCCAACCACATTTCTTGGCACAAAACTCGGACCTGGACATGACCTACTACCCGAAACCGACCTGGCCCCCGACATGTCTCCTGACCTTGAAGCAAGCCTGGCCGCGGATCAAGGCACAACAACCGGCATGGACCACGGCGCGAGATCAGCCGCAAAACCCGGAGCTGAACGTGGCCTCGACCACGGGCCAAGACACGGCCCATCCGCGTTCCACAGCCCCAAACACGGCCCGTCTGTGTCCCGTGGAACTCGATCCGACCCTAACCCCGAGTCACGACCCAACCTTGACCCAAACCCGACCAAGCAACATCCACAGCCCAAGAACCTGCAAGACCAAGAAGAATTAAAAGAACAATGGGCTAATGGAAGTCTAGGAGAAAGAGGAGAATGCATGGCCCAAGCCCAAGAAGACAAGGAATTAGGTCTCGGTCCATTAACAAGATCAAGGAGTAAAGCCCAAGCCCCAGAAGACAAATGATTATGGTTTGGCCTATTAACAAGATCAATGAGTAAAACCCAAAGAAAGGTCTTTCATGCCTTGATCAAAATCGAATTTTCAGAAAAGGAAGAGTCTGAAATTAAACCAACCAATTGATTTAATTTATTGGTTTGTAAATAGTCATTTAATTTAAACAAGAAGACTAGATTAAGCCAAGAAATCTGTTGGCATAAAATTAGGAATTAATTAGTAAGATATTCTTGTTAGCATAAAGTTAGGATCAAGTAGTTAGAATATTCTTTTTGTAGGCATAATCTAGTTAGGAATTTCTGCCTTTAAAAAGGCTTCCACCCTTTGTAAATGAAAGACAGGAAAAACGATCTAGATCCCCACAATATATGGGACATCGTATCAGATGCGGCCCATTTAAACTTCTCATGTACTTACCCACCATTAGATAGTTAAAGATTTATATGTACATAGTTTGAAAGTTTAATATTTATTTACCCACCATTTCAAAGTTTCAGACTTAATTAGCCATATTGTTGGTTAATGACACGGTTTAATGAATCGTTAACCCAAATTTCGTATACGGTTAATATAATGTAAACAGTAAACCAACTTAACATTAATTTCTAACAAAATTGACGAACCCCTTAATTAAACCTCTAAAATCGAAACTCAGAAATCCCTAGAATTCTAAGAACCCTAAAATTAAAAAACCCCCAATTCGATCGATCAATGGAGATGACTTTGTGGAAAGATAATCCGCCTCACTTCGACGAAGCGCCTCCGATTTTCGATACAGCTCCTCCTCCTTGTTTCTTTGATGATGCTCCTCCCAATTGCGAAGAATCAACTCTCAATTGCGACAACTTAACTTTTAGTTTCGACGACTCAACTCCCAATTTCGACGAAGAAGCAAGCGAAAGAGATGAGTTCCATTGCGACCGATTAGCTCGGGAGTTTATGGAGTCAGAATCTCCAATCCGTCATGATGTGTTACCAGACAACAACGACGAGGGAGAACCAACACATGTAAGAGAGGAATTCATGGTTGGTCGGGGAAACGGATTCTGTATAAAGGGCAGACGTTTTTCAATGGGGTCGCCTTCAAAGAAGCCATGATTGACTATGCTCTGCACACGGAATACAATATCAAACAATAAAGGTATGATAGGGATAAGATCGGGTATAAATGCGTAGGTGGTGAGAATGGGGGTTGTGAATGGCAAGTATATGCATCTTCGTTACCGAAGGATCCGATTTGGACGATTAGAAAGTATAAGACAGAGAATAGGTGCATTCCAAACGGCCATTGTGAATTGTTTAAGGTCTCGGTCATAGCTAGAATATTTTTGGATAAACTTAGAGATGATCCAGACTATTACATGCCTCAGAAGATAGAAGAAATTATAAGAGAGAAGTGGAAGCTTTCTGTTACTCGTCCACAGTGTCAAGCAGCTCGTAACAAAGCTTTGAGGTGGGTAGAGGTTGAATACGATGAGCAATTTGGTAGGCTAAGAGACTATGCAGTAAAAATCTTAGTGTCTAATAGGGATTCTGTTGTTGAGGTTGATACGATTCTTAATGAGGATGGGGAAGATGTTTTCAACAGATTTTATGTCTGTTTTAATGTCCTTAGGATGGCTTGGAAAGAGTCTTGTAGACCTTTAATTGGTGTGGATGGTTGCTTTTTAAAAGCAAAGCTTAAAGGTCAGTTATTGGTAGCAATCAGTCGAGATGCTGACAATGCAATATACCCTATAGCTTGGAGTGTAGTTCAGGTTGAGAATACTGAAAATTGGCGTTGGTTTATCAAGTATTTGAAGGATGATTTAGGTTTAAGTGAAGATGGGGATGGTTACGTGATGGTTTCCGACATACAGAAGGTTTGTTTAACGTTTGTAGTACTTTTTGTAATGTTGGATTTTGTCTTGCTTTCATTTTACTAACCGGTTGTTATACTTTTTAATAGGGATTGATCAAGGCTGTGGAGTTAGAGTTACCTAAGATTGAGCACCGCAAATGTGTAAGGCACATTTACGGAAATATTAAAAAGAATCATGCATCTAAATTACAGCTGAAGCCACTCCTTTGGTCATTGGCTTGGAGCTACAATGAAGCTCAATACAAGCAGAGGTTGGACACGATCAATGCGTACGACTCAAAGTTGTATGAAGATGTGGTAAAGGCGAAGCCCGAGACATGGTGCAGAGCATTCTACAAGATTGGATCTTGCTGCGAGGATGTGGAGAATAACTCAACCGAGTCATTTAACAAGACGATCAACAAGGCTCGGGAGAAGCCCATTGTTGCCATGTTGGAGATGGTAAGGCGTTTGACAATGATAAGGATTGCCAAGCGATCAGTATTATCGCATTCTCACACAGGTATTATTTATTTTTAGTACATGTAGTTTTGGATTTTACTTGTAGTTTTTATCTAAATGTTTACATTTTCTTGTTTTTCCAGGTTTGTGTACTCCATACGTGAGCAAATTCATTGCAAAACAACATGAGCTTGCCTTGGCTTGTAAGGTAAGTAGCAGTACCAACGGGATGTACGAAGTCTCACTATCGGACAACACTTTCAGGGTAAGCTTGACCAGATACACGTGTACCTGCAAGAAGTATCAGATTACCGGCATACCGTGTGAACACGCATACGGTGTTATCATTGCAAAGCGTTTACAGGCTGAAGACTTTGTATGCCATTGGTTTAGAACTTCGACGTGGAAGAGGAACTATGAAGAAAGTCTTGTTCCACAGAGAGGCCCTGCGTTCTGGCCTTCTTCTATGGGTAATAACATTCACCCACCACCACAACCTGAAGAAAAAAAAATTCAAGAAAGAAGAATAAGGTAAACAAGGGTGATAAGAAGAGAAAGAGAGGTGTTTGTGAGTCATCAACAAAAAAGTCAAAGAAATCAAAAAACAGGATTATGCATTGTGGTCTCTGTGGATCGGATCAACACAATTGCAGGTTCCATAAGAAGCAAGGAACTCAGGTAATAAGCCTAAGATTTTTGTCTATTATTGAGATTTCTATGACATTTTTGTTGATTTCTCATAACCAACTCACTTATTGTAGGCTTCGGAAGCTAGTATTTCTCAGACACAAGAATCTCAAACTTGATGGAGGCGGTTTGATGGAGTAAGCTGAAGTTGGATTAGGTCTTATGGAGTGCGGATTTGGAGTTGTAGGTTTTTGTTTAAATAGTAGGTTTTGTAGAGCATGTGATGTGGTCCACTAGGTTTAAGTTTATCTCCTGTTTTTGTTTTAGTTGAAGACAACATGTGATGTGGTCCAACTTGTGCTACTTTTGATGATGTTTTTTGTAATTCAAACAGCTGTGTTTTGTCTTGCTAAAGATGATATTTTATTATTCATTTGTCTTGCTTTATCTGATTAAGTTCTTATTTTGAATGAAATTGAAATAACGATTGTTTAATGGGACTAATGAAGCTGATCTTTTGTCTTGCTAAAGATGATCTTTTGATTCAAACTCTCAGTGTTAAACATGAGCAAACAGACTAATAAAGCTGTCAAGAAATAAGTTGCAACCATGTGCACTTTCCATTCCATTCAAATTCGTCCAAGCAAACACATAAAACAACATTTCACATCATGGATCCCATAACCGATACATAGTAAACACAATCAAAAGTTAACCACAACAACCGATAACTAAGCCATCTTACGAACACAATACAAGAAACAAACACCAAATACAGCCAAAACACCCCCGAACCCAAACACCATCTTTTTTATCCTATTGTCTCGGTCGATTTTGGCTTCCAAAAGAACGCACTCAATCTTCTCATACATAGCTTCCATTACCACTTGATTCTCTTTTATATCTTCCTTCAAAGCATCAACATCGCTTTTCAGTTTCTTAATCTCAAACAACATGGCTTCATCGACCCACTTAAACAAGTGGTTATCATTCACCATCTACAAACACATCAACAAGCCGATTATTGAATTGCCGACATTACATCACAAACACAAAGAAAATCAATCACAAATTACCTTTTTAGCATTTGCGAGCTCACATCGGAAGTACCGACGTCACGGATATGTTTCCTACTTTGACATCCTCGTCACAGTTCCATTCTCGCACCAACATCTCTCGGGTATCCCATCACACCTATATCGCCCTCCAGAAGACCCGATCGATGCTGCAGAAGAATCAGACATATTTGCAGACGGAAATTCAAACCCAAAATGTTAGGGTTCTTCGTGTTTTGCAGATAAAAGGGGGCAAATGATTTTTTATGAATTTCAATTTTTTATATAACCGGATTTAATTGGTATTTCGCCTGGTTTAAGAAATTTTTTAATTCTTTGTTAACCGGATTTAAAAAACAATATCCGATTCGAAAGCTGAACCAAACGATACATCGACCAAATTTTGGGGAAATAGAATGATAAAACACAATTTGTGTACATATAGATCTTTAACTATCTAATGGTTGGTAAGTACATGAGAAGTTTTAAATGGGCCGCATCTGATACGATGTCCCATACTTTGTGGGGATCTGGATCGTTTTCCCTGAAAGACATCGAATTTAATATTAAATTTAGAGCACATTTGCTTCTTGCTTTCTCTATCCAGCCTAAGAACATTGATTTTAATTCACTTGAGAGTAGAGTAATCTGCTATAAAATTTCATAGCTCTGAGCAGGGTGAACATGTCCTAGTGGAATCAAAACCCATCTTCATACACACCTAAGTGGGGAGCTAGTAGCCTCCAATCATTCCAAAACCAGCCGCTGCCAAGGAAAGTAAGTAACCTCCTCAATTCGCCATCCCACCATCCTTCAAGACGATCCTTTGGTTTCAATACAACCAGGGTCGCACCATCAACTCTTAATATCCGTTTTGGTTATGTATAAAACGGCTTTAAATCTTTCCTCTTCAGATTTAAATCCGTAAAAAATGCAGCTGCCAAAAATACACCGAACCCTTGAAAGTCCTATGAAAGATTATCGCTTTCTCACATACCCGGAGATGTAACAAAAACAAAGCCCATTGGCTAGCAGAAACTGCTGCAGCATGACCATCTAAAGCGAACTGCTAATCTAAGATCATCGGCATCAAACTCCAAACAACCCTCCTTGCCGAACTCATGCAAGTTAGATCTGGTCGATTTAAGGCTCTGATAAGCTCCATCCATCTGAGTAGCTTCCTCCAATGAATGCATATGCCGAGCACCATAAAGGTTCCGCCACACATCGGAGACGAGAACCACGAGATGTCCACAAAAGAGAATCAGATATGGGAGACGTCGAAGAGCCGAGAAAGAAGATGGGGAAGAGAGAGAAATAGGGTTTAAATGCAAATGTGTTTTTTGTTGCGTCAACGTCAACTTGTATTCATGTTCTGTCTAAAAGTTGTCATTTGTTTTTCTTTGTCTATTATTATAGTGCAGTTTAATTTTTATTGTTCTTTTGCGAAAAAAGCAGGCGAACACTTCTTTTTACTTTTCTATTTTTGACATAATTTATTTAAATACTTAATTTTAAAACATATATAATTTTCTTTTATAAATTATTACACATTTTTGCTTTTGCACATTTTATTTCACCAACCAAACCATAGTTAAACACATCATTTTGCAAATATCTCTCTGTCCACTTCCACTCCTTTAAAAGGTAATTTTTATTTTTATTTATTTACGATATACATATATAATACATACTAGTAGTTATAAAATATAATATGATTCATTAATATATATAGATATACTATATACTATATACTATAGTACAACATATTTAGTATGCTTTTCTCTAGTTTAATATATGCATGTAAATATATAGTATAGTTGTTTAAATATATTAACTAATTAGACAAATCAATTCTTATCAATATAAATAATCTAAAATGAAGAATGAGGAATAGATTTATATATAAGGTTTAATGTCAAAAATTTCAACCAAACTATAAAATTAATTATGATAATAAAAAAATATAGGACAATAATGTTTAGGTTGAGATTTAATAAATTGATTTTATTTACACAACTATGTTAATATTTTATTTGTTAGATTATTAGATTCATGCAATTAATTATTAGATTAATGGAAAAATTATTCTTATAACTATGTTTATAATTATACTCATATAGGTTTAGATTTTGTTTTTCAAAATTATCATTCATAAATAATATGATCTTCTATTATAAATATGGTATTTCAACTAAATTAGTAGTAGTATAATTATATTTTAGTTTACATTATAGATTTACTATATAACAACAATTATTTTTATAAATACATTCATAATTATATTCATATATATTAACTATTATAAAAAACTTAAAACAATATTTTTTAATATTATAATTTATAAATTAATATGCATTTTTATTATAAAGTATGGATTTTCAACTAAATCAGCGATACTATAATTATAGTTTAGTTTACATTATAGATTTAATTTATAAACAAAATTTATTCTTATAAATATATTTATAGTTATACTCATATAGATTTAGTTTTTTCAAAATATTCAAAATCTTAATTTTTAAAGTTATCATTCATAAATTAGTACGATATTTTATTATAAATATATACATTCAACTAAATTAGTGATAGCATAATTATAATTAGTTTACATTATAGATTTACTTGATAAACAAAAATTATTTTTATAAATATATTTACAATTATACTAATATAGATTTAGTTTTTTTCAAAATAGTTAAAATATTAGTTTTTAAAGTTATCATTCACAAATTAATATGATCTTCTATTATAAGTATATACATTATACTAAATTAGTGATAATATAATTATAGTTTAGTTTACATTATAGATTTACTATATAAATAAAAATTATTCTTATAAATATAAATATAATTATACTCATATAGATTTTTTTCTCAGAATAGTTAAAATATCATTTGAACTGTTTTTGCCATTCTAAAGCATATACTTAATTGTTTTATCATCTTGATCTACTCTTATCTCATATGACCTGCACCGTTAGAACTGCTTCCACCATTCAATTCCACCATTCTAAGGCTATAGTTTGCTGTGCTTTTTCAATTTATAGGAAAATTATTAAAACACGACTAACTATCCATGCCAACTCTGTTAACCGAACCAGTTTTTTTGGTTATTAGTCAACCGAAGTTTTTCAAAAGGTTTACATATATTAACTAAACAAAATTTGGTTCGGTTATTAGTTAATTTGGTTTTGGGTTTAAGAAACAAAATTAACAAATTTATGTTTTTTATCGGTTGAATTATGATATTTTTGGTTAAAATTAGAGTAATTCAGTTTGATAATATTCAATTATTAGTTAAAATTTTTTTAACTTTAGTTTAACCTGTCTAATTTTGGTATAATATGTTCTTTTCTTTAAAAAAAATTATCCAAGAATCGATCAATTCAACCTTAACTAAACCAAAATTCTCAGAAAACTGAGCCCAAACAAGTGTGCCGATCAGTTCAGCTAATCAAGCCAAAACCAAATTGAATATATATATATATATATATATGTTCGGTTTGGTTCAATATGATCAATTTTTGGGCAAAACCACAGGCTATTACAAACCTAACAAAGGGTAAATATAAAGGTGTGCTGTTACTCTCTTAGGTTTAGTATATTTGAGAGAGAGAGAGAAAAATTTTTCTTCAATTTATTGTCACATTTAAGAAATAATTATGATGAATTTTTTATTTTTCAAATTGTCTACCAATTAAAAAGAAAATTTTGATAAATTTTGGACACATGGATCCTACTCTAATAAATTTAAGGAAAACTTTATTCATCTTAATCTTCATATGTTCAGTTTGGTTTCCGAATTCGGTTCGATGTCCGTACCAACACGTATTGGTTACTCGTGATCACATCATTATCCTCTCGTCGGAAAGAACATTGTCCTTAAAGTGAAAATTCGCCTTTTATTGCGCCTTTAATCTCCTCACATTCATCTTCAAAGCATGCAATTTCCATTAAGAGCAATTGCGATGTTCTACAAATATGTTCGGGCTATACCTATCGTCATAGCTGAAACATAATCCCAAACTTCTGTTCCTCTTCATCTCATATCAATTCAATTTATTCGGCATTGTTAATTGTTGTTGAGTTAGTTGGTGTTGTGGCGTGACTGTCTCTTTTGTTTTTGTAGCTTGTTATCTTTAAGGTGTGCCAAGTTGATTACTTTTTTAAGGTTTTTGGGACAAACATACGTATCACATCCGCAATTGAGTCATTCAACCCTCCTAGAAACGATCCAACAAGCGCTTCTTCAGACCAATTGTGAACCTTGTTCATTAATCTCTCCAACTCGCGTTGATAATCTTTGAACGACCTGCTTTGTTTGATCATACATGGGGCTTCATGAAAGTTTTCTGCTTCGGTGGGTCCAAAACAAACACATAGTTCATCTTCAAACAGCTGCCATGGTGCTGTTTCCGGGTTGATGTGCAAGGCCGCAGATGTGGCAAGCCACCATTTGTTCGCTTCCTCGATGAGGTGGTACAATGTGAAACTCACATGCTGCTCCGGTGGTATCTCTTGACGAAGTATTTTTTTTCCTTACTAAGTCACTCCGTTGGATCTTCACCATTAAAACGCGAGAACTCGAGCTTAACCAACCTGTTTTGTAAGATTGTTGTTAACGCAATCTTCGAAAAAATAGAATAAAATCATATCTTTATCTTATCAATAAAATTTATTAAATTAAGGAAAAAACTATTTATCTTAATCATCATATCTTCGTTATTTGTGATCACATCAAAAAACTAATGTTAAATGTGATAACTTCAAAGATTTGGTTTTGAACCATTTGGTGTGAAATGAAGGTGAATATAATATGCATTTTTCTATTTTTTTTCTAAAGCAATATTCTATGAAATTTTATGAGTATTTAAAATATGGAAGTGAACTTAGCACGTAAAAATCAAATGAACAAACCAGGAGAGATGAAGGGAGAAAACAAACCTCTTGAGAATGATTTCCTTCTTTGATCTCTTGAGTTTGGGAAATAGAACATAATCTGGGATGGTAATTCAAATATAACAAACTATCTTAAATAAAATTTGCACACGAGAACCATTAAAGAAAGAACTTGAAACGATTGAGTGGTAATTACAAATCACTGTCAAATCAAACATATGAAGGTACGGCGAAAAGTTTCACGGGTGACTCATCAGCGCAGATGATATTGTGTGCTGCAGAACTCCATCTCAATGACATTTTCATTAACCAGATCACGTAGAAAATAGAACCTCACATGGATATGCTTGCTTCTCCCATGTAGGACATAATTTTTTTGACAATTTGATCTTAGAACTGTTGTCGCAGAACAAAACTTTTCCCTTTTCTTGATGAACCTCAATCTCTGCAAGTACATTTCTCAACTACACTGCTTGGCAAGCTCCATTTGCAGCAGCTACGAACTCGGCCTATGTTGTGGACAAAGTCATAATCGGTTGTTTATTCGATAACCACAAAACTGCTCCGCCTCCAAACATAAAGGTATACCCCGAGGTGCTCCTCTTATCATCCTCATCACCCTCATAGTTGCTATCCACGAACCCCACACGCTCCTCTCCTTTACCAAATTCACGTCGATATTGTATTCCAAAGTCAGTTGTACCTTGAAGATGCCTCAGAATGCGTTTTGCTGCTAACAAGTGTTGCTCATTTGGTTTCTCCATGTATTTACTCACAAGGTTGAATTTCAGATCTGGTGGCAGTTACATACCTCAGACTTCCCACTAGCTTCTTAAATTCAGTTGAATCTACTCCTGGACCTGCTCCCTCTTTTGTCAGCTTGATTCTGGAACTGTTGGATTCTTTACTAAATTACATTCATTCATTATGAACTTCTTTTAAGACTTCATTCGCATACTTGCTTTGTGTAATAAAGATCCCCTGCTTATATTGAATTACTTCAACGACTAAAAAGATTATCATTCATCCAAGGTCAGTCATAAAAAAACTCCCCTTTCATTGATTCCTAAAGTCCTCTAGCATCTTCTCGAGAGTTGCTGGTGTAAATGAGATCATCAACAAACAAACTCACGATCAGAGTATTTCCTCCCTCTGATTTGACGAAAAGTCTATGCTCACTAATAACAATTTAAGTAACCTTCAATCTTGCTGTACCATGCCCTAGGCGCTTGCCTTAGCCCATAGAGAGCTTTCTTCAGATTGTAAACATTCTTACTGTTTTCTCCCCTCAGCTCAAAGCCTCTTGGTTGCTCCGCTTACACATCTTCATCGAGTTCTCCGTGTAAGAACGCACTCTTCACATCAAGTTGATACACAGCCCAACCCTTTTGTGCTGCTAATGCAAAGATCAATATGATTGGATTCCGTCTTGCAACAGGCGCAAACACTTCATAAAAATTAACTCAATGCATTTGGAGAAAACCTTTCACCACTAATCTTGCTTTGAACTTGTCGACTTCCCCCTTTTCGTTGAGTTTAGTTTTGTAAATCCACTTAACTCTCAGTGCTTTGACACCTTCAGGCAGCTCCACCAAATTCCACGTCAGATTCTCTTCTATTGATCTCATATCTGTTTTCATTGCATTTTTCCAATTTTCGTACCTCACGGCCTCTTTAAAAGTCTCAGGGTCATCACCAACAACGATCATTGCCATTATATCTTCTCTGTCTTCTACCATAGACAAGCCCATCTAATTGCATTCATAGTCTTTCATCCAGACAGGACGTTGAATGGCTCTCCTGGTTCTACTTTGTCATATACCTGAGCTAGACTCCCCTGGTTCTCTGCTCGTTCCTGCACTTTTGCTCAACTCAGTTTGGTTTGCTTGCGAGCTACTGTTTTCTGCCTATCCTCCTTGTTTATCATGTTTTGTTTGATTAGTCTCTGGGTCTTCATACTCCTCATCACCAGAGACATGTATGATTTTTTTGCTGTCAATTTCTTCATTCCAGTTCTACGCCTTTCTTTCATCAAACCTGACATCCGTACTGATTATGATTTTTTTTAATGATTGGATCATAAAGTCGATATCCTTTAGTCTCCTTGTTGACTCCAAACATCACACATTTCATACTTTTTTCATCTAACTTGTCTCACCTTTCATTTGGAATAAAAGTGAAAGCCAAGCACCAAAAGACTCTTAAATGTTCCACCGAAGTTTTTCTTTTGCTCCAGCTCTCGGCTGGTGTCTCATCCTTCAAAGCATTACTCGGACTCCGGTTTAATACGTGTACGGCATATTGTGTCGCTTTTGGCCAGAATCTCAGTGGTATATTCATACCAAACCGCATGCACCTCACCATGTTCATCAAGATTTTGTTCTTTCTGATGTGATCTAGGTCGATACCAATAACCTTGGTTCGGACAAGGACGACCGCACGAACGAAAAAACTGGTGAACAGACGTACCAACGGACGATGGAGGTTCCATGCTTACAACATGACGAGCCGAAGAACAGCACGCGTTCGTGCCTCGACCGCGCCACCATCCAGTTCCCGACCAGTTCTGCTCGTGCTTCGACCGCGCCACCGATCTGTCTTCGACCATCCTCAACCGGCGTATGTCCCAGGAACCTGTCACAGGACAAGACTCGAATCAAGTCCTGGAACGTACCAATCCGGACACATCAAGACTTCGACCCGGCCTAGACCAATCAACGACCAAGAAGCAAGATCTTTAGACCATTTCAACTGGTCCAATGACGCGATCAAAGACTAAGGCTCTTCAACAAGCTCTTAGTGCCTATATTACTCAGACTTCTACAAGACCAACTCAACCAAGAATGGTAATTCTGATTCAAAATTATTTGAATCTTGGTGCTCTTTTCCTTGGTGGATTTTTTTCATAATGGGTTTTTATCACCTAAGTTTTTAATGAGGGATAGATAAATATTTGTATGTCCATTTACTTAAGATCGATAACATATTTTGGATCAGAATTTTTACCCCATTTTGGCTCGGTCCATTTCTCTTCTTTGTTTTAGGCGTGTGTAATAAATAAGAGCTTGACCACTTTGAAATCAATTTGGTCATGGTCTTACATGTCTTGGAATCTGTGCCAGAAATGCAAGCCAATATTTGATCACCGTTTTATTTATTCTTTCTTGCCTATTTAAACTCTGCCCTGGCCGTTTGTAATCCTTTATCAAATTTTTGCCAAAGTTTCTTCTTAAAAGAACTCTAAAAATTTTCGATCAAAATCCAAGTAGTGTGTCATATCTGCTTGCCTTTTGAATCCATTTCTGGTGTGTAATATCCAGATTGCCAATTCACAAAATCTTTCTTTGGGTCGGTGTGTCATATCCAGCCGAGAGAAGTTGGGTTGTTCAAGGTTCAACCTCGGCTTTGTTCTTATCTCATTCGATCCATCCTCTTTCCTCGACTGTTCGACCAATTCTCCCACTCTCCCTCTCGTTTCATACGCTTTTGTTCGAACCCAAACATCCATAGTTGGCCATTCATCTTCCGCATTAATCCATCCACTTACCATACTTTGTTGGCCGATCTTGGATGAGTGACTCCTTCTCCTAAGGATCACGTCAAGTGGTTTCAGAGCATCCAACAGGCTGTGTTCTATCCCTTGCTCATTTATATTTGTTACTTATTAATTTTTTTTTTGAATTTGAATCTTTGAAAGTTTGGATTTAAAACTCGTTTGTGACCATTAAGCTTCCGATTGAATTTTGTTTTATAAAAGTATATTGTTGTTTTAAATCAGTTGTGATTTTATTCTTCTTGTTATTTTCCAACCTTTTGATCTTAAAGAAGGCGGTTTTGATTAAACACTAAGAAGTTGGTTTTGGAAATTTTAAGTAAAGTTATAGCCATTTGTTTCTAGTTTTTCGTATCAACCGTTTCTGGTGAACACTTAACTGTCCGGCTGGCTTTTTAAAATTTTAAGGTACAATGGGCGATTCAGAGGAGTAGGAAGAGTCCAATCACACAGATAGAGGATAGAGGATATAATGATGGACGCCCAATTCAACTCGGATGAATCATATGATGGACGCTCGATTCAAGTCTATGCAGGCCGGTTTACGTGATGGACTGATAGAGGATATAAAGCGCCTTATACCAGAGCCCAGACCTGACTGACGACGCATCCTATTTCCCGAGCAACCAAGGAAGAAAAGGCGTGTCTCATCCTCTGATTGACGTAACCGTACTCCTGAAAGGCAAGAGAAAGCCTTGGTTGTGGGGCTTCTCAGTAGCCATAGTTATTATGGTGATGAGGCCGTGGTTAGGTTCTACCATAGTGAGGCTTCCAAACAAAACACCTCGGTCCGACCCATGCGCGTCCGTGATCACCGACCGCAACCATTTCAACACGACAACATCAATCATCTCAAGCTCAAAATCCCACCATTCCATGGCAAAAGCGATTAACCTAGAATAGGATCAGAAAATATAATTAGTTTTTAATTGTCAATATTACTCTGAAATTAATAAGGTTAATGTGGCAGTGGCTGAGTTTTATGATTATGCTCTCAGTTGATGGGACCAGATGGTGACATCTAGGAGTTATAATGGCGAATACCCTATTGAGACCTGGAATGAGTTAAAGATGGTCATGCAAAGGCGTTTTGTTCCAAGCCATTTCCACCGCGACTTGCACTAGAAGTTAAGGCAATACAACAGGGTGGACGTAGTGTGGAAGAGTATTTCCAGGAAATGGAAACACTCTTCATCTGTGCCAGCGTGATAGAGAATCAGGAAGCCACCATGTCACGGTTCTTGGATTGTTTAAACCGTAACATCCTAGATCGGCTGGAAATGCAACACTATGTGGATATAGAAGAAATTTTACATAAGGCTATTTTAATTGAACAACAACTTAAAAGAAAGCCTTACATTCAATCTTCTTTTGGTGCATGAGCTGTGAATCATAAGTCCTCCTACCCGCGGGACTAGAAGCCGACTAGACCCATGGAATTTAAACCAATGACCTCCAGGTTTGAAGTGAACGTGCCACAGCCAGACAAGGGCAAAGCAGTGGAACGGCCAATAAGGACGCAAGATATACACTGTTTTAAATGTCAACGACTTGGTCATTAAGCTAATGAGTGAACTAATAAGAAGATTATGGTGGTCTTATAGAATGGTGAAATTCATTCTGAGGATGAAGAAGAGGGCAATCCAAGGATTGAAACAGACCTTGATGAAGGCCTGGAACCGCTGATATCTGGTTAACTCCTAGTGACCCGTCGATCTCTGAGTGTTCAATATAAAACAGATGAACAAGAACAACAGGATAACCTGTTCCATTCACGTTTCTTTGTTAATGGCAATGTATGTTGTTTAATTATTGATGGTGGTAGTTGTACTAATGGAGTTAGTGATTCTATGGTCAGGAAGCTAGGATTTTTGGAGAAAAAGCATCCAAAGCCGAATTCACTCCAATGACTTAATGATACTGGGGAAATTCATGTGACCCATCAAGTGCTAGTACCTTTGGAGATTGATAAATACAAAGATGAAATTCTTTGTGATGTTTTACCAATGGAGGCGGGACACATTATACTTGGGCGGCCATGGCAGTCTGATCGTAAAGTCACTCATGACGGGTTTACAAACCGCCACTACTTTACCTTCAAAGGCCGCAATACCACGTTGATACCTATGACTCCTCAAGAAGTATATCTTAATCAGCTACAAATCAAACAGCAAAGGACCAAACTTAGTAAGCCAAACACACTAAGAGGTAAGTCCAAATTTCTTATGAAAGCTAGTGAACTGACTAAAGGCTTGGATTGTGGGAAACCAGTTCTGATGATGGTTATAAGGAAACTGGTATCCTGTCTACTAACCAAAAGTGGGAGCTTCCGACCACTTTGGCTAATCTTTTACAGGATTATCAAGACGTTTTTCCTATGGAGTGTCCGGACGGTCTACCTCATGTTCGTGGACTAGAACACCAAATAGACTTTGTAGCATGGGCAGCCTTTCCCAATTCTCCAGCATACCGGACAAACCCAGTTAAGACTAAGGAGTTACAAAGGCAGGTTGAGGAACTTTTACGTAAGGGCCACATCCGAGAAAGCCTCAGACCATATGTTGTGCCTGTCCTATTGGTCCCAAAGAAGGACGGTAAGTGGCGAATGTGTGTTGATTGTCGGGCAATCAACATCACGGTTAAGTATCGCCATCCTATACCTCGTTTGGATGATATGCTTGATGAATTGCATGAAGCATTCATATTTTCTAAAATTAATCTTAAAAGTGGGTATCATCAAATACGCATGAAAGAAGGGAATGAATGGAAAACTGCATTTAAAACTAAGCATGAATGAATTATATGAATGACTTGTAATGCGATTTGGGCTTACTAATGCACCTAGTGGCTTATGAATCATATTCTTAGGGACTTTATTGGGCATTTTATTGTAGAATATTTTGATGACATTCTCATTTATAGTAAGTCATTAAAATAGCACGTTAAACATGTTCAGACTGTTTTAGAAGTCCTTAGGATAGAGTGTTTATTTGCTAACTTGTAAAAGTGCACGTTTTGTACGGATAATGTGGTTTTCCTAGGATTTTTTGTTAGTGCAGATGGAGTGCGTGTGGACGAAGAGAAATTCAATGCAATCTGTGATTGGCCTACTCCTAAATCCGTGAGTGAAGTCCAAAGCTTTCATGGCTTAACAGGTTTCTGTAGACGGTTTGTCCAAGATTTCAGTACTTTAGCAGCACCACTGACCGAAATCATCAAGAAAGTAGTTAGATACAAATGGGAAGCTGCTCAGGAACAAGCATTTCAAACGCTTAAGGACAATCTTACTCACGCTCCATTACTTATGTTACCTAATTTTACTAACACTTTTGAGATTGAGTGTGGTGCTTCGGGTATAGGAATTGGCACCGTGCTTATGCAGGAAAGAAAGCCCATTGCTTATTTCAGTGAGAAATTAGGAGGAGCTACTTTGAATTACCCCACATATGACAATGAGTTGTAAGCGTTGGTGCGAGCTCTCCAAACTTGGCAACATTATTTATGGTCAAAAGAGTATGTGATTCACACTGATCACAAATCTCTAAAGCACCTTAAGAGTCAACACAAACTGAACAAGCGTCATGCAAAATAGATGAAGTTCATTGAAACGTTCCCATATGTGATCAAGTATAAACAAGGGAAGGAAAATATTTTGGCCGACACACTATCTCGCATGTATACTCTACTATCCACTTTGGAAGTTAAACTGATGGGCTTTGATCATATTAAAGGACTGTATGAGACTGACACTGACTATGAAGCAATATATAAGTCATGTTCTAAGGCTTATATATGACAATACTGCCAACAAGATGGATTCCTCTTTTATGAGAATAGGTTTTGCGTCCCAAATTATTCGTTGCGTGAGTTATTTGTCAGAGAGGCTCACTCAAAAGGACTTATGGGGCATTTTGGAATAGCTAAGACGATGGCTATCATGAGAGATCATTTCCATTGGCCGAATATGAAAAGGGACGTTGAGAAAATCTGCCAACGCTGTACTAATTGTAAAATGGCTAAGTCTACGACTCAGCCCAACAGTTTGTATACCCCTTTACCCATTCCTTTGCATCCTTGGGTATATTTGTCGATGGATTTCATATTAGGACTGCCTAAGACTTGTAATGGTAAGGATAATATCGTTGTGGTGGTAGATCACTTTTCCAAAATGTCACATTTTATTGCATGTAACAAGTCTGATGATGCTTTGCATATTGCTAATATTTTTTTTTAAAAGAAATTGTCCGCTTAGATGACATGCCTAGGTCAATAGTATCAAATAGAGATAACTACGTTTTTAAATCAATTTCGGAAGACACTGTGGTCTAAGTTAGGGACTAAACTTTGTTTTTCGACGACATGTTATCTTGAAAGTGACGGTCAGAAAGAAATGGTCAATAAGACCTTAGGATCCCTCTTGCGATCTTTTGTTGGTAAAAACCTTAGGACTTAGGGAGGATCACTTGCCACATTTTGAGTTTGCATACAATCATGCTGAGTATTATGCATCTAAACATTCACCATTTCAGATTGTTTATGGATTTAATCCTATTTCTTCATTGGATCTAATTCCTTTACCTTTGAGTGAGCGTGCTAGTATTGATGGTGATCATAAGATACAGTTTGTCAAGCAGATTCATGAAAAGGCTCGAGTTAATATCTATGCCAAGACAAAGCAGTACACTAAGATGTATGATAAACATCGGAAGAAGGTTGTGTTCCAACCTGGTGATCAAGTCTGGATCTATTTGCGCAAAGATAGATTTCCCACAGAACACCGTTCCAAGCTGATGCTAAGAGTTTATGAACCATTCATGGTCGTGAAACACATCAATGACAACGCCTATGAATTGGATCTCCAAGGTAACTATTCAGAAAGTTCTATTTTTAATGTTTCTGATTTACTTACTTTCTGTGAAGATGATCAGGATTTGAGGACAAATCTTCTTCAAGAGGGAGATAATGATGTGATCCAGGTCGATACCAATGACCTTGGTTTGGACAAGGACGACCGCACAAACGAACAAACGGGCGAACGGACGTACAGACGAACGATAGAGGTTCCAGGCTTACAACATGACGACCCAATAAACAGCCCGCGTTCATGCCTCGCCGCGCCACCGACCCGTTCCCGACCAGTTCTGGTCGTGCTTCAACCACACCACCGATCTGTCTTCGACCAGCCTTGACCGGCGTATGTCCCAGGAACCTGTCACAGACCAAGACTCGGCTCAAGACCTGGAACGTACCAATCCGGACCCATCAAGAATTTGACCCGGCCTAGACCAATCAACGACCAAGAAGCAAGATCTTTGGACCATTTCAATTGGTCCAATGACACGATCAAAGACTAAGGCTCTTCAACAAGCTGTTGGTGTCTATATTACTCAGACTTCTACAAGAGCAACTCAACCAAGAATGATAATTCTGATTCAAAGTTATTTGAATTAAGTTAATGGGAAAAGTGTTTATCTTGGTGCTCTTTTCCTTAGTGGGTTTTTGTCCCAATGGGTTATTCTCACCAAGGTTTTTAATGAGGCATGGATAAAAATTTGTATGTCCATTTACTTAAGGCCTATAACATATTTTAGATCAGAATTTTTACCTCATTTTGGCCCGGCCCATTTCTCTTCTTTGTTTTAGGCGTGTGTAATAAATAAGAGCTTGACCACTTTGAAATCAGTTTGTTCATGGTCTTGCATGTCTTGGATTCTGTGCCAGACATGCAAGCCAAGCTTTGATCACCATTTTATTTCCTTTTTCTTGCCTATTTAAACTCGGCTCTGGCTATTTGTAATCCTTTATCAAAATTTTGCCAAAGTTTCTTCTTAAAAGAACTCTAAAATTTTCGATCAAAATCCAAGTAGTGTGTCATATCTGCTTGCCTTGTAAATCCTTTTCTGGTGTGTAATATCCAGATTGCCAATTCACAAAATCCTTCATTGGGCCGGTGTGTCATATCCAGCCGAGAGAAGTTGGGTTCTTCAAGGTTTAACTGCGGCCTTGTTCTTATCCCATTCGATCCATCCTCTTTCCATCGACCGTTCAACCAATTCTCCCACTTTCCCTCTTGTTTCATACGCTTTTGTTCGAACAAAAACACCCATAGTTGTCCATTCATCTTCCGCATTAATCCATCCGCGTACCACACTCTTTTGGCCGATCTTGGATGAGTGACTCCTTCTCCTAAAGATCACGTCACTTTCTCTCTGCAATGCTATTTTGTTGTGCAGTATACGCCGCCATGAGCTGTCACTATATCCCATTTTCTACAAAGAACTCCTGAAAATAATTCGAGTTATACTCACCTCATCTTTTTCAGTCCTTAGTGACATCAATAGCTCCCCAATCTCTCTTTCAGCATAAGTCTTGAACTCCTTAAACATCTTCAGCGCTTCTGATTTTTCTGTGAGGAAGATATCCAACACTTTCTGCTATAATCGTCTATGAAGTTGATATATACCTCTTTCCACTCTCTAAGATTGGTGCAATCAGTCTACATATGTCACTGTGCACCAACTCTAGGCCTTTGCTCGATTTCCAGGCGCTTTTCTTTGGTATGCTCTGTCGAATTTGTTTACCCTTCATACAAACTTCGCACACGACTTCGTATTTACTGATCTTTGGTAGTCCTCGTACTATCTCATTCTCTGCTAGCACCACTAAACTATCATGATTCAGTTGACCAAACCTTATGTGATATAATTCATCTTCACAAATAGTCGAATAATTTAGCTCCATCTCACCTTTAGTTTTCTTCACTTTTGCGAGAACTACAAACATTCTGTTTGTATACATCAATGATTGCATGATCACCCTCTTCTGCCTCTTGTGCCATACCTCACACAGAACGTCTTCAATGATGATTCTTAGCCCCTTCTGTTGAAGCTTACCAACACTGAGTAGATTTTTCTTTAGTCTAGGAATATAATATACTGATGAGATTACTTGAGTTACTCCATTAATTTCAAGTCTCAGTGATGAAGACATCAGACCTTCGAAAACTTAACACAAGCCAGCTGACGCAGAGATCATACCTCAAGTACCAAGTGGACCAATCACTCGACAGAGGGCAAGAGCAATCAGCTACAAGTTCAACCATTTGGTGGAGTTTGTGCTCGAGTAGGAACCAGCTGATCCAAGACCAGTCCCAGCTGTTTTTCTCACTGAAGGAGAAAATTCACTTTCACACTTCTCTAGTGAACTTCTCCAGGTTCAGACTTTTTCCTCCGATATCTCTATTATCACCCAAGAGTAAAGACACCTAAAATCATGCTAAGAAATTGTACTCTTTTTCCTATCTTCGGTTTTGTCCCACTTGGTTTTCCGAAAAATATTTTAATGAGGCAACACCCTCAGTGTGTATGAACAAGAAGACTTCTTTCTTCAATAATAAAAAATTCGGCCAATATAGTGTTTTTGAGCCTTTTTATTTATTTTGTTCTTTTTCTTTATTTATTTTTAGACTAAATTATATTTAATTAATTGGACCAAATTAATTACTAAATTTGTGGTAAAAATCTTTTCTTATCTATTTTAGGATATGATTTTTATTTATTTAATTGGAGCCCTTCGAGTCTAGTTTCCGTTTAAAGAAAGAACAGCTCAATTCTGTTACGATAGAAGGATTTTATTGAAGTTTTCCTCAGAGGTGTCCAAACTCGACCTTATCAAGATCATGGTGATATAACTCTAATTCTTTCTTAATTTTCTTTGATTTTTTTATTCTGGAAATAAGTATCTTGTGAAGGTCTTCTCGAAATTTGGGTTCAATCTAATAGGTTTAAGACTTCAAAATTGATTTTCTTGATTTCATTGTTAATCTTTGAAAGTTTAAATTGAAATCTTGAAGTTTATGATTGTTTTTTTTTTTTGTTAATCCATAAATTCATTTTTTTTTTTAATTGTTTTGAATTTTGGTTGTTGATAAGTTATAAGGTCTGTTATTAGGTGGTGGTTAAGTTGTTAAAATCTTGTTACATGTTGGTTATAATCTTTTAAAGTTTGTTGGAGGTTGTTAAAAGTTGTTGTGATTTACTTGAATTACAAGAATTAATTCTTGTTACTCACGCTTTCTTGTCTAGCATTCATACTCTCATGGCAAGATAAGCTTGCACACTTATCTTGTACACGCACACATAGCACATACACTTGCTTGAGTCTTGCAGGTTGCTCTCGTCCAGACAGGCTCTGCTTCCGACAAACGGATGTACCGAGGATTGTGATCGTGCCGCATACACGATTGTAAAGAAGTCCATCCGTGCTGAAGTGTGCTGAAGTGCGAGTGTTGTGTACCGGCCTAAGCGAATTCCATGACTTGTCGTGATCCTGTTAATCACTCGTCTCGACAAGGCCATCATCAGTCCGACCAAGCGAATCCCCGACCAAGCGAATACTCGACCAAGCCGTGTCTCGGCCACCTAGTTCTCTATTTGTCCCGCGACCGGCTAGCAAAGGTATCAGATCTTGGTATCTCACAAATTTTGTGTGACTATATCCGTTTGTTTTGTTGGTATCAGGTCTTGTTCATTCCGACCAACCGGTCCAACGTCCCGACCATCGTGTGATCAGTCTTGTCCTTGGTACTACTCGTGTTCCATCCATCTAGTGACCAGTGCAATCTATCATGGAGATTCAAACATCTCTTAGAGCTCCAGTTATTTTCCATGGAGCAAATTATCTCTTGTGGTCTAGGACCATGAAAACCACATTAGGTGGTAAAGGTCTTTGGAACCACATTGCCACAAATGGCATTGAAGACAATGAAGTGGCTGAAGTGAGTGAGGCTGTAGCTACTCAAGCCAAATGGTACCAAGAAGATCAGTTGGTACTTTCTATACTACAAAATTTTCTTGCTAGTGATCTTTTAGAAACTTATTCTTTTTGTGAAAATGCAAAAGATCTTTGGGACACTTTACTTAAGGTGTATGGAAACACCACTAACCTTTTGAGAATTTTTGAAGTAAAGAAGGCTTTGAATAAATTAAGGTAGGAGGATGCTGAATTCACAAAGCACTATGGCTCATTCAGAGCTTTGTGGCTGAGCTAGACATGCTAAGGCCAGCCACCATTGAACCACTTGTTCTCCTTGAAAGGAAAGAACAAGATAAGGTGTTTGGGTTACTTTTAAAACTTAATTCTACTTACTCAGATCTTATTAAACATATTCTCAGGTCTGATAAGTTGCCTAGCTTGGAGGAAGTTTGTGCTAAAATTCAAAAGGAGCAAGGATCACATGGATTGTTTGACAACAAAGCTGAACTGGTAGCTGCTCACGAAAGTTTCTTCAAACCAGCAAATGATTCTAGGAAGAAGAGACAATTTTGTGATCATTGCAAGAGGAATGAACATGCAAAGAAGGATTTCTGGGTACTTCACCCTCACCAGAAGCCCTCTTGGGCCTCACGGCTTCAACAAACCTCGGCCATGCCCACGGCCAGCGAAGCTCACGGCATTGTGCCATCCAAGGCGGTTGTAAGCAGCGGTCCACTCTCTCATTCAGCATCCACTAGTATCATGTCACAAGCATCAGATTTTGTTACAAAATCAGACTTGGAAGCTCTTATCAAGGCAATAAAGGATAGCAATGTGATGGGTAAAACTTTTCATGCTTCTTTTCAAACTTCTTTTAATTCAAATGCTCCTAAATCTTTGGTGGTTGATTCTGGTGCTTCTCATCACATGATTAGTGATTTAGAATTGCTAGAGAATGTAGAACCTGCCCTAGGGAATGTTTTCATTGCTAATGGAATTAAAGTACCAATCAAAGGCATAGGAAAATTGAAGTTGTTTGATAAAGAATCTAAACCATTTTATATGCCCTCTTTTACCTTTAACTTGCTCTCAGTTAAAAGAGTTACTACTGATTTGAATTGTCATGCTATATTTGGTCCTAATGATTTCTATTTTTAGGATATTGAAACTAGAAGATGTTTTGGACAAGGAACCACAAGAGATGACTTGTATGTACTTGACAACATGACTAGTGTTAGTGAATTGGAATCGGTTTTTCAGGCTAATGCATTTAGTACTGATTCTGATTTATGGCATGCTAGACTAGGACATCCTCATCCAAGAGCATTTGAATTAATTGTTCCTGGTTTGAAAATGCCAAAAGAGTTGTGTGATTCTTGTATTCTTGGGAAACATTGTAAAACAGTTTTTGAAAAATCTATGCATAAATATGAAAATTGTTTTGAATTGGTGCATTCTGATGTTTGGACATCTCCATTTCCATCTAGAAAAAACCATAAATACTTTATGACATTTATTGATGAAAAGTCCAAATATATATGGCTTACTTTACTTAGTTCTAAAGATAGGGTTTATGATGCATTTTTAAACTTTCAAGCATATGTTACTAATCAATACAATGCAAGAATTAAATGCTTAGAACAGATAATGGATGAGAATACACTAGTACCAGACTACAAGAACACCTAGCCAAGCATGGCATTGAGCATCAAACAAGTTGTCCTTACACTCCACAACAAAATGGAGTAGCTGAAAGGAAGAACATGCACTTAATGGAAGTTGTGAGAACTATGATGTTCCACATGAAAGTACCCAAACGGTTTTGGGAGGATGCTCTTGTAGCAGCATGCTATTTGATTAACAGGACTCCTACAAAAGTCCTTGATGACATGTCTCCATTGGAGGTACTAAACAAAACTAGACCCACTATTGATCACTTGAAAGATTTTGGTTGTGTTTGTTTTGTATTAGTACCAAGGGAGCAAAGGAACAAGCTGGATCCAAAGAGTATCAAAGCTATGTTCATAGGTTATTCTTCTACACAGAACTGATACAAATGTTATGAACCAGAGACTAGAAGAGTCTTGGTGTCTAGAGATGTAAAGTTCCAAGAAGAAAAAGGCTTTTATGAAGAAGGAACTTGGGAGCAATTTAAGGACATCTCATCAACAAGATCAGACCAAGCTGAATACTTGAGGAAGCTCTTGGAAAGTATTGGAATAGTAGGTGGTTCTTCTCCTCAGCACACGGCCTCCTCACCTCAGTCACCTGCCCCAGCAGCAAGCGACCCTAGACCCGCAGAACCGGCCGACCCTTCCTGCTCAGCCGGCCCTTCCTGCCCAGCCGGCTCGTCTCGGCCTTCCTCCTCTTTTGAATCTCCTGGTCTTCCTCCCTCTTGAACATGGGGGGGGGGGGGAGAAGCTTCTACTCATGTCCAACAAGACTCGGTAGGAGATGATTCAATTCTAGTCTCAGCTTCCAAAAGATCAAGAGATATACCTACTCTTGTTGAAGTTTTGAGTGAAGAAGAGGAATCTAATCAAGGAACTCCACCTACAGTTTTAAGAAGGAGCACAAGACAAAGGAATCCACCAGTTTTCTACAATGGAAATGTTGTGGTTCATCATGATCAGGGAGTTTGTAATATTGCTCACTTACCTTCTAATCATGTTGCTTTTATTTCTAGTCTTGATAATGAGCAGATTCCAAAGACATATGAAGAAGCTATGTCCAAAAATGAATGAAGGGAAGCTATCTTAGCTGAGAAACAAGCCATGGAGAGGAATGGTACTTATGCTTCAGCCACTCTACCAAAAGGAAAAAAGGTTGTAAGTTCTAAATAGATTTTTACCATTAAATACAAAAGCAATGGTGAAATTGATAGATATAAAGCTAGGTTGGTGGATAGGGGTTTTACTCAGACATATGGTGAGGATTATAGGGATACATTTGCACCTGTAGCTAAGCTTCATTCTGTCAGTGTTGTTCTTACTGTTGCTACTAACCTTGAGTGGTAGTTGTGGCAAATTGATGTCAAGAATGCTTTCTTACAAGGTGAACTAGAAGAAGAGGCTTACATGTCACCACCACCTGTCCTAGAAGATGAGGTTGGAAGCGGTAATATACTAAGGCTAAGAAAGGCTAAGAAAGGCTATATATGGCCTTAAACAATCTCCAAGATCTTGGTACCACAAACTAAGTGTAACCTTAATGGATAAATGCTTCAAAAGATCTGAAGTGGAACATACTCTTTTTACATTAAAGAGTAAGGAAGGTATTGTGGTAATTCTTATCTATGTAGATGATATAATCATATCTGGTAGTGATAGTGTTGGTATTGCATCTACTAAAGATTACTTAAAGAGTGTCTTTGATATCAAGGATTTATGAGAACTTAAATACTTCTTGGGAATTGAAGTATGTAGGTTTAAGGAAAGTCTCTTTCTCTCCCAAAGGAAGTATGTTGTAGATTTACTAACCTCCACAGGTATGATGGAAGCTAAGCCAGCCAATACACCCTTAGAAGAAGACTATAAAATCGCAACTATGGGGGAGCTAGAGGAGGAAATTGATTTTCATGATCCTAAGCTCTATAGGAAAGTGGTTGGTAAGCTTATTTATTTAACCATCACAAGACCAGATTTATGTTTTGCTGTGAATCAGGTATCTCAACACATGCAAGGGCCAAAGATGAGGCATTGGGACATGGCCATGCGAATTCTAAGATACCTAAAGGGCACACATGAACAAGGTATTTGGATGGGTAACAATAAAAACACAAATGTGGTTGGTTATTGTGATGCAGATTGGGCAAGAGATAGGGAAGATAGGAGAAGTACCACAGACTATTGTACTTTCATAGGAGGAAACCTTGTGACTTGGAAAACCAAGAAGCAAAAGGTGGTTTCATGCTCTAGTGCAGAATCAAAATATAGAGCAATGAGGAAGCTTACTACTGAATGCATCTGGCTGAAACAACTCTTGGAAGATTTAGCTGTGAAGTGTGAGGATCCTATCACCATCCACTGTGACAATCAGGCTGCCATACACATAGCCTCCAATTCAGTGTTTCATGAAAGGACCAAGCATATAGAAGTGGACTGCCACAAAGTAAGAGAGGCTATTGGGAAATGTATCATCTTACCTTGCTATACAAGGAGTAAGGACCAACTAGCTGATGTATTCACCAAGGCAACATCTCTGAAAATTGGCTCCTCAATCTATCCAAGACTTGGCCTCATGATCATTCCACACCAATGATCCCAACATAGAGTGTTATACTCTTTTTCCCTAGAAAATGTTTTGTCCCAATTGGGTTTTTCTTCTCTAGGTTTTTAATGAGGTAATACTTTATGGTTGCAAGCTTAAGCATTTTTCATGTCTTAAGCTTGAGAGGGAGTGTTGGAACGAAGAAGAAATGATGAAATATAAAAGCTTGTTTGTTTGTATTAAAGGATTATCTAAGGCTTGTTTGTATTAAAGGATTATGTTATCCTTGTAAACCATTTATGTATAATGTTATCCTTTTATTCAAACAAGCCTAGACTAGATTAGTATAAATATCTTACTCCCTTCTCATTTTGTAACTAAGTATTTATAATTCTCATTCTCTTAATAAAATCATGCTTTTCTCTAATTCTCTCTAATCTCTCATTCTCTCATTCTACAAATCTCTTAAACTCTTATTCTTTCAGCCGTCGGCCATAGCTTATCTATTGCCAACAATTTTTTAGCTTCTTCTAACTTCATTTGATTTCAGGTTGGAGAATATTGGTGTATCACAGGTTCTCAACCTCCTGTGTAGTCCAAATTGCATCCACCCATGTTGTGTATCCTCTAGAAAAGTTTCTTCTAGAGATCAAAAATATAACCTTGATATATATCTTCATCTAACATCCAATATCATCTTTGGTATCAGAGCTGAAACTCTTGAAAATGGAAGTGTATAAACCCTATCCAAATTTGTTTCCTTATACTTTTGATTTGTTTCAGGACTCCAAACTCACAATCTCTCATCCCTAATACACGATCTGTCCATTTCCATTCACGATTTCCCCTCCACACTGACGATCTGCAAAGGCCAGATCTGGAAAGGTAAGGCCACATTCACGATTTAGGGTTGTCTTATCATCATTCTTTTTTTTCTTTTTAGGGTTTTAGTTTTTATTGACATAAAAACTTAGGGTAATTTTATCATATAATTTTTATTTGAATAATTTTATCTTATAGTTTTTATTTGCATAATTTTAGGTTTTTAGGGTTTTAGTTTTCATTCACATAAAACCTTAGGGTAATTTTATCATATAGTTTTTATTTGCATAATTTTATCATATAGTTTTTATTTGCATAATTTTAGGTCTATAGGGTTTTAGTTTTCATTCAAATAAAAAACTTAAGATAATTTTATCATATAGTTTTTATTTACATAATTTTATCATATAGATTTATTTTTTTTGCATAATTTTATCATATATTTTTTATTTGCATAATTTTATCATATAGTTTTTTTATTTGCATTATTTTATTATATAATTTATTTGCATAAAAATTAGGCTAAAATTTTTCATATAATTTTTATTAGGTTACATAAAATATCAATAGAAAATCACCATTAATTAGTATCATATAAAAATTTAGGGTTTTTTTAGTTTAGAAAACTGCATTAGTTAGTCCCTAGATTTTAAGAATTGCATTAGTTATTCCTTAGGTTAGCTAGAATTTTTAAGTAGTTCTTAGGTCAAATAAAATTTCATATTGATCTCTAAAATTGTTAGAAATTGTACATTTGGCCCCTAAGACTTTTAGAATTTCATATTAGTCTCTAGGTCATCTATATTTGCATTAGTAGTCCTTGTTGGACTAGAAATTACAAAATCAAATCTCACTTGGTTTAATAATATAGATTGAACAAAAACAAAGAATAAGAAGGTTTGAATCCTGTCAAATTCTTAAGTTCTTTACCCATATTCTGGATGTCTGACAAGTCGTATTCCAATGACGTCAACAGTTTCATGCTGCATATGTTGACGAATCTGAGTGGCCAAATCAATGCTATGACCGCGGGCATGGACCGACTAGACAAGCTCCTAGTTGCGACAAGAGCCGAGATCCCAAAATCCGCTCGTTAAGGAGCGGCCTGAGGCTTCGAGCAACCGTCTCCGCTTCCACCTTTCCAAGCCCACACCCCGCCTTACCAGGCACCACCACCCTTCCAACCAAACCCACTACCATTTCAGGCAACACCACCACCACCACCACCGCCATTCCAAGCTTAATCGCATCCACCACAAGCCCAGAAAGTAAAACTTAACCCACCTACATTTGTTTGTAGAGTGGATCCCGAGGCTTACTTAGATTGGGAGAGAAGGGTGGAGCATATCTTTAACTATTATAGATATGCTGATCTGAGGAGAGTAGCCGTAGCTACAGTTCAATTTTTCGACCATGCACTGACATGGTGGGATCAAGAATGTACCGAGAAAAGAAACTGGTACGGAAACATAGTATTGTGGGACAAACTCAAGTATGTCATGAGTAGACATTACGTCCCACTAAAATTTCACCGAGATTTTCACAAACGTTTTAGACGTTAAGTCAAGGAAATAAAATTGATGAAAAGTACTATGAAGAATTTGAACACCTACTGAACCGACTGGGGATATAGGATGTCTTAGAGAGTTTTATGGCGCAATACGTAGACGAATTGCCCGAAAATATTTCTCAAAAAGTCGAGAGACAGACGTACCACGACTTAAGCTAGTTACTACACATCGCTATCCAAATTGAGCAACAGAACAAGCGCAAGACCTCGAGCGTTGCTCAGCCTAAAACTACTTGGACACCATTGTTCAATTCAACTGAATGGAGCAGCCAACCAGCCATGGATAACTGGTTTAAGGCTAAGGTGAGTGACTTCACCAAGACTCCACGGTTGGGCCCTAGCACGCCTCAGCAGCCGGCCGATACTACTTCTTCTACAAGAAGTCGATACATCATGTGCTTTAAGTGAAATGGAAGAGAATATATGGCTCGGAAGTGTCCTAACCAACGAGCCATTATTCTCAATCCAGCTGAAGAATATGAATCACAGGATGAAGCAGAGGATGACCCAAACAAGTTCGGAGTAGACGATCTTGAAATACCCTGACACCAGAGAACTCTTCATGATGAGACGAGTTCTCAACACGATGGTTCATCCCAACGAGGTCGTTCAGCAAGAGAACATATTCCACTCTCGATGCACAATTCAAGGAAAAATGTGCTCACTGATTATAGACGGATGTTCGTGTGCAAACATAGTAAGTACCTACATGGTTGATAGGATACGCCTAAAGAAGACCAAACATTTGCACCCCTAGAGTTGAGATGGCTCAACGACAAAGCCATATTACCCATCCGATCAAAACATTTCATTCAGCATGAGACGTTACAATGATCAAGTGTTATATGTTGTAGTGCCGATGCACGCCGACCAACTATTGCTAGGACGTCCGTGACAATTCAATAAGGAAACCACACACAACGGACGAACAAACTTGTATACGTTCTAGAATGAGCGGTGCAAGTATAACTTAGCACCGTTAATACCTTGGGAAGTACATGAGATGCAAGTTCAAATGGACAGGGACGAAAGAAAGCGTAAGGAAAACTTTCTTATTGACTTTGGATACATTCGGAAGGTCGTTAGCAGAAAAGACATGTCTGCTATCTTGCTAATGTAGAAAGAGTTTCTAAGCACCCGAAACATAAACCTCAAGCTGCCATCCGAGCTGGACGATGCTGGAGAGTTATGCCGATGTTTTCCCCGAGGAATTATCTCATGGATTGCCGCCAGTTAGAGGGATAGAGCATAAAATCGATTTCGTTCTGGTAGTCCAATTACCTAACCGAGCCGCTTACCGGGTTAACCCGGAGGAGCTCAGGAACTTGAGCGCCAAATATGGGAACTGATGTACCAATGATACGTCAAGAAAATTCACAGTACATGCACGTTTTTGGTCCTTCTAGTGCCAAAGAAGGACGACAGTTGGAGGATGTGTGTTGATTGGTTAGCCATCAACAACATCACCATCAAGTATCAACATCTGATCCCGAGATTGGACGATATGTTGGATGAGTTCAGTGGTGCAACCGTATTTTTTAAGATGGACCTAAAGAGCGGTTATCACCAAGTTAGAATGCGAGAAATAGATGAATGGAAGATCGCATTTAAGATGAAACAAGGGTTTTAAGAATGGTTGGTCATGCCATATGGGCTCTCAAACGCCCCGAGTACGTTCATGCGCCTAATGAACCACGTTTTTAGACCATACATTAATAAGTTTGTTGTTGTTTATTTTGACGATATCCTTATCTATAGTGTGTCGTACTCTGATGTGTTACATCTTGAGATGGTGATCCGTACGCTTCAAAAGAAGAAATTGTATGCAAATCTCAAGAAGTGCACATTCTGCACTGATCAAATCGTGTATTTTGACTTTGTCGTAAGCTCTCAATGCTTAAAGTTTGACGAAGGAAAGATTAAGGCCATAAAGGATTGACCCACGCCGACTAGTATCATTCTAGTGCGGTTTTTCCATGGCTTAGCGAGTTTCTACAGTCGTTTTGTCCGCGACTTCAGCACAATTGCAGCTTCACTAACGTTAGTGATAAAGAAGAACCGAGAATTCTCTTGGGGATAGGAAGAAGACCAAGCCTTTCATCTCCTCAAGGACCGTCTAACTCACGCCCCCGTGTTAGTTCTCCCGGATTCAACAAGACATTTGAAGTCGAATGTGACACATCTGGCATCAGGATAAGAGCCGTGCTAACACAAGGTGGCAGACCGGTCACATACTTCAGTGAGAAACTCAGCGGTGCACCGTTGAACTATCCAACTTTCAACAAAGAGTTGTACGCACTGGTTAGAGCCATGGAGACATGACAACATTACTTGATAGCCCGAGAGTATGTCATTCATACCAACCACCAGACCCTTCAACATCTCAAGGGTCAAAAAAGCTGAAACGCCGTCATGCACGATGGTTAGAATATATTGAGACGTTCCCTTACATCATCAAGTATAAGAAGGGAAAAGAAAACTTCATCACAGATGGCATGTCTAGAAGATACAGCCTTATCATAGTTATGGAATCCGAGGTGCTGGGATTTGAATTGATCAAGGGTTTATATGAGACAGACGACGATTTCAAAGAAATATTCAGAGAACACGGAAAGGCAGCCTACAACAAGTATTATCTCTTTGACGGATTAATTTTCAAGAAAAAGAAATTTTGCATCACGAGAGAATCCATTCGGGATTTGTTGTTAATGGAGGCTCACGGAGGAGGACTTATGGGTCACTTCGGGGTAGACAAGACGCTCGACATGCTAAAGGAATATTTCTTTTGGCTGCACTTGAGGCAAGATGTCGAGACCCATTGTGCACGTTGTCTAATTTTTAAATGGGCCAATTGAAAAGTCCATCCCCACGATCTGTATATGCCACTTCCGATCCTTACTACACCCTGGACCAACATATCCATGGAATTTGTGTTAGGATTACCAAAGCAAAACCACATGGATTCCATTTTGTCATAATAGACCTGTTCTCGAAGATGGCACACTTCATTTCGTGCGTCAAGACGAACGATGCGAGCCAAACCGCAAATTTGTTTTTTAAGGAAGTGGTATGACTTCATGGCATCCCAAGGACTATCGTGTCTGATCGGGACACAAAGTTCTGTTTGTGGAGTTTCTTAGCGTGTATCCTGTTTGTATCCTGTTTGTGGAGTTCACCTACAACCGAGCTACTCATTCAGCCACAGTATCCATTGGATCTTACTATGTTGCCTCCAGCCGAGATTGTGAGCTTAGAAGGAGAAACCAACGCTGAACTCGTAAAGAAGCTTCATCAAAAGGCTAAGGAGAATATCGAAAAGAGGACATAAGCTTATGCTCGTCAAGCCAATAAGAGCCGCAAATCAGTGAGATTCAAGGAAGGAGATTGGGTTTGGTTGCACATGCATACAGAGCGGTTCCACTAGAAGAAAAAATACAAGCTAGCCCCGAGAGGAGACAGAATATTCAGAATCCTCAAGAAGATCAACGAAAATGCATATCAGCTGGAGATGCCAAGTGAGTTAATGTATTGTCTACATTCAATGTTTCTGACTTAGAATTTTTTGACACAGGAACTGATCTAGTTTTGAGGACAACACCTTCTAAAGAGGGAGAGAATAATGAGGACATTGAAGCTTCGAGGACTTCAGATGATCCAGCTGACGTAGAGATCGTACCTTAAGTGTCAAGTGGACCAATCACTCTACAATGGACAAGAGCAATCGGCTACAAGTTCAACCATTTGGTGGAGTTTGTGCTCGCGCAGGAACCTGCTGATCCAAGACCATCCCAGCCGTTTTTCTCACTAAAGGAGAAGATTCACTTTTACACTTCTCGAGAGAAATTCTCCAGCTTCAAACTTCTTCTTCCAGTGTCTTTACTATCACCAAAAAATAAAAACACCTAAAATCATGCTAAGAAATTGTACTCTTTTTCCTATCTTCGGTTTTGTCCCACTAGGTTTTCCAAAGAAAATTTTACTGAGGCAACACCCTTAGTGTGTATGAAGTAGGAGACTTCTTCTTCTACTTCAGTAATAAAAAAATCGGCCAATATAGTGTTTTTAGACTTTAAATTTATTTCGTTCTTTCTTCTTTATTTATTTTTAGAATAAGTTTTATTTAATTAATTATACCTGATTATTTACCAAATTTTGTGGTAAAAAAAAAGTATTTTTAGGGTATGATTTTTATTTAATTAATTGGAGCAGATTATTAACCAATATTTGTGTTAAAAATCGTGGCTTATCTATTTTTAGGATATAATTTTAATTTTTTCTGAATTTAGACTATTTAATGCATCTGAAGTTACCGAGACATATACAGACTTTTTACAAAACAAATAATACTACAACCCTAGCTATTAGAACAACTAGCTGTCAGCCATAGCCTATCTATTGCCAACGATTTTCAGTTTCTTCTAACTTGATTCGGTTTCAGGTTGAAGAATATTGATGTATCACAGGTTTTCCACCTCCTATGTGGTCCAAATCGCATCCACCATTGCTGTGCATCCTCTGGAAGAGTTTTTCTTTGGATATCACAAACACAACCTTGATCCAGAGCTTCATCTGACGTCCAGACGTGTATCACTCATATTTCCCTTTCCTTCAACTTTCATTCTTCTATCATCTCCTAGTTTGACTTGTTGCCTGAACTTATCATCAATCTCATTGAATCACTCCTTTGTACCACACATATGGTTGCTACATCCTGAATCAAGATACCAAACTTGTTCGTCCTCCTCTTTATTGAGTGCTACTTGTGTCATGAGTAGCCCATCCTCCTCAATATCTGCATAGTTCGCTGATCTCCCTCAGCTAGGACACTCATTCTTGAAATGTTCTAACTTATGACACTTGTAGCATTCGACATGCTCCTTATTGGACTTTGTGTATCCTCTTCCTCATCAACCTCTTCGACCTCGATACGCATGTCTTCCTCTGTTGTGTGTGTCACTCCGTCCTCTTCCGACTTCCAATTTTAAGACGTGTTATTCTCCTTGATGTTTGACATATTCTGCTTGTGAACCAGCAGTGAGCTCTGCAATTCAATAACCGTCAATGTTTTGATATCATTGGATTCTTCTATTGCACAAACGATGTAAGTGAACTTCTCAACCAGCGTCTGAATTATCTTCTCCACCACCTTAGCGTCAGGCATTTCTTCTCAAAAGTTTCTCATGTCATTAGCGACCACCATAACCCTTGAGAAATACTCTGTAATTGTGTTTCCTTCCTTTATTTCGAGTATTTCAAAGTTCTGTCTCAGTCTCTGAAGTTGAGCACTTTGAATTCTCATGTTTCCCTGGTATTTTGTTCTCATTGATACCCAAATATGCTTCGATGTCTCCTTCTTAGCGATCTTTTTGAGTATCGTCTTGTCCAGGGATGCAAATAAGTAGTTCTTCACCTTCAAATCTTTAAGCTTCATCTCCTTTAGCTTCTTCTCTTGTTTCTCTGTCAACACTGCATCGTCCATTGGTTGCGACATTTTTGGTTAGAAAAGCTCCCACCGCTCTTTCATTCTTAATAAGTTCTCCATAAGCATCATCTAATGCTCGCTCATAATCTCCATCGAATTTTGGTATGTTTAGCAATCCCTCTCTTCCACTAAATTTTTAAGCTCACATTCTCTCAGAAAAAAAGAGTTCTGATACCACTTGTTGGTTTCAGAAGCAAGAAATATGGTTTTGCTGAATCTCTTCGTGTGTTATTCATAAAGACGATAAGACAAAGCTTAAATAGGAAAGACTGCACCAATTTGAAAAACTAACTCCTAAAATAAATGATCCCCACTAAATAAATAGACTCAATCTTAATTAAAGATAAATGTTATCGTACCTGAAGACTTGGTTTTCACATTTATTCTTCAGCTTCCATGAACAAAATTTGGCTGAAGATCACCTACTGGTATTTGTCAGTGAGTCTTCAGTGATCTATCTTCTAACATCTACACCATTTTATATAGTGGGTTTGCAATTCAAAGAGAGTAAGAGAAATTGTAGCCGCAAAACCCAAGAATGATAAAACTACTATTAACTAGATAGATGCCAAAATCAAATAACATTAATGAGATTATTGAAGGTTAACACAAACCATAAATTTGCAGTGGCAGGAGATGACTCGATGGACATCAGTCTACAAAAAAAACAAAATCTGAAGTTAAATCAGAGGAGAAAATTTAGAGAGTTGCGAAGAGAGAGAAAGCTTACGAACCCTTAGTTAAAAATTTGGTTAAACCGGGCTAACAACGTATTTTTCCCTTGCAACTTTCATATAGCACTGTATAGCTATTTCAAAGTTAAGGTCTCATTCGGGTTCTCCATTGATTAAAAGTTTTAAACATATTTACTTATAATTTGGAAGTTCAATACCTATGTACACTCTTAAGTTCTAAATCGAGTGTAAGTTTAATGATACTAATCAAACTTCATGGTTTGATTATATGATTTCGAACTCAAGAAACTTTATTTAAAGCATTGAAATTCAATTTCGTTGTCTCGTGTATAATTATAAATTTTGACAGAGCAGCCCGCAAAAAACCTAATATTTTTGAAAGTTTTAATTTTTTAAAAAGTATCTAATTTTTTTATATTATTTATCTGTTTGTCAAATAATTATATTTAAATTAAAAGTAAAAAGTTTTGAAAATGTAAAACCCATCGTACTTAGATTGTTTGGAAATATGTTTATTTATAATAGTGTTTGAAAATATATTTAGTAGAGATAATGTTAATTTTTATAATTATTATTAACAAATTTCTTGCAAAATAATTAATACTCAATGATATTATATGTGATATAACACATAAATGAATGTTTTTTTCTAAAAATTTACATATTTTAATAGTATAAATTTGGGTTGATGGATAAAATTGGATTGGGTCATGCATGAGCTTTCAAAATATTACAGGCTTGGTTCGGTTAGAAACCAAATACATGCATAGCCATAAACTTATAAAGTACATACTAATATGTGCACAACCATAGATTTATTTAGATACTAAGCTAGTAACATGTTTGTATTTATTGCTGTTTTGTATCTATTAGTTTCATAATTATACGGTTCTAAGGTGTTTGTAGTTAAAGTTTAGTATTAGATAGATACTTCGATTTAGTTTAAGGTATAGGTAATGGATTAGTAAACACATAAGTTTCTACAAATCAGAGTTTATGATTCGGTGAATTATGTAGGGTTCATGTCTTTGTTATTTATAATGTAAAATTGTGAATATAACATAATATTTTATATAAGTTTTTATCTAAGTGACTGATTGGTTTTCCTGCTACTACTTTTTATTAGCGTTTGATAATCAATCATAGAAAATATTTTCTATCACTTTGTACCACTCCAAACTGCTTAAAATCAAAAGTTCATTTCCTTGAGTGTTTGCCGTTGCGGTTGGTAACTAAAAAAATATATTTTATTTAAAATAACAAAATTCATTTAAAATCATGTTATATATATTATAATTATGAAATATATTAATAAAATTAATATTTTCTAATTAATATTCACTAACTACTTATCACAATTTCATATTTATAAAATCTTTAAAACAAAATTTTCTTCAACTAGTAATATATATATGTGTGTATGTAAATCTAATAAACTAAAAATTTCTAACTCTAATATGAATTTTCCAAAAAAGAAATATTTTTCACTGAAATCATAACTTTTATTCAAATTACAAAAGAACACATTATTTTTATTACTAATAATATTGAACTAATGATTTTATATTTTATTATAAAAATATGGTTTTTAATGTTTTATATAATTATAGAATGTGTTTATATTGTTAATTTTTTGTTTAATTGTTACTGCATCCACTAGTCAACCATTCATAAATAGTCTCGCAAACGTACATGTTTTCAGTTGTTATGTTAATCATATGAATCGCTTAATAAAATTTGAAACTACAACTGCCTTCTTTCGCAAAGTCTGGCATCTTCACCACTGCATTTAAACTAGTCAGACTCTAAATATACGATTTAGGGTTTAGGTTAAGCAAAGTTCATTTGAAATCTATACAAAGGTGCATATTGCATTATAAATTTGTGTAAGGGTGTAGTGTTCCTTTAAGGTTAGGGTAAAGCAAACTTCATTATTAAATTTTTTTAACATAATCGTAAATTTACCCTGTTATATAAAGAAGAGTTACTACTATAGTCACCTTAATTTTCTTAAAAGTAAAAACTATATCTCTCTCTCTCTAATTTAATTGGTTTGTAATTTAACCAGAATTGATTTAATCACAGAAACTTTATTGGAAGACTTCATTAGTCGACTTTGGTTAAGTATGAAATTCAAATAATGGATTATCACAAATTTCAATTGGAGAGTTCACCTGAAGTCTTCAATTCAAAATATTGAAGGCAGAAAAAAAATTGACTGACGGAAATCAAGTTATTAATGGGCGAGAACCGAAATTTTTACCTAGTTACCAAAACTGACTTAGTTATGGAGATTTCATTTGAAGACTTCAGAAAGTTTAGTTTAATGAACCGTAAATGATGAACCTACCCGAAAAATTGCGAATTTAATCTACCATATTGGTATCTAACCAGAAATTGGTAGACCAAAATTGTTAACTTAACCAAAAGTTTACACACTTTAATATAAAGGAATTTACTATATGGACACCGTAATTTTTCACAAAATAACTCTCGCTGGCGCTCCACTTTTTGTGTATAGTGTGGGTTTGTGACAGGTTCGAGAGGGCGCTGGATCTACAGTTATTGTCATTCGCTTTCAAGAATCTTGTTTAGATTTAAACTTTTGCTTCTTTATCGTTGTTGATGATGAGACTGCTCTTGTGTTATAGGCGGTGTGAATTGGTTTGTCTCCTCTTATCTTCCTCTGCATCGTCGTCTTCTTTCCAAATTTCCCTCGGTAGATCTCTATCTCGTGGATGGAGATGCCGACTTATCACCGTTAGTTTTAAAATATACTCTCTTTTTGTTTATGAATTTATGTACAATACTTTTTTGAGTAAATGAAAGTTGGATTTTTGCAGATGCGTTTGATTCATGTGAATGTATATGGTCGAATGAAAGTACAGTGACTCTTCTAATTGGTTCCCATATGCTAATTCAATGTCTAATTGAACCACTTAAGTTTGACTGAGTTTCAAAGTACATGTAGGCCGGTCTTGAATGTTTATTTGATGTTATAAGCTCTTTGGAATTTGATCAAATCAGACTTGGTTGGGTCTTCATGGACCTATATTTGTTGGGCTTGGAATTCCTCCTTGGCCACAATATTATATTTCTCAAGAAAACTGTCTTTGAGAGACATGTTGTTGGAATAAGTCTTGATGTGTTTCTCGGTGGGACTTGGTACATCGTAGCCTCTCTGTATTGGTCTTTGATGACTTCATCACCTTTTGTTATGATCGATAACCCTTCTAAGAATTTTTTTTTTTTTAGGATTCTTGTAGATTCGTCCAAATATTTTTGGAAAGAGCACTACCGACCTAATACTCTATAAGAGATACATAGGAGTCACAAAAATTGACAAGCCACCATAGTTACATGGTCACCAAATTTTTTTCATTTTGGTTCTCTTTTCATAGACTTTTTACTTTGCTGGTTATGGGAGGAGCATATCTCACCTCCTTGTACTTATTATAAAAGTTTTATGTAAACTGCGAGAGTTTGTTTTATACATTTTAGTGAACATATCAAACATGATCCTATCTAGTTTACTATATTCTGCAGGAGTAGATTTAGATTTGCTAGGTTAAATTTAATTCTCACCAAGAGGGTGGTTTTAAAATTTAGTATTGCTTCGAATTTTTAAGATGAAAATATGATGTCAATTACATTTAGGAATTAAAGTCTAAATTGTCTTACACATGAACCTCTGAGGATTTCCAGAATATCTAACGCTTTTATCCTGTCTCTTACATCAATTTTACTAGGTTCATTTATTTGCATTGATTTCAACCAACAACCCTCATTTTTTTTTACTTGAAGATTATTGTGCACTCAAATTTCGGTGGATTAGATCCTAACATTCTACAGATCCTCATTTTTTTGTGTTGTCTTATAGGTAAACATCACACATATTTTTTTTTGTTAACAATATCAATAAAAACTAAAACGAACGATTGATCTTTGTGCACTCCGAGTTAGCTTATCCACACTTGTGTTTATTGCTCTGGGAATCAATGTTATTCATATAGATTGAAATTTTTTTTTACATCTTCTGAATTTCTCTAAATGAACAGCTAAGACTTGTCATTCTTCCTGAAAGATTACCATCTTTACCACATCTGAGTAATTTATTGCGAAAACCATTTTTCACTCGTTGATACACGATCATACACTTTATCGCCCAAATAAAAGTTTCAAAATCTACATGTAGAGAGGACTGAATCGTAAGAGTATTACGCGGTCCAATCAACTTCTGTTTCATTTTATTTATGGTGAAAATTCATCTTTGTTCTAAAAATTTATCTGTTGTTTTGGATGATCCATCACACATATTTTTTATGTTGTATAATTAAACATTTTTGTACAAGTGTTTCCAACTATGCATATTAAAAGGAGAATTCATTGTAAATATCTAGCACTTATCAATGATCTGTATGTGCCTTATTGAAAACAAATACAACATAGATCCAAGAATTTTTGTGACTCCACCCATGAGCCAAATATATTGCACCAGTAACCTCTATGATTATGTGTTGCCGTATTGGTATGACTATACCGGTGGTTCCATATAGGTAGCTGTTTGATCAGACATTACAGTTGTTCGACCAAAAATCCATCCAAAAAAAACAAGAAAATTTCCATATTTTGCCAAATTTGTGATATCTCTTTTGAAAAAGCCTATGATCATGAAATATTTTATAAACAAAAAACAGAGAGAAGCCATTCCACTTATATGCTTGATACATTTCACATCTACCAACAAAAAATTTCTTTAGTTTTATAGTATTTCTTATTTTTCATTTTTAGATTCTTTACCATCGATATTGAAAAGTTTTGTACATTTTTATTATTTATGCAATCTTTACTTCTATTGTTCTTTGGTCATTTGTGAGTAATGTGTCTGTTAAGGTTTTTAAGGGGATTTCAGCTTGATAGATAGGAATAAATTGAGTAGGAACTATCTTACTATGTTTCTTGATCTACTGCACATTGTTTGTTTGACCAACTTGTGATTGATTTTAGATTGACTTTTGCTTGAATACCACTTGGCTAATCAATTTGACTTAGCATAGATGAGTTCAATAGTTTAACCTGCTAGAATATCAGTTATGAGTAGAGATGTAGAATTAACATATTGAATCATGATCTCAATAATCTGCATGTTTAACTTTCTAATTTTCTACAAGAGCCGTGCTTGTTAAGTTGTTAGCCATAGTACGAGAATATGTTGATTATATTATTAAAAAATTGTGTTTGGGATACTCTATTATCTATGTAAACGCCTGAATAAATCGATCCACGAACCCTTGAGATTTTTTTTTGATTTTCAACTTTGATTGGTTTGAATATACTTTTATTGCTTTTATGGCTTTGTTCGTTTACATAATTCCAGTGACAAGCAAAAAATTATTTTACTTTGTTCTAGATTAATTCTACTCCATTGGACTTACAATGTAACCTTCCAGTCTTTAGGTGGATTCAACGGATTCAATCTTTTACTACTTGTAAAAAATATTTTAGGGTAAAAGAATAATGCAGGTGGCCATTAAAAAAAATCATGATTAATCATTTTTTCTTTCTACTATGCATTGTGAACATAGCGTGTCATCATGTATTTCTCTGACCCGCACATTGGTTGTGACCGAAACACATCCCAAAAGTATTTACTAAATATTTTTCTTTTAGCTTTGGTTGACATTTTAACTTCCATCAATATTCTTGTGAATTCTTAACAAATAGGCCATAAAAATGAGGTTCAATCGGTAGATGGATAATTATGTTTAGTTCGATATCATGATTTTTACCGTATACGCTTTGATATTTTGTAAAATTATATCTTAATGTATTGTGTTTTTTGCTTCTACTTATAGGCATGCTGAAAAGGAGTGAAACATCTTCTAGGTCAATGATTGCGTTTTATAAGGATATGACTATGTCGTTAGATCAACCAGGTTACTACTAGAAAAACTTGGGTGATAGTTATACCTTTACATTTTGCTGATTTTGAGAGAATAATTAGTATCGAAAGACCATTTTATACTGAAATAAAAGATCACATGTCAACATTTTTTACTCGTTTTCCTCAAGTAATTTAGCCAAAAACATACTTATTCAGTCATATGATAAATAAATTTTAATTATCTCTAAAAAATTATCATTTTGAATAACAACCCTTCAAAAAAATTTGTTAGAAATCGCTTTTGTAATATTGAATAGTCCCTAAAGCTATTTTGCCAATAATATTCTGTTAAAATCTTCAATAACTCGAAAATTAATTCCTCCATCCGTGATATCTAAACACAAAATTTCGAAGTCAATCAATACATGAAACATTTTCCTATATCCTAAATTAAAATAATAAAATTACATTTACTTTCCATGTTTATTCAAAAAAAATCCTTAAGTTTTACATATATTTTTTTTAAAATTACATACTTTTAATTTCCATAAACTGTAGTTAAAATGTAAATTGAACATCCGTGGATTTTATGAAATTAAACCAAAAATAAATATTTCATTTGATTTTAATTTTTGTCAACAAATTTCATTTGATTTTCCTTAAATAATATGCATGAATAGAACGATATTTCCACTTAAAGTTACGTCTCAAATAAATCAAATTATGTAGGGGGATGAACCTTCTCAGTTATCATTTGTATTCTACACTAAAAGTTCATGAAATGAAAGTAAATATAGTCAAAAATAATGATTGATAACATGATACACTCTCTACATAATTTTTTTTAGATTTTCTTTTCTAATTTGATAAACATGATAAAAACATTCATAAGTTGATAATCTTTTGAGTAGTAAATTTAGGTAAAATAATATTCTGATGAACACGTATCATCTTGTGGTTATTTTTAGTTGAGAATCTAATGGAATAAAAAGAAAGTAAGGAAATGGACGATAAACAATTAAACAAACAGAATAAAAAAGCAGAACAATTGTCCAAAGTTAAATGCCAACTAGGTAACAGTAAGAAAGAAAAGAAACAAAAAGGAAAGAAACCAAATCTGTTGGTTTAGTTTGGTTTGGTTTAGTTAACTTCAAAATCAAAAACAAATAAAAAAGGAAAATTAAAAACGAGGGACGTGTGAAGAAGCAAAGGCTAAGATACTTTTTTGGTTGGACGTGGGACATAACCATTTGTTAAACTTCCCAAAGTAAAAAAATATTAACTTGCCAACTTGCTTTCTCTTCTTCTTCAACATTTTTACGCATATAACGTGTATTAGATCACACATTTAATATTTAAATTTATATACTTTTGTTGTTATTCGTTGATTTAGGCTAAGCTATTCAATTTTGTTCTTTGGAAACTGTTCTTATGACTGACCTTTTTTTTAACTGCCCTCTTCATGACCATTTGCTTTCTTTCTTTATTTTTTTTTATCATAAATTTTAATATATTGAGTGTTTTTTGGTTATATGGTAAATTACACATTGCCCTCTCCTCCTAATAATCCTTTTTTCTGTTCCCATTTGTGTTTTGTTTGTGCTTAGAGCTTCCTGTGTTCCTTCTTCTCTCTACAACAAAGCGGTAGGGTCTCTTCTCTTCCTCAATCGATTTCCCCGTTTTTGTTATTTGAATCGATTTCAAGCAGAATCTCACCCCAAAGTTTTGTTTTTAAACTGTTTTGAGAGTTTTTCTCATCCCAAAGGGAGTTTTTCTCATCCCAAAGGTTGTTTAGATCGATTATGTTTTCAAGCTCTTGTTTTTTTTTTTGGGTTTTTGATTTTGTTTTTCTGGGTTTTATTGTTTTTTCAAAGCTCGATCGAAATCGGTTGGTGGGTTTCATTCATTGTAGCTTTATTATATTTTGAAAATTTTCTGGGACTAATCATTCAGAATTCAGCAGAATCTCTGTTGCGGTGAAAATCGATTGTTTAAAGTTGGTTCCTTTAGATGAGTTTTTATGGTCTTAGTCATGGCATTTGAATGGATCTTTATGAACTTGTTTGTTTGTTTATTTGGATAGAAAGCTCGCTTCTTTACGTTTATTGAGATATGATGATCTTTATGATTTTGTCTTTTGAGGTTGTGAATTGTTTATCTGACGACAATGCTTTATCTTCAAGCTGTGGATATCTTTCCTTTTCCTTTGCCTTTACCTTGCTGTTTTGTTATGTTTGCTTGATATTGGGACTTTGTGATACTTAAACTTCTTTGGTCGTTGATTTGTGAAACTCAATAGGTTGTTAGTTGATATGTCAGGGACGCCATATTACTGATATGAAAATTCTCTTATTTTTTGATGCCATTGTGGTGGTAGTAGAGTAAAATGTCTTCACTCGTTTTAATTATATCATTCAGCGCAAGGTTGTTGTGTGGTGCTAGCATCTATTTGTTCCTCCTTTTCATTTGCAGTGGTGTGTCATATTGATAGATAATTTAGCGTCTGTAAAGGCAAAGTTGAAGTTTTTCTTGTGTTTGTTAATGGCGGTATCATATGAATTGTCTTTTGCATCTGCCTCTCACTGTGTCATCTGTTTGTTGCTAAAGCATTTGCCTTTTACTTGGACAACTCATCTCTGATTCAGTGAGCTTTTGCCCCTTGTGATCTTCTAGGTGAAGCGATTATATGATTGTATATACAATTCTTAGGGTGCCATTTATTACTAAAGTTTCGATTGACTGTGTTTATGTGTTCCTTTTCACAGTTAAAATTTTCATGTCATAATCATATAGAAGCCGTCTTCTTTGTTACTGAATGATTTACTGTCTTTGTTCTTTTGCAGTCTCTCCATTAGGCACATTGTTGAGGAGCAAGAAAAGTCTTGTGAGTCCTCTTCTCCCAAGTGTAACTGTGGTTAAAGTTTAGCCGAGATGCAGGGAGATAGGGCCAGTCTCGGCTATTTATCAGAGGCCTTGAACTTTGAGCATGGTTCTACCTCGAGTAATGGCGTGATAGATCACTGGGAGAATATTCACAGTCTTGGTGATAATGACTTGCAGGATTACATGATTGCAAATTCTGAATCAAATGCGTCACTTGCAAACTCAGTTTATCGCGAGCAACATGATTTACATAGGTTTAGCACTGGTGAGGCCAGCTCTAGCGGCACGAAGAATGACGCTTCCAGTCACAATGAGCAACGAAGAAATGAAATAATTGATTTAGATCCAGACTTTGAACAACCATCTGGGGCCAATCAACCTGTTCAGAATGTCAATCTGAATGCAGAATATATTGAACTTGACGAGGATATTAGTCCAGTTAGGGATCGGTCTGGCTTCTTTGAAGCTAACGGACCAGGGACCAGGGTTTCACAACCTGGCAGACAGTTCGAAGAGAGTAGTGTTAGAACAGATTCTTCTGTAGAGGGGCGTCGTGCATCCTGCAAGAGAAAGGCTCTTGAAGGCAGTATTGGTCAATCTTCTTCAGGTGGTTATCATAATTTCCATCATGGAGAAAGCAGTTCGTGGAACCCAGCTTCTACGGATTATAGGCCAGGAAATGGTATAAACATATCTGGCTCACTTGACCCTGGTCCAAGAGGACAGGTCTCTGGTACTGTTCCAAATTTTTCTGTTTCTGCAATTGCAGAGAGCTCCAGTAGAAATACATGTGTCAGGAGTATTCCCTCAGATCAGCAAGAAACTGTAAACCCAGCTGCCTTTTCTGCAGGAACTGTTGTCAGACGACCTGTTGCTCCATCGCAGTTGAACTTATCAAGACATGTACCCGCAGATCAACAACATTTGTTGGAGTTGAGACATGGACAATCTTTAGGAAATGTCTTTTCTCGGAACCCAAATCCTCCTGCTATGAGCATACCACCTGTTTCAAGGAATATGCTACCACCATTTCAGTGGACTGAGAGCTCACTAGCGGGTGGATCATCAAACTTTACAGCGCCCCCTGAGAGAAATCTTCATCTAGATGAAGCCAGATCAAGAAGCATACCAGGGAGTATTCTAGAGAATCCCTTGTTTGCTCCAGCTCCTGAACACAGGAATTTATCCCAAAGTCAGAGTAGCAGAACTGCAACAAGTGGAAACCTGAATATTGCATCATCATCAGTGTCCAGGACAAGCTCAACCACAGGTGTGCAACCACCATCTTCTAATCTAGCGTGGACTCCTTACCAGAATTTACCGCATCACCAAAGAAGAAGATCGGAACTTGTCCGTAGGTCCTTGATATCTTCCCTTGCTGTAGATGCTACAAACCAGAGGTCTGGTGATCATCATCCAACACTTCGTTCGTTGGCCCCTCCTGCCTCTCCGGATGGGCTTGTGCTTCAGCCTGGTGGTGATAATAGTCAAATGCATAATCGGGCTTACTCGAGAGCAGGTCCATGGCTTGATAGACAAGGGGATAGTGTGGTCGGGGCTCCTCATTCTTTTCGGGTCTTGGCAGCTGCAAGCAGAGGAAGAAGCAGACTTATGGTGTCCCAGGTCAGTTCATACAAGTTCTATTGCCATGAGGCGTTTAACTTGGATGGTCTTTTTTAGCTTCGTTTGCAAATATATACCTTTTCTTCAGCAACCACTCAAAAAGAACTGACAATGAGCTTCTCGTTGGACAGATGCAAAATATTTTGGATGTCATGCGTAGGGATCCAAATCATAACTTGCGTCTTGAGGTTTGTGTCTCCTTATGCTTAGTAGAATAAACAGCTAAGACTATTACAAAGTTCCCTAAAATTTAAACTGGATTTGTCTTCTCTCTGTTTCTATTACCTTCTAGATGAACTAACCTAATAGCCGGGAACTTAAAAATTATCTAAATGGCTGTTTGTCCAGGACGTTATGCTTCTAAATCAGTCAGCGCTATTTGATGGAGCTGCTGGTATGCATGACCGTTATAGAGACATGCGACTTGATGTAGATAACATGTCATATGAGGTAAAAGAAAATCCTAACGAACCAGAAAATCTATGTCGAGGTTATGTAACATCGTAAAAACCTCACTCCTTCGGTTCTTAAACTTTAGGAATTGTTGGCTCTAGAAGAGCGGATTGGAGATGTTTGTACGGGTGTAAACGAAGAAACCATATCAAACCGGTTGAAGCAGCGAAAATACAAAAGCGACACAAAATCTCCACAAGATGCAGAACCATGCTGTATTTGTCAGGTAAAATATGTGTTGTTGCTGCAGCAATCATAATAACAAGAAAGATTACATTTTTTTCGGTCTGAGTATGAATGGTTAAACTTGGTGCAGGAGGAATACACTGAAGGAGAAGACATGGGGACGTTAGAATGTGGGCATGAGTTCCATAGCCAATGCATAAAAGAATGGCTGAAACAGAAGAATCTTTGCCCAATTTGCAAGACGACAGGCTTGAACACAGCGAAGAAGCGGAAAATAGGATGAATGAGAATTCAAAAGAGCTTCTTCTTTTTGTATTTGTATTTTAAAATTCAGCTTGTGAACAAAACATGAAGAAACAAAAGACACCCTCAAGCTCCCACCATTGCAGAGCCTCTCATCGGAATGCCACAACAGGCAAGTTGATCCCTATTTTGTTTGTTCTAATATAGTTTGTTTTTATTTATAATCTGAGTATGCAAGATGATTTGAGGATCATGATTTGGCTGGTACAAAGGTTTGTGATTTAAGGGAAATATGTAGGGTGATAGGGAATATTGGGAGAATGAAATTTTTATTCCGTTTCTGGATTGGTTTGGATAATTTAATTTAATCACTGTCAATTAATTTTTATGATACCATTGAAAGAAGCAAGAAGTTGAGTCAGCCTTTTTTTTTTTTTTTGAGGTGATTATATTGAAAGGCCATATTTTCTTGTCATAGTGACTCTTTTACTCACTCTAGTCAAACGATTAGCTATATTAAGAACATGAAAAATAAATAGACCTTTTGCTTCAGAAACAAACTTGCTTTGCATAGCCTTGAAGACCTCCAACATTTGAAACAATAAGCGAATCTCGTATAATCCATCCTCCTTGAATCTCCTTTGTATGTGATTAATACAATGCATCATACCGCGGAAAGACTTCAGACGTAATTGTAGTTGATTGATGATGCCACTGTGTTAAGTACTACATGTTTAGATTTATATACTCTTAGTTTGTTGAGTATTAAGATGATTTGGATAACTGTATTCACTGAGTCTTTGTGGTCACATGTACCCCACTGAATTTTATTCGCAGGAGGAACAAAAGTATGCGGTAGATTTTAAATGCCTCTTGGCAGTTTAATGTGTTTTATTTTCTAAAAAAAGTTTCCAATTTCTGTCTTTTTCCGTATTATTGTATTAATTTTCGTTGTACTTTGTTACAAAACTTATTTTGTTGCAGGACGTATTCATATTTACTTAACCGTTATACTATTCAACATTTTTAATCTTCTCTAAATAATTTAACCGGTTATGCAAATATACCATGGTACTTGCATTTCCAGATTGGTCTTTGTCTGGGCAGGTTTCAGAATGTAGAGAATTTTAAGAAATATATTTTTTACATACCATTTTTCAAAAATACTAAGTTTTAAAATATTTTTGGTTGATTCAGAATTTTAAGATGTATATTTTATGGATAACAAATCTCACAAGTTTGCTGAAAATCGAACTAGTCGAAAAAATTTTGGTGTTGGAAATTCTTTAATTTATCATCTGTCTATACATTTTGTCATCTAAAAATTTCAAAATTTTCTGTTCTTAACTGAATACAAAATTTATTCATATTAAAAAATTATTATTTCATAATTTTGTTTTATAAATTATCCATGTTTCTGATTGTTTTGCTCTCTTCAAAGCGTATTTCACAATCAACAATGAATAAAGACTTAGAGTTGCATTTGTAGGGAGATTTATAGTTTGATCCCATTCCGCTTCTTTATTCGATAACCCATGGACAGTCAATTGTGCATAGTGTTGAGCGTGTTCAAGACTTCATCATTTAGTATAATAAGTATTAGCTATGTATAATTGAAGCGATGCCAACAACGATAACTGTAACGATTACATGATTGCAACTCTTCCTATAAACAGTAAGTAGTTATTTTGTTTGTGTTTGTCAATTTGTATATATATTTATTTTTAAATCAATATTAAGTATGAGTTTTCAGTTAATCAAATCAAATGATAACTTAAGAAAAGAAAAGCAACTCCGAGAGAAGAGAGATCACAAGTTGTTAAAAACAAGTAAAATTTATTGTTGTATGATTGTAAGAACAGAATAAGTTTGCAACGCCAAATTTCAACATGGTAACAAAGATTGGTGACACAACAATTCAGTAAATCATTCCAATCTTCAATTGAGAATCATATGGTTTTTGGAAGATCAAGATGAAAACGATCTTAAAGACGAGAAACATATGACCTGTCACTGAAGATGAATCGATACAAATGTATTGTTAGAAGATTTAGAAGAAGTGATCAAAGAAAGAGAAGACAATATCATGAAAGACATGATGATACTTCAAATTCTTTAAATAGCAGTCTCATACAAAATATTTCCAATAGTTGCTCCTGCAGCAAGTTCAGAAGAAGCTTGGAACGCATTGGAAATAGAGTTTCAAGGAAGTTCTCAAGCGAGAATAATTAATCTTCAGACATTAAGAAGAGAGTATGAAAATCTGAAGATGGGAAAGAGTGGAAGCATTACTGATTTCAAAACAAAGTTAGTTAATATAAGTATCAACTAAGAGTTCACGGTGAAGGAAAATGTATTACTAATTAGTGAAAAAGATTCTAATTTCATTACCAGAAAGGTTTGAAAGCATAGTCACTGTTTTTGAACACATAAAGGACCTTTCAGTCTTGTCAATGACTGAATTAATAGGTACCTTAAAGGTGTATGAGAAGCGCTTAAGTCTCCTAGAGGAGCATATCAATGAGGGTGCGTTCTATGAAGAAAAGATTGATTCAAAAGAAGGAAAGAAACACCATGGGAAGACCAAGATATGGTGTAGCTTATGTAAAAAGGAAAATAAAAATGAGGTAGATTGTTGGAAGAAGAAGAACAGAGGCAACTCGCAAATGAGTACAAAAAACGAGAGAATTTGATATGTGTGTGACAAACCGGAACACATAGCCAAAGACTGCAGACTCAATAGAAGTGAGAAAGCACATTTGAGTCCTGAATAGACAGAGGAAGAAAATGAAGATAACCGTCATATGCTCTTCAGTGCAGTAGAGAAGAAGAATCTTTTAAAAGTTTGTGCACTTGGCTTATAGACAGCGAATGCAAAAATCATGTCTAACGATGCAAGATACTTTGAACACATTGGATCGTAGTAAGAGAATCATGATAAGAGTGGGAAATGGCCAATAGGTTGTATCAGAGGGCAAAGGAGACATACAAGTGTGTAAAAACAAAGGGGCCCACATCATCAGAGATGCTCTTATGGTACCTAAACTTGCGAGAAATATTATTAGTGTCTCGTAAATGATATCAAATGGATATCATGTTGCATTTTAAGACAACAAATGCAAGATTCAAGATACAAATTGAAGGAAAATACTTGGAATTCAGATAAAGAACAAGAGTTTTCCAATAAGATGGAAGAAGTCAAGTGGAGATGCTTATGTGGCATTTAAAGAAAAGGAAGAGAAGACTAACCTTTGGCATATACAACTTGGTCATGTCAATCATGACAAGATAGAGGCAATCTAAAGGCAGAAGGTAGTAAAAGATCTTCCTAAGTTTTGTATGGTTAAAAGTGTATGCAAGTCATATGAGGTGGGAAAACAATCAAGGAGGAGTTTTCCGAGAAGTTCTCAGAGCAAGACAAGTAATATATTAGAACTCATACACTCGGACGTGTGTGATTCAATGCAAACCGAATCAACAAATAGAAGACAATATTTCTTAACATTCATTGATGATACTCAAGGATGGTATGAGTGTATTTCATGAAAAGCAAGAGTGAAGTACTTTCAAAATTCAAGATATTCAAACCCTATGCGGAGAATCAATTCGAAAATCGAATTAAGGGGCTTAGAACATATGGTGGTGTCAAATACATATCAAGAGAATTCATTAAGATATGTCAAGAGAGTAGTATACATCACGAAGTAACAGCACCGTACTCTCCACAATAGAAAATTGTTATAGAAAGGAAAAATCGTACGCTTATGGAGATGGATTGATCAATGCTCAAAGATAAGGGGTTACCAAACCGTTTTTGGGTAGAGGCCATCATAACATCAGCCTACTTGCAGAATATGTTACCGTCTAAATCATTAAAGAAAGGAATGACTCTGTTAGAAGTATGGAGTGGAAAGAAATAAATTGTAAATCACTTGAAGACATTCGGCTGTGTGTACTATGTACACATTCCTGATGAAAAGAGAAGGAAGCTGGATGATAAAGCAAAATAAGGGATATTCATTGGCTACAACAGTGAATCAAAAGGGTTCAGAGTGTATTTACTCAACGAAGACAAGGTTGAAGTGTCAAAAATGTAATTTTTGATGAAGAAAAAACATGGAATTGGGAAAAGAACGAAGCAAAAAAGATAATGATCTCACAACTTGAGATCAAAATGACGGGTAATCAAAGAACCCGAGAAGCATGCATTAATATAGATACTCAAGCCGAAGAGGAGAATCATTTGTTCGTCGAAGAGGATTTAGATCGATCAGTGATCTAATGCAACAAACAAATGAAGTTGTAGAGACTGCAAAGATGACACATATACAAGAGATGTGTCTTATGATGACTGAAGAACCATAAGCAGGAGGCAATGAATAACTCAAAGTGGGTGGAATCCATGAGAGAAGAATTACGAATGATAGAGAAGAATAAGACTTGGGAAATCGTGAAGAGACCAAGTAACAAAAATGTTAAAGCATTAAATGGATATTCCTGTTAAAAACTAATGCAACTGAAGAATCAATCAAGCATAAGGAGAGATTGGTGACTAGAGGGTTCACACAAGAGTATGGTATAGACTATCTTGAAACTTTTGTTCATGTTTCAAGATATGACATCATAAGAATGTTAATGGCAGTTGCTGCAAAAAACTAGTAGATGCTGTTTCAAATGGACGTGAAATCAGTATTAATGAATGAAGATCTGGAAGAGGAGATATATATATTAAACAACCACCGGGATTTGTAGAAGAAGAAGAATAAGAAAATGTTCTCAGACTTTATAAAGTGCTCTATGGACTCAAACAAGCACATAGAGCATGATATATGTGCATTGACGGTTATTTCATGAGGAATGGATTTGAGAGAAGCATCAATGATACGGAGCTCTATGTGAAAAAGACACCAGAAGATATTGTGGTGGTTAGGTTGTATATTGATGACATCATAATCACCGAGAGCAATATGAAAAAGATTGATATGTTTAAAAAGGAGATGAAAAACAAGATTGAGATTACTGATTTGGATGAACTCATTTACTTTCTTGGCATGGAAATCATACAAAGTGAAGAAGGTACATTTCTTACTAAACAAGTTTGGAATGCAGGACTGCAAAAGCGTTTCAACTCCTTTGACTCCTCACGGCAAGACAGAGAATAGGAAAATTATGAAGATGTTACAAAGTACAAAAGCATAATTGCAGGTATTTTGTATCTTTGTGCTTCTAGACGTGACATCATGTATGCGAGTTCTTAATTATCTCTCTACGTGACATCACCACTAAAACAACACCTTCAAGAAGTCAAGCGTGTTCTTAAATATATTAAATGTACTTTGACATATGGTGTTAAGTTCAAGCAAGTAGAAGAACCAAGAGTTGGTGGGATTCTCAGACAGTGATTGGAGAGGATCAGTGAAAATAGGAAATTTTTAATGTGTACGCTTTTATGCTTGGTTCAGGCGCATTATGTTGGAACTCTAGCAAGAAGAAGATTGTAACTCAATCAAAAGTCGAGGCTGCATACATTGCGGTTTGCTATGCATAAAATCAAGCAATTTGGTTGCAGAGACTTTTAAAAGAGATTGGTTTTGAATCAGAAAATGGCATGAATATTTTTTGTAGCATATTGACATCAAGAACCATTTTTTTTTTTCAAAAAGCAGAACAAAACAATAATATCAAGCTTGACTACTGTTTAGATGAAATTCAAGTTTCAGATATTCTAACAAAGCCACTTGATACAAAAAGATTTGTAGTTCTACGTGAAGAACTTGGTGTGATGATGAAGCCATGATCAAGGAGGAGTGTTGAGCGTGATCAAGACTTCATCATTTAGTATAATAAGTATTAACTATTTATAAATCGAAGTGATGCAAACAACGTTAACTGTAACGGTTACATGATCACATATCTTCGTATAAACCGTTAATAGTTATGTGTGTTTATATTATTGAATTTGTATATATACTTATCTTCAAATCAATAATAAGTATGAGTTTTATTTAATCAAATATAACAATAACTTAACAAAAGAAAAGCAAAACTCCGAGAGAAAATAGATCACAAGTTGTCAAAAACAGAGTCAAATCTGTTGTTGCCCACCAGTTTAACACATAGCAAGACAAGATTGAATGAGTACTTTGGTGTAGCTTGTGAGAACCAGATGCCTTTTTCCCATTCACATGTTGGTTGATCTTGTTGATGAGGTTCCAAGTTTCTCAAAATGAGAATTTCTTCTTAAAATCTGTTCTCTACTTCCATAGCTTAACATCCTCTTCATCATTCTTCATCTTTTCTTTGGTTTTACCTATCTATACTTCAATTGTGTCCAATATCTCCACATGGTGTCCTCTAGTCCTATGATTTTGTAAAACTTCTTTAACCAGAAGTTGGTAATACACATTAGAACATACATAATCAATTGCAGCCCTCCTGCATATGATAAAAACCTACTCGTTCATTTTCTGATTATTGCTCGTATCTTCTCAATCACAGGGAGGTAGTGCTAGGCTGTCATCGATTTAGTCATCAATGGTTATCCCTGATAACAAATTGACAGTTAATCTGATTCAAACGGGAAGTTTGTTTGAATAGTTTCTTGCCTAGACTGAGGAATCCCTGCCATATACAATGTTGATTTCTCTCCATACTAATATTTAGGCTTGAGCAATTCACAAACTAATAAAAAAAGATAACTCCCTCTATTGATATTTTTATTTCTTCAGCAAAGATCATAAGATCATTAATACAAAACAAATGCATTAGATGTAGATTATGGCATCAAAGGTGATATTCAAACCGGACTTCTACCACAGCTTTGTTAATCAAATAAGAAAGAACATTCATACATATCACAAACATGTAAGATGAGAGAGCACCTCCTGTTAGAGAACTCTTTTCACTACAAAATCCCATGAGTTTACTGTTTACTTGTACAAAAAAACCTTTTTTATGGCTTTAACCGTATTAAGCAAGAAATACCATTGTAAAAGCATTTTTGATGTCTATTTTCATGGCACATAGGGGGTGATATCTCTCCCTCATGGTAATTCTTCACCAATTCAAATACCAGGAGAACATTCTCCATTATTAGTCGATCTTTGAAAAAAAGGATTGGTTAGGAGAGATGATTTTCAGAAGCAATTCCTTTGACCGATTTACGAGATTTTTTTAGACCACTTTGTACAAAATATTGTAGTAAGAAATGGGTATGTAGTCTTTCATGACCTTTGCATTCTTATTATTCATGGCTCATAGCCAACATAAATGAAAACCAAAATTTTGAGAATGATCATTAAATGCAAAAAAAGTTTTGTAAGGAACTCTAAATGTAGATATTTTTCATCCCACAATCTATGAATTGAGGATCCCCATAATGGAAAGGCAGAGAATCTTATAGTTTCAAAGCCCTGCCAAAAACCCTCCAGAGCTACCTTCAACCAGCTACCACAAAGGAAGAGCCGCCGCAGCCACCTAGAAGCAAGAAGAAGTAGATCTGACCCACACTGGAGTAAGAAAAGAAACAGTCAAGAAAAACATATCACATCTGAATAAAAATTTCATGATAAGTTCTGAACTCTCATATCTAGGTACATCCTAAAGCGGATTGTCATTTAGAATTGTGGTGTAAAAGTTATAATTATTTTTCCAATATATAACTTTTTAAATATAAAATATGTAGATAACCTATTTCAATAGTGTTTTCTTGTCGATCCAAAAAGAGCAAGAAACCAGTCTATGGATCATTCGAAATATCTCGTTGTTAGCTTTCCAAATTATATATAGGATCTGTAATCCAAAGTTTATCATGATCATGATTTCCGTTTCTTTCTGTCCAAATTTAATATATGAAAATTATCGGTTTAAATACCTTGGGAACCGTAATATGGAAACTTAAATTTTATTTATGAAATTTTTTATTTTAAAGTTATAATAATGAAAAAACCAACTAAGAAAAATTTACTTTTTAAATAAACGGAATTCTGAAAATGTTAATTTCGTATGACAGATTTGGGTTGGCTTTGATGCTAGATCACTTTCGTTAATGAGAAAAATGTGAGGCAAAACTTGTAGATCTATAAATTGTATTTTACTTAGCTTTGTATGTGTTTGTATAATCTAGAAGTTAGAGATTAAGTAATAATTAAAAATGATAATGAATGTTGATTAATAACTGATGCATGCATTGTTGATTTGTGTTAGCCTAGGCATGCTAGAGTGCTGATCTGCCTATGGGCATTGCGGCCATAGACGAGTTGATTGTTGGTTGTTCACAAAGGACATTTTGTGAAACAGAACCATAGTTGGACTTCAAACATAGAAAGTATAAGCAATACATGGACTAAAAGATCTATCAATTTGTGTCTGACAAGGGTAAGCTACTATCCATAGGGTGGGAGCAGCTGGCCCTGTAATTTACTTAATTTAAAATTTTAATTTATGATTTTATCTATTTTAATTAAAAATTGTATTTATGCCTCATAGTTTTTTTTAATACTGACCAAACTAAACATATTAAATTAAAGCTCAAAACAACTTTTTCAACAAAACCTAAACATTGAAATGATATAGAAAATCTGATAATCCATAAGCCCATACATTAATTTGTTGCTTCTATTATTAAATCACTATACTTTTTTGATATTCCCATTTGATAACCAAATCACTTAATCTCTAGTTCTTATTATTAATTAGTAACATCTTCTCTCTATAATAATTATTATTTGTACAATGATACACATTTTTTAGCATAAATATTGTATTTTTGTTCTGAAAATTATTACTTTAATTAATTTTTATTTAAATATATGATGTTGGTTGTTACTGTCAGTTTGTATTTAGTTTATGTAGATGTGAGGATATCAATTTGGTTTTTAGTGATTGTAAAATAATAGTTAAATGTAGAATATATGTATGTATTGTGTTTTTGGTTTTAGTATAACATCGTTTTTAAAGATTTTTATATAAATTAATATATATTCTCTTTTTTCTCCTTTAATGAAAATAATTTCTAGATCATCTGCTGGTGGCTGGTGGAAAACCAAATTTATAATTTTGTGGTTTCTATAGAGTTGAGACTTGTTTGTTAGGTTACTATAAAATTGTAAATGCATATTAATAATTGTTGCATGTTTAATCATTTGGTTTTTTTTGTCAATATATCATATTGGCTTTAATATTTTTTTTAAACATTGTGGAGTGCTGGATTCAAACCTCAAACATATATCATGAATTTCCGAAATGACCACCATTTTACCATATGATTCTGACTAATCATTAGGTAAATAGACGATTATATAATTTTTAATACTTCTTATAGATTATGAGAAGTAATTATAGTTTTACCGTGTAATTTCTTATTCACTCTCTTTTTTTTTTTTTTTTTTTTTTCATATGTGTAGATTGAGAAGGTGTTACATGATGTTTTTTCTGCAAACAAAAATTATAGTTTTCTATTATTTAAAAAGTTGAAGAATTTTTTGTTATTTATATTTTGTAAGTTAAATTTTGGTTAAGACATTTGAAGTTTTTAGTTTGGCTTTTATTGCTAGGCGTGGAAATCTCGTTAAAATAAAATTCCAAGATTTCACTAAAGGGGGTTATGTGTTTAGCACGTGGTCAAACTTCTAAAAGTAATGTCGCGTAATGAAATGATGTTATCGAGAGTGTTTTTAAAGTTTTTTTTATTAACTTATTCTAGTATTTTAATATTTTTTAAAAAATTGTGGGATATTGGATTCAAACCCAAGATCTATGTCATGAATTTCAGAAGTGATTACTATTACGTCATATGATTTCAATGGTTGAAGTTTTAGTCAAGTACATTCGTTTTTAATAAAAAACAAATTTCCTTTTTAAAAATCAGTTAATTAAAAACCAACACTTCATTAAATATTAAAACTATTATATTAAGTTAACAAACAAAAGATAATCGAAATATATAGACTTTAGTACTATTAATCATTTAAGGCAATCTAATTAATTTCTTTACCACGTATCGTCTATGGAATTCGTCAAATCATATACGTCTCCTGCCTAACATTAGGTTTATAAACAACACATGTGTGAGTAATGTTGGCATGTCAATGGATACCAACCTTCGTGATACGATTATGACCATGACAATATTGAAATTTTAATAATAAAACAATTTCAAGGCATAAACTCGTGACAACAAAAAAATGTTAGATAATTTTAAATAAAATTTGTATATTTTCTAATAGATAGATTAGTACAATAATAATTAAATTTTATAATATAAAAATCAAATATTGTGTTAATGTTAAGATTATGATGAAAAAATCATATTAGGAATGAGAATAAGGGGCAGCTTATTTTCATATAAATATTAAATTTATGGAGAGATTTTTTATAGAGATTTAGAGAGAATTGATTTAGTTTCTTGGTGAGATTTTCTAAATCAATAAACAAAAGTGTGTTATTTAAAATCTAGATTTTTCGCACAAACAACTTTTCCAAGTTTTTGAAGCTAAATATTAATGTTGATCACTAAACACAAAACAAAAGATGTGTATTTTGTGTTGGATCCAAGAGAAGCCACTTTCACGGATCTCGTATGTCTTTTCTTCTCTTCGGAAATCGGGAATAAAAGGTTTTTTGATTCTTCTAAAAAGATGCGTAAGGATGATTTTTACAGATTTCGGCGACGGTGGATCATCTTTGTATCCATTATTATTCAGAAACTCATGATTCTTCTAAAGAAACCTCTCTACTTTATGGGATTTTCTCTTTCTTTGTTGGTTCAACGTTCTTTTTTGCAATTGTGGCTTTTTTAAGACACTCCCAAATCTTTTAAAAGGTCAGATTTTACTTTGGATTTTCTTGTTTTAAACTAATTGGTGAAAGTTAAGTTAATTACTACGAATTTTTCTTCACAAAGGATCACGAGTTTATAAGTTGTTCCAAAGGGGTTTCCTGTTTTATCAAATATATCCTAATAAATTTCATTGTTGAAACTACATTCGAGAGTTTACCTACAATTAAACGCAACTAGGACCTGAAGTGTTTTGCAACGAGCCATCGACTAAAATTTAAGTAAAAAAAAAAGCTGAATTTGTCTAACCAATATTAACTTAGTGTACAATTTTTGTGCAAAATTCACTTTGTAAATATTGTGACCATAAGTTTTAATTTTCTTTTTTGTTAAAGGAAATATAATGTGGCCGGAAAAAACATCGGCGACATTTGCATCTGTAATCGGAAACCTAGACCAACCAGTAGAGTTAGACCGGAGAATAGAGAAAGGAAATAAAAGATACCAAACAATGTTTTCAATTATGACTTCTAAGCTTTCTTAAGAGAACACAAACTTTGTCAGATCATCGAAAGATTTTAATAATAATCTCTCTTCTTTTCACTAAGTATCACTTACCTTAATATTTTTTTAAAAAATACTTTCACTATCAAAAAAATTATAGGTTTCACATCAATCAGTAATAGTTTTGTTCTGTATCAGTAGGAAGTTGATTATACAATATATAAGGTAATGTTTTCTAGTAAATTAATAAAAGAGAATATCAACTGTCTAAAGGAAGGTAACAAGCAAGATTGTCGTTAGCGATGACTAGTCTAAAAGTGATTTAACAAGGGTTTATTTCTGCTAAATAATATGTGTTCAAAGTAATCTCCCAAACTATATATTTTGTTTAATTTGTAAGAACATCTAAAAAAATAAAAGTTCAAAAATAGACTAAAATAAGACCTAAAAAAGGGCAACAGATGCATACTGTCATGTTAATCTTTGAAGAGAGAGATTTATTATGTGTTAAGAATTTTTTTGTCAACTTAATCTAATATATTTAATATTTTGTTTAATATTGTAAATTGTTGTTTTTGAACTTTAAATATGTGATGAATCTTACAAGTGATCACAATTATAAGACATAATTTTCGTATGTATAATCACTATTTGTTAATTTTATTCGTGGAACAGATGGACTTATTGGGTTTCTACAGCTGTTGGAATGGTGAGGATGAATGCTTTCCCTTTTTTATATATTAAAAATGATAATACAATATTTAACTGAACTGGTCCAAATAGGCAAATACCACGTGACAACACTGTCTGATTTGAATATTTGATTTTTCCTTACCAAAATGAATTTGATTCCTAGTACTCGTGATATCTCTAATAGTAATAGACTAATCGTATTCACTTAATTGGCTAATCTTAAATCTTTTAACCCAAATTTATCCAAATTGATCAAAAATGTAGTTAAGCAATAATGACTTCCACGAAAATATTTGACTCGATTGGTCTATACATGTCTTTACTCTCAAAATTTATAATAATCTATACAATTTTGCTTTTAAATTTTTTTTCATAGGATATTAAATTTTTACTTGTATTAAGTATTGACGACAAAATTTACTTATACCGAAGATTTACAAACTTTTTGTATATATTTTTTTTCAAAGAGTGATACTTGTCTTTTTTCGTTTGTTAACGGAAGTGTAATACTTTTCTTCTTTGGTTTTCTTAGATTACTAGAAACAGAGGTCAATAGAGGTAATTGTTATAAAAGACACAAGCTCGGATCCGAACCTCATCGTCGTCAGTTTCAGAGGCACTGATCCTTTGGACACTGATGACTGGTGTACCGACTTGGATCTTTAATGGTAATTTTGTTTTCTTTTGTTTTAATATACTCTTTCTTTTGAGACACCGCTTCAATATACTCTCCAGACATAAATCTTTGTTACTTACATCAGTTCAGGTTGGAGTTTATTCGGTTAAGGTTCATTGATTGGTTCCTCTAATTACACCAATGTTGATTTTCAAAACAGGTATGAGTTTAAGAATGTGGGAAAAGTCCATGTAGGATTCATGAAAGCTTTAGGCCTTTTAAAAAAAGGATGCTCTAAAGAAGTAAATTTTGACCAAACCCAAAAAGAAACAACTCAATATGCATACTACACTATTAGGCATCACTTAAAAGATATTCTGGATCAAAAACCGGCATCCAAATTTATCTTGACCGGACATAGCCTAGGTGGAGCCTTAGCGATCCTATTTGAAGTTAATAAAACGGTGAGTATCATCAGATGACCGTTAGAGTTGAATTGTTCGTAGTTGTTATCTTGAATAAGTCCGGGAACTTCCTGTTTTGTAGGAGTTCTAGTAGCAGTAGAATAGGGAGGTTGTTAAAGTTGTAACAGCTCTATAAAATGAGCTAGTAGATGAGTAAATAAAATAAGACGAGAAAAACATTCTCAAAGCTTGTGTTCTCTTGAGTTCTAGATACAAAAACAACAAAGTGGTATCAGAGCAAACCTGGTAGAGAATTCATCTTTGAGAACTACAAAACACGGGAAACACTGAGTGAGAATAGAGAGATCAAACAGTGGGTGAGAGTTAAAATGAGTGAGAAAGAAGGGCTGATAATTCCTAAGTTTGATGGAGATTATGAGCATTGGGCAATGCTCATGGAGAATCTCCTCAGATCAAAGGAGTGGTGGGATTTGATTGAGTAAGGAATCCCAAGGTATGAAAGAAATGTGATCCTTACTGGACCACAAAGAACAGAGATTGCAGAGAAGACCATAATCGATCATAAGGTAAAGAATTACCTGTATGCTTCTCTTGACAAGACTATTTTAAAAACGATCTTGAAGAAAGACACGGCGAAGGAACTGTGGGAGTCGCTGAAAAGGAAGTACCAAGGCAATGAAAGAGTCCAAAGTGCACAGCTACAACGGCTGAGAAGAAACTTCGAGGTTCTCGAGATGACTATTGGGGAGACAGTCACCAACTACTTCTCTCGCGTGATGGAAGTTACAAATGACATGCGAAACCTAGGAGAAGAGGTTCCAGATTGCAAGGTGGTAGAAAAGATTCTGAGGACTCTAGTCGACAAATTCACATATGACGTATGTGCAATAGAGGAGTCAAATGACATCCGAGAGCTAACAGTGGATGGTCTTCAAATCTCCCTGATGGTACATGAACAGAAACTAAATAAACATTCTGGAGATGAACTCGCGTTGAGAAGTGAAGAAGCAGGAAGATATGGAGGAATGAGAGGAAGAGGCAGAAGCTCCCGTGGGAGAGGTAACTACCCAGGACGAGGACGAGGAAGGAGTAGCTACAATAAGGTACAAATTGAGTGTTTCAAATGCCACAAGAAGGGACACTACAGAGCTGAGTGTCCTGACTGGGAAAAGGAGCTAAACTATGTAGAAACAGAGGAGGAAATGCTACTCATGGCTCGAGTTGCAGCGGTCAAAGAGGAGAAGCATACTTGGTTCTTGGACTCAGGTTGCAGCAACCACATGTGTGGTCATAAGGAGTGGTTCACCGAGTTTGACAGCTCATTCCGCATAAGTGTAAGACTAGGAAATGATCGACGAATGACGGTAGAAGGAAGAGGTAGCATACGTCTTGAGATTGATGGGGTAATATCACTGATCACAAGTGTTCACTATGTTCCGAGGCTTAAAAATAACCTGCTGAGCGTGGGACAGTTGCAGCAGATAGGGCTGAAGATCACGATAGATGACGACATCTGTGAAATATGGAACAAGAAGCAGCGACGTGTGGCAATGCGTTCCATTATGTCACAGAACCGGATGTTTGCAGTGCTTGCGAATGTAAGACACGAAGTGGAAAAGTGCAAAACACTCTGTCTGCAAGTGGAAGAGAATGCAGATCACTTGTGGCATAAAAGACTCGGACACTTAAGCTACAGCGGAATGCAGTCTCTCATAAGAAAGCAAATGGTGAAAGGCTTACTATTGCTTGGCCACGAAGATGAAGGAACCACCTTATGCAAGATTTGCATGAGAGGAAAACAGAGTAGGAACAACATTCCAAAAAGGAGCGTTTGGAAAGCTTCTCGAGCTCTAGAATTGGTCCACAGTGACATTTGTGGACCAATATCCCCAATCTCAGAAAGTGGAAAGCGCTACTTGATAAACTTCATTGATGATTATAGTCGCAAGTGCTGGACGTTCTTTCTGTCTGAGAAATCTGAGGCTCTAAACGTATTCAAGATGTTCCGAGTAGAAGTAAAAAAGGAGCAATGAGTGAGCCTCACCTGTCTCAGAACTGACCGTGGGGGAGAATTCAACTCTGGTGAGTTTGAAGCATACTGCAAGGAAAATGGGATCAGGCGACAACTGACAACTGCCTATACTCCACACCAGAATGGCGTTGCAGAGAGGAAGAACATGAGCATCATGAACGCTACAAGGTGTATGCTGATAGGGATGTCAGTCCCGAGGAGATTCTGGCCAGAGGCAGTGCAATATGCAGTTCATATACTGAACCGATGTCCGTCTGCAGCAGTGGAAGATATGGCACCTCAGGAGAAATGGAGTAACATCAAACCATCTGTTGATCACCTTCGAGTCTTTGGGTGTATTGCATACGCAATGATACCTTCCGAGATACGAACTAAGTTGGATGAGAAAAGTATGAAATGTGTTCTATTCGGTGTAAGCAAAGAATCCAAAGCCTACCGCCTTTATAACCCAGAGACTAAGAAGGTGATAACCAGCCGTGATGTGAAGTTTGACGAGTATAAAAGTTGGAATTGGGAAGAGCCAACTCGAAAGATTGAACTCGTGTGGAATTAAGAGGAAGGGCGAGATAGGACAGTGGATGACACTGAAGATCAAGGTGAAGAAGAGATTATCCCAGAAGAAGAACAGAACAATGATCACACTGATATCGCAAGACCGTCTAATAGTAACTCAGAGGCGTAAGTAGTGTCAAGGAGAGCTAGACAAGCTCCTGTGTGGATGCGTGACTATGTGGTTGAAAATGCAGGCGTTATCATTACAGATGAAGGTTTTGAAAAGTGTTTCTGTGAACATACACTTTTTATCAAGAGACATAGGAGTGATGTGTTGTTAGTAAGCATCTATGTGGATGACTTTATCTACTCTGGAAACTCGGAGAAGATGATGACAAGCTTCAAAACATCAATGATGAGTGAATTCGCCATGACAGACCTTGGACTAATGAAGTTCTTTCTTGGAGTTGAAGTAGTTCAAGATGAGAAAGGTATCTTCATCAACCAAGAAAGATATGCTGAAGAGATATTAAAAAGATATGGCTTAGAGGAGTGCAACTCTGTGAAAAATTCGATGGTGCCGGGACAGAAATTGACGAAGTCTGGAGCTGGAGCTGAAATAGATTCAACAAGCTACAAGCAAATCATTGGGAGTCTTAGATACCTCACTGCGACAAGACCTGACTTAATGTTCTCAGTAAATTTATGCAGCAGATATATGGAGAATCCCACAGAACAACACATGGCGGCAGTCAAGCGAATTTTAAGATATGTACAAGGGACGAAGGAGCTTGGGGTTCGCTATGAGAAAGGAGGAGAAGAGGAGCTAGTTGGTTTTGTGGATAGTGATTACGCAGGGGATCTTGATAGAATAAGGAGCACATCTGGATATGTTTTTACTCTGGCATGAGGAGCAGTTTCCTGGGCATCAAAAAAACAGCTCATAGTGACATTGTCCACCACTGAAGCAGAGTTTGTTGCTGCTGCCTATGGAGCTTGTCAGGCGGTTTGGCAAAGAAACATTCTAGAGGAAATTGATTCTAAGCAACATGAAGGAACAACAGTGTTCTGTGATAACAGTTCTGCTATTAAGCTGTCAAGAAATCCAATTCTTCATGGAAGAAGTAAACACATCAGTGTGAGGTATCATTTCTTGCGACAGCTAGTCAGTGAGGGTGTGATTGATTTGCAGTATTGTTCCACACAAGAACAGGTGGCAAATATCATGACAAAAGCTCTGAAACTGGAGGTGTTCGAAAAACTCAGAAGGAAGATGGGAGTATGCAGCGTGAATGAAGAGTAAACTGAAATGCATTCTTTTCAGTTTAAGGGAGGGTATGAAGTTAATAAAACGGTGAGTATCATCAGATGACCGTTATAGTTGAATTGTTCTGTAGTTGTTATCTTGAATAAGTCCGAGAACTTCCTGTTTTGTAGGAGTTCTAGTTGCAGTAGAATAGGGAGGTTGTTAAAGTTGTAACAGCTCTATAAAATGAGCTAGTCGATGAGTAAATAAAATAAGACGAAAAAAACATTCTCAAAGGTTGTGTTCTCTTGAGTTCTAGATACAAAAACAACACTATTTACAGCCGTGTTGCTGATGCATGACGAAGACCAAATGCTAGACAAGCTCTAAGGAGTTTACACATTTGGGCAACCCCGCGTAAGAGACGAGGAATTTGGAAAGTTCATGAAAGATTCATTGAAGAAGTATGAGGTCATGTACGAAAGATACATTTATTGCAACGACATGTTTCCTAGGTTGCCTTTTGACGACAAGATACTTAAGTCCAAACACTTTGTGGCATGTCTTTAGTATGACAGTTTCTATAGAGGAAAGGTTAGTTAGAAATTATAATTTCTGAGCGTGCTTCTTTGAATTAGTTACTATTTAGAGATTTTTGGAAAAAGGTATTTTCTTATCTTATTCCACACTGTTCCTAAAGTTCTAATATGAAATTGTACCCTTGATCGAAACAAGCTTTATTTATTGGACGGGAGGAAAACTGGATGAGAAATTTATTTAAAAAATTAGAAAATGTTATATTAATTTATATATATTATGTTTTTTCAAATTTATTTAATAGTAAAAATCATGTAATATAATAGTGGTCATTTTTAAAATTCATCATACATGTGGATTAGAATTTAGCATCTGCAATATCAAAGAGGATATTAAAAGTATTAGGTTAAATTGATAAAAAAATTATTTAATAAAAATATAAAATATATTATGTAACAGTTTGAATATATAGTTTAACCATAAATGGGGAAAACGAGAATTCATGACTTGTTTCGCATAGATTCTCATTAACCCACTTCCTTTACTAATGAAATTTATCTTCAATGCTGTAATTATTATGTCCAGGTAGAGCAAGAGGAACCGAATAAAAACTACTTTAATATGTTATGGGCGGTACCCAAGCTTATGAACGCAATGTGGGAGTTGATAAGGAGTTTCATCATACCTTGTTGGAAAGGTGAAGAATATAGAGAAGGATGGTTCTTGAAGTGTTTTAGGGTTGTGGGATTATTTATTCCGTGTTACCTGCTCACACTCTTCATGATTATATAAATGTTACACTCTTGGGAAACTCACCGAACCTCAATTAAAATTTGGTTTGCATTATTAGAGTGAATAAAGCAAAAGAGAGGAGGAGACTGATCAAAGTAAGAAATACCTTAATAAAGACCTAAAAGGAGGCCTGAATAAAGGCCTAAAGGGAGGCCTGAATGAAGGCTTAAACGAGAGGCCCATAAAAAGACCTAAAGAAAAACATAGATGTGAGGCCCAAATGAAGGCCTACACAAACTTTCTAGAAGCACTTAGAAGATCCTTTGGTCATTAAGGCAAGAGATACAAGAGATATTACGCATATATCCATTTATGGAAAATTGATAATGTCTTCCTTTCTTGTATCTCTCATATCTGCCACTATAAATATTGTAACATATGCAAGAAATTACTCAAGAAAATATAATCATCCTTCACATACTCTTTTATTCTCTCTAATCTCATAATGTCATATTCTCTCTTAATTTATTTGTTAATTTCTCTTAATCTCTCACCAAACTCTTATGAAAATCTTATTTTACTTCTGCAAATTCCAACATTGTATCAGAGCATAAGATCAATATATGCTTCTTCTACTCCTTTCTTTAAAATTGATTTCAAAAGCTTTGCAAATTTTGTTTAAAAATCGTTTTAACCAGTGGGTAAAAGCAAACACCCATGGTTTCTTTGTGTTCTTCCATTGTTCTCATGAACCTTGGTTGAATAAGTGACAATGAAGATGAAGGAATGGTGGTAGAAATGAACAATTACAAGGGAGAGAAAGAAGAGAGTGGTTGCCTTTATCTTGTACCCATTGGTCTCTAAAGTGTATCCTTTTGGATATAAGACACTTAGAGAAGGGTTAGGCTTCTTCTTCTCTTCTCTTCTTCTCCCTAAACCACATCCCAAACTCTAAGTCACATTTTCAGATTTTAAAATTTGTCTTTAATTGTTAAATTTTCAAAAATATTTGTCTATTATCCATTAGACAATAAGCTTGAATTATTGGGTATTAGTGTCTTTCTTTCGAGAATGTAAAACACTCCAAGCCATAATCTGCTTAGATCTCCTTGGATAACAAACCACAAGTTCTTTTAAAACCTTGGAATTGTCTCCTTTCTTATGAAATGAGAGACACTTAAGTTCATTGTAGTTGTTGTTTAGACTTGTGGTTTATGTTGTTTTAAAATCTTGGAAAATGTTTCCTTTCTTGTGAAATGTGAAACATCTAACTCCATTGAAGTTTGATTAAATAAATTATTCTCTCCTCCACTTTAATGGTTTGTGAGCTTTGTCCCTAGTCTAGTTGATGTCTCTAGACAAAACTTGAGGGAGGGAAAGAATTCGAAAATGCTTCAGCCATTAAAGCACCAATCACTTGTTGATTCTTGGATGCTCTTGGCTGTTACAGCAACCGCAAAAGTCAAGAAAACAGAGCAAAACTATGTCCATAAGAAATCTTGAGCATTGGGGGAAGAGAACCAAGGAAGGCTTAACTCTTGTGAGTATTAGTATTAATGTCTTGATGAATCCAAATGTCCTCAATGATCTTTATAAGAAGAGGGAAGTGAACCTTGGCGGACTATGCATTACATTTAGGGCGTTGTTGAATCCAAAAGTCCTCTTCAAACCACTTAAGGGAAGATAACTTTGATCTTCTTTTCTCTTATGAGCATAAGAAGTCTTTATGAATCCAAAAGTCCTTAAGGAAGAACACTTAAAGTTTATCTTAAAATGATCAAAGAAATGTAAACTATGACTATCTTACTCCTTGGAGTTTAAGATGAGAAGTCATAATGAATCCAATATTTCTTTGTGATTAACAGTTTGTAATAATGAATCAAAGATTAGGGGAAGAGAACCAAGGAAAGCTTTACTCTTTTTGGTATTAGCATTAATGCCTTGATGAATCCAAAAGTCCTCAATCCATTTTATAAGAAGAGGGAAGTGAACGTTGGTGGATTATGGAATGCATTTAAAACCTTGCTGAATCCAAAACTCCTCTTCAAATCCACTTAGGGAAGAGATCCTTGATTTACTTTACTCTTATGAGTATAAGAGATCTTGATGAATCCAAAAGTCCTTAAGGGAAGAAAAATATAAATATTCTCTATGCTCTCACCTTCTCTTGTTTAAAATCTGTCTAAAATCTCAAACAGGTTCAATCTTTAAAGATGGTGTGGATTTCACTTGATGTCTCAAAGAAGACATAGCAAGTGTGGAGTGTTTGAAACAGTCATGCGGACTGAAGAAAGAAGCTGCCCACTTATCAGAGCCTACATGAAGAATGTATATTCCTGAAGGTGGAGCAGAAAAATCACTAAACAAGAAGGCACAACACAATGCTTGAGATTAGAACCAAGTGCCACCAAGAACAGCCGCCACAAGAAGTGGAGAGGAAAGACTGGTGGAATGTGATGAATCAGCTCTCCCATAGAGTCTTGTGTCCTTCTTTTTGGTGATTAAAGAAGTTAGTGTGCACTTGAGTTTGAAGATCAACAAAGCACAAATGTTTTCATCTCAGTACAAGAAAGTGTAGCACAATGCTTGAGATTAAAGTGTGATGGAGTGAGTAAACCCACAAGCGTCAGAAGAGACTGATCAAAGCATGTGTGTTAGTGTGATGCGTCACGGGATCGATCGATCCAACACATGATCGATCGATCCTTCTCAGCGGTATTTTCTGGGATCGACTATGCATTTTACGATTGATCGGTCTACCTGAGGATCGATCGAACCCAATAAGGATCGATAGATCCACTATTGATAGTTCTTCTCCTCATTTCAAAAGGCTAAACTCTAAACTCTATCCCATTTAATTTGTTTAAATTCATTACCTTAGTCCGATAGCTATAATTTACCCTCTATATGCAATCTTAATTGAACATTCTAAAAATTTGATATTCCTCATGACATATACTTAAAATTCCTTTTTCTTTTTCACTTGTTTAAGGTTAAAGGAAGCCATGAGAGCCTCAAAGAATTATAAGATGGCAAATAAGTGGTTCATAAAAAGAGAAATCAAGTCATAAAAATCTAAAGGAAATGAAATAATGGAGGAAGGAGCCAGATTTAAACTCAATTTAAAACCAAGGTCATAGCTAAACAAAATAACCGAGAAGGCTATACTCTTTTTCCCTTATCATGGTTTTATCCCAAGAGGTTTTACATGGTGAGGTTTTTAATGAGGTAGACATTCACGTGTTGCAAGCTTGGCCTTTGGTTCTTATGGCGTCCCGACGACCAAGCTTGAGGGAGGGTATTAGAGTGAATAAAGCAAATGAGAGGAGGAGACTGATCAAAGTAAGAAAATACCTTAATAAAGGCCTAAAGGGAGGCCTGAATGAAGACCTAAAGGGGGGCCTGAATGAGGGCTTAAACGAGAGGCCCATAGAAAGACCTAAAGAAAAACATAGATGAGAGGCCCAGGCCTACACAAACCTTCTAGAAGCACTTAGAAGATCCTTTGGTCATCAAAGCAAGAGATACAAGAGATATTACGCATAAATCCATTTATGGAAAATTAATAATGTCTTCCTTTCTTGTATCTCTCATATCTCCCACTATAAATATTGTAACATATGCAATAAATTACTCAAGGAAATATAATCATCCTTCACATACTCTTTTATTGTCTCTAATCTCATAATCTCATATTCTCTCTTAATTTATTTGTTAATCTCTCTTAATCTCTCACCAAACTCTTATGAAAATCTTATTTTACTTCCGCATTAGAGTGAATAAAGCAAAAAAGAGGAGGAGACTGATCAGAGTAAGAAAATACCTTAATAAAGGCCTAAAGGGAGGCCTGAATGAAAGCCTAAAGGAAGGCATGAATGAAGGCATAATCGAGAGGCCTATAGAAAGACCTAAAGAAAAACATAGATGAGAGACCCAAATGAAGGTCTACACAAACTTTCTAGAAGCACTTAGAAGATCCTTTGGTCATCAAGGCAAGAGATACAAGAGATATTACGCATAAATCTATTTATGGAAAATTAATAATGTCTCTCTTTTTTGTATCTCTCATATCTCTCACTATAAATGTTGTAACATATGCAAGAAATTACTCAAGAAAATATAATCATCTTTCACATATTTTTTTTATTCTCTCTAATCTCATAATCTCATATTCTCTTTTAATTTATTTGTTAATCTTTCTTAATTTCTCACCAAACTATTATGTTCAACCCTTGAACATATAAAGAAAAGAAGGAAGTAATAAAATGAATAGCCAAGTACGTATATGAAGATTCGAAAATGTATACAAAAGTACAACATTCATAAATGCAAACTGAAGGTAGTATATATTTATCAGCAATTAAATTATATATATAACGTGTACCCATCATAAGAGATTGGAGAAAAATGAAAGGACACAGGGATGATATGCAGTAATTCCGACAATTATGTACCTTGTGTTGTGTTCTAATCTAGGTCCTTTCGTCAATTCTTTTTTTTTTTTGGAATATTTTTACCTCTTATTTCGTTTTGGAATCCAGACGGTTCAAAGTAAATCTAAAGGAGGGGGGGGAGGAGAGTCTTATCGTTTTACAATTTTTTTTCTTTTCTGTTGTGAATCGTTTTTATAATTTTTCTTAGTAATTTATCATGTCAAATCTATGTCAGGAATAAAGACAAGATCTTATGATAAAATCACCTATTATATGCTATTAATTTAATTTTCTACTAACAATTTTACATAATTTACTTGAAGCATAAAATATTTAGAAATCTTGCAACCCAAATTTCTTTAGAATATTTTATCTTGCATAGTTTTTAATTGAAAGTTATACTAATTCTAGTTTATTTTGACTCTTAATCGCGATTTTGTTTTCACCGAAAGTATTAGATTATGAAAACAAAATTATTATTTAAGACTTTTGATCATTTTTACCATTTTTGATCTTAAATACCAACATATCTTTAGCTGGATTTAGAGAAATGACATAATTTTACAATGAAGATTCTAAACATGGAAAAACAAAGAGAAAAAGATGATGAGAGCCAACTTTTGGGTTTACACTCTAAAATGTATAAAATTTGTACCCAAATAAAAGAAAAAGTTTCTTATAAAAATATACCGAAGCCAAAACAAGTCTTAAAGAGTTCAAAATATCTATAAGAAGTGTTCTGATAATTTTTTTGGAGAAAAATCTAAGTGTGGGGGCAAGGTACAAAAAAGTGATCCGAGAACTATGTATATCAACTGATCATTTTCTGTTATGATTTTAGATAATATCACGTGTTCCATGAAGACTTTGGTAACCATAAAAAATCTTAGACCTCACCTTTTAATTCCTAGCATTGTTTATCCTGAATGACACTTTTTGATGAAAAATTCATGGAAACTTTAATGAATTTTAAGAACTAGTTGACTTGAAGCACATCTTTTGTAGGTCTGGAGATTGCATGACACAACAGTAATCAGAGATGCTTGACTATCGCAAGATAACTTTAATTTGACTTTTGTTTGATGTGGTATGCATGTCTTGAATCAATAAGCACAATCTTCAAAACTTTCAAGTTTCTATGTGTTCAGACATTTTTCTAATGATAGATTCTCTAGTTTGTTTGACGATAAACATAGATCTAAGTCTGTGAGAGTTGATATAAGTGATTTTAGTATCTATTTCTAATGATTTTCTATGTAAAATATAAGTGTTTTGATGTAGATTTATATTTTTAGAGGTAATTTTTTATTTATTTCAAGTCTTTGAGTCTAATTAAAAATATCAAAGGGATGCAAAAAGGAGAAATTATAATAAAACTATTTTCATTCTATTTGATTGATTTACAATAAATAATTACTTTGATATTTAATCAACTTGTTTGATTATTATATTCAAGTTTTTAATTTTGAATTATACATATAGGTTAAAATATATTAAATTAAATTTCAGAAAATGACAAACATCTCTCTTGTTTATTCTACTATATTCAATAATATTTCGTTCTCATTCTATTTTTATCCACATAATTTTTGTGGTTTATAACAAATTTTATTACAATTAATTCATCATTTATAATTCATCTATATTTTCAGCTATAAATAGCTGACAGGATGCTAAAAATACGTATAAACTACTGTTGATTCATGAATAGCTATCATGTAGGACAAATTAAAAACACAATCAACAACTAATGTATAAACCCCTTTAACAACAAAGTTGAGTTATCACTCTATATTTTTAACATTTTATATCTTCCATTTGTTTACTGATTATAAAAATTTATTTTATCAAACCTCAACAATATTTCACAACATGATCACATATTTTTCATCCACGATTTTAATATATTCGCCTTCATTAAATAAAAAGACAAAAAATTCATTGATCAAACATCTAAATTTTAAATATTTATGTTAAATTTTTAGAAACATATAATTAATTATGAACACATAGAAGACATCAAAATCAGAATCAGTTCTCTAAATTAGAAGCATAATAAAAAATGAAATTAACTTAGGTTCGGTCTCTTCTCATAATAAAATTTTTTGTCTCTCTAATTATTCTTTTTTTGGGTGGGATGTGAATTACTTTATAGTGAAGATGAAGAACATTTAAATGGATCCAAGAGTTTTTATTGTCTATTGAAGTTCAATAATTAATTTTAAACATAATATTTACTTAATACTATTTAAGTTGTCAGATTAAGTTATTCACATTTCCAATAATGTTGGTTTTGTGTCCAACCGCAAATACTTGGATTCAATCATTAAGAAATAAAGTTTTTCTTTTAATGTGATTTTGATAGATAAAATAAAAGGTATGTGAAATCAAAAACATCAGCATCGAGACATTGTGAAAAGAATTAAAATACCTTTCACAAATTGAACAATTATTTCATGGATTGTGTATCATTACATTAAAAACCATAGTCCAACATAGTTTTCATTTCTTAGTATGTTGAAGACAAATTGAGTTAAGAAATTACGATAAAATAAGTGAAATCTTAATATACGATATAACTTGACTAAAACCTAAGATAACCTATTTGTTTGCCCATATTACAGTTTCCTTGCGCATAAATTAAAAATATTACATAAAATTGATTAAAAATATAAATACTGAATATTTTAATACATTATTGTCACGTATGTTACACTAGAAAATTTATCTTCTGATATGTGTATCAAATCATCTTTTAAATTATTAAAATATGATAATGAATTAACCAACTATTTTCTACTAATATAGTATCTTTAAACTTATTCGTTAAAAAATATTATACTAACTATAGCATTAAACCATTTCAACTATTTTTATTTAGAATTTCGGTTGAAAGTGATTTTTTGGCAAATTCATTGAAAATATGTTAATTTATCCATATTAACAATTCTTTCAACTGAATCGTTGATTAGAATAACTGATGATTAGGGAATGTAATCTTTATTATATATGAAATTGCAAATTAGTCACGAATCATGAGATTTAAATTAGGTAAATATACAAACCAAAGAAGTTTGAGTTAAAATGCTAAAGTTGAACAAGCTCAAGTTTGTGCTATGCGGTTTCAGTATTTAGTGAAGTTTGATAATTAGATTTTAACTTAAAACTTTTTATTACGATCTACATTATCAATTTAAGTTATCTTCATTTCTAATAATGTTAGTTTTGTGTCTAATGACAAACTTTATGTTGCAATAAAAAATATGATTTTGATTGATAGAATTAAAAGTGTGTGAAATAAAATTCATCAACATTAATATTTATAAAATGGATAAAAATTTTTTTTTTACAAACTTCATTCCCATGATTTCATATATTGTTCTTATAAAATTTAAATATTTGAAAAAAATTATGGTACCTTTAAACAAATCTACTTATCTTCACTTAGATCTTTCTGCATATGATCTACATATCAACTATTTATCGATTGAAGTATGATGTTGGATAGTTTGTGATGATATATTATGATATTTGTTATTAATCAAATAACAAGTTGGTATTAACGGTTATTTTGTTGCTTAACTACTCTTTTATGTTGCTTAACTCATTTATGTTGCAACTCTTTTATGCCGGTCATTGCATTATCCTCTGTATGAGGCTCGACATCGACATGGTCTTAATGGTTACGAGGGTTTTACTTTTCGTGTTTATCGCAAGAAGGTGATCCATCTCTTTTCTTTGGTTGTATGGCTTAGGGTTAGGGTTTGATGTTATTTCACTTTTTTGATGTAACAGATATTTCTGGTGCTTGTATTCATCGCATGAAGGTGATTCGTCTCTTCTATTTTTTAGTTTTATGGATTGGGGTTAGCGTTTGTTGTTTCCTCACTGAAAATTAACTTTTATCTTTGATGCACAAGCTTGACAAGGTATATTGGCTTATGATCATCTATGGTCTTCGAGTTGTCGCAAGAAGATGATGCGTCTTTTCTCTTTTTTGTTAATCATTCAATTTGTTTTCCATATTCTCTGACCATAGAGCGTATTAAGCAGTGTGTGAGATTGCCGCCAAAGTATTTGAATTTGTATAAACCATGTTTTCTCATTTGGTTAGGTAACACTGGGTTGGGATAATTTCTAATGTATGGCGGTTTAGAATCCGATTCTGGTTTATAAAAAATGGATTCGAGTCATTGTGTTGTTATAAGTTTTAACAGTTTTTTGATCACTCCTTTTTTGATGTGATCAAGTTCTTGAGCGAGAGAAAGAGAGAGGGAGAGAGAGATCATGTGTACAATCTAATCTAATCTCATCTTCAAGCTGTTGTAACTCGTTTTTCTTTTGGCTCGGTTTAGAGCAAGTATAAAGAAAGCTCTGCCACGGCGGAGCCCCGGTGAGTAGTGACTTTATCGATATCAGAAAGTTCACGAACACCGGGTAAACAAATCGTGTTTTGTTCGTTTTGTTATTCCATCTTCATTATTTCTCTTCTTTCCTTTTTCCAATCAGAGTATTGTTCAATTATTCTGTAACTAGAGATTTGTGAGAAAGAAAGTTACAAGTGGTAGCAGAGCCTTGTTTTTCTGGGAATAATCGGATTTGTTTGAAGAAGACGATTGCAAGTCAAATTACTCAAGAATGGCAGTGGCAAAGTTCGATATTGAGAAGTTTGATGGAGATGGAGATTTCTCCATGTGGAAGCGAAGGATGTTCACATACCTAAGTGTCTCAGGATTAAAGGATGTTCTTGTACCTAAGCTGTTGTCATCAGAATCAGATGATGAGAAAGAAGAAGAACAAGATTCTGAGAAAATCAAAAGGAAAATTGCGGATAACGAACTCAGGCTTGAAAGGTGTGATAAAGCAAATAACATCATATTCCTCAGCGTTGGGAATCATGTTCTACGCAAGATAGAGGAATGCGAGACAGCTGCTGATACGTGGGCTATGCTTGAAGCTCTATACATGCCAAAGACTCTACCAGATCGAGTTCATGCCCAATTGGAGCTCTATGGTTTTAAAATGAAAGATCATAGATCAATCAACGAAAACATTGATGATTTTCTCAAAATAGTCAGAGAATTACGACATTTAAGCATTGACGTTCCAGAGGAAGTGCAGGCGGTACTTGTCTTGAATGCTCTTCCTCCAAGATATGATCATCTTAAAGAGACTCTAAAATACAGCCAGAATGTGTTAAAATTAGAAGATGTGGACAGTGCAGCAAGATCGAAGGAAAAGGAGGTAAAGAATCATCCAAGTTCAAGACCAATATCAAAAGGGTACTTCGTACGAGGAATTTTTGAATCAAGAGGTCACACAAACAAGAACAGGAACAACAATCGTTTCCGCTCAAAATCTGCAGAAAAGAAGAAGGTGTGTTGGATTTGTGGCAAAGAAGGACACTTCAAAAGGCAATGTTATAAATGGCTGGACAAAAATAAAAATAGCATTCATTCTCGAGAGAAAGGAGAAGTTTCGATTGCAAGAGACGATGCCCAAAATCTTGCAGGGTTATTGGTTTCTGAGGTAAATGTATCTCAGGAAACCTCAGACAAGGAACAATGGGTTATGGACTCGGGGTGTTCATTTCACATGACGCCGCGTAGAGAAATATTTTTATACTTAAAGGAGGTGGAGTTAGGAAAGGTATGAGTTGCAAATAACTCAAGTCTAGACGTCAAAGGCATTGGATCAGTGAGATTCCAAAATCCTGACGGAACTACATTTCTGCTAAGTGAGGTAAGGTACATGCCTGATATCAGAAGAAATCTAATATCTTTTGGCACCTTAGAGTCCAAAGGATGTGTGTTTAAAGGATCTAATGGAGTTCTTAAGGTTGTAAAAGGATGCTCTGTAATAATGAAAGGGTGCAGGAAGGAATCAGACACTTTGTACATTCTTCAGGGCCACGCTCGGGTTGTAGAAGCATGTAATGCAATCTCCAGTGAAATAAAAGGTCAGTCAAAACAAGACTAAACTAAACTATGGCATAGCAGATTTGGACATGCAGGAGGAAAGGCGTTGAAAATATTGGGCAAAAGGGATGCATAAACAAAGATAGAATAGAAGAATCTATATTCTGTGAAGACTACATACTTAGGAAGGCTCAAAGATTAAGCTTTGAAGAGGCTAAACATACTACAAAGGCTAAGCTTGATTATATACATTCAGATTTGTGGGGTTCACCAAATGTCCCCCACAGCATCGATAATAATCAGTACTATATCACCTTTGTCGATGACTGGTCACGAAAGGTGTGGATCTATTTTCTTAAGACTAAAGATCAGGCGTTAGAGAAGTTTAGTGAATGGAAGAGAATGGTAGAAACACAGTCTGAAAGAAGGATTAAGAGACTAAGGACGGATAATGGTCTAGAGTTTTGCAACCAAAGATTTGATCAATGCTGTAAAGAAAGCGGGATTGTGAGACACAAGACTTGTGTGTATACACCTCAGCAAAATGGTGTCGCAGAAAGACTCAACAGAACAATAATGAATAAGGTTCGCAGTATGCTTAGTGAGAGTGGTCTAGACAAGAAGTTTTGGGCAGAAGCAGTTTCTACTGCAGTATATCTCATCAATAGATCTCCATCTTCAGCAATAAGTTTTGAGATACCTGAAGAGAGATGGACGCCTGCAACACCAAACTTAAATCATCTTAAGCGATTTGGATGTCTAACTTATGTCTACTCAAACGAAGGAAAACTTGATCCTAGAGCAAAGAAAGCAGTATTCACAGGATACCCTGATGGTATAAAAGGATACAGATTGTGGTTAATTGATGAGGAGAAATGGACAATAAGCCGCAACGTCAGGTTCAGAGAGGAAGTCATCTATAAAGATATATCAGTAGACAGAAACATTCCACAAATCTATGAGTCTACTGAAGGTAATAAAAGCTTAAACCCTGATCGTACAGAAAGAGACAAAGATACAGATGGTTTGCTTCAAGGTGGAGTTTCTATAGAAGAGGAAGAACCTAAATCAGAAAGAAGAAATACAATGAGTAATGAGGATACCACAGATGATCTCAGCGACTATCAGCTGGCAAGAGATCGTGAGAAGAGAAGTACAAAAGCTCCTATTAAACTTAAAGACTACATGACATATCTAGAAGATGAGGACATTGCAGGATACACCTATCTTATACTTGAGGATGGGGGCAGACCTGAGCCTCTTGGTTTTCAAGAAGCATTAGAAGATCCTGACAGAGATCTTTGGTTAGGTGCAACAGATGAAGAAATGCAGTCTTTGAAGAAGAATGCTACATGGATCCTGGTAGATCCAGTGAAAACTGAAAGAGCAATAGGATGTAAGTGGGTATTCAAACGAAAGTCAGGGATAAGTGGTGTAGAAGCTCCTCGTTTCAAAGCTCGCCTTGTAGCCAAATGGTATTCCCAAAAGGAGGGAATAGATTACCAGGAAATCTTCTCACCTGTGGCAAAACATGTTTCAATCCGTTTTCTACTATCTGCAGTTGTTCATCACAACATGGAATTGGAGCAAATGGATGTGAAAACCGCGTTTCTTCATGGGAATTTAGAAGAAACCATATACATGCAACAACCATAGGGATATGTGAGTAAAAGGTATCCAAATAAGGTTTGTCTCCTGAAGAAGTCGCTTTATGGCCTCAAACAATCACCAAGGCAATGGAATCAAAGATTTCATGATTATATGATCTCTAAAGGATATAAGAGCAGTGAATATGATACATGCGTTTACTATTGTAGACTAAAGGATGATACATATGTCTACTTAGTTCTTTATGTTGATGATATCCTCATCGCATCAGTAAACAAGAAGGCTGTTGAAGAGCTAAAGGGAATCTTAAGCTCTGAATTTGAGATGAAAGATTTTGGTGCAGCAAAGAAAATTTTAGGAATGGAAATTACCAGGGATCACAAGAAGGGACTCTAACGATATCTCAAGAAGGTTATCTGCAGAAAATACTAGGAAATTTTTGTCTGGATTCAGCAAAAGGAGTTCTCACACCTTTAGGAGCTCATTTCAGCCTAAGGTCGGCTACAGAAAGGGAAATTGCAGAACAACAAGAAAGAATGAGAATAATTCCCTATCAGAGTGCAGTCGGTAGTCTCATGTATTCCATGATTGGGACTAGACCAGATTTGGCATATGCCACAGGTATGGTTTGCAGGTTTATGAGTAATCCACTCAAAGAACACTGGTCTGCAGTAAAATGGATAATGAGATACATCAAAGAAACTAGTGAGGTTAAGCTATGTTTCTCGAACGAAGGAGAGTTTAAGGTTGAAAGATACTGTGACTCGGATTATGCAGCTGACCTAGACAGAAGAAGATCTATTACAGGGGTTGTTTTCACTGCAGGTTGTAACACAATCAGCTGGAAATCAACACTTCAGAAAGTTGTAGCTTTATCTACAACAGAGGCAGAGTATATAGCTTTGATAGAGACGGCAAAAAAGCAATGTGGCTCAAGGGTCTTATGAATGAGCTTGGCTTCAAGCAAGAGACTGTCACTATAAATTGCGATTCACAAAGTGCAATAGCACTGGCGAAGAATGTTGTTTTCCATGAACGCACTAAACATATGGCAGTCAAGTATCATTTTATAAGAGATCTAATACGTTTAGGTTTTGTGCAGGTTATTAAAATTGCCACTGAGTACAATCCGACAGATATTTTGACAAAAGTCCTCCCTATCAGGAAATTCCGAGAAGCTTTAGAGCTTCTTCGAGTAAGGAAAGGTTAAGTTCCGTTTTCGTGGTGTAAGTTATTGATAAGGCTAAGTGGTATTTTACTTAGGAGATATTTGAAGAAGAAAGAAGAAGGACCCTCAGATGCAGAGACAAGATGTTGGAAGTGCAGGGTTCAAGAATCTGAGCCTGGAGTCATGCGTTTACAACTTCTTTTATACTTTGGGGCAAAGGTGGAGAATTGTGAGATTGCCGCCAAAGTATTTGAATTTGTATAAACCATGTTTTCGCATTTGGTTAGGTAATACCGGGTTGGGATAATTCAAATGTATGGCGGTTTAGAATCTGATTCTGGTTTATAAAGAATGGATTCGAGTCATCGGGTTGTTATAGTTTTAACAGTTTTTTATCACTCTTTATTTGATGTGATCAAGTTCTTGAGAGATAGAAAGAGAGAGAGAGAGAGAGAGATCATGTGTACGATCTAATCTCATCTTCAAGCTGTTGTAACTCGTTCTTCTTTTGGCTCGGTTTAGAGCAAGTATAAAGAAAACTCTGCCACGGCGGAGCCCCGGTGAGTAGTGACTTATCGATATCGGAAAGTTCACGAACACAGGGTAAACAAATCGTGTTTTGTTCGTTTTGTTATTCCATCTTCATTTTATCTCTTCTTTCCTTTTTCCAATCAGAGTATTGTTCGATTATTCTGTAACTAGAGATTTGAGAGAAAGAAAGTTCAACACAGTGTACTTCTATTTTGTGTATTTCAATGGTATCACAATTGCTTACGCAATTTCTGAACTTGGGAATCAGATTGATGATATTGTTGACGAGAAAATTGAATTGGGAATTGAAAAGGTTGGACAACCACATACTATGATTGTAAGTTCATTCATCTATACATACTTTGTTTATATGTGCGATCTAATAGACTTAAACTGATTAGAGACACAAACAAAAGATATTTGAGTTAATAACTCGCAGATCTTAGCTTTGAACATAGATATAAGTGAATTAAATATTTTATGGCAGGATTTTTGAGTGATAAACCTGTATTTTAGTGGTTTTAATCAATCATTTTGCACATAACTCACATAATTTAGTTATTAAATTTCATATTTTTGACACATTTAGGTTCATATGCATTAAAGTCGTATGATGCTTTTCATTTTTTGTTTTCAGAACATTTGGTGCAAGATAGAAGTGTTTTCTGGTGTCTATGAGATTACTGGTGGCTAGTGCAACGATTCAGAGTTGATTGAAGATATTCCACTTGTGGGAATAAACTAAAAACATCGATCAAATCCGTATGAGTCCCCGAGAGAAGAAAGGGATTGATCGATGAACTAGGCGATCGATTGATCCTTCCTCCCATACAAGCGATCGATCGTGTGATGCCAAGACCGATCGATCGAATGCATGTCCAGTTCTGCGTCAACTTCCAAGACCGATAAGCGAGTGAGGGAACGACCATCCAAAACCAGATCGATTGATTCCCATTAGGATCGATCGGTCCAGAAACCGAAAATCCCACGACAGATCACAGGATCGATCGATCCCTTCGTCCGATCGATCGATACCAATAAATGTTTTATTTATGTATTTCGTTTTTCTAAAATAAAACAGATTTTGTTGCACCCTATAAATATATTTATTTTATCAGACCTACGGTATCACATTTTTATTCAGCCACCTAGAGATAACAAGAGAGAGAGATAGTCATAGGTCTGCCTTCAACAATCTATGGTGTTTAGTAAGACAATTGTAGATTAATTTCATTAAAGATTCTCTGTATTCTCTTCATCTCTGCAATTTAAGAATTTCTTTCTCATTTATTACGGAAATAAAGATCTTGTGATGATATCTAGGTCTAGAATTGTGTAACCCATCACTTTTAGATGTGTTTAATGATAGGTTGATCTCGGGAGAGTCAATTTAGGGTTTACAGAATTTACCCCTTGGAAAAGGGAAAGTGAATTCACAAGATAGTCTAACTAGTGAGTCTTATGATCCTAGCATGCAGAAGTAGTTGTCTAGGGAATTTGATGAAAATTGAGATGAAAGTCAAATCATGTTTAGTTTTAGGGTTTGCAATGGAAATTGATCAAATCAAATTCTAAGCATAGGGGTTTTTACATGGGAATGTATTAGTCTATTTTGATCTCATTGTCTAGGAATATAACTGCATATTCATGATTTATAGTCATACCTTGGTCATAATCCTTAGTCATTCTAACAACTTACCCATGGTTGAATTGCTTCACTCATAATTTATTCTTAGTTATGTTTAATTGCTATTTTATTTGCTTTAAAATTATTAAGCTTAGTTCTTGAAAAAGTTTCAACAAAAATCCAACGTTAAATCTCTTTAGCTTAGATATCATTCTATTAATCTAAAGAGTTATAAGTCTTCTCTAAGGATCGATCCCGTTTATACTACAAGAGGCATTAACTGTGCACTTGCAGCTACTATTCAGGTAAACTCTTGAAAATACTCTTTAGTATTCTCATGTGAAACTCGAGGAGACAAATAAACCTCCATCATTGAGTATCAAACTGAAGAATTAATTTATCACTTTAGAAACTGAAAAATTAATTTGTAAAATTGTATAATTTAGGGGATTAAATGATCCTTCCAAAATATACCATGTTTTTTTCAGCAAATTATCAGGGTTTATTTAAAATAATTCTGAAATTTATCATACGCCATTAAAAACTATCAGATTTGGAAAACAAAAAAATCATACCAACTATATGTACAAAAACTATATATATTTATAAAAAATATTTCACGAGATGAAGTTATTGCATGCTTTTTGCAGAATGGATATAATTTGATTATACTGCTCATTAATTTTGCACAATATTTTCTACTTGAACAATTATTTTCAATCTCTGGTGCAGTTTAGCTCTGACCCAAAGAATGTCTATATCTATTAGTTCAAAAAAGCAAATGAAATGATGTAAAAGAAACTCAATTATCATGTTTGAACAATTTTGTATATGTATCAGCATTCTGGTCTCTAATTTATTAGCATTTCACATATGTTTTATTGATGTCTCAAGTAACCTAATGTATTTACAGAACACATAAGATTGTTTAGAAGATGTTTTATTTTTCGCGAAATTACTAGGTTTAAATTGAGTTTTCTTTCCCCCTCATTTTGATTTTAACATTATATTGCAAAATTGGCATTTGCTACGACAACAAAAAGACCCGTCAGAGTCTTTTTTTTTTTATAGTGCTTGTGGTAGATATAAGATTGAGTAGCTTTTCCTCTTGTCTGTAAATGTTTATCTTAGTTATAATTCTACTTAGAGGTATATTATGCAGATTTTGTGCAGTTTTTTAACAGATGTTTTCGTTGAATCAGGTCTTACGCTGATCAAAGGCCATTGACTAATGTGGGTGCTACTTTTACAGCTTTTTGTGTATGTTAGAATATATGAGAATAGTTTATGGGTTTAGAATAAAGAACAAGAAAAATAATATAATGAGAGAATAAAAGTATGAGAAGGATGATTATATTTTCCTTAGTGCTTATGAACATATTACAATACTTATTTATATGCTATTAACTTTTAATAGATAGTCTCAACTACTTAATTAATATATAGTCTCAACTACTTATTTAATAGATAGTCTCAACTACTCTTTTCCTTTAATGAGGAGATTCAAATTCGAGTAGTCGTCTAGGACATCTGTTGTCCTAGATGCGTTCCGAGATTACTCCTTGGTTTGTTTACTCTTTGTCATTTATGACCTCAGTTGTCCTAGATGCGTTCCAAGGTTACTCCCTGGTAATGTTTTCAGTCCAATACTCTCCCTTAAGCTTGACCATGGAATGGTTAATCTTGAAATCATGAAGACCTACCTCATTAAAAATCTTAGGATGGAAAACCCATTAAGACAAAACCATATTAAGGAAAAAAGAGTGTGGACTCCATGATTAGAGAAAATTATTGGATAGGGAGATTAATGAGTCCAAATCTTGGTAGAATGGATCCACAAACTTTGAGATCTACAGCCTTTGTGAAGATATCAGCAAGTTGATATGTGCTTCTTGTGAGCATGGTAAGATTGTTCCTTCTTCCACTACTTGTCTGACTTTGTGACAATCCACTTCAATATGCTTGGTCCTCTCATGGAACACATTGTTGGAAGCAATGTGTATGATTTCATGATTATCACAATGCATGGTGATTGGTGTTGAGCCTTCTATGTTTAAATCTTGGAGAAGACTCTTGAGCCAAGTAAGCTTAGTAGTGAGCTTCCTCATGGCTCGATATTCAGCTTCAGCACTTGAGCAAGAGACCACTTTATTCTTCTTTGTCTTCCAAGTAACTAGATTGCCTATAATAAATGTGCAATAGCCAGTTGTTGATCTTTTATCATTTCCATCTCCAGTCCAATCAGCATCACAATATCCTAAGATTTTTGAGCTTCCATTGCATCTCATCCATATGCCATGATCATGTGTTCCTTTTAGATATCTCATGATTCTGTCCACCATATTCTAATGGTGCATCTTTGGAACTTGCATGTGTTGACTGACCTGATTTACAACAAAACGCAAGTCCGGTCTAGTAATGGTTAGGTAGATCAACTTACCAACCATCTTTCTATAGAGCTTGGGATCTCCAAATGGTTCATCTTCAAGCTCCCCCTCATTCTCAACTTTATATCCTTCTTCTGGGGGAGTCTTGGCTAGTTTAGCTTCTATCTTCCCTGCATCATTCAGAAGATCAAGAGTGTACTTCCTTTGTGATAAGAAGAAATCTTCTTTAGTTCGGCACACTTCTATCCCTAGGAAGTACTTTAGTTCACCTAAGTCTTTGATATAAAAAACAGATTTAATAAACCCACATTTTGATAGTTTTAATAGATCATTATGTACATAACTTGCATGAATTATTTCACATTTTAGGACACATTTAGGTTCATATGCATTAGAATTCTAGGATGTTTTCCATTTTTTATTTTTCAGAGGATACAAAGCAAGTTAGGAACGTTTCCGGAGTTTGCGAAGACACCAGTAGCAAGTGCAACGATGCGAGAATGATCAGAACGTGTCACTGAGAGGTATGGACTCAAATGATGATCAAACCTGTACACCCTTTGAAGTGAAGAGATCGATCGATCTCTGTTTACAACGATCGATCGATCGTTTATATGACCGTCTATGCGTGAATCTCCAAGACCGACTAGAAGAAGAAAAGAACGATCGAGCAAGTATCGATCGATATCCGTCAAGATTGATCGATCTACCAGCCCAAAATGTCTACGACGGATTTAAAGATCGATCGATCCCTTCGTCCGATCGATCGATCCCGTAAATAATTCATTTTATGTCGTTTTAGATTAATAAATCAGGTTTTTGGAACCTATAAATAAGTTGTTTAAGGAAAACCTAGGGATGACGTTTTTATTCAGCCACCAAGAGAGAAAAAGCCAACAAGAGCCCTAGGTCTTCCTTCAACAATCTATGGTGTTTAGTAAGACAATTGCAGATTTATTTCTATTGTTGTATTTTTCAATCTCTGCAATTCAATTATGTTTTCTACATCTTTTATTGTTTTCCCTGCAATTTTTGTCATGTCTGAGTAGATTCTTAGATTCAGCCATGGATATGATATATGATTAGGGAAATTAAGATTCCATGATGATATTTAGGTCTAGAATTGTGTAATCCATCACCATTAGATATTATTACAGCTAGGTTGATCTTGGAAGAGTCAATTTAGGGTTTATCGAATTCACACATTTGGAAGGAATAGTGAATTCATAGGATAGTCTAATTAGTGGGTCTTATGGTTCTAGCCGGTGGAAGTATTTGCCTAGGACATTTGATGAAAATTGGGATAGATGCTAAAGCATGTTTAGTTTTAGGGTTTGCAATGGGAATTGATCAAATCTAGTTCTAAGCATAGGATTTTTTACATGGGAATGTATTAACCTATTCATAATCTCATTGTCTGGAAATATAAATTACGCTTTCACGATTTAAATTCATATTTTGATCTCACCGTTAGTCATTCTAATGTCTAATCCATGGTTGAATTGCCTTTTCAATTACTACACTCTTAGTTTAATTCATTCGCTATCTTATTTACCATGTCTTTAGTTAGTTTAAATTTCTATCGTATCATTCGCAATCAAGCCTTATATCTCTTAGCTTAGATAAAAAATTCCTATAATCTATTGTGTTACAAATCTTCCCTGAGGATTGATCTCGTTTATACTACAAGAGGCACAACTGTGCACTTGCAGTCATTAACTCGGGTAAACTCTTGAAGTTACTTCTTAGTACTCTCAAGTGAAACTCGTGGAGATAAATAAATATCTATCAAGTTTTTGGCGCCGTTTCCGGTGAAGCAATTTAGCCAATAAATTAAAGAAGTTTTCTAAGACTAAGATTGTTACGTTTACTACATTCCTCTTGTCGCTGACTTAAACTCGAGAATCTTTCTGTTTTGCAGGTTCATGAATTTGAGAAGTAAATGACAACAAAAATTGCAACCACTGATTCACGAGATATGACACTTTGAGAGAGGAAACAGTTTGAGAACTCTAAGAGAAAGACTGGAACAATCTCCCAATCCGAACATGGAGGATCACAGAAGAGAAGCTCCACATTTCCAACCAGAAGAAAACCAAGGACATAGGTTAGGTGCATTGCCTATTCCACAAGTGGACGCGAGGGCTCCTCGCAAGCGCATTGGAGCTTTCGATGAGCCTGGTGAAAGGACCATCAGTCTTGGCATTCCAACACCAACTGTTTCCAACAACAACTATGAACTCAAAACGAGTTTGATCAACATGGTGAAGGCTCGAAGTTCTATGGCCTGCCTAGTGAGAACCCACTTCATCACCTGGAAGATTTTGAGAGGCTCTGCAGGACAGTCAAGATAAATGGCTTTCCTCAGGATGCAATTAAGATGATGTTATTCCCATTCTCTTTGGGGGACAGAGCTTCTCAATGGGAACACAATGTGCCTTCAGAATTGGTCTCTACATGGGCTTTGTGCAAGAAAGAATTCACAAATAAATTCTTTCCCAAGCAGAAGACGGCTAAAATCAGGAATGATATCACTACCTTCCGACATGGACCAAATGAGTTTTCTATGAAGCCTGGATCGTCTGAAGGGATACACCAGAGCATGTCCTCATCATGGGGTGGAGAAAGATGCACTGCTGAGAATTTTTCATGGAGGAGTTCATGAGAAGTTTAGAATAGCTCTTGACACAGCGAGCTATGAGAGTTTTGCTAACTTGGATGTTGATCAAGGAGAGCAGCTGATTGAGAACCTAGCTCAAAGTAACCAATGCTACAATGAGGACTATGATAGGTCATCAAGTAGTGTGAAGCTGGAGGATCAGAAGCTTAAGGAGATCAACAAAAAGCTTGATAAACTGGACAAGGTTCTGCACTTGAACCAGAGACAAGTCAACTTTGTGGATCAACAAGATGCCTACCAACCAGACTATCAAGACCCGGCCTTGGAGGGAAACCATGAAGAAGTTAGCTATGTATGAAATCAGGGAGGTTATCAGTATAAGCCTTACAACAACAACCTGTCTTACAAGAGCCAGAATGTGGAGAACCCACAACACCAGGTCTACCCACCGATCCTGAAGCAGCAAGGACAGGGATATCAGAATCAAGGTCAGAGCTATCAGTCCAAGCAACCGAACCAGCAAGGACAAAACAACTTCCAACCTAGACCTTTCAACCAACAAGGTCAAGGAACTTCCAGAGGAACAACTACAACAACAAAGGAAGCTATCAGGGGCAAATGAATAACCAATCCAAAGGTTACTCAAACTTTGTCAACCAAGCTTCTTCAAATAACAACTATGTGCCAAGACCACAACTCAAAAACTTCCAGCAGAAGGGAGGTAATTCGAATCAACCTCCTCAGGATGATGAAGTGAAGAACATGCTGAAGCAACTGCTGGAAGGAAAAGGGGGAACAAAGAAGGAGATAGCCGAGATGAAAGCTTGTTACAATGATCTGAATTCTGAGTTTGAAGGACTTGCGACTTATGTGAAAGGGCTGGAAAATCAGATTGCTCAGGTGGCTTCATCCTCAAGAAGCAATGGAAAAGGGGTTCTACCTGGACATCCTGAACCTAATCCTAAGGAGTATTGCAAGGCCATAACATTGAGAAGTGGAAAGGAATTGCCAAGTGGAGGAGCAACAAGGAAGAAATATGAGTTGGATGACACACCTACTGAGACAGCAGCAGAGGAGATAGGTGGTGAAGAGATTGAAGAAGATTCTCCTGCAGAAAAGAGCATTGTTGTGAATGCTAAAGCTGACAGAAGCAAAGCTACAGGGGTGACAGCTGATTTTGTGTTTCCATCTTATGAGCCAAAACTTCCATTCCCTGGAAGATTCAAGAAACAAATCCTAGACAAGCAGTTTAAGAAGTTCAAGAAGTTGTTGGGAACAGTTCAAGTCACAATGCCACTGATGGATCTTGTTCTAGACTGTCTGATCTACAACAAGCTTTTTAAAGACATTGTAACCAAGAAGAAAGCACTGGAGGAAGCTATGGTACAAATTAATCAGGAGTGCAGCGCAATAATTCAGAACAACCTGCCTAGAAAGCTCCAGAACCCTGGAATCTTTACATTGCCTTGCTCTATTGAACCTCTAAGCTTTCAGAAATATCTGTTGTATTTGGGAGCAAGTGTTAGTCTAATTCCACTGACTGTGTTGAAAAAATTAGGGTTGATAGACTTCAAGAAGACCAGGATCTCACTGGTGATGACAGACAGGTCTATTCGGTATCCCATTGGTATTCTAGAAGACTTACCTCTGAAGGTAGGAGACTGTATAATTCCCACTGATTTTGTGATATTAGAAATGGATGACGAACCTACAGACCCAATCATCCTTGGGTATCCATTCCTAGCCACAGCTGGAGCTATCATAGATGTGAAGAAAAGGATTATCGACCTGAACTTGGGATCCTCAATATTAAAGTTTGATATACTGGAGATCATGAAGAAGTCTACGATAGAGAAGAAGGTATTTTACATTTAGATGCTGGAGGATATGGTTAAAGAGTATCTGGAGGAGTTAGCTGTTGAAGACTCTCTTCAATTAGCTCTTACCCAGGAGTCTGCGAAATCAATAAAGATCAACGAGGAAGTGGAGCAGTATGAGCGGATCCTAGATTCTCACAAGCCACTGAAAGGAGAGGTTAAATCAAAGTTGGAAGTTCCAGAAGCTAGCAATGGTAAGACTAGCAGTAAAGACGATTGGAGTAAGGAGAATGCACCAAAGCTGGAACTCAAACCACTACCACCAGGGTTAAGGTATGCTTTTCTTGGAACTTAAGAGACATCAAAAGAATTTCCCCATCATTATGCATGCATAGGATATATTTAGAAGATGACTCTAAGTCATGCATAGAACATCAGAGAAGACTGAATCCAAACTTACAAGAGGTAGTAAAAAAGGAAATCTTGAAATTACTAGGTGCAGGAATTATTTATCTCATTTCAGATAGTAATTGGGTTTCACATGTGCATGTAATTCCGAAAAAATGAGGTATCACTGTGATTAGAAATGAGAAAGATGAACTGTTATCTACAAGAACTATCACTGATCATAGGATGTGCATAAACTATAAAAAATTGAGTGCATCGACTAGGAAATATCATTTTCCATCGCCATTCATTGATCAGATGTTAGAAAGACTAGCTAATCATTCATACTACTGTTTTCTAGATGGGTATTCTGGATTCTTTTAAATACTCATTCAACCTCAAGATCAGGAAAAAACGACATTTACTTGTCCTTATGGTACCTTCACTTATAGGAGAATGTCATTTGGACTATGTAACGCCCCTGCGACTTTTCAAAGATGTGTAATGTCTATTTTCTCTGAAATGATTGAGGAGATAATAGAAATATTCATGGATGATTTCTCTGTCTATGGTTCTTCTTTTGTTGTGTGTCTTTCGAATTTGTGCAGGATACTTAAAAGGTGCGAGGAGACGAACCTAGTTCTGAATTGGGAGAAATGTCATTTCATGGTAAAGGAGGGAATTGTACTTGGACACAAGATTTCAGAAGCTGGAATAGAAGTAGATAAAGCCAAAATTGACGTCATGACCAGACTAACACCTCCGAAATCTGTCAAGGAAATTAGGAGTTTTCTCGGGCATGCTGGTTTCTACAGAAGGTTTATTAAAGACTTCTCTAGCATTGCCAGACCACTCACAAGACTTTTGTGCAAGGATACAAAGTTTATGTTTGATGAGGAGTGCATGACAGCTTTCTTGAAGCTGAAAGAAGCCTTGACAAGTGCCCCGATAGTGCAGCCACCAGACTGGGATCTCCCCTTTGAGGTGACGTGTGATGCAAGCGATTATGCTGTTGGAGCAGTCTTGGGAAAAAACAAAGATAAAAAGCTGAATGTGATCTATTACGCCAGCAGAACACTAGATGATGCACAGACAAAATATGCTATAACCGAGAAGGAGCTACTAGTGATTGTGTATGCGTTTGAGAAGTTTCAAATATATCTGGTTGGCTCTAAAGTGATAGTACACACAGATCATGCAGTACTGAGACACCTACTAGCTAAAAAGATGCAAAACCGAGACTGTTGAGATGGTTATTACTTCTGCAGGAGTTCGACTTGGAAATCAAGGACAAGAAAATGATAGAAAATGGAGTTGCTGATCATCTGTCTAGAAATTCTGCCTATCAATGACTCGTTACCTGAAGAACAGATTCATACAATCCAAATGCTTCAGATTGTAGACAGCGAGTTAAACAATCTCTTAGAGACTAATGTCGTTGAGCTGATTCTTCCTTGGTATGCAGACTTTGTGAACTACCTGTCATGCGGAATCCCACGTCCAGAACTCCAAGGCTACAACAAGAAAAAATTCTTCCGAGATGTCCAACAATACTACTGGGATGAGCCATACCTCTATAAGCAGTGCAAGGACCATCTATTTCGAAGATGTATCCCTGAGGAAGAAGTAGCAGGAATATTGACACACTGTCATGGTTCTGAATATGGTGGACATTTTGCTACTTTCAAGACTGTCCAGAAGATACTGCAGGCTAGGTTCTGGTGGCTTACGATGTTTAAAGATGCCAATGACCATATTACTAGGTGTGATGCATGTCAGCGAAAAGGCAACATGGGCAGGAGAAATGAGATGCCACAGAATCCCATTCTTCAGGTTGAGGTATTTGATGTGTGGGGGATTAAGTTCATGGGACCATTTCCATCCTCCTATAATAACAAATACATCTTAGTGGCAGTTGATTATGTCTCTAAATGAGTGGAAGCTGTTGTCAGTCCTACTAATGATGCGAAGGTGGTTATCAAGTTGTTCAAGAGCGTAATTTTTCCCCGTGATGTGATCAGTGATGGAGGAATCCACTTCATCAACAAAGTCTTTGAAAATTTGCTGAAGAAACATGAAGTCAAGCATAAAGTGGCTACACCTTATCACCCCCATACATCTGGACAAGTGGAAGTATCGAATATGCAAATTAAAGAAATCCTTAAGAAGACAGTCGGAAAATCGAGAAAGATTGGGCAATTAAGCTTGATGATGCTATATGGGCATATATGACTGCCTACAAGACCCCAATTGGTATCACTCCATTCAACCTGCTGTATGGAAAGAATTGTCACCTCCCGGTATAATTGGAATATATGGCATTATGGGCTACCAAGCTGCTTAACTTTGACATCAAGACAGCTTCGAAAAAATGCCTGATTGACCTGGAAGAAGTTGAGGAGACAAGGCAAGCAGCATACCAGAGTTCAAAGATTTACAAAGAGAAAACAAAAGTCTTCCATGACAAAAGGATCCTGAGACGAGATTTCAAAGAAGGAGATCAAGTACTACTGTTCAACTCTAGACTGAAACTTTTTTCGGGAAAGCTAAAATCAAGATGGTCTGGACCATTCACTATCAAAGAAGTCAGATCTTTTGGAGAAGTAGTCCTTTGGAATAAGTCTGGGGAGAGTTCACATTCAATGAGCAGAGATGTAAATCTTACTTGACACCTGAAGACAAGAGCGAGAACCTACAAGTTTTTCTCTTATAACCTCTCACTGCATAAGTTCAAACGTCAGGTCGTCAAGCTTAGTGACGTTAAACAAGCGAGTTTGGGAGGCAACCCACGTTTCTAACTGTACATATTTCTATTTTAGCTATTCAATATTTAGTTGTACTAACTTAGTTTTAAATTTTGTAGGCTTCACCGAATCAAAAGAGGATCGATCGATCTCAATTCATCGATCGATCGATCGTTTCCAGATTGAGATTTGCGGCAATGTCTCAGATCAATCTCAAGAATCTGGATTGATCGATCAAATGAAATGAAAACTTATACGAGAAAACAGATCGATCGATCCTGGCTTGACCGATCGATCGCACAAACCAATAAAATGCCGTGAAAAGCTTGGATCGATCAACTAAAATGTGATCAATCGATCGTTAAGTCAATCGAAATGGGGCCGTAAACAATTAGGATCGATCGATCTAACGATGGATCGATCGATCCCCACTCCAGGTAAGTTAACCAGTTATTTTTTACTTGAATTAAACCGTAAAACACTTTTTTAACCAAATTTCGATCACAAAGGATCAAAACATAAAAAATGGAAGTTGAATAGAAGTTTGTTAGGTTTTTTGGAACACAACCTGTGCATGATTTATGAAATTTAGCAAGATTTAGCAAAATCCGGGATTTGTGTTCATCATCGGGTTCGCGATCGATCGATCCATAGTAGGGATCGATCAATCGAAGGTTAAAGGTTAAATGTATTTATACCCATAACAGATTAGGATCGACCGATTACAATTAGGATTGATCGATCGGCTTCATTTTCGTATCACCGTAACAACTACGGATCGATCGATCCTTTTTGAGATCGATCGATCGCTAATAGGAACGCTCGATCCGTCTAGGCCCCGATTGATCGTCTATTTGTTTGCTATTAATACCATTGTTTACTTACGGGATTTGCTTTCTAATTATGCAGATATGGCTAGAGGTGACCAGACACGGAAGAAACGAGGCAGGACTACCGCATCCAGCTCATCTCAGAGACCGGATTCCAACATGCCGGGGACCACATCATATCTGTGGCCTCGCCCGGATAACACACCTTGTTATCCGGGGGATGAGCATGATTGGAGGACCGAGCTGATCCCGCACATTACCACTGCACGTTCTACAATGGGCTGCTTTGCATAGAGATGGCGCCAACCCGTTTCGTCTGTGAGAGGACCCTTGAGCAGATGGGTATTAGAGAGGAGGTCCGAGCCAGAGGGTCGGACTAGACATTATAGCATATCAGACCTACCCGCTATTCCCGGAGTTGGTACTCCAGTTCCTCGCCTCTGCTGAGCTCCGCTATCATGATGGAGCCATCCCTGCTGCCAGCGAGGGGACATTGTCATATTTCTCCAGCGGGGTGCTATATGAGATTTCCCTCAAGGAACTCTGCGACGTCTACGAGTTCGATAGAACTCAGGAGCTGTTCAGTTGGCCCTCGAATTTGCCACATGCCGTTGAGCTGTGGAATCTGATTGGCCCGGGAGCCTATGAGTCCAGGTCAGCAAAGCTGACTCACATCCGGAACCCCGTGATTCGGGTGGTGGCGAAGATTCTTGGCAACATCTTTTTCGCCAAAGAAGAGTCCGAAGCGGTGAGGAAGGATGAGCTGATGTTACTTTACTTCGGACTCCCTTCATCTGCATACGCCATCTGCACCAGCCCTCCACCGACTATGCTGCGCACCAACCTCGGTGCGATATTTGCAGAGAACCTCGTCTCCAAGAAAGCCTGCAGCCTCAACACGGTGAACAAGAAGGTGGAGCGGATTGGGAGCCTCCTGACTCCTCTATTTATGCACCATGGCATAGATCTTAGCTCCACACCTAGCGAGCACAAGATCGCCCTCTTCGACGAGCAGTACTTCCGGAACAGTGACATCCTTAAGCCGGGCTACATATATCAGTTCTATGACAGCGCAGGAGCCACCCAGTTCTGCAAGCTTCTCCTCCGCGACTTTACTGCCCTGAGCTCTAGGGCGAATTTGGAGTTCACCATTCCACCGGAGCGCCTGCATCAGCCTAGCATTGAGTCGCGATGACGGGGCAGCTCATCCAGGGTATATGCATCCCAGCCCCACCAGGGGGACGACAGAGTCCCCGACTACTATCCGCCCCAGACCCAGGATGCTACTAGGGATGCGTATGCTCTTCCTCCATATTCAGGAGAGTATGACCTTCCACCATACTCCTCCGGTGCTACTGTCTGAGTTCCGAGATTGGGTGGTGGAGTCCCACAGGAGGTCACACTCGATGATGCGACGGATGTGGGAGGCGATAGCTCGGACCAGATGCCCACAACCACCTTCCTCCTGTAGAAGATCACGGACCAGGGAGACAGGCGAGCCTTCCGGAGCTGCAGACATTCCTGATGTTGCTGGACACAGGACATGAGATGATACAGATGACATAGAGTCAGATTCCAAGGCTCGATTACCCAGACGCAGACGTGGTGCAGGACAGAGTCGCAGCGTGAGCCCCGATGACCATTGATTTAGTAACCTTTCTTTCTTTTGTTTTTCCTTTGTATTTTTCATCATTTGTACTTTATTTTGTATCTTCTTTTACTTTTATTTTTACACCGGGACAGTGTAAAATAAGTCTGGGGGAGGATATTTGTGTTTGCATTCACTTTTGTTTTCATGACTTATTTTTCATCATACATTTAGTTTTGCATTGCATTTTCATATGGAACCATGATGAAATTGCCTTAATATAGTCTATTTCTCATTTTATTAGTTTCAATTGACGAGTTATTGGTTATGTGATGCATAAATTGCTTGTTGAAACATAAAATTGATCCATGCCTGGAATTTTTGGATTTAGACTATCCTTAGTTAAAACATGCTTGATTTGATGCCATCTCTTATTTATTGGGATATAATATGGATTTAGAATTATCAGGTTAGATAACCGGATTTGAACTCATGGATTTTACTTATACATGCTTGGATTTCTTTTACCTTTTTACCACTCTTTGAGATCCGAGTAGACTAACCTACCCTGAGCCTAATGTTTGTTCAAACCACATTATCTTTTAGTGAGTGCTTTAGACCTTTTTCGGAATAAACTTGGTAGAACGTGTTAGGTAAGAACCGACAGGATTAGCTTCTCATTTAGTTTTGGTTCACTCTTTTTGAGCCAAATAGGATTATGTTGATACTTGAAAGGAAGAAATGAATGGGTAACCAATGGGTTTTGAAATAGAAAACTAATTAAGGTAAACACTTCAGGAGAGAAAGGGATACAAGAAAAATAAAGAGACAAAAGTCTAGTAAAGGGTATCGGAAATGGTGATAAATTTTCTGGAATAGAAAAAGGTTCTTGCAAAAGAAGTAAAAAAAAAAAGGAAAAAACCAGCTAAAAGAGAACCCAAACCCGCTAGACAGATTAAAATTAACCCATCTCCTAGAAAGAAAATTTAAATGAAGATTTTATGCCTGATCTTAAGGACAGTATTAAAGTTACTGATGCATTTCTAAGGGTAGAATTAGGATCATTTTGGGGAATAATATTTTCTTGGGTATAGATTTTTAGTGAGTAGTATACTTCGGGTAGATGAGAATCTAGTCTTGTATGCATCTATTGGAGCTTACCTTTAGCATTCTTCTAAAGTTCATTCCATTTTTTGATAGATCTCTACATTTAGCTTTCAAAACCTATGGAAGAAGAGATCATTTTATCTCTTGACCTTACCCTTAGCCAAATGAGTTCATTCAAAGTGTCTAGCATGATTCACGAGTTTCAAGTTTAATGAATGTTAAAAGATTTGGTTGATCTGAATGCATTGTGTACATTGAGTTTAATCTGAGATGATTTGTGATGGGCATGACTAAAATTTTTAAGTAAACTTGCACACTTTGCATTCAAGAACTATTAGCTTTAATGTTGAGAAGGATATTTTACCGATGTGGCTTGGCTCTGAGTTCCAAGAGGTTTATTATCTTTCCTATTTCAAGTCATTTGCTTGAGGACAAGCAAAATGACAAGTCTGGGGGAGTTGATAAACCCACATTTTGATAGTTTTAATAGATCATTATATACATAACTTGCATGAATTAACCAGTAGATTTCACATTTTAGGACACATTTAGGTTCATATGCATTAGAATTCTAGGATGTTTTCCATTTTTTATTTTTCAGAGGATACAAAGCAAGTTAGGAACGTTTCCGGAGTTTGCGAAGACACCAGTAGCAAGTGCAATGATGCGAGAATGATCAGAACATGTCACTGAGAGGAATGGACTCAAATGATGATCGAACCTGTACACCCTTTGAAGTGAAGGTATCGATCGATCGATCGTTTATATGACCGTCTATGCGTGAATCTCCAAGACCGACTAGAAGAAGAAAAGAACTATCGAGCAAGTTTAGATCGATCGATATCCGTCAAGATCGATCGATCTACCAGCCCAAAATGTCTACGGCGGATTAAAGGATCGATCTGTTGAAATGAAGAAGAAAAGAAGTGGTTTAAGACAAAGAAGGAAGTATGAAGTGTTAGAAAGAATAAGAGAGTACATACTCTAAACCAAAGGGAGAGTATGAAGAAGTCACTAACCTATAGCCAAACATGAGTATTAGGCGACTACTAATAAGGGTGTTTGGACACAAGCATTAAAAACTCTCTATATAAGCACATGTACTCTTCATTTGTAAACAAGTTGAATCATTCTCTTCATATTAATAAAATAAATCCTTTCTCTCTCTAAAACTCTATCTTATCCAATGGTGAATCATAATCTCTCATTCTAACATGGTATCAGAGTAGGTTTCATTCGATTCTTCACATGAAACCTTCGAAATCATCAAGTTTCTGGCGCTACCTTCAAAACCAAGGCTGCTGAGAAATTCACCATCTTTGATTGCGAATTCCGATCAAACCACGGCAGATTATTACGATCTGTTTTTTCTGGATTGTTTTCCAGCAAATTCTGAAGACACGACAATTTGAATCGCATCATTTGGCCACGGGAATCAAAAGATATGAGTTTTCTTGCACAAGATATCCGCAATTGGCTTCCTCCGCGAAGGTCTCCATTGAAGCGACCATAAAAGCTCGAGATCTTCATCAATTTCAATCAATCCACCGCCAAAAATATAGAAGAAAGAGTCCTGTTGAAGAATCAAGAGGTCCGGTCTTACCCTAAGGTCATATTAAAGGCTTTCTTGTTCAGTGCTTCTCAACGGCGTCGCGATCGGCTCCACCGGGATTCTCCGCCTTTGCAACGAGCATATCTTCTTCAAAACTTCATCAAATCACGTGATTCCAAAGCCAAAACTCAAGTATATTGAGTCTAGTTGATGAATCGGGAGGTCCGCTTTGCCCCTTTTCAATTTTTGATGCTTTCTTGCTCGATTTCTTGCAATCGGTCCAGTTTCGTCCTCTTCTGGGTTGCTGCTCCAAAGGAGGAGGCATTGCCTAACCACCAAAGGCGCTTTCAAAGAACATCATGACAGGAAATGTCTCAAGTCAGAACCAGTTCCTAAACTCAAATGCAAAGACCTAGTATCAAAGTCTTATGCATTCAGGCTATTTCTAAACTCTTATCCAACTACTTTGTTAATTTCATTGATGGTTGTGTGAGTTAGAACTCTAGGAAATCTGGTATCTAGGTGGTTAGTAAATCATGAATACTATTGAATTTTGTTCATGTATTTAGAAATTGGTAGAATGGAACATTTAGAACCTAGTTTAGCTAGCTGAATCATTTGTTCATGCATTGCATTGATCCTAAGGGAAGAGAACCTTGTCTTTTGCTTAGAACAAAAAGTTTAAAATGGCATGTTGAATCCAAAAGTCCTTAGGCAGTGTTTATAATTAAGTTTGGTTACTCTTAATCAATCTCTTTCACTCACTATCTTTTGTTTAGAATCTGCCTATTCTCAACAGGTTCAAAAGTTTAAGATGGGAGTTGATGTTTTGCTTCTTTGTCTAACAAAGGCAAAAGAGAGCAAGTGAAAACGGCACAGCACATGGAGAAGAAGTTATAACCAATGGCCACCAAGAACAGCCACCACAAGGAGTGGAGAGGAAAGACTGGTGGAATGTGATGAATCAGCTCTCCCATGCAGTAAGGTGACCTCTGGTGTGTGCTTGAAGAGAAAATCAACTGAGCACACATGCTGCAAGATCAGATCATAATCAATCACAAAGGAGGAATACTTACAAAGACTTAGTATCAAAGTTTTTGCAAAGGCTATCTCTAAACTTTTTACTTATTCCTTGATTGATTACATTCTCATTTAGAAATGTTCATAGGATGAAAGAGAACCTAGGAAGACTTTGCATTGCATTTAGAACCTAGATGGATCCAAAATTCACCTTGACATTCATCATAATTCTCTATTATTCTTCATCATTCTCTTAATTCTCACATAAGTCTCATATATTCAACTTAAAATCACATACTTTTAAATCTTCATATTCTCCATATTCTTCAAATCTCATATTCTCCTATACTTCAAAACTCTTAATTCACAAGGTATACAATTTGTATATGCTCATTCTTCCAAACTTGACTTTCATGTTTTTAGTGTCAAGCTTGTGGGGGGGGGGGGAAAGGAATGAGCATTCATGGTTCCAAGTGCGGTTCATGATCGTGTGGTTCTTGCCGGTCCATACAAGGACCAAAGTGGTATGTCGCTGGATTGAGACTGGCCGAAGGTGCTGGTAGTTCCAAACTTGCGAAGGAGCTGGTCAGGCTTCGCTGATGGATTCCGGCCGTGCCAAGGTGGAGCGGTTCATGGCGGGTCATGTTTGGGCTTCACAGGTACGTTGCTAGACAAGCATATGAGCTGGCGTGGATAATGGCTGGATCGTGGACATACAGATGCTGGTACATGAAAATGCTTTGATGGTACGTGAGGACTTAGTTCCACGATACTTTGATAGTGTGGATCGTGGATGTGCCACGATGGATCATGGCTGTGCTGCTGTTCGTGCCAAGGTGGATCATGGACGTGCCATGAACAAGCAAATGTGGTCCTGACTGGTCTGAGCTGCTGTTCATTCTATGCTAGACCTGATTCAAAGACGAGCTGGAGCTGGAGGTGCAAACAAGGACAATCACATGCAGGGAGTGTCTGGCACAAACAAGGACAACACAAGAAGTGGATCTGGTGCAATCAAGGGCATTGAAGGTGTCTGGTGCATACAAAAGCTTTCAAGGCACAAAGAAGGATATTCCAAGAAGGAGATGTCTGGTGTATACAAAGGCTTTCAAGGCACAAGTAAGGACATTCAAAGATTAGTCTGGCACACTCAATGGCTTCCAAGCTGTCTGCCAAAACCAAGTGAGCACAAGAAGTGTGCTCAATCTGATTTTCTCATAGAGGCCGCTAGTAAGGTCATCCAAATCATCTGTCATCAACTGAGGATAGAACCAATGGCCATCAAGCTACCAAGTCTCATGAAGAAGGAGTAAGCTGATGGAAAGTGATGAATCACCTCAGGACATCAAAATTCTCTCATCACAGGTTTTATCTAGGATAAGTTATCTAACTCTGTGATTTTAGGTTGAGAATTTGGCTAGATATTTTACTTGATACCAGACTTGATATTACTCAAGTTCTGGAATACTAATCTTTATTTTTGAGTTGCTATGATGTTTTTAGATCAGGAAGTGATGAAAACAGTCATAAGCATGACTTACCCTACATCAATTAGTGGAAGCATGGTGGGAAAGTGTATTAGGAGATAAGTGTGCTCACTCTACTCTAGCTTAACTCTACAATCTTATTCTCTTGAGTTAGGCTTATTGAAAGTAGAAAGTGAAGCAAAATGAAGCTGGTCAAAGGAGATCTAAAACATATAAGGGAAGAGAACCATGTGATCATGATGAATCGAGAAGAGAACCATGTGATCATGATGAATCCAAAGACCTTAATGTGGAGTCCTTAGAGAACCAGATTGGTCTAGATCATATCATCCAAACCGCCATCCACTCTTATAAAAGGGAAGTTAAAATCATTCTTATATTATAATGCATTGGTTTATCTTGTGAGAATTGATACATGCATGTATATGTGTATGTGAAACAGGTTCAAATTGAAGGCTTTAAGGAAAGCTGGATCAAAATCACCTCTTAACGACAAGGAGTCAAAAGAAAGGGGGAGAAATGGACCAGACTTAAAAAGGAGCTTCAAGTCAACCATTCACAAGCGAATTCATTAAGGCCTTTATCCAAGGATCTATGGAGCTCTCTGGTGAATTTAAAGCTCATAGATTCAATGGCCAATCCCTAAGCTAAGAAGACTTCACTCTTTTTCCCTTAGTATTGGTTTTGTCCCAAAGGGTTTTCCATACTAAAGTTTTTAATGAGGAAGTTCTTTAAGGCTACAAGCTTGGTTTCTATAAACATTAATCAAGCTTGAAAGGGAGCAAAAGAGGAAGAAAGAGGAAGTTTCTTCATCTTTGCAAGTTCAACCATTCACCCATGCTTAAACTTGAGGGGGAGTGTTGAAATGAAGAAGAAAAGAAGTGGTTTAAGACAAAGAAGGAAATATGAAGTGTTAGAAAGAAGAAGAGAGTACATACTCTAAACCAAAGGGAAAGTATGAAGAAGTCACTAATCCTATAGCTAAACATGAGTATTAGGCGACTAATAAGGGTGTTTGGACACAAACATTAAAAGCTCTCTATATAAGCACATGTACTCTTCATTTGTAAACAAGTTGAATCATTCTCTTCATATTAATAAAATAAATCATTTCTCTCTCTAAAACTCTCTCTTCTCCAATGGTGAATCATAATCTCTCATTCTAACACGATCGATCCCTTCGTCCGATCGATCGATCCCGTAAATAATTCATTTTATGTTTTTTTAGTTTAATAAATCAGGTTTTTGGAACCTATAAATAAGTTGTTTAAGGAAAACCTAGGGATGACGTTTTTATTCAGCAACCAAGAGAGAAAAAGCCAACAAGAGCCCTAGGTCTTCCTTCAACAATCTATTGTGTTTAGTAAGACAATTGCAGATTTATTTTCTTAAGTATTGTTGTATTCTTCAATCTCTGCAATTCAATTATGTTTTCTTCATCTTTTATTGTTTTCCCTGCAATTTCTGTCATGTCTGAGTAAATTCTTAGATTTAGCCATGGATAGGATATATGATTAGGGAAATTAAGATTCTGATATGATATTAAGGTCTAGAATTGTGTAATCCATCACCATTAGATGTGATTACAGCTAGGTTGATCTTGGAAGAGTCAATTTAGGGTTTATCGAATTCACACATTGGGAAAGGAATAGTGAATTCATAGGATAGTCTAATTAGTGAGTCTTATGGTTCTAGCCTGCGGAAGTAGTTTCCTAGGACATTTGATGAAAATTGGGATAGATGCTAAAGCATGTTTAGTTTTAGGGTTTGCAATGGGAATTGATCAAATCTAGTTCTAAGCATAGGGGTTTTTACATGGGAATGTATTAACCTATTCATAATCTCATTGTCTGGAAAAATATAAATTACGCATTCACGATTTAAATTCATATTTCGATCTCACCCTTAGTCATTCTAATGCCTAATCCATGGTTGAATTGCCTTTTCAATTAGTACACTCTTAGTTTAATTCATTTGCTATCTTATTTACCATGTCTTTAGTTAGTTTAAATTTCTATCGTATCATTCGCAATCAAACCTTAAATCTCTTAGCTTAGATAAAAAATTCCTATAATATATTTTGTTACAAATCTTCCCTGAGGATCGATCCCGTTTAAACTATAAGAGGCACAACTGTGCACTTGCAGTCATTAACTCGGGTAAACTCTTGAGGTTACTTCTTAGTACTCTCAAGTGAAACTCGTGCAGATAAATAAATCTCTATCATCATTCCCTGAGATGATTATATCAACTACATAGATAAGAATGACTATTATACCTGATTGACTTTGAAGTGTGAAGAAAGTGTGGTCAGCATCAAACTTCCTAAAACCTTTATCTCTAAGCGGGATGCTCAGCTTGTGGTACCAAGCTCTAGGTGATTGCTTGAGTCCATATATAGTTTTTCTCAGTCTTAGGACCTATCCTAGTGCAACTGAGTCTTCTAAATCAGGAGGAAGAGTCATGTAGACCTCATCTTCTAGCTCACCTTGTAGGAAAGCATGCTTAACATTCATCTGCCATAACTCAAAATCAAAGTTAGTAGATAAGGAAAGAAGAACTCTTACAGTGTGTAGTTTGGCCACTGGTGCAAAGGTATCACAATAGTCTTCTCCATAGGTTTGGGTGAATCCTCTTGCCACAAACCTTGCCTTATATTGTTCCATCTCTCTATTGCTTTTGTACTTGATGGTAAAGATCCACCTAGAGCTTACTGTCTTTTTATTCTTAGGAAGATCAGCCTCATCCCAAGTGTGATTGATCTTTATAGCAATGCGTTCAGCCTTAACCGCTTCTCTCCACACCTTATGCTCCTTGGCTTCTTCAAAATTTCTTGTAATATTTTCTTGATCTAGAGTTGATGCAAAGGCTTGGTGTTCTGAAGGAACATGAGCTAGAGAGCAAAACGTTTGAGTTGGATGGGCTACTACTTGTGCATTGTAGTAGACTCTGGTGTTGCAACACTTTGGAGCTGGTCTCTTCTTTTTTTAGCTCCTCCTAAGAACCACTTGTTCTTTCTGATGTTCATCTTCTTCAGTCTAAACTTCTTGTGCATATTCTTCTTGATCATGGATACTAGAGCTTATATCTTGTTCATGTGATTCAGATGCAATTTCTTGCTCTTCTTTAATGTTTGTCCCTTCCTCATGATCAAGAGGAATAATCAGGGCAACATTAGTAGGAGGAGGAGCAACATCAGATGGATATGCTTCTGGTGATTGAGAAGCTACTGGGACACTAGAATTCGGTAATGGAGAACTAGTTGACAAAGGAGAAGTTGTTAAGGAGATTCCTAAGTTCTCCATGAGGTATCTGAGATTGGTACCACAATCTGAGGGAGATTAGGGAAGATCTTTAAGGTTGTCCCAATTTTTATCTTCATAGAACCTTTTTTCTAGAAATTTCACATATCTGGACACAAGCATATTCCTAGTTTATGGATTGTAGCACTTGTATCCTTTCTGAGTGGTTAAATAGCCAATGAACATGGCATTGACACTCTTTGCATCCAGATTGTTTCTAAGCTCTCCTGCGATTAGAATAAAACAAGTACAACCAAAAATACGCAAGTGGTTAATAGATGGTTTGGTGATGTTCAATACCTCAAATGGAGAGACATACTTAAGAACTTTGGTAGGTATGCGGTTGATAAGATAACATGCTGTCATCACAGCATCACTCCAAAATTTCTTAGGAACATTATTATAGAACATCATGGATCTGGCCACTTCCATGAGGTGTTTGTTCTTCCTTTTATCCACTTCATTTTTCTGAGGAGTGTATGGACAACTTGTCTAATGCACAATGCCATACTTTGCCAAGTGATTTTTGAATGCATAGCTAGTGTATTCACCTATTATCTGTTCTTAACACCTTCAGAATAGCATTAAAGTGGTTAGTCACATAGGCTTGAAAGTTCATGAATACCTCAAATACACGATCCTTAGAAGGCAGCAATGTAATCCAAGTGTATTCCGATTTCTCATCTATGAATGTAACAAACTACTTATGGTTATCCCTATAAATACATGGGGGATGTCCACATATCAAAATGAACTAAATCAAAACACTTTTCATAGATGGTCAATGATGTTGGGAAAACAGATTTACAATGCTGGCCTAGGATACATGCTTCACATTCTAAATGGTTAAATGATATGTCAGGCATCATTAGCTCTAATGCACATATATGAGAATGACCTAGTATAGCATGCCAAGTAGTACTATCACATACAGTGGATGCACTAGTAAAACATGAAGTATTAATGACAGAAGACTTAGGCTTTAGGAGATGGTATAAACCATCTTTAGTGACCCCTTATCCAATTATCTTTCCTGTCTTAAGATCCTGAAGTTCAACATCATTAGGTCTAAAGACAACCTGACAATTCAAATCAGATATTTTTTTCCTAAAGAAAGCAAATTGGAAGTAAAACCAGGCATATAAAAAGCCTCAGATTCCTTGTCAAATAACTTTAGGTTACCTATCCCTTCAATCTGAATTTTATCTCTGTTACCTACCGTAGCAATACCTGAAGCGGGCCTATCATCACTGATAAGATTCCTATCACTAATCATATGGTGAGAGGCTCCTGAATCTATCACAAGTGACCTAGGTGTGTTAAGTGCAATAGAAAGTGTACCAGACTTCTTAGAGGATAGGTAGCCCTTGAGAGCTTTGATAAATAGTCCTAAGTCAATCATCCTAACAAATTCATCATTGGTGGTTGTTAAAGCCTTTGAGATATTCTCCATTTTCTTTTATTCAGTGGACAAAGCTATGAAATATTGGGTAATAACTTTGAAACATAGATTATTGAGATTATAAACAGACCCAACGAGTCAATCCTTAAAGAGTAGAAGATATATAGATTGCAAGATTTTTTTGGCTAGCTGATTGACCAACCTAGATACAATTTCTCATGGATCTTTGTGAATAGATCCGATTTCTGCTGGATCTTTGCGTATAGATCCGATTTCTCCTGGATCTTTGTGAATCCGATTTCTCCTTGATTCAAAGAAATTTTTTTCTTTTAAAGAAAGACTCAGCTAGCAATGGAGATAGATAGATAAGAAAGATAAGAATTTGAACTTTTAGAAACTTGGCTCTGATACCATGTTAGAATTTGCGGAAAGAGAACAAGAGTTTGAGAATGTATGAGAATAGTTTATGGGTTTAGAATGAAGAACAAGAGAGAGAATAGAGTGAGAGAATAAAATAAGAAGGATGATTATATTTTCCTTAGTGCTTATGAACATATTACAATATTTATTTATAGGCTAAGAAATTTTAATAGATAGTTCCAACTACTTAATTAATAGATAGTCTCAACTAATTATTTAATAGATAGTCTCAACTACTTTTTTCCTTTAATGAGGAGATTCAAATACGAGTAGTCGTTTCGGACCTCTGTCGTCCTAGTTGCGTTCTAAGGTTACTCCCTGTTTTGTTTACTATTTATATCTAAGACCTCAGTTGTCTTAGATACATTTCAAAGTTACTCCCTAATTTTGTATTCAGTCCAATATATTATAGCATTCCTTAACGACATGTATTATCTCTAGCGGCTTCTTTTAGTTTCCACTTTTGTATCCCTTTGCTCTGCAATATGATTGCAATACGATTGAAACTTCATGATAGCCTGAAGTAACGTAGGTTTGCATGAAATTTGGAAGATGTTAGGCTATATGATACGTAGTTTCCACTTTGTAATACCATGACTGCTCTTGATCTAGAATTTCAATTTGGATTCGGACTTGTTATATGATGTGTGGTTTTTGAATAACCTGGGTGTTTCATGGTTGCTTGCTCCATGTGTATCACATGAATTTGTAGATATTTCACTCCTTTGTATTCACTAGTTCTTTTGAAAGGAGTTCTCAATATTTAATTTAATATGTTAAGTTATTATGGTTTTTGATTTGTATCAAGGTGGCTTGTTTCATTTGCATAACTTGTAAGATATTAGGATCTTTTGTCTTCAATGGTTTTGGTTCTTGAAATCTGAGTGTTTTAATGTTGTGTGTTTCATTCCAGAGACATGGTAAATAAGTGACTGCCTCATTGCCCAATTTCCTAATACTCTGTTTTTGTTTTTGTTGTTTCTTCTGTTTTGTTATCAATCATTTGTGTGTGTCTTTTGTTCTAGAGAGATCTTTATTGATTAAAAAAAATATATAATCTTCTAGCTCTTCTTTCTTGGTTAGGTCTGAAAATGTCAAATCAGATAACGTTTTTAGTTTTCAAATTAGACAAAGCAAATCACATTAAGACTTATGTAACTATTCACTTGTACAAAGTACATTAACGATTAAAGCAGCAAATTTGTGTATTTCACCATCAATCACGGGTCTTCTCTTGACATAATAAATTTGTTTTTTTTGTTCTGTGTAGAATGGATTTGTAGTCAATTCGATTACATGAAGATCTTGATGCTGAGAATGAACAAAGAGAAGTTCAAGGTGAATCTCCTATTTTGTTTAGTTAAATGTGACGATAGATGCTACAATATCAAAATTAATGGTATAAATAAATATAAATAACTATAGGTTAAATATATATATTAGTGTGGTATTTACATAAACCATATCTCTCAGTTTATTTTTGTTCTTAGTAGTATAAACCAGAAAAAAACAACTTAGTGTAGTATTCGTTTTGATGAATGAACCAAATTAGACACCATGGGCAGTTAAAATTTATTGAAACCGCAATGGATCTGAAGAGTGTCACGCCTAGTCGAAACTACGTGCTTCGAATATCAAGGAACACATCATAAGCAAATTGTATCACTTTTTATGGGGTCATTGTACTTTAATGATGTAAAACATCATGCTTTATATTTTTTAAAAAATGAGTTTTTCAAGGATGATGTTTTCCTCAAAAACGTTCTATATGTTCTTTTGATATTCAAATGTTTTCTCAATATAAAAAAAACACATCATAAGCAAAATTTACTATTTCTTACGAGGTTGTTGCACTTTTATGATGTAAAAGATCTTAATTTAAGAAAAAGAGCTCAAATACGTATTATATGTATATAAGTATTCACAGTGTGAGCATATAAGACCTAAAATTTATAATTATATACAATTGTTGTTTTGCATTTTATGTTATTAATAAATCAATTTTGATTATTTTATTTTGTTCTTACTTAAAATTTGAAAAAGGCACTCGCTACTTTTAATTTGATAATTCATCGTACTTTTATCTATCTGTAAAGTTCATTTGATTTTATTTCTCAAATTTTAATATTTTTTAGTAATACTGGATGATTTTATTTTTTATGAATATACTTTATCAACTGATGTTAAATTTAAAATATTCATATAAGTTATAACAATTGTCTCGTGCCATTGAATACTGCTGCATTTGAAAAACAAATCAAATAAATTATATCCATATATGGAAGTATGATTATAAGATTAATTTAATAGTAGTGTATGCCTTTCTTCAAACTTTCATGCATTAACAATGGAAAAACAACCAACATTATTTTTTTAATACTAATAAATACAAAAAAGCTATAAAAAAGTTAACGGTTAATTTGTATTTTCTGTTTTATAGCTCAACATATAGTTGATTTCAATTTGTTAAATAAATTTTAATAGTTTATAGTGATAATACCAAAAATTATTTCAAATAAACCTTTAAATATATGTGTATTTTTCTTATTTTTGTTACATTAACACTAATTTATATATAAAAGTCATCCTATATTTTTGAAATGATCATTTACTCCCTAAATTTTGTAATTAGCAAATTAATTCTCCAACCTTTAAGTTAAAAAATTAATTCCTCAAATTTGCTATAGATCGTAAGATTCATTTACTATTGAAATATTTTTATACTCTCATTATTAATTTTCAACTTTAAATCTTTTAATGGACTAAATTCCAATTGACTATAATAAATTGAGAATGATATCAGTGGGTTTTGAAGAAACATACATGGTTAACTGTTTACATTATCATTTTGTTATAGTAGAAATGAATTTTTTTGAAAGATGTCTTAGCAACTATATGGAGAGCACATTCCATTTTCTTAAATTGACTATACATTACTGTTTTTTTGTTTTTGTTGTAATATCTGCTATAGTAATAACATAGCAATGATATAAGTGGTGATTAGAAAATTAACGTCAATATAATTTCTCTTAAGTATAGAGATGTAACATTGCTTACAATATTTTTGTTGTTAGTGTAGAGATGCGTGGTTCTGTGATATTCTTATTTGTAACTAAGAATAGAACACATTTCTTTTCTTAAAATGACTATATAAGAAACTAGGTCTGGGCGTTCGGGTACCCGTTCGGTTTCGGTTCGGATAATTCGGTTTTCGGTTTTTTCGGGTTTAGAGAATAGGATCCGTTCGGGTATTTTTTATTTTCGGTTCGGGTTCGGTTCGGTTCCACCCAAATTCGGGTCGGGTCCGGGTAGCCATAATATATTTATAAAAATAAAATTTAATTAAATTTAAATAAAAATTGTTAAATTTTGACAAATATAAATTAAAATTTTTAGATATTTCAATTTTTTTGAATATTTTGATTATTTTAATCTAAAATTAACTAATAAATTTAAATTTATTATTATAATTTGAATATTTCAATTATTATAAACCTAAATATAATTAATATATTTAAAAATATAATTATATTTTAAATATTTCGGGTACCCATTCGGTTCTCGGTTCGGTTCGGTTCGGGTTCGGGTTCGGTTTTTCGGGTATAAGAGTTTAGGAACCGTTCGGTTATTTATCAATTCTAAATTCGGTTCGGTACTACTTTTTCGGGTCGGGTTCGGTTCGGTTCTTCGAGTCCGGTTATTTTGCTCAGCCCTATAAGAAACTTAGTCTTTCTATATTTAATATTTTGAAAGTTGAACAAAGTTTTAGCATTTTTCTTGAAATACATATTTTTTTGTGTGTTTCATTTATCCTTATGGATTGGTCAATGATTATGTGTGTTTTTAATGCTTACTATGACTTTAAAGTACGTTGAATTGTGTAAATATTGCACTTATAGATGTAGTTACTAAAAGTAGTTAAAAGGTTTTTGTTAGTAAGATAGAAGGTTTTGGTTAAGAAAAAAAGTAAAGATAGAGGGTGAAATGTGAATTGAAATCAGTTGAAAGTTTTTTATGTAGATCTTTTATATAATTCTTTATTTCTAGAGTTGTAAGAAAAAAAAGGTTCGATATCAACATTAGAATAATAGATTAATTTATTATATATGATCGTGTCACATGTGGTTTATTTATAAAAGTCACCATATTTGACCATTATGATAAGATTATTATTATTTGAGGATAACGAGAAACAATTCTTCGATGATTGGCTTAGTTTGTGGTAAATTGAGATTTACTTCGTGCTTTAACTTTTAAGAACATGTGTTGCCCATTTCGTTTGTCAAACGTGAAAATAATATTACTACTACAGAATCATCACCGTTTTTTTAATTTAAACTTTTTATTTTTGACTTACAAAAAATAATTTACAAGTCTTTTTTAAAATCATTTATATAATCATTAAGCAGATTTAATAATTATAATTCTTTTGTATTTCAAGTCTTAGTGATTGAGAATTTTATACAGGTGCATATAAAGTAATATAAAAGCGTAGCTAATAGATCATATAAATATTACTTAATTTATTAAATGTTATTAAATCAGATAAAATATTTGAAAGAGTAGTTATATATTTTTGTGAACTATTTTAAATGAAAAAGGTAGAGATGTGTTTTGGAAAACAAAAATATATAATTTTAAAGATGAAGAGAAGTGTTGTAGAAAGATATTCGAGTAACTTGTTGATAACATTTTCTTTAATGGCTGATAATAAGAGAGAACATCTCTCTTTCGTAAATTTTTGATTTCTCTCTCATCTTCTTTTTTAATCTTCTTATGTCGAAATTGTCATTAAAGAAATATTTTATTTCTTTAGTTGTTTCAACCTGTTTAATTTACTTTTCTACTAACAAATTTTGTGTTATATATTAGTGATGATTGGTTAAGGTTACATTATCCATTTATTTTTTAGGAATTCAATCCTTGAAGCTCTGTCTGGTTTTATATTTAGTATGACTATAAAATACGTTGAATTTGTAAAGATTGTATTTGAAGATGTAGTTTTGTAAGCAAGTTGAATTTTTGTTAGTAAGATAGAAGGTTTTTGTTAAGAAACAAGTAAAATAGAAGGTGAAATATGAATTCAAATTAGTTGGATTTTTTTAGTGTAGATCTTTTGACATATTTATTTGTTTCTAGAGTTGTAAGAAAAAGAGTTTAATATCAATGTTAGAATAATAGATTAATTTGTTTTCTACAATTCTGTCACAATTAGTTTAGACTCATGCTACAAGACGTGATTAAATTTTGAATTAATTTTTTGACAGTTTAACTTTTAAAAAATTATTATTATGTCAATTATACAAAACAATATATTGAATAATATATGTTTGTTAATTTCAAATCAAATTTACAATTTTATATAAATATAATTATGGATTAATGAGAGTTAAAATATGGTAATCTGTTCATTTGATCTACCGAATTCTTAATCCGTTTTAGTGGTCTACATTTATCTAAAAAAATTATAATCAAGTTGGACTAATCTGTTTCATAATGATTTGCAAAATATTGTATATTTGAAGAAACAACCAATGAAAAATCTTAAATTATATTTTAATTTGATTAAGTTAAGAATATATGACCTAGTTTTAATTATTTTTTTTCAGGTAAAAAGATTTACATTTTGTAACTAGAACAAATTCACTTTTTATTTTATTTCATTTTATAAAAAAATTTATATGATTTATTAAACAATTGATAAATTTATTAATTACATTTATTTTTTACTATATGTATTTATTTTTCGGTTTTAATTAAATGCAGAAATAAAATATTATTTAGATAGTTTGGATACATATTAATTATTGTATTGTTATTAAATATGACAAAATATTTGAAAGACTTGTTACATATTGTTTTTGAAATATTTTAAATGAAATGTAGAAATTTGTTTCCGAAAATAAAAGATGTATTTTAATAGATAAACATGATGTGCTATAAAAGATAATCGAGTAACCTGTTGATAACAATTGTTTTAATAGTTGACAGTAATAAGTAACATTTTTTGTAATATTTTGATATTATGCTTCTAATATATTAAATTCTCTCTCATCTTCCTTTTTAATCTTCTCCATGTCAAAAGTGTCATTACTCATTAGATAAAAAAATTTACTTTTTCAGTTGTTCTAATCTCCCTATGTTGAAATGATGTGGCACAATAGTGATCATTTTTAAAATTCATGACATATGTATGGGGTTCAAATCCATCACTACATAATGTTAAAAGGGATATTAAAGCCACTAAATTAAGTTGACAAAAAAACCTCACTACAAGAAAAAATGGTGAAAACAGCCGGACAAAGCCGTCGGTTCGCTGTTGGAAAAAACTATTTTTGACGGTGAACCGATGGATTAACCCGTCGGTATTAGAGCGTCGGTAATACCATATCAGTCAGTTTCCATTGGTTTTTTTCGATAGAAACCGACTGATCGATGGTTGTCGGATAACCGTCAGTTTCCGTTGGTTTAAAACCCATCGGTAACCGTCAGAAATACAAACTAAAGGATTCTGACGATAGGTAAACAAACCAACGGATTCCGACAGTTACATCAACCTATGGTTTCTGAAGGTTCATAGAACCGACTGACGGTTTATAACTGATGAAAACGGACGGCGAAGGTAACCAACAGTTTTTCTATCCAACGGTTTCCGATGATAGACCTAAGCGACAGCTACCGACGAATAACGGTTTTTAACATTTTTTATTAAAAATTAATATATATATATATATATATATATATATTAAATAAATGTATATACTGAATGAAATTATTAATTCGTAATTAAATTATTAATTGTATAGAAAAATTAAAACGTAATTAAATATGGAATTAAATACAAAATTATATAAAAAAGAATTTAAAAAACACAATTTAAAGTCTAATAAGCCTAGCGGGAGTGGAGTTATTACAGAAAAACTCCAACATCTGCTCTTGCATTTGACGGAATGCATCTCTTTCTTCTTCCCATGCCTTCCTATCTTCTTTTTGTTGTGCCGTTAAAATTTCAACATGCCCGTGTATTGTCGAGAATCCCTATTCCTTGCTTCGAGTTCCGCTCTTATATCCGAGTCTCCAAAATATGAAAATGATTAATCTGAGGATTTTGAACCTTGTTTAGAAATCCCGTATAGACGATCCCTATTCTTCGGAGTTAACTGGAACAGAATTTTTTTTAATATTATACATAAAAATAATTTGATAAAATGAATTAAAAATTATTGTAAAATTTGCTCATCTCATATACAAATTCGTTAATCTTTTTCACAGGGACTTCAGTGCAAGCCAGTCCTTCGACTGATTCTTGGAAAAGGAGGAACTCTTCACTGCGCATCTGCACCGTCTCAGAAATCTCTCTAGAGATGGGGTCATCGATAACACATGTGTTTTAGTTTGTGTGAGAATCAAATAGGGAACAAAGCAATGAAGGAGGATGGCCGTCTATTTGTTCCTATAGTTTGAAAAATAAAATTTTGTAAAAATTGTAACTAACTTTTTTAATAAAAATTTTAACTATTTAATTACTTACAAGTTGAAGGACCGTCGACGCCTTGTTCGTTGCTCCAAGATTATGGGTTGTCGGACCTTTTCCCTTTTGGTCACTTCTGCGGGTAGTTGAATTGGTTGCTGGTAGAGTTAGAAATGATGGCGACCTCCAATACTGTATGAGTGATCACCATAGGTCAGGATTGTCAACCAACTCCTTAGGCACTTTATCCTTCTCCCATCTAGCTTTCCACCTGTTCATCTTCTTTGATTATGCCTCAGAAGCTTTGGCGTAGAAAGTTTTTCTAATGAGCGATGTAATTTTTGGATCCCAGTTGAACTCTTGATTAAAAGACAAAATAATCATCAACAATATTGGTTTAAACAAAATTAAATTTACAATTTGTACAAACTAAATAATCTTACCGCGAATTGATGAAACCAAATTTCTTTTTCTGTATTAGGCATCACGGAAAACGTCCGATAACAACATCTTAACATTGTATTCATCATTTTGTTGATGCATTTAGAAATATCAATGTGGGAGAATTGAAACCTTCATAGAGAAACAAAGTTAATATATACTAAACAATGTAAAATTGATCAAAAAGATATAAGACATACCAAGTGGGCCCATCACAACAATCTGAGTCAAGTACTGGCAATAACTCCTGTCCCGGTTAAGTAAGAAACTTCTCGAGGTTTTAAATTATAGGAGTAGAAGCCGTTGTTCTCTCAAGTGATGGTGGTTGCGTCTCTGACCCGAGAGGGATGTGAGACTGAATAGAACCACTCAATCGGATCCTACCACCACATCCGTCGGACAAACATAAATAACCACAATATGACCTATAATATATATTTTTGGTGGTTTTAGAATTTTATAATTGTATATACTGCAAAATATAAAAGTAATAACACCATGCAAATTGGTTATTATTATGAATCATATCATGGTAGTTTTTACGAAAAGGAAAAAATAGTAATTTTTCAATATGATAGAATTATAGAAGAAAAATAGATACAATGACTAAAATTTTTAATAAAGTTTATATAAAAAGTTCAAGTTAATTCGGCTTTGGTTTGGGCTAGGCTTGTAAACTAGAATAAATAAAGAATTTTCACATCCCAACGGAATATGAAGATTCATTTATTTAATTTTCTGGTACCCTGTGCAAAAAAAAACCGAATATACTCAGAAACGTTTTACATCATTGTGTATAATTTTTCTAATATCATAATTACCGTATCTATTTTTTATTACAATTCTATCATATTGAAAAATTCATTTTCCTCTTCTTCGTAAAAAGTATCAACTTGTATTTTTTTAGTATTCATCTTCCATCGGATTATTAATACTATATTTTCAGTACTAATTATTATTTAATCCTAAAACCCCTAAAATATATAATTGTATTTTTATCAACATAAACCTATTTTGAATTTAAAAATCTAAAATTTAAATTAAATTTAGGTAAAACTTTAGTTAATTGATAAAATAAAATTTAAATTATAGTTATTTGTAAAATTTCTTGAAAATAGAGAAGATTGATTTAAAACTTTAAAAAATTATTATCCGAATAAAATCTTGCCAACGTGAATGTTATTATATTTACTATACATAATATTAAATTTACCACAAAAAATTTCCTTATTTCCTATATTTTTATAAATAGTACATAATTGTTAATTTAATAAAAACATAATCCATAATAATTATATCAATATTAAGTATTTACAAAAAAAATAATTATTCCAAATCAATATTATAAATATTTTAAAATATAGTAAATACATTTGTGAGTAATTATAAAAGCCGTGAATTATTAGTAAAATTCTTATAAAAATTCATTAAAATAAATAAATATTTCTGAATAATTCTATACAATCTAAATTCTATACAATGTCTAAACAACATTATTTAAATTATTCCCCTAAATATTGTACCTTTTTAAAATTCTAACACTTTGCTAACTAACTATAACCATTAAATCTAATAATTTATAACTGCATACATTTGTTATTGTTGTTTGTAGATTCCGGAAAGATAATGGACAGCAGCAAAACGGGAAGAAGAAAGACGGCGGCTCCAAATAGCGGCGGCGGTGAGGCACTCGGCGGCCTGTTATTTCTTAACAGGCCTGTTGAATTTATTTTTATGTTAACAATTTATGTTATATATACTAGTGAGGATTGGTTAAGGTTATATTATATCTTTGTTTTTCGGCTATCAATCATTGAAGCTGTGTGCGGTTTAATGTTTGGGTGACTTTTAATAAGTTGTAAAATTTTTTTTGTGACTAAGATACGATATGTTAACAAAAAAGTACGATAGAAGATGAAACGTAAATTCAAATTAGTTGAAAGCTTTTCTGTTGATCTCTTGACACATTGCTTTATTTTTAGAGTTGTAAGAAAAAACGTTTAGTGTCAGCGTTAGAATAATAGATTAATTATAATATAATTGCGTTACATGTGCTTTATGTATAACAGTCACAATGTTAAATTTGACATTATTGTAGTTTATTATTATTTTAGGAAAATACGAAATAATTATCTAATGATTGGCTTAGTTTTGTGGTAAATCGATATTTACTTCGTATCTTAACTTTTAAGAGCATTTGTTGTCCATCTTGTTTGTCAAACATGGAAATAATATTACTACTATAAACTCATAACTTTTTTTCTTTGAAATTTTTAGATCTTATGTTTATTTAAATATTTTATTTTTGACTAACATAAAATATTATATAAATCAAGTGGCATAATAGTAGTCACCTCTGCATTCATTACACCAGGTCTGGGGTTCAAACCCAGCATTCCGCATGTTATTGAGAATATTAAAGCTACTAGGCTATGTTGACGAAAAAAACATAAAATATTAACAGTTCTGTTTTGTTTTACCTTATACTTTTTGTTTATACATTTATTCGTCAAGTTACAAAAGAATGTGATGTTTAATTTCTCAAAGACTTCTAACCAAAAGATATTATTATCATCTTTAGGGTTGAAACCTAACCGTTTGTCTCTAGATGGGAATGTTTGGAGTCATACAAAATCAGGAAACTAATCAGTCCTATAAGGATATGAGATGGTACGAAAGATGCGGATCCTCCATGATTCTCGAGAAGTGTGGGAACCGAGCATCACATGCCTCCATGGCCAGGGGTGAAAGGTCAAAACGGCATGAAAGCTCAAACATTTCATATAGCAAACTCTTTGTTGCAGACTTGCTGAAGATGATTAAGGCTCCAACATATTGGCCTTTGTTCAAGTAAGACTTAGACTTCTTTTGCAATTTTAAAAATCTGTTTGAAGATTTTAACTTTGTTTTAATTCTGGATAATTTGTATGTTTATGCTGATTTTCTAGCTAAAAAGACGCAAACACGTGAGTATATGTTTTTCCTATGTAAGTCATAAATTGTCGACAGTAACAAGTTTTCTAAATAGTCAGTTTTATCCACCAAATGATTTACTATATAATTATTATTGAAAATATTATTTTAAATTTTTCCCTAAAACAACTTGATCAACAGCTGTTTAGTTAACAATTTATTTTTAAAAATTGTAAACTTAACAATCTGAAAATTTATACTTGATAATTTTTTTTAGAGTTTATCTCACTAAACAATAAATAATGGGCAAAAGAGAGAATGCAAAAGTGTTTAGAGAAAAAAATAATGAAACCATTAAAAGGCGTAACTGAAGGAAGATTCATATTCTCATATGCCTCTCCGAAGACAAATTTAATCTGTTATACCTCTCACTAATCTTAAATACCCCAAAATATGAAATACCAATTTTACCTTTAATGATTTAAAAAAATAATTTAAAAATATGTTGAACATTTTTACTCTCTTTCCTCTCCACTCTCTCTCTCTCTTCCTATTCAGGAGAGCTCAAGCTCGAGTATTCCATATTATTAATTGCGAGCGAGATCATCTTCTCCTCTTTAGCTTCTGCTTTGCTTCTCCTAGCTCCACCTAATGCTTCACTTCTCCGTCTACCTCCCTCCATCTCTGTAAATCAATAAATTTCAATTTGAAATTAACAACTCTAACAATTTCAATTTCAATTGTAATATCTCGATCCAATAAGTTTTAATAATGTTTTATGGGTTTATTAGGACTAGGCATTGTAAGTCGATGTGGTATAATAAACTGAAGTAGTCGGAATTGAAATCCTGGTTTTTGTGATTGGTTAACTAGTAAAACTGCGATAACTAGTAAAATTAGTATAACTAGTAAAACTGGTAAAATTGCTAAAACTAGTACAACTAGTGAATATAGTAAAACTAGAAGAAAATTAGAAAACTATTAAAAATAGTAAAACTATTAAACTTTGTATTACAATGAGCAATATACTGATTGAAATAGTATTACTGTGAATATATTATAGCTAGCATAACTAAGAATAACTAGTAATAGTGATAAAAATTTTGTATTGTTTTAACAGGTGACAATGAGCAACAACGTCATCATATATTTTAGATGTGGAGGTCGCATGTATAGTTTAATGATTAAATCATCAGTGGAGGATATAACTTTATCGATGGTAGAAGATAGGATATAAAAGACAGATGAGTTAGATGAAAGTGCAGTGAAATTGAAATTGAGTTACATTCCATTTTTGGTGGGATGTGAGGAACAATTTAGTTTTTGTGATGATGAGGATCTTTGGGTTTATCTAACCTTAATTGATAAATAAAATAGTAGATGTATGTTATATGTGGAAGTTGTCAGTATACTAGATGTAATTGAGCAACTTTCGAGAATAGAAAAATGAAGTTCTTTTGGTATGAACTATGAGGATAATGTCATAACTTTGTATGTAGGCAATGGAGAAGATAAACAACAAGATGAAGCCGTGGAGGACAAAGACGTGGAGGATGAGGGCGATGAATATATGGATAATAGTATTTGTAGGTCGGATATGCATCATAAATATCTTCAGCTTACACCTATGATAGATACAAGTCAGTTTATAGAAAAATGGGAAGACAGTGTGGGTGTGGATATTCATCAATAATTTCCAAATAAAAATGTAGTGCAATAATTAGTGGATAGAGCTGCATTTATGAACTGTTTTGGGTATGTTATAAAGAAGTCAGATAAGAGAAAATTAGTGTTAAAATATCGTAAAAAAAAACTGTAAATGGGGTTTACGAACTGCAAGAATAGGAAAGACATATATTTTCTCGAGTATAAGCTATACAAAGATGCATACATGCTCTCGAGCTAGTCAGAGTGATAACAACCAGAAGAGAAAAGGCACACCTGAATTAGTTGCAACGCTTTTGAGTGATCATTATCCAAAAAAAATGGAAACTTCAGCTCCTAAAAGTATTATGGATCTAGTTAAGAAAAATTGGGTGTGAAGATATCATACTCTACTTATTTGAGAGAGAAAAACAAAGCTGTTAGTGATTTGCGTGGTAGTCCAAAAGTAGCTACAAGATGTTGTATATTTATTTGTACATGTTAGAGAAGGTGATGAAAACATTAGCTCTTCAAAAACGTCAGGTGAACTAGAGGGAGTGGAGATAATTCCTCAAGTAGCAAGTGAACCTATAACTCGCCAGATGTTAGAATGAGAGATTTAGATTCACCATTAGAGAATATAGAGAGTTTTAGAGAAAAGAGAATGAGAAAAATAATTTTTATTAAGTAATGAAAGAATTAATCTTCTTGCTTACAAATAAAGAGTACAAGTGTTTATATAGAGAGTTTACAATCCTTGTGTCCAAACACATCCTATTAGACGCCACTTATGGTGTTTGGCTACAGGTTTAGAAGCTCCTTCATACTCTCCATTTGGTTTAGAGTATTTATTCTCTTATTCTTTCTAACACTTCATACTCTCTCTTTGTTTTAGAGTATCTACATCTTTTCTTCTTCATTTCAACAAGAGCTAGAGCCATTGGACACAAATCAATCACCTAGTAGAGTTTGTGCTCGAGAAAGGATCAGCCAACCCTTGTCCATCTTCTTCAGCTGGCCACAAGAGCAAGGGAGAGGACCCATTTAAACACATTTCATGTGAGCTTCTCCAGTGTCAGATATCATCTTCAGGTGTCTTTATTATCACCATAGAGTAAAAACACACAAAGTCATGCTAGGGAATTGTACTCTTTTATCTACCTTTGATTTTGTCCCAATGAATTTTCCGAATGAGGCTTTAACGAGGCAACACCTCTAGTGTGCAAATCTGGGCTTGTTCTACGATGATCATCCTTCGTAAGCCCCTGGAATAATCAGAAGATAATAACTCTCCAATGAAGACAAGCTCCAACAGTTTTCTATACTTAGAATAATTATGTGTTTCTAAGTTTTAAATTGCTTGTTGTTTTTGTGTAAGTTCTAAACTTTCTATTTCTTTTTAGAACTAATTGTTGTTTATTTTAAAGATAGGGTAATTAAGACTTAGTCTCCCCCATGAATGAGACACAATTTTTACACAAAATTATCGAATTCTAGTTGACTTCTCTTTAGCTTTAGCACACGATTTTGTCTCCTTGGTTTAATCCATCTTCGAGCCTTGAAGAATTCTGCTGTATCAAGAGTCTATTCATCCCTCTTGTAGTCCAATTCGCTCCATCCCATTTGTGTTCCTGTTTGACGAGTTTCTCTCTTACTGTGCACAACACCCACCTTCTATCTAGGTCTTTCTGATCACCTGGGCTTGTATCATCTTTGGTATCAGAGCTGAAGATTCTATATTCCCAGGGAATGTCTAAATCTATCTCTGTCAATTAATTTGTCTGCAATTTCCATTCAAATAAAAAAATCGATTGTGAGTTTAGGGTTTGTTTTGATTGAGTGTTTTATCTTTTGTTAGGATTGAGTTTTGAGTATATGATTAATACCTTAAGTTGATAAAATCCTAGAGTCTGCAGAAAAATCTAGAGGAAAAGCGACTAATATTTTTGTATTTCTATTTGGTTTTGGTTTTCTGCTGTCAACAGAAAACCCTAGGCGAGAAGAGGAAATTCGATCAAGGATCGATCGATCGCCCACCGGATCGACATGATCCACCCCTTTGCAGAAAAATACAAGATTGACTGCTTGACTGTCAGATCGACTGTTCTTCAACAAGATCAACCGATGGCCCATCAGATCGACTGATCGACTATTAGATCAATCGTTCCTCAATCGGATTGATTCCCCCACCCCTTCAGAACAACAATGTCTGATAGCACTGAGCAAGAAAACTTCACTAATGACATGATTCAGATGCTAGCAGCCATCAATGGGCAACTCAGCAACACGACAGCCGGCATGGATCATTTAGGATAACTCTTGAATCAGGAAAGACAATATATACCTAAAACAACTAGGCAAGGAGAAGTCTATGGCTTGGGAGAACAACCAGCTCAAGCGCCACCATTCCATGCCCAAACGCCACCATTCCATGCACCACCACCACCATACCAAGCTCCACCGCCGCCACCACAACCCATGCAGCCTCTTGATGTGAAGCTTAATCCACCAACCTTTGCTGGAAGAGTGGATCCAGAAGCTTATCTTGATTGGGAGAGAATGATGGAGCATATTTTTAAATACTACAAATATGCTTATCCAAGGAGAGTAACTCTAGCTACAACCCAATTTACTGATCATGCTCTTACTTGGTGGGACAGAGAAGTAACTGAGAGGAGGAGAAACCGGTATGGGAATATAGTGACTTTGGAAGAGCTCAAGTATATCATGAGAAGGCGTTATGTACCACCACATTTTCACCGAGACATGCAGAAGAATTTTAGACGTTTGTCACAAGGCTACAAGAGTGTGGATGATTACTATGAGGAGTTTGAGCACTTTAGAAACCGATTGGAAGTATAGGACTCTCTGGAGAGTCTAATGGCGTAATTTGTGGAGAGTTGCTACATCTTGCCATTCAAATCCAGCAACAAAACAAGCGCAAGACAACAAACAATACTCAGCCTAAGACCATCTGGAACCCCACATTTAAGCCAACAGAGAAGAGCACTAGTACACCAAGAGATAGCTGGTTCAAGAGCAAGGTGAGTGATTTCACCAAGACATCCAAATCCGGCCCTAGTGCACCTCATCATACCATGCCAACTAATCCCCCTAAATGGAGTTGAGACATCTTGTGTTTCAAGTACAATGGAAGAAGGCACATGGTAAGATAGTTTCCTAATCAATGAACCATGATCATCACACCAGCTGTAGAATATGAGTCACAAGATGAAGAAGAAGAGGAGTCCTATAAATTTGATGATCAAGAGGACATAAAATACCCTGACTCAGGAGAACTCCTTATGATGAGACGAGTTCTTAACGCAATGGTAGGTCGTGAAGAGATTGCACAAAGAGAAAACATCTTCCATTCTCGTTACACCATTCGGGGAAAGATATGTTCTCTAATCATTGATGGAGGTTATTGTACTAATATAGCTAGTTCTTATATGGTAGATAAAATTGGCCTTGAAAGAGCTAAACACCCTCATCTTTATAAGTTGAGGTGACTCAATGATAAGGCTGAGTTACATATATCTGATCAAATTAAGGTCTCATTTAGTGTGGGGCGATACCATGATCGAGTGCTATGAGATGTGGTCCCAATGCAAGCTAGTCATCTTTTATTGGGACGTTCGTGGCATTTGACAGGGAAATAACACATAATGGACGGACTCTACTCTATTGAGCATGAAAAGCGCAGGTATAAGCTGACGCCATTATCACCTCAACAAGTGAGGGACATGCAATTGAAAATGACTAAGGATAGGAGTAAACGCAAGGAGAACTTCTTAATCAACTTTACTGACATCCGAAAAGCCATTGGTAAGCGAAATGAACATATTATTATACTGATGTTTAAAGAGCTTTTGAGTGCAGATAATGCAGAGATCAAGCTACCATCAGAGGTGAATACATTGTTGGAAATATATGCTGATGTTTTTCCTAAAGAATTACCACCTGGATTACCGCCGGTAAGAGAAATAAAGCACAACATTGACTTCACTCGAGGAGTCTAACTACCTAATAGGACTACATACAGAGTCAATCCTGGAGAAGCCAAAGAACTTGAAAGCCAAATAAGGGAGTTAATGGCTCCAGGATACGTGAGAGAGAGCCTTAGTCCCTGTGCAGTTCTGGTTCTACTTGTGCCAAAGAAAGATGACAGCTGGAGGATGTGTATGGACTGTCGGGCTATCAACAACATAACCATCAAGTATAGGCATCCCATTCCCAGATTATATGACATGCTTGATGAGCTCAGTGGCGCCACCATCTTCTCCAAAATTGACATTAAAAACGACTACCATTCAATCAGAATACGAGAATGAGATAAATGGAAAACTGCATTCAAGACAAAGCAGGGGATATACGAGTGGTTGGTCATGTCATTCGATTTATAAAACGCTCACAGTACATTTATGCGTCTAATGAACCATGTTCTTAGACCATACATCAATAAGTTTTTAGTTGTATACTTTGATGATATAATTATTTACAGCTCATCTTATTATGAACATGTGACACATCTTGTGACAGTAATACGAACACTTCAGAAAGAGAAGTTGTATGTTAATCTCAACAAGCACACATTCTGCACTGATAAAGTTATCTTTTTAGGTTTTGTTGTAAGTTCGCAGGGAGTACAGGTTGAAGAAGACAAGATCAAAGCCATTAAAGAGTGGCCCATGCCAACCAGTATCAGTCTAGTGCAAATTTTTCACATCCTAGATAGCTTATACATACATTTTGTTATAGATTTTACCACCATTGCAGCTCCTCTGACTTCTGCGATTAAAAAGAACCAAGAGTTTAAGTGGGAAGAGAAACAAGAACGAGCTTTCCAACTCCTCAAGGAGAGGCTGATGCACGCACCCGTTCTAGCACTTTCTGACTTTAACAAGACATTAGAAGAAGAGTGTGATGCATCCGGTATTGGAATAGGAGCAGTGCTGACAGAAGGAGGAAAACCGGTTGCATACTTCAGTGAGAAGCTCAATGACGCCTCATTAAATTATCCTACTTATGATAAATAGATTTATGCAATGGTGAGAGCAATGAAAGCTTGGCAACATTAATTGCTTGCCAAGGAGTGTGTTATTCACACATACCATCAGACACTAAAACATCTCAAAGGCCAAACTAAGGTGAAAAGTAAGCATACAAGATGGCTGTAATTCATTAAAACGTTTCTTTACGTCATTAAATACAAGAGAGGAAAAGAGAATGTTGTAGCTGATGCATTATAAAGGAGATACAACCTTATTTTGATCATGGAATCTAAAGTGCTAGGATTTGAATTGATTAATGATCTATATGCTGAAGATAATGATTTTAAGAAGAGCTACAAGGAGCATGGAAAATGCGCATACAACAACTTCTATTTGTTTGATGGGTTCTTGTTCAAAGGGAAGATATTTTGCATTCCAAGAGGATCCATCCAAGATTATTTTTAAGAGAGCCGCATGGAGGAGGATTAATGGGTCCTTTTGGCGTGGACAAGACATTGAGCATGCTGAAGGAACACTTTTTATAGCCTCATCAGAGACGAGATGTGGAAGCTCATTGTGCTCGATGCTTGGTTTGCAAAAGAGCTAAGTCTAAGTCTCATCCACACGGTTTGTATATGCCTCTTCCTATTCATACTACTTAATGAACTGCCATATCTATGGATTTTGTGCTAGGTTTGCCTATTATAAACCACAAAGACTTCATCTTTGTCGTAGTAGACAGGTTTTCTAAGATGGTGTATTTCATACCATGTGCTAAGACGAATGATGCTAGTCAAATTGCCAATTTGTTCTTCAAGAAAGCGGTGAGACTTCATAGAATTTCAAGAACAATAGTTTCAGATCGAGACACGAAGTTTCTGAGTCATTTATGGAGATTAATGTGGAAGAAACAAGGAACCAAACTGGTGTTCTCAATGACATGCCATCTACAAACTGATGGGCAAACAAAGGTGTTTAGTAGGACGTTGTCAACGTTGCTTAGGGAAACCATTGGGCAAAATTTGAAGACCTTGATTGAATGCATACCTTTTGTGGAATTCCCTTATAATCGAGCTTCTCATTCAGCCACAAGGATGTCACCATTCGAAATAGTTCAACCCACAGTCGCCAATAGACCTTACTCCACTGCCTCCAACCAAAATTATCAGCATAGAAGGGGAGACCAAAACAGAGTTCATCAAAAGGCTATACCAGAAAGCTAAGGAGAACATAGAAAGAAAAAAACAAAAGCATATGCAAGACAAGCCAACAAAGGGAGGAAACAAGTTACTTTCAAAGAAGGAGATTGAGTTTTGTTGCATATGAGAACAGAAAGGTCTCCCAGAAGAGGAAAGACAACCTAGCACCAAGAGGAGATGATTCATTCAGAGTTCTGAAGAAAATCAACGATAATGCATACCAATTGGAGCTTCTAGTTGAGTTTAATGTATCTTTTACTTTTACTGTTTCTGATTTGTAAATTTGTGATGCAGGAGATGATCCAGTTTTGAGGATAAAACCTTCTGAAGAGGGAGGGAATGATGAGGACATTGACTCTTCAAAAACGCCAGCTGAACCATAGGGAGTGGAGATCATTCTTCAAGTACCAATTGGACCAATAGCTCGCCAGAGAGCTAGAGCCATTGGACACAAGTTCAATCATCTAGCAAGGATCAGCTGACCCTTGTCCATCTTCTTTAGCCGGCCACAAGAGCAAGGGAGAGGATCTCAAGCATTTCATGTGAGCTTCTCCAGTGTCAGACATCATCTTCTGGTGTCTTTACTATCACCATAGAGTAAAGACAAAAAAACTCATGCTAGAGAATCGTACTCTATTTCATACCTATGATTTTGTCCCAGTCGGATTTCCGAAGGGGATTTTAACGAGGCAACACCTCTATTGTGAAAATCAGGGCTTGTTCTACGATGATAATCCTTCACAAGAACCTGGAATAATCAGAAGATAAGAACTTTCTAATGAAGACAAGCTCCAACAGTTGTCTATACTTAGAATAATTTTGTGTTTTTAAGTTTTAAAATTCTTTTTGTTTTCGTATAAGTTATAAAATTCTTGTTGTTTTTTTAGAAATACTTGTTATTTAGTTTTAGGGCTAGGGTAATTAAGCCTTATTCTCCCCCATGAATGAGATACGAGTTTTACATAAAAATTATTGAGCCCAGTCGAATTTGCTCTAGCTTTAGCACATGATTTCTTCTTCTTGGTTTGATCCATCTTCGAGCCTTGAAGAATTCTGGTTTATCACGAGTCCATTCATCCCTCGTGTGGTCCAATTCGCTATATCACATATGTGTTCCTGTTTAACGAGTTTCTCTCTTCTTGTGCACAACACCCACCTTCGATCTAGGTCTTCCTTGATCACCAGGGCTTGTATCACAAGGTTATTCCTGGTACAATTACAAGTGTGAAAGTGGATGAAGACAACAAATTCAAGTTGTTATTCATCGCTTTGGGAGCTAGCATTGAAGGGTGTCAAGTTATGAGGAATGTGATAAGTGTGGATGCAACTTTCCTCAAAAAGGATTTGGTGGTGTACTTGTGTTTGCAACATGTCAATATCCTAATCGTCATCACTATCCCATATTGTTTGGTGTTTTCGATGGTGAAAATAATGCAAGTTGGTACTGGTTTTTTTAGATGTTTATAATAATAGTACCGGACTCGTCTGAAACAGTTTTTATAACCGACAGAAATTCGACATATCTATTGTGTATCCAAACACTCATCATGCGTATTGTATATAAAATTTGTCGCAAAATGTGAAACATCATGCTACAAACGTCAACAAAGACGTGGTCGCATGGTGAGTTCAACTGTGCTTATAGTGCTTTTAAGACGAGATTTGTTTTTGGCCAAATATTTTGAGGAGACCACAGTGAAAGAAAAATGGGCAATGTGTTGTTTTCCAGGAGATAAATACAACATAGACAAAAGCAACTGCGTGGGGTCACTGCCAGTGTTTTCAAAACCGCATGGAAGTACTCCTTACTTCCTATGGTTGACACAATCATTAAAATATTTTCTGAATGGTTTAATGATCATAGGAAATATACCACTTATGGATCAATAGAACAGAAATTGGTGCCGTTAGTGGAGAACTATATGCACGACACATGGTCTACTGCTGAAAGATTAATTACAACCGACCTAAACAGTTACGAGTTGGAGTACATTGTCACTGGTAGCGATGGAAAGTCATATTTAGTAAACTTAATGTCAAAAAGTTGCAGTTGTAGGGTGTTCGATATTCAAAAGTATTTATGTGTGCAAGCATTAGCCGCTTTCATTGATATCAAAAGGAACGAAGATAGAAGTCAAGATATCCAATAACATAATTTGTGCTCAAAATATTATTGGTCAGAGCTATGGGCATTGACGTATTACAAGACAACTTATGTAGTGTCAGATATGACAGCATGGGAAGTCCCAGATTACATCAAAGATTTGCAAATCATACCTCTGTATCATCAAAAATAATGGTAGAACAAAAGTTAAGAGGTTTCCATCAGCTAGAGAAAAGAGTCCAAAGACCAAAAATAAAAAGTGTCCAACAAAGACTCCAATGGTTGTTATTTGGGGGCATTTGAGACTTCGTATTTTGTAAAACTTTATAAAACTGGGTTTTTGTAAACGTAGTTCGACTTTATTTTTTAGTTTTACTAGTTTTACTTTTTTATTTAGAATAACTATTGTTAGTTTTACTAGTTCTACATCTTAATTTAGATATCTAAACTGATACAACTAATATAGATGGTATAATTGGTATAACTGGTACAACTAGTAGACTGTATAACTAGTATAATTGTATAAATTATATACCTGATATAAATGGTAAAATATTTTGTTACCGAAGATTGTAGACAAATTAACATTATAAAACATCACAATTGATGTTATAAACATATTAAGAATAAAATGATAAGGTTTTATTTTATTGGTTCGTTATTATGAAAAAATATATACAACATACTTCTTACAGTTTGATGCTATATATCAATTATAGCCAAATTATTTTGAAAAGTTGCATTCATATACTTTCACACCATTTGAATGCATAAAACACTCAAAATTGTAAGTCAGTCGACAATAATAAACTATAACATTGGCAAAACATAAGATTTAGCAAGGTAAAACTAATTAAACTGAAAAACCCAAAAATTACAACTATATGCATTTTTTTGGCACCCACCTATAAAATTATTCCTGCCCAAATGTTAAAATTTTTGAAATTCCCCCCCTAAACCAAATTTCCTTATTTCATGTTGAACCAAAATCCAAAATATTTGTCTCTCTCTCCCTTTCTCTCTCTTTCTATCTTTTTCTCTCTTTATTTCTCTCTCTCTGGGTATTCTCTCTCTCTCTTTCTCTCTCTATCATCATTTGGATCCTAGCTACAAAGATGAGAAGAGGTTGAAGAAGTATTATGACATGCTTCACTTTATGGCAGATAGTGACGAAGGGATTCCTAAAGTTTGTATATATGGTGGATAAATCGTCATCGTTGATACAATTGAAACCGAAACCAAAACCGATACCGAAAAGAAATACTTCATTTGCAATCAGCTTGAGATTAGAAATCATTTCTCATTTGTCTTTTAAATTATTAACATGTCTTAAAACTCATAGATTTTTATATTTAGGATAATGAATTGCATCGTAAGAAATATTGGTTTTCTGATGTCCATGAAGAGATTGGTAAGGTGAAAAAGGAGGATGAATCCTAAATTTCAAAGATATGAAGCTTAGAACGTCATTATCTTTGTTCTAGTTTAAATAATTGTTATAATTTTCAGTTGCATAACTAATCTCACTAGTTTTACTCAGTACTACTTTACCTGCACAACCAACCGCTTTGGTTTTAATTAGTAATATTTTCATAGTCGCCTAGTTCTTCTCTAGTTCTACTTTCAAAAAACCAAATATTAGTAAAGAATTCAAACATAAACTACAACAGTAGTTCAAACAAATACCTCAAAAATACTTCAACTATAATTAATTTTAACCAAATATTAAAATAAGTTTAACATATACAACCAACTCACTCCTCACTGGCACGTTTTTTGCCTTTCTGCCTTGCATCACTCGCTTTACCTTCAAGCTGCTCAACCCGTGCTACCAACATATCCACTTTCTCCTCAAGATGCTGAACAAACATATCCACTTTATGCTCTAGTTCCTACATTCTTGCTTCTAATGAGGACTGTGGTGGCTGAGTAGCTGGTAGTGGACGATGGGCCTCTTGTTTCACCTCCACACGCGCAGCCACATCCTTTTCAAGCATATCTTGAAAAAAATCTGATGTTCGACTCTAAGACTTGTCATCTAACTCTCGACAACATCATCATGTGCATCGTCATAGTCATCACGCTTCGTCATCTCATGCAGGAGATCATCTTCACCGACGGCTGGGACAAGCATGCTCTCAATGAGCTGTATATGTAAACCACAAAAGTATTTATACCAGTTATACAAAAAAACAATTATACAGTTTTACTAGTCACAATTGAATATAATTGTATGTAGCTGTACCTTAGTAGTTCTGATTGCTTCATATATGCTTGAAAGAGAGGAAATCCCTTCATTACGCATTTTTGAACTTTGGCTTGCACATCCTGGAACAATTCTCGTTAGCGCCTACAATATGTTCTCAGAACATCATATGCAAGTCGGAAATGGCCTTAAGTGCCAACATCTACAAAAAACACGCAAAACACTAAAAGTTAGAGTTATCAATAATTATAAGAGTAAGAACAATGACTTAGACCACAAATAAAAATTTACCTCCATCAGAATACAAAATCTGGGAATTGGCCATAAGACATTCTCTTTCACATCCCCTCTGAAATGGTCCATTGTGTATGCAATCTCCCGAAGCATGTGCTCAAATGACAGTCTCCCCCCAAGGAAATGCATGGCATAGTTGCGGATCATCCATAGCTCTCAGAAAGAATGACTTCATAGACGGGGCATCTTTCCCGGTCTTTGTCTGCCAACCGACGATGCCATACAAGAAGTATATGACCAACATCTTTAGCCGATCTGCTAAATGCCCCATCTCTAAAAGCTTCGCCTTCACGTCAACATATCAGACATTTTCCCCGCTCCAAATTACTTTCCGACAAATCTCATGCTACCATTTTCCTTCCAGTTGAATGAGTAGTTATGGCAGTTGAACCCCGAGATCAGGGTGTAAACGCCATTCACAGTAAACCAAACTTCATTCTTCTTCTCAATGCATACATTTTGGAGGAGAATTATCCACATGTCCTGAACCTTGTAGTTCTTTTCCTTCGGCATGTGGAATATATGTTTGAACTGCGGGTGCCTTTCAAAGCACATCCGCTCCTTTTTGCTCATCGGAGGCTGCAACTTCTCGAGAGTTTCCAATGTTTAATAAATAAAAAACCTCATCGAGATCTTGATCTTCTATGGTATTGGCTGGGATGGAAGTGAATTGCCAAAGGAGGTATCGCCTCACAATCTCCCATGAAATTCTGCAACAAACAACAAACAATAATATACAGTTATACCAGTTATATAAAAAATGTATGCAGTTTTACTGAATTTATACTAAAAATTATATAGTTTTACTAGTTCTCCTTACAGAATATATACAGTTTTATTAGTTTTACTTAATCAATTATATAATTTTACTAATTATACTTTAACAATTATATAGTTCTACTAATTCTACGTTAACATTTTTACAGTTTTACTAGTTCTACGTAAACATTTTTACAGTTTTTCTAATTCTAGTTAAACAATTATACAATTTTACTAGTTATACTAAAATAATCCTAATTTTACTAGTTTTACCAAAACAATCACAGTTTCATTACTTTTACCAAATTAATATCAGTTTCACTAATTTTATAAAATAATCACAGTTTTACTAGTTTACCAAAACAATCACAGTTTCACTAGCTTTACCAAATTAATCTCACTTTCAATATTTTGACAAAATAATGACAGTTGTACTAGTTTTACTCAAACAATTACACAGTTTTACCTCTGTTTCTCTCGCGTCGCTAACAGTGCGACTAGAGCTTGCTACGTCGAAGCCGCCTTCTTCTTCTGCTGTTGTGACTTCAACTTCTGCTGAACATTTTCTCCTTCTGCTTCGGCATCTCTTTCTCCTTCTTCTTTTTCTTAATCTCATTCTACTTTTTCTTCTCTCTCTTCCGACGCGGAAGCTCCTCCTCCTACTTTTTCTTCTTCCGACGCCACTAGTTGTTCTTCGACTCATTCTTCGTTTTCTACAACCGGCGGCACAATTGGGGCTTTATAAACCACAATAGCTAGAGGGTTGTTGTCTTCAACGATCCTCTGTCATTCAGTTTCCACGCGCCCCACTCTCACTCGATTTTTCCTTTGTTGTTCAGATTCCTTAGAGAAGCTCTTTCTCTTTGTTCTTCGAGTGTTAGGAGCCATTACAGAAATTGAGTCTTGGTAGATCGTTATCGTCTGGGTATGCAAGAGTTTGAGAGAAATATTAAGAATTTTATTCTCAGTTTTACCTAGTTTTACAGAGATCGTGAGGATCTCAAACGAGAGGGAAGAACGAACTCAATTGGGAATGCTCTTTCTGATTTATTTTTTAGGTTTAAAAGTTTATAAACAATGGCATTTTATGAAGCGATTTTAACCATTTCAAACTGCTCCAACAACCGTTTGATATCCAATTGGATAGATCCATTTGTTGTTAGTGGTTGGATATTACCCGAATCTTTTTGTAATTAAATTGATTTTATTTAGGTTTTTTAATCTTTTCAGTCTTCTTGTAATTTAAAATAAATTATTTTGAAATTTATTTTATAACAATGGCATTTCAAATTTGGAAAAAGAGATCGAGGGGCAACTCAGATGATTCCTCCTGAGGAAAGGGCCCAAAAAAAGAGGCAATGGAGGACGACGAAATAGAGGAAGGAATGATGACAATCGATGAAATTCCATCGTTGGAAGTATCAACGGAGAGTCTACCACCGCCACGAGAACCGGTGAAATCTCCATTTTAGTTACTTCAAGAGGGCAAAACCTATGTGGAATATATCGTTATAAGGATGCTCTTAATCAAAAAAAGAAGGAAACAACAACAAACCCGAGATTCGAGAACTCCTTACACAAATGTTTCTCATCTTCGCTAATCTCCGTCATGTTTAGGACTCTTGTGTTCACACATAATCTCCATCAAGAAAGTTAGGGTTTTTACCGGTTACTCATTAATCTTCCACAGGCGAATCGTGCTATACTGATAGAGGAAGACAATGTGAAAGCAGAGACAGAAAGAGCAGAAGGGCCAGTCGATTTCACGACGTTGCAGTTACACAATCTTATGTACGAGAAGAGTCATTACATCAATGCTATTAAAGCTTGTAGAGATTTCAAATCGAAGTATCCATACATTGATCTTGTTTCCCAAGAATCTTTTTATCATGATGCTCCTGAAGCTATCAAAAAACCATTTTTGGCAACTGATAGTTCACATGTTTTAATGCCCAAAAGTCTTAACTTTGAGCTTCATCAGGTAAGCTATTAACGATCAGTCTCTCTTAACTGGTAGTTCACATGTTTTAGTGCCTAAAAAGCTTAAATTTGAGCTTCATCTAGTAAGGTTTTGAAGTTTGTTTACATTAAAGGTTCAAATGTTGATGGAAATGAGCAAATGTTTTGTGTGGTTTTTGATTTAGAGGAAAGAATTGTGCAAGTATCGAGTTAGATTAAAGCAAAAGAAGAGGAATTTACTAGAAACTATAGCAGACAAGAAGAAATTAGGTTTACATCATACGAAGAAACTTGATGACTTCCTCTACACCTCAAGTCATTAAAGAAAGCATTGATTCCAATACAGAACCAATTAGGTTTACATCATACGAAGAAATTTGATGAGGAAATGGGAGACGCGAGGACATCTAACGAGCCAAAAATAGAGGAGCTCACACCGCAAGTGCCAAGTGGACCAATTACACGTCAACGAGAAAGAACAATTGGCTTCAAGTTCAACCATTTTGTGGAGCTCTTGCTGGAGCGGGAAGAAGACAGACCAGGCACGACCAGCTCGACCAGACTCGGACCACTTCCACGCCTCACCGGTGATCTCCTACATGCACAACCAGCTTCACTTGGTTTCTTTTCTATCACTAAGTAAAGACGCCGTAAAATTATGCTAAGGAATTGTACTATTTTTCCTACTTTCGATTTTGTCACACTGGATTTTCTGAAAGGGGTTTTAACGAGGCAATACTCTTAATGTATTTAGACTTCTTCTATTCTAATTTTCGGCCATTTTTTTTTGATGGGCCTTTCATTATTTTTTCAAAAATTTTATTCTTTTTATTTTGTCCCGAGTTGGCCCAATTGTTTAAGACCTATTTTTTATGCATTGTATTTGTTGTTTTGAGTTTTGGGCCAAATTTATTCATGAGGCAAGAGGAAATTTGCCACAAACTTATTGGGAGCATTATTTAAACTCTTTATGTCAATTAATAATAATAAAAGAATTTATGAACAAAACCCTAAGTCTAAACATAGCTAGCCGTCGAATAGAATTCTTAGAATTTGTGAACCTTCAACCCACTAACGTGTTTGCAGGATCATCCTTGGTGTATCTCGATCAATTCATAGTTCGATTGGTCCAATTCGCGTCCCCATCTTGTGATTGTCAGAACGAGTATCTCTTCTGTAGATTCACAAACACGCCTCTGAATATTAACTTCAGTCCAGCTGCTGATTTGTATCAAAACTGAAGCAGTATAACTTAGCTGAGCTGCTTCCTCCTCCGCTCTATGCGATTTACTCACAGATTTTGGCACAAAAGGAAGCTTTTGATGAGAGAATCGATTTGGAGGTAGTTGGGAGCCTTAAGGATGCTCAAGCTTATGCTAGAAAGCAATCGAAAAAAACACTCGGGTTAGTTTTTGTAACAAGTTTTATCATCTTCTATGACTGAACCGAACTGTGAGGAAAACTAATTCGGTGTTTGGTTTTTTTAGGTATGTCGAATAACACAGAGAGTTCTAGGTTGGAGGATGATGGAACTGATGATGGAAACAGGAGAAGAAAACGACCTAAGAAGTTACGAGCAAAGAAGGTTCTGACAAGGCAGGCTTGTACCAAGTTCACCCTCTCGAAATTGTCCTTCACGTATATGATTATGAGAGTCCTGATACGAGTCCCTTAAACTTGTGGCTCTCAAGTTTGAGTGCTTTCTGAAGCTGAATTTTGTATGTGTTGGCGCTGAAGACCTCTGATGGACCAAAGAAAAATATATTATGCAATTTATTTCCAGACGATGATGGACTTGAGCCTCCTCAACAGGTAAACTTCTTTTTTTTTCTTTTTGTTTGTGCGATTCAGTTTTCTTATATGTGACCTTTGATGACTTTATTCTTCAAATTTAATTCTAACCTGTCTTAGTATGGCTGGTTTCCAATGCAGTTGACCAAGTTCATTCTTGGTGATGGTCAAGTGTTTGATGAGAACCGGACTTCGAGGCCTTATAAATGGGTACAACATTTAGTGGGAATTGATATGTTACCGGAAGTGTCACCGATTTTATTTGGCCAAGATACTCATAACATCGACTCTGTTAAAAGTGATTCGTCTGTACCTGATCTATCATTGTATCATCGATTGTATTTATGTTAATATGTTTCATTTTCATTGAATACCTTGTAAACTTCTGCTGGATTTACAGGGAGCAGCTTGATTTGCTTATGAAGCATGAGTTGCCTGCTGTGAACTGCGAAGACGCTCCCTGGGCATTGCATAAGGTTCTATGTGCTTTGGTTTCCTGGATACATATACGATCTTCAGCTAGTACATCGTCCTCTCAGACTCTGATTAGTGTGGAACAAGTTCCAGAACCTATGGAAATCGATGGAGATGGAAGATCTCTTTCTGGTAAGGAAAATGTTGAAAGTATTCTGGAAGACGGAGAACTTCCCTCCTTGGTCAAAGTATATAATCTAGAAAGGTCCAGACAGTTTGCTTTGATGACAAAGAACCTTGATTATCCAGTTAGCAAAGGAAAGTCGCCGAGTTTCAAGAAATACGAAGATGATTTGGATCTTGTTTTGGATGATGATAGTGAAGTAGATGATCCAGCTGAAAAGACCGAGGAACATGTGGAAGCGTTGTGCCCTGTAAAAGCTGATAATTCATGGGTAGATTATGGTGCTACAGAGTTTGCACATGTGTTCTCCAGGAAAACAGGTGGTGGAAAATTGTGGAAAGTTGTGGAAGTTAGAAGCAACAGTAAATTCTATAAACGCTATCTTCCCTATATCATTCTTAAGTGTTAAAATCGACTTGTATTGGCATGTTAAGATTAGCATGGAGTATCCTCTAAGACCTTTTTTGTTTTCGTTGTCTCTCCATGTTCTTCTTGTTGGAATGAAGAAAAAATGAATAAAAATGGTTTTAGACTATAAAAATAAAGCCGTGTGGACTAAATTACCAAATGGAGTGTCTTAGGCTTGTTTGTGGTTAATGATATGATTATTCTTATAGCCAAATATTTATTAAGCTATTTTTGTATCTAAAAAAACCTAGACTAGATTAGTATAAATAGATATCTCTCTCCTCATTTGTAAGCAATAGATAATAATCTCATTCTAATAAAAATCTCATTCTCTCAAACTCTTTCTAAAAACCGCATAATCTCTCTATTAATCTCTCAATTTTTTTATTTTTTTAATCTATAAATATATTAATCTCTCATTATATCATTGTATCAGAGCAATAATTCATCAATAATTCTCCAGAAATTCGAGTTTTTCTTTGATTTATTCACCATACCTTCAAACCAGACCCGCCGAGAAGAACAGAGTCTTGCTTCGCCAATTCCAGTGAGATCACGAGTCTTTCTTGCAAATTCTAACAAAAGCATCATCATTCTTGAGTTTCTGATTGTCCATGCACCGGATTCATCTCTTTTGGAGATCAGAATCAAAAGTTCTTCACGACCAGCTCCACAATCACGTTCATCGGAACTATCCGCCATTGAAGCAATAATATCTCCTTCAAAAATTCATCAAAAAAGTAATTCCAAATCCTAACCTCAAGAGAAACGAGTCTATTTGATTTTTCTGGAGGTCCACACTCAACCTGAGCAAGTTTTGAAGGTTTCTTGATCCATCTACCTCGACGTGTCTGATTTCGACTCCTTTGGGGTTTTGGTAACAAGAATCATATCTCTTCTTGATTTCTTTAAAATAATAGATGTTAAGAAGCTAGATAAGGTACTTGTAGAGAGTTCCAAGAATTTTCAGCTCAATCTAAAACTTTTTAGGCTTCAAGAAAGGTTTTCATGAAAGTGGTTAAAAAAATCTGGTTTCTTGAAAATTGGAGGAAAAGTTTGTTTGAAGTTTGTTAAGAAGTTAAAAAAAATAATTCTTGCTGAATGGTATCTAAATTATCTTTTTCTGAGTATTAGAGAACTGACTGTTGGCAAGTTGGTTAGGAAGCGGTTAGAGCTGTTAGCATATAAGGCTCACTCGCCCTTAGCAAGTAGTTGGCGCGTGTGATCCCTTCCCTTAGAGTGGTTGTTTCTGGCCAGCTGAAAGAGGATAATCTATCATTTCTGATTGGTATCATTTCTGGTTTGGTCTGAAAATTGTGTAGAAGGTGCTTTATTAAGTGGACAAGGAGCTAATCAAGCCATAAAAGGCGTTTTTCCTATTTTTTTTAACAAGGTCTACACACTCATTCATGGAGTTTGCTAAAACTATTCAAGCTCCAGTGATTCTAAAAGGAGTGAAATATCTGCTGTGGTCGAGAACAATTAAGACCACACTATGCAGCAGGGGTCTATGGCCTCATGTCTTAACCAGCCAAGCGCCTATGGTAACTTGTGAAGGAGAAGCTCAAGAAGACCAACACAAGGTGGACACTAACAAATTGGGGAAATGGTTTCAAGAAAACCAGCTTGTTCTCTCCATCCTACAGAACTCTCTTGGAGGATCACTCTTAGAAGCGTACTCCTACTATGAGAATGCCAAGGACCTGTGGAACACCCTCAAGAATGTCTATGGTAACACTTCAAATCTCATGAGAATTTTTAAAGTAAAGAAGTCTTTAAATGAACTTAGGCAAGAAGATAGTGAGTTCACCGAACACTATGGTATGTTTAGAGCTTTGTGGGCTGAATTGGACATGCTCAGGCTGCAACAATTGATCCTCTTATTATCCATGAAAGGAGAGAGCAAGACAAGGTATTTGGACTCCTTATGACCCTTAATCCTACCTACACTGATTTGACAAAACATTTACTTAGAGAAGACAAGCTTTCAAGCCTGGAGGATGTGTGTTCTAAGATTCAAAGAGAACAAGGATCTCATGAACTGTTTGGGAACAAAGAATAACTGGCCATAACTCACAAGAGTTTCGATAAACTTGATAAGAAGAAGAAGGTAATATGTGACCATTGAAAGAAGATGGGTCACTCAAAGAGGGAGTGCTAAATTCTTCACCCTGAGCTCAAACCACGCCAGATCAAGAATAGAATAAGGACATACCAAGGCGGGAGCTCCAATCAGGTGCAAGTAGCTGGCGCTTCATCAGTTCAAAAAGTTGGGGGACACACTCAAGTTCCACGTGATGGCACCTCTTCCTCCTCAGGGGCCGGCTTTGTTCAAGCGCCTATCATGGCACAATCATCCTCTCCTGTGACTAATCAAGCAGATTATGTCAAAAGATCAGACTTGGAAGCCATCATCAAGGCCTTAAACTCTGGTAATGTGATTGGTAAATCTCTTCATGTTTTTTTCAAACTTCTAATGATGCTAAAACTTTGATAGTAGATACTGAAGCTTCTCATCATATGATTAGTGATTTAGAATTGATAGAGAACCTAGAACCTGCCTTAGAAAATGTGTTAATTGCTAATGGTACTAAAGTACCTATCAAAGGCATAGGAAAACTAAAGTTGTTTGATAAAGAATCTAAAACATTTTACATGCCATCTTTAACATCTAACATATTATCTGTTAAAGGAGCTACTACTAATTTGAATTGTCATGTTATATTTGTTCCTAATGAGTTTTTCTTTCAGGATAATGAAACTATAAGAGTTCTTGGAAAATGAACTACTAGAAATGACTTTTATGTGTTTAAAGATCTCAAGACCAATGATGCATTAAAATCTTGTGTATCTAGTTTAGGTGATAATGTACAAGCTGACATATGACATGCTAGATTAGGACATCCACATACTAGAGCTTTAGAGTTGTTAATGCCTAGTATGAAATTTGAAAATAAATTGTGTGAAGCATGCATTCTTGGTAAGCATTGTAAAACAGTTTTTAAAACATCTACACACAATTATGAGCATTATTTTGATTTAGTTCACTCAGAGTTTGGACTTCACCTGTTTTATCTAGGGAAAACCATAAGTATTTTGTTACTTTTATAGATGAAAAGTCTAAATATACTTGGGTGACTTGATTAAATCCAATGATAGGGTGTTAGAAGCTTTTATAAATTTTTAAACTCATGTGACTAACCAATACAATGCCAAGATAAAGTGTTTCAGATCAGATAATGGTGGTGAATACACTATCCACAAATTTCAAGAACATCTTCAAAAGTATGGAATCACACACCAAAGAAGCTGTCCTTACACTCAACAAAATGGAGTATCTGAAAGGAAGAATAGACACTTGATGGAGGTAGTGAGATCCATGATGTTTCACATGAAGGTTCCCAAGCGCTTTTGGGGGGATGCTCTCATGACAGCATGCTACCTAATCAATAAGACTTCAACTAAAGTCCTAGATGACTTGTCTCCATTTGAGGTACCTAATCAAACTAAGCCTAGTATTGAACATCTAACAGTATTTGGGTGTGTGTGCTTTATTTTTAGTACCAGGTTAACAGAGACACAAGTTATATCCTAAGAGTACCACGACAATGTTTATTGGATACTCATCAACACATAAAAGCTACAAATGCTTTAATCCAGAGACTATAAGAGTTCTGGTTTCTAGAGATGTCAAATTTCATGAAACCAAAGGTTTCTATGAAGAAAAAACCTGGGATCAGTTCAAAGACATCTCTTCAAACACTTCTGACCAAGCTGAGAACCTAAGAAGACTTCTAGAAAGCTTTGGAATCATTCAAGAACCGACTCCTTCAGCTATCCTACCTGCTACTACCACATGACATCCTCAGCTGGAGCTTAGAACTCTGAATCCCACACCAATAATAATACGGCCTTCAGTGCAAGCTCCGGCTCATGAACCAGAAGCGTGGTCTCATCCCAGTCTGATCCAGCACCCGCTTCATCCTCGACCCGGCCTGGTCCATATCCCGGTCCAGCTCTCACTCCAGCCGGTCTGATGCATCCTAGAACACATCCTCTTGATCATGGGGGGGCAACAAGTTTCTACACATGATTAAGATGACTCAGAAGAAGTACTAGTTTCAGCTTCAAAGAGACAAAAGGATATTCAACATATCTTGTAGATGCTTTAGAAGAAGAGGACAATATAACCCAGAGGAACCGGCTGTTGTTCTTAGAAGAAGTACAAGACAAAAATTTCCACTCAACTTCTACTACAACAACAATGCAGTAGTTCACCATGATCAGGGAGTATGTAATTTAGTCCATATACATGATTCTCATGTTGCATTTACTCCAAGTCTTGATAAAGAGCATATTCCAAAGAGCTATGAGGAAGCAATGCAGATAGAGGAGTGGAAAGAAGCTATTCAAGCTGAAAAATAAGCTATGGAGAAGAATCATACCTACGAACCAGCCACACTACCAAAAGGGAAAAAGGTTGTAAGTTCTAAATGGATTTTCACCATTATGAAAGATTATTAGATTAAGAGATTTGTAAAATGAGAGAATGAGAGAATGAGATTAGAGAGAAAAATGATTTTTATTAAGAGAATGAGAATAATGGTTTCTAAGTTACAAATGAGAAGGGAGATATATATTTATACTAATCTAGTCTAGGCTTGTTTGGATACAAGGATTGTCTTATACATGAATGGCTACAAGGATAACATAATACTAGAACACAAACAAGCCTTAGACACTCCTCTTTAACCAAGTAACTCACGCCTATTATAGAAACCATTAAAAGCTTTCTAATTTCATCATTTCTTCTTCATTCCAACACTCACCCTCAAGCTTAAGACATGGACCCTCAAGCTTAAGACATGGAGAATGTCTAAGCTTGCAACCATGAAACATTACCTCATTAAAAACCTAAAGAAGGAAAACTCATTTGGGACAAAACTTTTTCTAGAGAAAAAGAGTATAACACTCCATGTTGGGATCATTGTTGTGGAATGGTCATAAGGCTAAGCCTTGGATAGATGGAGGCGCCATTTTTCAGAGTTGTTGCCTTGGTGAACACATCAGCTAGTTGATCCTCACTCCTTGTATAACAAGGCAAGATGATTCCCTTCCCAATGGCTTCCCTTACTTTTTGGCAATGTATTTTTATATGCTTGGTCCTTTCATGGAACACAGAGTTGGAGGCTATGTGTATAGCAGCCTGATTTTCACAATGGATGGTGATAGGTTCTTCATACTTCACGGCAAGATCCTCCAAAATTTGCCTCAACCAAATGCATTCAGTTGTAAGCTTCCTCATTGCTCTATATTCTGATTCTGCACTAGAGCATGATACCACATTTTGCTTCTTGCTTTTCTAAGTCACAAGGTTCCCTCCTATGAATGTACAATAGCCTGTGGTACTTCTCTTATCCTCCCTATCTCCTGCCCAATCTGCATCACAATAACCAACCACATTTGTGTTTTTATTGCAACTCATCCGTATACCTTGTTCATGAGTGCCCATTAGATATCTCAAATTCGGTTTGCCATCTCCCAATGTCTCATCTTTGGCCTTTGCATGTGTTGAGAAACTTGATTCACAGCAAAACATAAATCTGTTCTAGTGATGGTTAGATAAATAAGTTTACCAACCACTTTCCTATAGAGCTTAGGATCATGAAAATCAATTTCCTCCTCTAGCTCCCCCTTAGTTCCGATTTTAAAATCTTCTTCTAAGGGTGTTTTTGTTGGTTTAGCTTCCATCATACCTGTATAGGTTAGTAAATCTACAACATATTTCCTTTGAGATAAAAAGAGACCTTCCTTGAACCTACACACTTCAATTCCTAAGGAGTATTTAATTACTCCTAGATCCTTAATATCAAAGACACTCTTCAAGTAATCTTTAGTAGATGCAATACCAACACTATCACTACCAGATATGATTATATAATCTACATAAATAAGAATTATCACAATACCTTCCTTGCTTTTTAGTGTAAAAAGAGTATGTTCAACTTCATATCTTTTAAATCCTCTATCCATCAATGTTACATTTAGCTTGTGGTACCAAGCTCTTGGAGATTGTTTAAGGCCATAGATGGCCTTCCTCAGTCTGAGAATGTTGCCGCTCCCTACCTCCTCCTCTAGACCTGGTGGATGTGACATGTATACCTCTTCTTCTAGTTCACCTTGCAAGAATGCATTCTTAACATCCATTTGCCATAACTCCCACTCAAGGTTAGTAGCAAGTGAAAGGACAACATTAACATAATGAAGTTTAGCTACAGGTGCAAAGGTATCCCTATAATCCTCATCATATGTCTGAGTAAAACCTCTAGCCACTAACCTAGATTTATATCTATCAATTTCACCATTGCTTTTGTATTTAATGGTAAAAATCCATTAAGAACTTACAGCCCTTTTTTCTTTTGGTAAAGTAGCTGAAGCATAGGTACCATTCCTTTCCATGACTTGTTTCTCAGCTAGAATAGCTTCCCTCTATTCCTTCTTGGTCATAGCTTCCTCATATGTCTTTGGAATCTGCTCCTTATCAAGACTTAAAATGAAAGGAACATGATTCGTAGGTAAGTGAGCAATATTACAAACTCTCTGATCATGATGAACCACAACATTCTCTTTGTAGAATACTGGTGGTTTCCTTTTTCTTGTGCTCCTTCTTAGGACTGTAGGTGGAGCTTCTTTGATAGGATCCTCCTCTTCACCTAAAACTTCAATAGGAGTGGGCACTTCTCTTGATCTTTTGGAAGTTGAGACCAAAATTGATTCTTCTCCTGCTGAGCCTTGTTGGACATGAGTAGATGTCTCTCCCCCCCCCATTTTCAAGAGGAGGAAGTTCAGGAGAACTGAAGATACCAGGTGGCTGACGGATGGAAGGAACAGTTGGTGTCAAAGGCCGCGGATCGGCTGGTGTGGCCGCGGCTGGCTGGCCGGAACTGGTCACGGTCGGAACAGGATGAGCATGAGAAGCCATGGTCAGGGGCTGCTGAGCAGGAGGGGATACTATACCAATACTTTCCAAGAGCCTCCTTAAGTTCTCAGCTTGGTCTGACCTTGTTGTTGAGATGTCCTTAAATTAATCCCAAGTTTCTTCTTCATAGAAACTTTTGGATTCTTGGAACTTAACATGTCTGGATACCAAGACTCTTCTAGTCTCTGTATCATAACATTTTTATCCTGTCTGAGTAGAAGAATACCCAATGAACATAGCTTTGGTACTCTTTGGGTCCAACTTGTTCCTTTACTCCTTTGGAACTAATACAAAACAAACACAACCAAAAACTCTCAAGTGGTCAATATTAGGTCTAGTTTTGTTTAATACCTCAAATGGGGACAAATCATCTAGGATTTTTGTAGGAGTTCTATTAATCAAGTAGCATGCAGCTACAAGAGCATCCCCCCCCAAAATATTTTGGGAACTTTCATGTGGAACATCATTGTTCTCACAACTTCCATCAAATGCATATTCTTCCTTTCAGCCACTCCATTTTGTTGTGGAGTGTAAAGACAGTTGGTTTGATGTTCAATGTCATGCTTGGCCAGGTGTTGTCGGAGTCTGGTGCTAGTGTATTCTCCTCCATTATCTGTTCTAAAGCATTTAATATTTGCATTGTATTGATTAGTAACATATGCTTGAAAATTTAAAAATGCATCAAATACTTTATCTCTAGAACTAAGTAAAGTAACCCAAGTATATTTGGATTTTTCATCAATAAAGGTCACAAAATACTTATGTTTTTCTCTAGATGGGAATGGAGATGTCCAAACATCAGAATGCACCAACTCAAAACAATTTTCATAAGTATGCATAGAATTTTCAAAAACTGTTTTGCAATGCTTTCCAAGTATACAAGAATCACACATATCCTTTGGCATTTTTAAACCAGGAACAATCAGTTCAAGTGCTCTAGGATGAGGATGTCCTAATCTAGCATGCCAAAGATCATAATCAGTACTAAATGAACCAGCATGAAAAGCTGCTTCTAACCCACTAGCACTAGTCATGTCTTCAAGCACATATAAGTCATCTCTTATGGTTCCTTTTCCAAATCTTATACTAGTCTCAATATCCTGAAAGTAGAAATCATTAGGACCAAAGATAGCTTGAAAATTTAAATCAGTAGTAGCTCTTTTAACTGAAAGCAAATTGGAAGTAAAGGAAGGCATGTAAAAGGCTTTAGATTCTTTATCAAACAACTTAAGTTTTCCTATACCTTTAATTGGTACTTTAATTCCATTAGCAATGACAACATTACATAAGGCAGGTTTTACTTTCTCTAGCAATCCTAGATCACTAATCATATGATGAGAAGCACCAGAATCAACCACCAATGATTTAGAGACATTAGGAGTAAAAGAAGTTTGAAAAAAGCATGAAAAGTTTTACCCAACACATTACCATCATTTATTGCTTTGATAAGAGCTTCAAAGTCTGATTTTGTCACAAATTCAAATGCTGGAGACATGGCACTAGTTGAGGCTGAGTGAAGAACTGAGCTGCTACACGCCTTTGAAGGAACTGTCACCAGGCTGTGAGCTTGCAATTGCGTGTGGCTGGCCGTGGGTTGCTGTGGCCGAGAAGCCCAGCTTGGCTTCAGCTGAGGATGGAGTACCCAACACTCCTTCTTTGTATGGCCACTCCTCTTGAAATGTTCACATGTTTGTCTCCTCTTCCTAGATTTATTTGTTGGTGCTGATTTGAATAAGCTCTTGTGTGCAGCCACCAATTCAGCCTTGTTGTCAAATAATCCATGAGATTCTTGCTCCTTTTGGATTTGAGCACAAACATCTTCCAAGCTAGGAAGCTTATCAGACCTGAGAATATGCTTAATAAGATCTGAGTAAGTAGTATTAAGAGTTAGTAGTAACCCAAACAATTGGGTCAATGATGGCTGGCCTTAGCATCGCTAGCTCAGCCCACAATGCTCTGAATGAGCCATATTGTTTTGTGAATTCTGCATCCTCCTGCCTTAATTCATTCAAAGCTTTTTTCACTTCAAAAATTCTTAGAAGGTTAGTGGTGTTTCCATACACCTTTTGTAAAGTGTCCCAAAGTTCCTTAGCATTTTCACAAAATGAATAAGCCTCTAAGAGATCACTAGCAAGAGAATTTTGAAGTATAGAGAGTACCAACTGGTCTTCTTGGTACCATTTGCCTTGAGCAGTCACAGCCTCACTAACTTCAGCCACTTCATTTTCTTCAAGGCCATTTGTAGAAATGTGATTCCAAAGGCCTTTAACACCCAATGTGGTTTTCATGATCCTAGACCACAAGAGGTAATTTGCTCCATGGAGAATGAATGGAGCTCTGAATGTAGCTTGAATATCCATGATTTAGAGGCTGATCAGGCTTGTCGAGAGACTTGGCAGTTGGTCGGGACGTGTCTAGTCCACTGGTCGGGCGCGTGCAGATGGTGGGAGAAACCGGCTGGTCGGGACACAATTTAGATGAATACGTGCGCTGGTTGTACGGGGTACGTGGTGCGTGGCACAGTCTCGGGACAAGAATTTCCAGATAAGAGTTTCTTGGTCGGGAGCGAGTGGCTGAACGGCTGGTCGGGGAACAGAACAGCCGGTCAGAACGAAGGACATGATGATCACGGTCAGGACGAACGGTGTTGTGTTCGCGTGTCATGGACAGGACACTGGACAGGACTCAAACTCGAACATGAACGCTGGACACAAGACACTGTTACCAGACGCTGGACTCGAACACAGGCACAAGTGGAACGGCTGTGCAGTGGATGATCAGGCGTTTTGAAAAAGCTCACAAGGATGCTTGCAATCCAAGCAAATTCCAACTGCTGTGCAGGATGAAGACCGCGCTGATCTGAGGTTCACGGACGTGTGAATCTTGACAAAGAATGCGTGAACCCACGGCTGTGACAAGGGCGTGGCACAGGCAGACTGCAGCCGTGACCGCGTGACCAAGACACCACCAAGACAGTTAGCGCGTGTAACAACCAACTTGTACCTGACTTCAACCAACTTGTAACCAACTTCAACTGCTTCTGCAACAGATTTTAACAAACTCCAACAGTCTTTAACCAATTCAAAAAGATTAACAAGCCTAAATTTTGAATTTATTAATAGACCAATCCTAAAATTTAAGATTCCGTCCTTTTTAAAATTTTAAAGATTAACAAGGAAATCAAGAAAATCAATCTTGAAGACTTAAACCTATCAGATTGAAACCAAATTTCGTGGAGACCCTCACAAGATACTTATTTAACTTTCCAGATTCAAAGATCTAAAGAAAACTGATAAAAGATTAGAATTTTATCACCAGATTCTTGTGAGGGGCGATTTTTGACGTCTCTGAGAAAAACTTCAAGAACTTCCTTCAAACAAAAGGGAATTGAGTTCTTCTTTCTTTAAACAGAAACTATACTTGAAGTGCTTGAGTTTAGAATTTGGAAAAAAAACACGATTTGATGAAGATTCGACGACGGAATGACCTGGGAAACACGGAGGTTCGCGGCAGAGGCACTCGCGGAGGTCCGATGCAAGAAAATTCTAATTGGTGTGGCTTCAGAGCTCGCCGAAGAAAAATCCAGAAAAAAACATATTGTCAAAAAATGTTGTGGTTTGGCCGGAATTCGCAATCAAAGTCGACGGTCGAAATAGAACTGAAAGAAGATTATGAAGAAGATATCTTCTTCTTGATTCAATGAATGAATGATGAATTTTACCCAGATTTGATGTAATCTGACTCTGATATCATGAAATATTATTAGATTAAGAGATTTGTAGAATGAGAGAATGAGAGATTTAGAGAGAAGAATGATTTTTATTAAGAGAATGAGAATAATGGTTTCTAAGTTACAAATGAGAAGGGAGATAGATATTTATACTAATCTAGTCTAGGCTTGTTTGCTTGTTTGGATACAAGGATTTCCTTATAAATGAATGGCTAAAAGGATAACATAATACTATAACACAAATCTAGGTTAGTGGCTAGAGGTTTCACACAGACTTATGGTGAAGAGTATAGAGATTTTTTTTCCCTGTAGCTAAATTGCACTCAGTGAATGTTGTTTTAACTTTTGCTACTAACTTGAATTGGGAATTATGGCAAATGAATGTTAAGAATGCATTTTTGCAAGGTGAGTTAGAAGAAGATGTGTATATGACACCACCGCCAGGTCTAGAAGATAAACTGGGAACTGGCAACACACTGAGGCTAAGGAAAGCTATATATGGCTTAAAATAATCTCTTAGAGCTTGGTACCATAACATAAATATGATCCTAAGAGACAGAGGCTTCAAAATGTCAGAAGTATAACATACTCTCTTTACACTTGAAAGTAAGGAGGGATTATTGTTATTCTCATTTATGTTGATGATATAATCATATTTGGTAGTGATAAAGTGGGAATAGCCTTTACTAAAGAATATTTAAAAAGTGTGTTTGGTATTAAAGATCTAGGAGAACTAAAATACTTCTTAAGAATTGAAGTATGTATGTTTAAGGAAGGCATATTTATTTGTCAAAGGAAGTATGTATTAGACTTACTAACCTCTACAGGAATGCTAGAAGCTAAGCCAGCCAAAACCCCATTAGAAGATGGCTACAAAGTAGAACCTCAGGGGGAGCTTGAAGATGGCGGTTTTAAAGAAGCAAAGCTGTATAGAAAGATTTTTGGAAAGCTAATATATTTAACTATCACTAGACCTGATTTGTGTTTTGCAGTTAATCAAGTGTATCAGCATATGCAAGACCCAAAAACAAGGCATTGGGAGATGATTCATAGGATTTTGAGATACTTGAAAGGAACACATTATCAAGTTATATGGATATGTAGTAATAGAAACACAAATGTAGTTGGTTATTGTAATACAGATTGGACAGGTGATAGAAAGGACAGGAGGTCCATTACCGGTTACTGCACACTCATAGTTGGGAACCTAGTCACTTGGAAGACTAAGAAACAAAAGGTTGTTTCATGCTCAAGTTATGAGGCTGAGTATAGAGCAATGAGGAAACTTAACACTGAATTCATCTGGTTGAAGCAACTATTACAAGACCTTGGAGTAAGCATTGAGGCGTCAATCACAGTATATTGTGACAATCAAGCAGCAATACACATAGCTTAAAACTCTGTGTTTCATGAGAGAACCAAACATATTGAGGTGGATTGCCATAAGGTAATAGAAGCTATTGGAAATGGAATCATCTTACCTTGGTACACAAGGAGTGAAGATCAACTTGCTGATGTGTTCACCAAGTCCACAACACTGAAGACTGGTGGTTCTATCTACCCAAGGTTTGGCCTCATGTCTATTCCACAACACTGATCCTGATCATGGAGTGTTATATTCTTTTTCCCTAGAAAATGTTTTGTCCCAATTTGGTTTTCCTTATTTAGGTTTTTAATGAGATAATGCTTCATGGTTGCAAGCTTAGGCATTATGGCTTAAGCTTGAGGGGAGTGTTGGAATGAAGAAGAAATGAAGAAAGATGGTCTTAGACTATAAGGATAAGGCCGTGTGGACTAAGTTACCAAATGGAGTGTCTTAGGCTTGTTTGTGGTTAATGATATGATTATCCTTGTAGCCAAACATGTATTAAGCTATCTTTGTATCCAAACAAGCATAGACTAGATTAGTATAAATAGTTATCTCTCTCCTCATTTATAAGCAAGAGATAATAATATCATTATAATAAAAATCTCATTCTCTCAAACTCTTTCTAAAAATCGCCTATTCTCTCTATTAATCTCTCAATCTTTTCATTCTTTTAATCTCTAAATCTCTTAATCTCTAATTCTATCACTTCTCCTTCTAGAGATAACAATGGGACAAGTGAAAGTGAACATTACAATGAACTACGAGCTATGGAAGCAGAGGTAAGTGTTAGCCCAGTAACAATATACCAATTTTTACCTGATGACACCTTAAATTTTTCTTTTGGTGGTATCAGGTTAGCCTTCATATGTTGAAGATTGTACCTTCAGATCAAGAAAAATATCTTCTATCTCATCAGATCAGATACTAGAAAATGTTGTTCGACTATTACGTGGACGACCCATCTCCAGATTCCAAAAGAGGAACAGCCACAAGTGTGATTGATGTCGGTTTGTGCAAGCCTGTCGATGGTAAGCTTATTGTGAGATCATTCAGAGGTAGAGATCACCGGAAAATTATCTCATGGAAGGATAGAGGATGTGCCTCGGGTTATCCATGTTAGAGATTACATCGCCACTCATTTCTCTATATTATGTTTCCCTGGTTTTACAAACAAATCTTTTTTTAACACAAGTTTTGCATTGCCCGGTTCCTCAGTTTATAATTTAGTTGGTATCACGGAACAGGTTTTATTAGTGCGTTTGGGAACCTGAGCAAGTTCTAATGGTGGATAAGTTTTCGAGTCACTAATGTGATCGGATTGTGGTAAACGTGCGATCAAGAGACTTTCACACTGGTTGTATGCATTGTGGTGTATTCATATGAAAGGCTTATTGAGTATCATATGGATTTAATGTGGTAGACTCTTGACTATAAGAAGTATGAGCAAGTCTAATTCAAGTTCATCCTTTATTAGTGTAGCATTTGATCATGAATCTAAATGTGATATTGTTGGTTGAAGAAGTAAACTCTATGAGCACTATGATACTATTCAACTCTAGTGTGCAACCTAAGATTCTCTATGAGCACTATGAAGAATCGTTAAGTGAGTTTGGGGCACAAACGTCTAAACATTGTGGTGCGGCATATTTGGGGCAAACACTCTATTTCTATATGAACTATGGCGTATAATGATCAAATTCACACATACATAAATTCATGTTTTAAAACTAGACATAACTATAGTTGAAAATCTATTTCCACAAATAATGAAGTTTAAATCATTTTTCCACATAAAATGAAATTCCGAATCTTGTAATAACATAACTAATGGATTAAACAAAACCATTGATATTGTAACCAATAATCAAATAAACTAAACAGTTAATTAACTCATAAACCAAGATAATAACCCGATTAAAACCTGATTACAATTTGACTAAAACCCAATTACAGTTATCAAACCTGACCCGATTACAACCGGACGCGACCAGAGACGCAAACGGCTTTGTAAGAAGCTTGAGGAGGAGGAGCTCCATACCTTCCATGTCCCGACGGAGTAGCCACCGTAATCCCGAAGGTCGAGACGATCGATGAGTACCATAACCACCTAAAGATCCGTAAGTACCCTGAGGTTCAGGCCCGGCCCAGGGCCCAAGCAACCCAAGCTTGGGCTTAGGACATCACAAAAAAATATTATATTTAGGGGCATCACAATATCAAACATCTTTTTTAATGAATTAGGCACATGATGTCAAATTTAAATAAATAAATAATATTAATTAAAATATCAAATGACAACTTTCTATTCTCCATCGTGTACTCCTCACTTTTTCCTCTTTTTTATATTTTTTTGTCATGACCTTTCAATTTCCTTTATTTCTCTCTTTTATCTTCTTCCTTTCACCTTTTTATATATAAAAAAGTATACAATTTTTCTTCTTTTTCTATAATTGTTTTATCTCAACAAAAACATTTTTCTTTCAAGATCTTATTCATCGGTTTGTCTCTCACTCTTTCAATTTCTTAAACTTTATTTTATCTGATTAAAATTCATTGTTCTGTGCAATTTGATCAAACAAACAAAATTTTAAGAAAAATAAAAGCTTTTGTATTCATGTGTTACTTCTGATTATTTGTGTTTCATGATATATTTTTTTACAGTAAAATGAAAAGAACTCAGCCTTCAGGATCTGAAAATAGAAAGAAAAAAGAGAAAAGAGATGCTGAAGCAAAATCTCAAGCTAATTCTCTTTTTAGGTATATAAAAAGAGTTGAAAAACCTGACAATGTTATTGAAGATGAAGATGTCAATGATATTGAAAACAAGGTTGATCAAGATGAGACTGAAAAGCAAAGCAATGAAATTGAGCAACCAGAGGTACATATTTTTGATAACTCTGATCCAGGAAATTGGGAAAATATTGATAGATCATTAAGAGATTTGTTGGTTACAAATGGTCATGCGAATAGGTTATCAAGTGATTACCAATTTTCAAAAGATAGTTTTGGAAGGCATTTTTCACAATCATTATACACAAGAAACATGATAAATGGAGAGAAACAAGATAGACAATGGTTGATATATCCAAAAGTTGTGGATAAAGCTTTTTTTTTGCTGCAAGTTGTTTAGACATGACAAAAATGGTGGTAACTTGGCAATCACTGGGTATAATGATTGGAGAAATATTTCTGCGACACTGAAAGAACATGAAGGTTCTCAAGATCATATTATTTGCATGTCACGTTGGACAGAGTTGGAGGTGAGATTAAAAACAAATCAGACGATTGATAAGCAAGCTCAAGAAGAACTGAACAGAGAGAAAAACCATTGGAGAGAAGTATTATTGAGAATATTTGCAGTGGTGAAAACTCTAGCTCATAGAAATTTGGCATTTCGCGGGGATAATGAAAAGATTGGTGAGACGAATAATGGCAATTTTTTGGGTCTTATTGAAATGATTGCAGAATTTGATTCAGTGATTATGGAGCATGTCCGGCGAATTAAGAAAAATGAAATCTATTCACATTACTTTAGTCATAGGATTCAGAATGAGTTGATTGCAATGCTTGCTAGAGAATCAAAGGTATGATCATAAAATAGATTCATGATTCAAAGTATTTCTCATTGATTCTTGATTGTACCCCAGACATTAGTCATAAAGAACAAATGACTTTGGTTATTAGATGTGTGGATGTTTCAACAATGCCAACCAAGATTGAGGAATTATTCTTGACATTTTTGATTGTCAAAGATAAATCAGGAGAAGGACTTTTCTCTTCGCTCCAAGATGCACTGGTTGAATTAGATTTAAACATTGATGATGTGAGGGGACAAGGATATGATAATGGATCTAATATGAAAGGGAAAAAAAGGAAGTTCAAAAGAGGTTGTTGGAAATTAATCCAAGGGCATTCTTCACTCTATGTGGTTGTGATAGTCTTAATCTTGTGTTATGTGATATAGCATCTTGTTCCCCGAAAGCTGTGAATTTTTTTGGAATTATTTAACAAATATATTGCTTGTTTTCTTCGTCAACAAATAGGTGGGATATATTGATGGAGATGGTTAAAGGATTAACTCTCAAATCTTTATCTCAGACACGTTGGGAAAGTCATGTTGAAAGTGTAAAAGCAATACGGTTTCAAGCTCCAGAAATCAGAGAAGCTTTACTTTGCTTGGCTGAAAGTTCTGACGATCCAAAAACACGAAGTTAAGCTGAATCCCTTGCTCTAAGTGAAACACATGGAATTGGAAGTTTTGAGTTCTTGTTTGGTATGGTTATTTGGTTTGATCTTCTTTCTGTTGTCAATATAGTAAGCAAGAGCTTGCAGTCAGAAAACATTGATATTAATGTTGCTATTGATCAACTGAGAGGGCTTGTTGTATATTTTCAAAACTATCGAGAGACAGGTTTTGAGGAAGCAAAATCTACAACTAAACAAATTGCAGCTGAGATGGAAATTGAAGCTGAATTTCTTGTGAAAAAAATGCATCAGCAAAAGGAAGAAACACTTTGATGATGATGTATAGCTAGTTGGAGAAAGTGTGCTATTATCGCCAGAGGAGGAGTTTAAAATTGATTACTTCAACACACTTATGGATCAAGCTCTAGCTTCTCTTGAGTCAAAATTTGAAAAATTCCAAAGGTATGAAGACATTTTTGGATTTTTGTTCGATTTAAAGAAACTTAAATCAACAAGTGATGATAGTTTGAGAGAATCATGTGTGAACTTGGAGACTTCTTTAAAATTTGGCATGCATTCTGACGTAGATGGTTATGATTTGTTTTCGGAGCTAAAGGTTCTTCGAAATGTTTTACCGGATGAAGTGGGTAAGCCTATTGAAGTACTTGATTTTCTGAAAAGAATGGAAGGCTGTCCAAATACAAGAATCGCTTATCGCATATTGTTGACCATTCTGGTTTCAGTTGCTACCGCAGAAAGAAGTTTTTCAAAGCTGAAACTTATAATGAATTATTTGCGATCTACCATGTCACAAGAGAGGTTGAATGGGTTGGCTTTGCTATCAATTGAGACAAATATGGTTAAAGATCTCGACTATCTGAATTTGATGAATGATTTTGCAGCAAAAAATGCAAGAAGAACTACAGTATTAGTTTTTTGTAATAGATTTTATATGAAGTTAGATATTTTTTTTAATAATTAATATTTTTTATAATATTATGAAAAATATAAAGATATAAAAAAAAAATATTTTGCTTTGGGCATCAAAAATCATTGGACCGGCACTGCTGAGGTTTTTCTTTTTGTGGCTTGTGATCACCTGAGGAGCCGCGTACTGGGCAAACAGTGGTGCACCATAAGGTGCGGAAGATGGTGGAGGCTGCGAGCCGTAGGGAACCGCGTACGGTGAGGGAGCAGCTAAGAATCCGTGGAGGATTGGTGCCGGAGGATCCGTAAGGTTGAGGCAGTGGTGGATTTCCGCCAAAACCGTAATCTTGGCTCGATGGAGGACAACCAGACATGGCGGAGTAAAGCTTTCAGAGATCAAACAAGTGAAATTTTTGTTATGTCAAATTTAAGAGTTGAAATGTTATTATCGTCTACCTCAGATGTATATAAATATAATCAGGGGTTTCGATTCGAGATATTTACGAAGAGACCATGTGATAAAGAATCAAGTGGTTTATGAAATTAGAGTTCTAGGAAAAAATGAAGAGGAGCAATGTTTTTTTGTAATCAGAGTATTTCAAGAATATCAGGTTTAGGGATTTATGGTTTCGCACCAATTAATTAAAAAAATTGTTTTAAATCGAAGTTGTGTGATATTTCGAATTTTATAAAAGTATGTTTTAAACTGTAGTTATGTTTAGTTTTAAAACACGGGTTTAAATCTATCTAGATTTGGTTGTATACAATATAGTTTGTGGAAATAGATTATTTGTCCGTATATCCTAGCTAAAAGCATAAGATAGTGCATAGTGGTGAGAATTTTTTTATTCCCCATGAACTCATTTTATAAGATCAGATAATTAAGTAATTAACCCATAAAAGGTAAGTGACCTCATAATAAAGGTAATCCAACGCTCTTGGAAGGAGCAGGACAAATTCCAATATCAACGTTTTGTCATTCAGTTAAATTGAGCATATCATCCAAAAAATCATTCAAGAATGACTGATCCTCGCTTTAACAACGGCACCTCCCAACTGGATGTTGGAAAGGATTGATTGTATCAATCTTTCTCCTAAGAAATTTGATTAGGTTGATTAGGTTCATGAAGTGATAAAATATTAACTATAGACTGGACCAACGAGATGGATCAAATAAGGTAGGTTGAAAGAAATTGTTGGAACAATATATTACTAAGCATGTAGACTTATAATATATAGTTAAAATGTGAATGAGAATTTGCGTAGGGGAGGTCAAAGATTTTTTGTAACTTACAAATTTTGGTATTAAAAACCAAATAAATTTGGTCATTAAATCTACTTGACCACCAAGCTATTCTTTTCCTATAAATACCAAGCTAGCTAGAAGGAAAAAATAATATATTCATTCTAAAAGCAAGAAAACACCATTAGACACATTTTAGATATTCTTTGAGAAGTTTCTAAGTGTTGAAGCTCTCTTGAAATATCTTCTTGGTTGTTGGTGTTAGGTACTTTTCTCTTTCAAAAGTAGATTTTATGTTCTTGAGTATATGTTAGAATATTAGCTCGTAGATTCGAACATGAATGAAGCATGTTAGTCTTATATGTTTGGTTGTATCCTGGGATTCAAAGAATGCATGAAAACCGTCTCATTGCAGACATTTTATTGAGTTAAGGAAAGGGATTATCCCGCCTTCAAAAGTTTTGTTTTTTTTGTTCTTATGATTCTAAAAACAAAATTCATGTTTATGTTCTTATTAAGTTGTTAATATCAAAATGATTGTCTTGAATTCATGCTTTGATAATATTACACTAATAATCATGTTCATTAGATTAATTCTTGGTCAAATAATAATATTAAATAGTGTTTAATATGGTCTTGCTATTTAATTATATAATTAATATTGTTGAATTATGTAAATGTTATAATTATTTTGCTGAAATAAATTATGATTACATAAATGTATATATTAATGTTTATACATATATGTATGCATATATATTAAAATATATATTTATATATGAGTTTAATAATTTATTTCAATTCAAAAATAAATTGTATTGCAAATTGATATTTCTCAAATCCGGTTTTATAAGGTTCTACAATCTTAACTCAATAAAAATTGCTTTTTAAACGGATTTTTTGTGTGAAAAATCAAATTTGCAAAAATCAAAGTTTTTTTTAATGTTGAAAAAAATAAGTCGGTTTCAAGATTTTGTGATCGGATCGATCGATCTGGGTGTCAAATCGATCGATTCTAATCAGTCGATTGAGAGAAATTAAACAAATAGAACACCGAAACCGGTACCACGGGTCAAGCGACCGATTGGTCGCCAGCCGATCGATTGATCTCGTAAGATCGATGCTGTTAACTGGAAATTTTTTAAAAAAAAAAAAAAAACACAATTAAAGACTTTTTTTTTGGCAAACATTTTTTTTTCAAAACCATATATTATTGGTCTAATACCATTTAATTTATTGGTCAAACGTTATTTATTTCAATCCATAAAATATTGAAATATTATTGGTAAAACGTCTTTAAAAATTAATAAATCTTGGTAAGACGTTATTTAATACCAATAAATTTTGATAAAACGTTATTTAAAACCAATTAATTTTTGCAATTAATTGGAAAAGTGTTTTAAGAACCGATTAATTTTGGTATAGCGTTTTAATTTTTAAAACAAACGCTTAAATCACTAAAAATATTTATCGATCTTGATTTAAAACGCATATAATAACATATACGTTAATAAATTTATGTTAGTGCTTTTGTTATGAAAACAAAAATAAGACAAATCATGGTAATGATCTTTTTGATTTTATATGATTTAATCATATAAATATGATTTGCTGAATTCAACAGTAATTCAAAGAGTAATTGGTGATATTATTATGTTATTGTGCATTCTTAATCTAGAAAATATTTTTTACTTGGTCTGATACTTGTTGAATTTTTCAACAAAAATTTCAGAAGTAATTAATTTATTTTTCTACGATTTATTGTTGCACTCATTAAAATGATTTCTGTTTCATTCTAAGCATAGACAAAACATGTTTAAAACGTTAGGAAAAGTCACGCTTTGACTTCTGTGCTGGAGTTTAATATTTTAGATATTTAATAATATTCTAAAATTAATTGGATGCTTATGCAAGTTATCTGAATAATTTAAATTGCTTCATCGTGCCTTTGTATTAAATTAAATTGTTACTTTATGAATTTAATAATTTGAGAAACTGAAATTTAATTATTATGCAGGTGCTATTGGTACGAGTATAGTGAGTCGACACATCAAATTCAGTTTGATAGTGGTCTGCCACATATGATTGTGCCAAATTCTGATGTATATCAGAGTGTCATGTGAGTGTCTAGTGCTATAAACATAAGACTAATAATTGACAAAAATGACGGAGCTCAATTCATTATATGGCATGAGAAGATCTATATCTCATTGACCATGCTGAAATTAGAGATGTAACTCAAGAAGGATAGCATATGCTTTCTCTTGAGAATACTAAATAATAAACCTCTGGGTTTAATTCACACTTATTTGTGTGATTTATTTATCCATTAGAGGAGGTAAAAAGTATTTTGTGACTTTCATTGATGATAGTACAAAATATTGTTATATTTACTTGTTACAAAGTAAAAATGAGGCTTTGGATAAATTCAAGTAATATAAGCTGGAAGTTGAAAATCAACTCAGAAAAACTATAAAAATAGTTCAGAGTGATAGAGGTGGAGAATATGAAGGACAGTTCGATGCATTTTGTAGATGGCATCATTCATCAAATAACTGCTCCTTACTCACCAGAATCAAATGAAATTGCAAAACGTAAAAACCGAACTTAAAAAAAAATGATGAATGCAATGATGCAAGAATCAGACGTAACCCAGAACATGTGGGGGGGGGGAAGCTTTAATGACTTTGAAACAAACAGTGCTGGCTAGGTCAACAATGGAATCTGAGTTCATTGCGTTGGACAAAGCAGCAGAAGAAACAGAGCATCTTCGAAATTTTCTGGAAGATATTTTGATGTGGGAAAAAACAGTGTCATCGATTCGGATACACTGCGATAACCAATCGGCTATAGTTCGTGCTAACATTAGCTTGTAAAATGGCAAGTCACGTCACATACTAGACGACATAAGACCATTAGACAATTGATCTCAAGTGGTGTAATTTTGCTAGATTACATCAAATCAGCTGATAACTTAGCAGATCTTTTTACGAAAGGTCTGACCCGAGATCAAGTATTGAAATCATCAATAGGAATGGGTTTAAAGCCTATGATTTAACGATGAAATTTGGCGGTAACCCCACCTATACTTTCTAGGTTCAAAGGGACAACTAAATCAAATTAAGTCTAAGAAAACACAGTGAAACTTATGTTTCTACCCAGTTCCTAATAATGATAAACAGTGTTGTCTGCAAAATTGAGGGTAAGCGTAAGCTTTTAATGATTTCATCATGTTTATTTCAAGGAAGTAAAGCAGAATACTTCGAAATAGAATAAGGGAAGGCTGTATTCTCCAAATTCACTCAAGAAATACCAGACAAGTTCAAGGCTAAAATGAACACAACGAGAGAGCGAAAGTTCTACTAGAAAATATAAATGTGTTATATTTATTGTTTCAGTTTACACTAGAAATCTGGATGGTTCAAGACATCGTGTTCACCAACTGGGCTTGTAAACTCGATAGATTATAACAGTGATTGGTTCAACTCTGAAAAATGCAACATTTTCATATACAGTTATTTTTCGCATATACTCAAGAAAGTCTTTTCAGCTTAAATCTATCCTAAAAAAGGTTTTTCAAAACATCCTCAGTGTTTTAGAGTCAATTCTATTCATGTGGGGGATTGTTGGAACAATATATTAATAAGCATGTGGACTTATAATATATAGTTAAAATGTGAATGAGAATTTGCATAGGGGAGGTCAAAGATTTTTTGTAACTTACATATTTTGGTATTAAAAACCAAATAAATTTGGCCATTAAATCTACTTGACCACCAAGCTATTCTTCTCTTATAAATACCAAGCTAGCTAGAAGGAAAAAATAATCTATTCATTCTAAAAGCAAGAAAACACCATTAGACACATTTTAGATATTCTTTGAGAAGTTTCTAAGTGTTGAAGCTCTCTTGAAATATCTTCTTGGTTGTTGGTGTTAGGTGCTAGTAGCTAAGGAATTCACAAGGTTTAACAGGTTCTAACTTACTCCATATTCTACTTTTCTCTTTCAAAAGTAGATTTTATGTTCTTGAGTATATGGTAGAATATTAGCTCGTAGATTCTAACATGAATGAAGCATGTTAGTCTTATATGTTTGGTTGTATCCTGGGATTCAAAGAATGCATGAAAACCGTCTCATTGCGGGCATTTTATTGAGTTAGGGAAATGGATCATCACGCCTCCAAATGTTTTGTTTTTTTGTTCTTATGATTCTAAAAACAAAATTCATGTTTATGTTCTTATTAAGTTGTTAATATCAAAATGATTGTCTTGAATTCATGTTTTGATAATATTACACTAATAATCATGTTCATTAGATTAATTCTTGGTCAAATAATAATATTAAATAGTGTTTAATATAGTCTTGCTATTTAATTATATAATTAATATTGTTTAATTATGTAAATGTTATAATTATTTTGCTGAAATAAATTATGATTACATAAATGTCAATATTAATGTTTATACCATATATATTAAAATAAATATTTATATGTGAGTTTAATAATTTATTTCAATTCAAAAATAAATTGTATTGCAAATTGATATTTCTCAAATCCGGTTTTATAAGTTTCTACAGAAATGTGAACTATACAGAGTTTTAAGAACGTTAGTACATGTGAAGCTAAATAATGTTTTTTGTTAGTTTCTCCTTCCGGGTTATAAGAAAGACGGTGTGTGACTAGGTGATGATAAGTTCCTTAGTGATAATACAGAGTGCTACTTTTGCCGGTTAACATTGAAACAACAATGAATGAAGTGTAAATACAAAGTGTCATTTTTTAGATTAGTATAATATTATTTTTAAAAAAAATTAGTATAATATTTTTTTTTAAAAAAAAAATATACTTAATAATTATCATTTTTCTCCGGTGAATAATAATTTTGGGATCGGTCCCTGAACCATGAAAATCCTATCATCAAATGGCTACAAGAAAAAAAGTCACACCGACGAATTAATAAATAACTAATAATTAATATGGTTCATAGATGAACAGAAACAAAATATGAAGAACACATCAACTTATAATCCTCCAACCCTACTTTCTTTGATTCACTGGATGTCCGATTTTGTTCTCCTCAGCTGTTTATTGGATCGGTTACTCATCCCCTTCCCCTGTTACAAATTTAGATAACTAAAGTTAGAGCAAGTTTTTTTTGGGTCAATATCATTAAAATGAAATGTTTAGCTATTATAAAATGTGAAACCAAAAATTCTTGGTTGAAAAAGATTCGTTTTGTGGTAAAAAAAAACTATTACACTAAGGAGTTAAAGAGGCATGGACAAAGACAGTCCACAACGTCTATGACTCAATGCTCATCTACCAAAAACCAGCACTAAGACTGGACTACACTAACTAGCAGAACCTAGAATGCTACCTTACTCTGCCAAGATCATTATTTGATGTCGTTTAGCACATAACCCAACAACAAGACACACCAACCTTACTACTTCCTCCAAGAGCAAAGAAATCAAGATGCATAATCTATCTTAAAGCGGCCTTGAATCAAGTCTAACTAACAGAACAACTAAATCAACTCGTAAATCAAGCCGTTGCACTACTAAAATATCAATAAGTAAGCTGTAGTGGTGATAAGAAGTAAGATGTACTAGGAAACATATATTATTTAATCAACTACATAAACAAAATACACCAAAAAATGCTTAGCTGAAAAATAGAGTGTAGAGTTAACAAGGTTACCAGTTTGATTTGCATTTTCGACATATCTGCCTGTCGAATATTAAAAAAAAATGTCGTGAGGAAAGTATTTAAGAAGCAAATTTAGATATCTTGTTAATGGAAGCAAATGTAAACGTAAATGCAAATGTAGGTGCAAATTATGATATCGTTACTTACCTGTTTTTTAAGTAGCTCATGATTCTCTTTCCTTAACTTTTCAACTTCAGCTTCAAGCTCCATAGTTTGAGCCTACAAAAGCAAAATGAGAAGCTTGGTGTCTAAACACAACCATTCAATAAAGAAGTTTAGACAAAAAGATATTAAACTTTTTTTACCTGCTTTCGAGCCCGTGATCTTGCTGCTGATTCTTGGTTCTTTATCTTTCTTCTTTGTGTTTTCTCCACTTTATTCTCCGCGTAAATGACATTATTTTTCTTCCTATTCCTCACGCTATTACTACAGCTAATATTGTATGGAAATGGTGAGACTAATGATGAACCAACATTAATCTTCTGTATCCCATCTAATACTGGAAATTGCGTAACCGGAGTACATGTGTCGACACTCATGGTTCCATCAGGAACTGTTGCAAAGCTTTGGACCAAACTTATGTTATTTTCCTGGTGACTATGGTATCCAGTTCCCATGAAACTACCTCTTATAACATGAGCATTAACCTGACCACTCGTAAATGGGAGCTGTGTTCCATAACCATAACCATAACCATACCCATCTGGTTTCGACATGATAGGTTGTTGTGGTGGAAACATACTTTGTTGTTGATGTTGTTGTCGCGGTTGATATGTTGAAGTAGACCCATTAACATGTGGATGCAAATAAGAACCATGATTTGTACTCCTTGGAACAATATTGTTCAACACATCAGACACCACTGGTTTCTGCTGAAACTCAACACTCAAATTTGTGTTTGGATTACCCGAAATCGATGATGAGGGATCATGAATGTTGCCACGACTGTTATTATTACCCGTGACCCCAGCACGAATTAAAAATTCTTCCAGAGTGATATCTCCTAAGCTTTGCTGCCTCTGAATCTGAGGAATGTTTGTTCTTCCACCATCATTGTTGGTGTGTTCTTCTTCCTCTGTGATATATTTCCAAACTTCATCAACAGTTTTTTGGCTAAGTATCCGAGGCAGAGTTATTGAGCCTTGCCTCTGTAGTCCATTGTTCGCGCCGTTACTTGGAACTACACCTTGTGTTTCTTCAGCACTAGATACATTCATAAGCAACTCTTCCAGGTTCATTGAACCACAATCTCTCCCTAAGTTGTTCTGAATCTGGTCTAGTGTCCATGAGTATATTGATCCTTGTCGGCTCAAAGGAGTACTTACGGGCACTCTGTTCATCGCTCCCGACAGACCAGTCTCCAAGGTTTTAAAATTCCAGTTATTATCCATTTAGGCAGAATCCAACTAAAAGATAACACCTGCCATAAATCTGTATGTTTAGTGATGAATATTATTCAAAGAGCAGAAACTTCAATAAAATAAAAGGTTGTCTATGGCCGTAGAAAATGATTTTACCTTAAAATGTAAGCACTTTTTTACGCAAAGTCCGGGGACTAACTCCGTAGTATCAGATCATACAAATTAAAACATTAATTCGAAAAACAAGAGAGTCCAAAACACATTTGTAAGAATGGAGGAAGATCCAATTTTATGCAACAAAAAATAATCTTTTTCTCGTAAGATTCAGTGAATCTAAAGGTAACATGCATTTATCAGAAATCTAAGATTAGTAAGCACTTCAGCCAAATAGAGTAAGAAATCTAGAGATAAACTGCATAAATAAAATGAAAAGACAATATAATGAAGAAATAATTTTTTTCCTTTCTCGCTTAATTTGTTTTTTAGTAATTCTAAAAGTTACTGAGTCAATATAAGAAAGATCTAGGTGAACAGATAACCTAGTAAATAATTAAATCTATATAAATAAAAAATTTTGGGATCAGAAAAAAATATTTGTTTAGTGAAATTATTTATTTATCGAGAAATGAATAATATATTCATTTACCGATAAATGAATTTTTATTCATTTAGATAATATTTTTGTACATCTAGAAACTTGAAGAAAAATGCAAATTAAAAAAAATGAAATTTTCTAAAACTGTGAAAAGAAAGTTTTCTTGATTGATGTAGAATTAGGAGAAAGAAGTCTTATAGTTCTTAAGATTCAATGTAACAATATAAACATAGGTCCTGATGATAAATTGTATCACCTAAGAAAGAGGTAACAAGAATGATGTCGTTATAGAATTGTCTATCTACGATGAAATTATTGAGTCTATACTAAATTATGAGAATGATCCAAAACCATATGATAGTAGTGTCACACCAAATGTGTCATCAAAACAAGCATATTAAACAGTAATCATCTTACGAAACTACTTTTTATAATACAAACAAGATACTCATAAAGTTTTGTTTTTGATATAAAAAAATTTGGATGAGATAAATTTTGGTGAAAAAAAACAAAAAACTATAGACTCCTATTTTGTATAAGAATAATTTATTGTACAAACATTGTTAATTGAACAAAAAATCTTTTTAATATATATATATATATTTAAAGAAATATGATTATTATTCATTTATATTTACATTGAGTCTTTAAGGATTTTCTTTAAAATATTCATTTAGCGAAATTATTCATTTAGCCAATTAGCCTAAGTCGGGATCGGAAAATTTTTATTCATTTTGTTCAGGTTATTCATTTATCAAACATTCATTTATCGAGATTTAACTGTAGTTTGAACTTGTTGAACATTTTTCATATGCACTAATAAAAAAATTTACCTAAATTTTATTCTTAAACCAAAAGTTGATTAAGAAAATGGGAAAAATAAACTCAAAAAATATAATTAATTTAAATCAATTCTTTTTGGGGGGGTGGAGAATTTCAAAATTACAACTTCTGTATTACCACTTTTAAAATTATCATTAAACGCTGATCGTTTTAAAAAATACAAGTACATTGTAGGTTACCCCTAATAAAAAATAAACACGTGAGTCAAAAAGAAAAAAAAAAACATTCAAGCTTCTATGGCTAGGAAAAAAAATCAAAACCAAAACTCTCTTGTTCATAGTGGACTTTGCAAAATTCGCTAGGATTTCAGTAAACATCGATTTGAATCCACAATAATTGCAATTTTTATAAGTAATGAATCTATATTTTACTTGTTTTAAAGTAAATTATACAAAATTGATGTTTTACAGTTTGTTTCCCCTGTTTTTAAGTTAGATATATACGAAATTGGTATAATCAAACTTGATTTTTATTAATTCTGATTTCATAAATATGAATCTATTTTTTTATATTTTTGAAATTACTTATTTTTGATATCAAAAAAATATCATGTTAAATAATCTATTACTTATAGTCATTTTTGAAATTCATCATATATATCTGACATTTAAATTCAACACGTTACAATTTTTTTAAAAAAATATTAAAATTAATAAACTATATTAAAAAGAAATTTAATATTTTTGCTAGACACTGTTTTTTATATCCAATAGTCAGTAACTATTTTAAAATATATATTATATTTATTTTCTGTCGACATAAACTATTTGTATATACTTCGATGATAGATTGCAAGATAGAAGCCCATCAATTTAATTTTAATTTTGCCACTGACTATTTAAATGTGATCACGTGGCGATGTTAAAAGATTAAACATCATTCTCTACATAAAATTATTCAAATTATATGATAATGTGATAACAGATAAGTTAACAATGCAATGCAAGAAAACTTTTCTCTTTTGAGAACTATACTAACACGTCACATAGTTAATTAGTTTATCGTAATTTTTTATAATGCACGATATTGTCAAATATATATATATATATATATATATAATAGTTTTTTAAAACTGCCGCCGACCAGAAAAGGTTAATCTCAAAAAGCTACTATGAGGATCTGAGAATGAGTTTGATCTTTAATCTCATTGGATGGAGATGAAGAAAAAGCTTTACCCAAAAGATTATATAAAAAAAAAAAATATTACATAAAGACGGTGGGAAGATATTTTCCATTGAGAGAAAATATCTTTGATATTTTTGAAAAACAAAATATCTCAAAGAGGTTTTATTCCGCCAAATTGACCAGCGATGATGACGTGGCACTATAACCACGTGTTAAAGCGTCTACAACTGTACTGTTCTTTTGTCTTTCCGATTCTCTTTTTCACCTTCTTCTTCTTCTCCTTCTCCTTCTCCTTCTCCTTCTCCTTCTCCTTCCTTCTGATATTTTTTTTCTTTCTCTTTCTTATTTCTCAACAAGATAGCCAATGGTTGGTGACTACAGAGGGAGCTTTAGCCGGAGCTCCGACGATTTTGATTCCGACGATGCTTCTTCTGTAGAGGAAGAAACTACTTCTTCAATGGTATATTTGATTAAATTTTTTTTCTCTTTGTTATTGCATGTCTTTTTTTTTTTGGTTTTGCTTGTCAGATCTCCTTAATTTTTGCATATTTTAATGGTAATGATTTATTTTTGAGGAAATTATTCTGGATAAAATTACGAGTTTTTAGAAAAAAATGTCTCTAATGATGAACATACAATGGTCAGATGTTATCGTGAAGAATTTGATTCGCAAATTTTCAATTTCACGACTTATAAATGATATGCTTCATTTTATTTTCCAACAAATATAAACTATTTAAAACCGTCTAAAACTGTTTTATAGATTATATATGGTAATTTTTTCACTTTAATGGACATTATAATCCAAAATCGGGTTATTGGTGTTATTAGACCTTCGAACCATGTGAAAAAAAATTAAATAAATATTAACATCAGCAAAATGTGCATTTATTGAGACTATTTGTTACTAATTGCTAGTTTGATGACACATGTTGATATTTATTTTAAACATGTTGTAGTATTCTGCGGGAAAAGAGTATACGCCAACAGAATGGACTGATGAGAAACATAGTATGTATCTAAAATCAATGGAAGCATCATTTGTAGATCAGCTTTATAACTCACTCGGTGCACTCGGTTCGAATTTGAACAAGAAGAATGTAGGAACATCGACAAGGTTCGGTAGTAGCGGTAGAAAATCATCTGAAGAACAGGTAAATGAATGAACAAAGAACAAAGACTTTTTTTTTCCTCTGCTTTGTTCATAAACTGATGTGATTGATCATTTTGAATTGAGTCTTTCTCTTTATGTCGTTTTTGCTATTAGTTCACGGTTCTTCGTGATGGTTTCTGGCAGAAGATGAATGTAAGACAACCTGAGCATTGTCTCAATGGAAGACATGGTGGTGGTTCTCATGAGTTTCTTAGGAGTCCATGGATCAAGCACTATAAGCCTTCACCGAAGATCCAAACTCCCGTAACGGATGAAGGTAGGTCCGAGCTTGAAAATCAAGTGGTTAGCTCAAATGGAAAGAAGGGTTTAGTCATATGCAGCTCTGGTTCAGCCTCGTGTCTCAAACAGATGTTACGGGATGGCTGTTCTCATTCACGTGACCGGGATCAAATCAGCGTCGGAGAAGGTATTAGTTATTCCTCTGTTAAAACATGTTGTTTTTGTTATTATAGAATTGTATATTAAAGTGTTTCATATTTGATTAATGTTTCACAGCAGAAGTATCTGACCAGAACTTTGTAAACGAAGTAACAAAAAGCGAAAATGGAAGCTCGAAGAAGATGAAGACAGTGATGAGTGGATCGTCCAGTACCGATCAGGTGAACTTCTTCCACCAATTAGTTTTTGATCATATCACTCAATGTGATCGATTTTTGTTTATATCTTAAGTATTGTCTTGTTCCTTGGTATATAGGTTGTTCCAGTCAGACAAACTCCTGCAAACATGATGACATAAATTGAAGTCTGTTTCTAGGGAGAGGGTCATTGAAGCTGGTATATGCGAGGAGAATTTTCTATGTATAGAACTTGAGTAACTAAAAAAAGGTCAACTTACTATGATTAGTAGTTACATGTGTCTTTATCATATATTCCTAACTATAAATATATTATATGCTCATGTGAGTGGATTCAGATGTAATGTGAACCTTAAATTTACATCTAGTTAGTTTTTGATAGTTTATTGGTAGTGCCGCTATTATATAATAGTCTATAACTCTGAACTTCCACTACTATAATTATCTATTACGATCGCTTTGAGAGTTATAGCCAAATCCACAATTTGACAAGTTGACGATACCATCTCATTTACCAAAACCACTATACCGAATTATCTATGTACGAAGCCTGAGATATTATTAACAAAATTGGTTAAAATAAGATAAATTTGATATTTTCCTAATAAACTAATAAATTATTTAATTTTAATAGAAATATAAAAATAAAAAGGGAAAATGTATTTGGAATATATATCTATATATATATATATCATTGTCAAAATGTAATAATTAGAACAAAAATTTTGGTGTTTATTTTTCAGCTATTTTCTCAACATAATAAAAGAATTATTTTTATATAAAAACTAAGTTTCTTTTTATTTGGTATGAAAACTTAAGGCGAATAGATCAATTTTGTAGACTCAATCACGAAGCTTTGAAGGAAATCATTCCTTCTTCAATTCAATGTCCCATCTTAAACCCTACAAACTATAATGTCGTAATAGGATTGTTTTTTTTAATCCATCTGGAGATTTTTACTTTGCAAGTAAGTTAACAAAATTTTCAAAAAGGGATATGAGAAGCAATCAAAACCTTTCATCTAGGTGCTGATTGTGTCAAAGAAGCAAAATTTGGAACCATAATGTTTGAGTTTGAAATAATCAAGATGAAAGGCATATAATGTAGATAGCTTTGCGGAAAATTTATTGGAGATAGGATCAAAGTCTGTCTCTCTTGGACAAACCACTGAAGAATCCAAACACATGGAGAAATTTCTTAATAGTTTGTCAGGACAAAAATACATTCACATCATAGCCTCTGTGGAACAAGTCTAAAAATTTAAACTCAACATGATTTGAGGATATTATAAGAAGACACAAGGGCCTATGAAAAATGAATTCTCGATGAGGAGAATTAAGGATCAACGCAAGGTAAGTTTTTATTCGCAAATTCAGAACAACAAACCTTTGCGGCGTCATGAGGGAAAGGACATGGAAGAGGAGGCAAAAGATACAGAGGTCGAGGCAAAGGTAGATTCAACTCACAAAAATGGACAACAAATCAAACATATCACAGTCAAACAAGAGAAAAGAAGGATATATCAAAAATAATTTGTTACCATTGTGAGAAACCCGGTCAGTTCGCTTTTATATACCTTGAAAGAACACAAAAGATACAAGCAAATAAAATGAAGAAACAGTCATTCCAAAGAACTATGAAACCAAAAAAGGGGAAGAAGGAGTTTGGTATCTTGATAATAGCGTGTGTAATCACATGACTGGCAACAAAACATGTTTCTCAGAACTTAAAAAGAAATATTTCTCGAAACTCAACGAAAATATAAAGGGCAAGGTAAAGTTTGGAGATAGAAAAAGTCTGTTAATCCTCTTTAAGAGCAAAATGGATGAACAAAAACTTGTTACCGACATCTACTATATTCCCAAGCTTAAGATCAATATCCTTAGCTTGGGACAAGCCATGGAATTCAGGTGTGATGTAAGGATGAGACAAAACTACTTGACACTCTATGATCCAAGTGGAAGACTCTTGGTAAATGTTATACGTTCTCTAAATAGACTCTACAAAATAAGTTTAAAGATTGGGAAATCGATATGCTTACACACGAAAATAGAAGACGACGCTTGAAGTGACACACAAGGATAGGACATCTCAGCTTTAAAACCATTAAAGCTATGTCCCAACGAGTGATCATTCATGGCTTGCCAAAATTTAGAGAAGAAAAAGGATTGTGTGAGTTGTGTTTAGTCGGAAAACAAACTCGTCAATCTTTTCCAAAGACGTCTATTTTGCAGCCTCTAAACCCCTCAAACTCCTTCACGGAGACTTATGTGGTCTAATAAAACCACCACACATTGCTAATAACAAATACATATATGTTATCATAGACGAATTTTCAAGATACATTTGGTCAATCTTGTTAAAATAATAGTGTGAAGCATTTGGTAGATTCAAGATATTTAAAAGTCTAGTAGAGAAGGAGCTAGGAAAAGCAATCATGAATCTTATAACTGATAGAGGAAAAAAAATTTAGTTCAAGGGAGTTCCATGAGTTTTGTGAGATAAGTGGGATCAAGAGGCATCTCACGGCAACCTACACATGATAATAAGTGATTTGGGTGTTTCAAATTTAATCAACACCCACTAGTAAAAAAAAATACATATATCCACGAAAATTTTGTGGATAATAAAGAACAAATTTCGTGGGTATAGCATTGTGGGTAGCAAATTTTGTGGGTTTTCGTGAGTGTTCTTACCCACAAAAACCCACAAATATTTTGGTAGGTAACTACTCACGAATACCCACAAAACATTTCGTGGGTATACCAATCCCACGAATATCCACATAATTATTGGTGGGTATAACATACCTACGAATATCCACAAATAATTTTGTGGGTAGAACGTTCCCACAAATACCCATAGAATTTTTCGTGGGTAGAACAGTTCCACGAATACCCACGATTAATTTCATGGATAGACTATTCCCACGAAGATTAATTTCGTGGGTATACTATTCACACGAATTCCCACAGAATTATTAGTGGGTATACCGTACCCACAAATACCCACCAAAAATTTCGTGGGTAGGCCATTCCCACTAATACCCACAAAATTATTGGTGGATAGAGATAAATTAATATTTTTTTAATTTCTATTTAATTATTTAATTAAATAAAATTTAAATAAACGGTAAACTATTTAAAGGAAATAAAAAAATAATATTATACATAAATTAAAATTGTTTTACATAAACAGGAAAAAATGTAAAAAACAAAATAAGAAAATAAAATAAAAATCTAAGGTTTGGGATCATAATCGAATGGAACATCAAACATCTGGCTAGGATTATAGTCATCGGGCTGACTCCTCGATGATGAATCCTGACCTCCAAATAGCTGATCCACAATCATATCAATCTTTCCCGTCAAGTTTCCCATCTGGTTATTGATTTCATTGATCCCTCCTCATAGATCCTCTTGGGTGTTGGTCGGATACTAGACAGATAGGTTATATAACTGTGTCCTAGCACTCCCAAGACCATACACCTGTCCGTATTTTGGTCTGCATATATAAACATTAAATCATTAATAGTTTAATATAATACCAATATACAATTATAATATATAAAAAATTACCTCAAGATACAATTGGTTAATGAATTCCCGAGGAGGACCAGTAGTCGAACCAGCTGTGCCCGTCGAATCTTCTGTTTTCCTTAAACGGATGGAGGTGTGGCTGTGATCGCCTAGAAGGAGCATCGTATACCGCCTGTAAACGATAACAGTACTATAAAGAGACGTCTCTAGCAGATCTCGGTAGATCAAAACTAGGTCCGAACGATCCCGAAAATCTTTCGCCAGACGATGTCATAACTATATAAAAAAAATTTGTTACTAATTACGAAGTTAATATTTTCTAGAAATTAAAAAATACTATATACCAAAAAATTATCAGAAGTTCTTCTAAATACTCTATTTTATTAGATTTTAAATATTTATTACTAGATTTTAATAATTAATATAATAATAAATATTAGTTTATATTAAAAAGAAATGTTGTGTATGTATATGGATGGTATAAATGAATTTGGTGAAATATTAGTGGAAAATGATGTTAGTACAATTTCAAAAAATTAATAATGATTTTTGGGATAATATATAAGTTTGGGTATTTTTAATTACAAATTTAATATTTTCTATAAATTATAATTTTTTCAAACAAATTTTCAACAACAACAAAAAATTTAAAAATTAAAAATTTTTAATTTTTTTAAAAAAAATTAAATGTTTAACTTTAAGTTTTCTTAATAAATGTTAATGATATATTTTTAAAAAAAAAACAATTTAAAAAATTTAGTATTAATATTTTATAAAATTTTGTATTGTTAATGAAATAATCAATAAAATTAGTTTTAATAAAACACACTTATATCAAATTAAAAAAATTACAAAATTATAACTAATCAACAGTTCATTCTAAAATTAATTAATTTACATTTCAATTAATCATAATTGTTATAAAAATTAACAAACACTAAACTATACAATAATTTTAATTTATCAATAATCTAACCTATAATAAACAATCAAATAAACACTAAACTATACACTAAATTAATTCCAATTAACCAATTATAAACTATTATAATCAAATTTATAAAATTTAACAATCCTACCACATAACCCAAATAAAAATTACCTTTAGTAAATGAATAGTGGTGATTTGCCTGAACTTTCACCGGAGAAGCTTTCGCCGGAGGAAATGAAGAACGGAGGAGGAGATCGCCATAGGAGATGAAGTATCGATCGTTTGCGAATGGAGGAGAGAAGAAAATTTGGTTGATGATAGATAAATTACCCACGAATTTTTTTGTGGGTAATTGTGGGTAAAATTAAATTTTCGTGGGTAACCCAGGAATACCCACAAATTTTTTCGTGGACATTTAAATAAGTCACAAATACCCACAAAAATTTTCATGGATAATAGTGGGTAATATTTAATTTTTGTGGGTTTACCCATAAAATTTTTGGTGGGTATTTGAATAAGCCACGAATACCCACAAATATTTTTGTGGGTATCTGTAAAGTTATAATTACCGATAAATCAACCGTGTGTTTTCGAAACATCCACGATTACCGACAAACAATTTTGTGGGTATTTCAAAATACCCACTATTACCCACGAAAGATTTCGTGGGCGTATCTAAATTAAAAAAAAAAAAGATCCTTTCCGGACTGGAACTCGCGACCACGAATGTTTAATACCAACCGTTTAACCATTTAAGATGTTGACAATTCTTGTATATTGTTGACATTTAACAATATAAAATCATTTTCTTGATAATTTAGTAACTTGTCGGTTTAAGTTGCAAAAATATAAGCGGACCATTATCGTTATTATTTTGTTTAATTTGACGTTAATATGTAATAAAATATTTCATTGACAATTGCGTCTCATATAAATAATATATTGTAGTCATGTTTATAAACTAAACCGAATTTAAGAAGAAAAATTAACCATGTATTACATTAACCACAATTTCATGTTTATTATAAACGAAATATATTAATTTTGCAAGTGAAATAAAATATTACAACAAATAAAACATAAAACTTAAATCGACTTCTTACTTAGGTACATTAGAGAACTGAAATTATTCAAGTACAAACTATAATATTAATTTTTATAACATATGTCTGTGTAAACTCGAAACTTACAATTTTTTAGGACCAGAATCTTTTCATTCTCTTTTGTTACTAGGTGGAGAATTTAAAACCCCATTGCATAATTCCGTTTTGATTGCATCATAATCTATATTTAAGTTTGGGCTTTCTAGTTTTTTGGCAAAATCATAATCATAGTATTGATCCTTATATTCATTTGAAGTACTTCCACCGTCAGTATCAGACTTTCGAATCAATTCAGATGGTTGTTCGTCTTTGATTTGCCTATACAAAACTTCATCTACAACCAGCTTCTACTTAGGACATTGTTGCTGATTATCAGACTCCTGTTTACAATAATTGAACCCTTCTTCAATTTTTGGACTCATAACATTGGCAAGAGAGGATGAATCAACTTGCCATAAGTATGTTGGTATATCTTGAGTATATTCGTTGCACCGAGATTCAGTTTCCCACAAAATTTTTGGAATGTGGTGGATATTTGGCAAGCACTGGCTGTCTGGCACTATTGTTGATGTAGAATCTTCATTATAGTTTGGTGAGCACGAATCAAACTCCCACGAGTAAGTGGGTATCTCTTGAATGAATTTGTCGCATTGAGTTTCGGTTTTCCACGAGTATTTTAGAATTTCTAGGATTGTAGATTTAGAGTCTTCATTTTGAGAGTTAGAAGACATTATTTGTGTTATTGATATTTGTAGAACACATACAACCCATCATATGTATTTGTAGTACAATTTATATGTCTAAACGTAAGTAAAACCATATCCACAAATTAATGGGAAATGACGAAATGTTGTAGTCCACATAACTTGTTTTGCCGTCTCATATTGTTTTATCAGAAACGTTCAGAGCCTTTGAAATTTCGGGAGTGAAATTTAAACCATTAAAACGAGTTATCACATCTCCCTTGTTTTAATTTGAAAACTTATCTCAATTAAATTTTTGTAGCATTATCAGAAGCGATCTGAGCCTTTAAAATTTTATCAGTGAAATCTAAACTATTGAAACGAGTTGTCACATCACTTTGTTTTAATTCGAAAAGTTATCTCCATTAAATTTTGTAGCTTTATCAAAAGCGATATAAGCCGTTAAAATTTTGTCAGTGAAATCTAAATCATTGAAACGAGTTGTCACATCTCCTTTGTTTTCATTTGAAAACTTGTCCCGTTAAATTTTCGCAGCTTTATCAGAAGCAATCTGAACCATTGGAATTTTGTCAGTTAAATCTAAACCGTTGAAACGAGTTGTCACATCACCTTTGTTTTAATTCAAACACTTGTCTCAACTAAATTTTCGTAACTTTATCAGAATCGATCTGAGTCGTTGAGATTTTGTCAATGAAATCTAAACCATTGAAACGAGTTGTCACATATCCCTTGTTTTAATTTGAAAACTTTTCTTCAAATTTTTTTGTAGCTTTATCAGAAGCGATCTGAGCCGTTAAATTTTTGTCAGTGAAATATAAACCATCGAAACGAGTTGTCACATCTCCCTTGTTTTAATTTGAAAAATTTTCCCCATTAAATTTTCGCAACTTTATCAGAATCGATCTGAGCCGTTGAAATTTTGTCAGTGAAATCTAAACCATTGAAATGAGTTGTCACATCTCCCTTGTTTTATTTCGAAAACTTGTCTCCCTTAAATTTTTGTAGCTTCATCAGAAGCGATCTGAGCCGTTGAATTTTTGTTAGTGAAATTTAAACCATTGAAAATCTCCCTTGTTTTAATTCGAAAACTTGTGTACAACTAACACCATCCAATGTATTATAAATAGACGCTGCATTTATTCATATTTTCTTACACAAACACTTTTAATTCAAAATCGTTAAAAATCATATTCTGTTTATTTGCTATGTCTTCCTCAAACCATTCAAGAAGACGGATGTATCTCTGTATTGATCCATCAATAAATAATGTTACCGAAGAATTTAGTACTTTGATTAATATGTTTATCACATTTGCTTGCCAACAACCATCATTTCAGGCAACTGGAGAACTTCTTTGTCAATGTGCACGATGCAAGAACGAGAAGCAACAAACAGCGAGAGTGGTGACGCGTCATCTTTACACGGTTGGATTCAAAGGCAATTACTATGTTTGTAATAATCATGGATAATCTTTCATGATTATAGGAGAATCCTCTACTGCAACACAATTTGATATTAGTGCTAACGAAGAGCATTATTGTCAATCCCATGATCATCTACAAGAAATATTTCATGAAGCATTCAAAATTGTTTCTGATATTTCGGAGATGCAATATCAACAACCAATTGAAGAAGTCAAAGTTATCACGTTCATAGATTAGTCATTTCATGTCTTCATGGAAACTAATCAACCTTTATACGAAGGTTGCACTGAAGAGAATACCAAATTATATTTAGCATCGTGTATTTTATGGTGGAAGGCGGCGCATAATATAGGAGAGAGTACTGTAGACGATATCGCCAGTACCATAAAAAGGATTCTATCAGCCCCAAATACTGCTCCGGAGTCGTAATACGAAACCAAAAAGATTACAAAGGTTCTTAGTTTACCTATTATTAAATTGATGTATGTGAGAATAATTGCATGCTATTTTGGAGGGGACAAGATGTCACGCTTGATAAATGTCGCTTATGTCTTACGGATCGATATCATCTGTGGAATGGTCAAGGTAAAAAGATTCCTAAACAACAGATGTTTTATCTTCCCATTAGCTATCGTTTGAAAAGACTATACCAATATCAATCAACCGCTGCACATATGCGATGGCATGCCGATCAAATTGCGGTTGAAGGCGAAATAAATTATCCATCAGACGGAGCCGCTTCGAAACATTTCCATAATGTTTATTCGGCATTTTCTTCTGAAGCAAGAAACATCTACTTTGTGTTGTCAACGGATGGTTTTAATCCAATAGGCATGAGTGGCCAGGCACACTTCATCTGGCCGGTGATAGTCACACCATACAATCTACCTCCTGGAATGTGTACGAACCGAGAATTTCTATTCATGGTCCTACGCATCCAAAGAAGAAAGTTTGGATGTGTACCTTCAACATTTAATTTAAGAGCTACAACAAATGCGGACACATGGCGCTGATGCATATGATATATCGACACACAATTATTTTAAGATGAAAGTGGTCCTCATGTGGACGATAAGTGATTTCCCATATGAGATGTTATCTGGGTGGATGACTCACGGGCGGCTCGCATGTCCATACTGTATGGATTCAACCAATTCTTTATGGTTAACAAATGGTCAAAAACATAATTGGTTTGACTGTCACCGAATGTTTTTGAGAAGCGACCATCTATACCGGCGAAATGTAGTTGCCTTCACAAAGTCTAAATCTGTCTATGACGAAATACCAGTATGGCGTAGTAGAAAACAATATTGCAATCTATCAACCGTTTACAAGGACTACAGATAAGTGCTGAGTGTGGTGGCAACGAACACAACGATCCATCAAAAACGGTACACGACTATTGTCAATATCATAATTGGTATAAAAATCTATTTTCTGGTGTTTGCCATATTGGGAGCATCTATTTCTTAGACACAACTTAAATTTTATGCATATCGAGAAATTTTTTTTGATAATATTATCAATATAATCTTGAACGTGCCAGGAAAAAAAAAGGATAACATAAAATCTAGGCTAGATTTGGCGCTAATATGCATCTATTGCTTAGACACAACTTAAATATTGGGAGCATCTATTGCTTAGATAACTTAAATTTTATGCATATCGAGAAATTGTTTTTGATAATATTATCAATATAATCTTGAACGTGCCGGGAAAAACAAAGGATAACATAAAATCTAGGCTAGATTTGGCGCTAATATGCAGTTGGAAAGCGTTGGAGCTTACTTCAACTGGGAATGCTCCGGTTCCAATATTTCGAATGTCAAGGCAAGCGAAAAACAAATTTCTAAGTTGGCTGAAGAAAGATATTCTCTTCCCATACGGGTATGCTTCCAACTTCGGTAGATGTGTCAGTGAAAGTAATGCGACCCTTTCTGGTCTCAAAAGTCATGACTGTCATGTCATTATGGAAAGACTTCTACCATTTGCTTTGATGGAACTACTCTCCAAGTCTGTACACGTAGCGATATCAGATATTCATTATTTAAATTTTGTTTTTCATACATCAATATTAAATACTAATTTTAGTTGTTACTATTGATATACAAAAATAGCTTTGTTTTTCCAAGACATTGGTGCCCCATCATTAAAAGAAGTAGATGTGTAAACAATAAAGGAAAATATTGCAGTTAAATTATGCAACCTGGAAAAGATATTTTCTCCTTCGGTTTTTGATGTCATGGAGTATTTACCTGTACATCTTCCAGACGAGGCAATATTAGGTGGACCAGTACAATATAGGTGGATGTATCCATTTGAGCGATACATGTACCACTTAAAAAAGAAAGTAATGAACAAGGCACAAATTAGAGGGTCTATCGTCGAGTATTGTATACAAGAAGAAATATCAGCGGTAGCTACCTAGTGGCTTGGAAAACCAATCGCTCGAGGTAATGAAGGATGACATGGTGAAAACATTTACTTCTACTCATTCGACGATGTCCCATAAATTTTCAAACAAAAGGGAAGGTTCATTGACAAATCTTCAAAGGGATGGATAACAGATGAAGAGTACAACATTTTGCAAACGTTTCTTATGAATAACTGTCCCGAGTTAGTACCGTATGAAAGGTATAATTTACGGCTTAATATTATATAGAATATCTAAATGTTTTTACTTACATAATTTGTATATAGGATGTTTGAAGAATTCATGAAAACTACATATCCGCAAATGTTTTCTAACGACCTTCAGATATTCAAAGACAAAGATTTTGCACGCTGGTGCAAAGATTATGTAAATAATGTAAAATAATTAGTTTTTTAATTGATGTATTAATTTATTTATTAAGTTGATTACATGTTAATAATCGAGAATGTATTTTATTACAGGTTAATAATGGAAGGATATTAGCAAATATGCTACAATGGTTCAATGAATTTGTACAAGGTCCACGACGTGCATACACATCATGGCCATCATATGCAACAAAAAGGTACTTATTGCACATTGAGTAGGAGTGCAAACAAAAAGTCACAAAATTTTGGTGTTTGTGTAAGAGGAACTACCGAGACGGATTATTATCGCATTGTGAACGACATCAGATTAATTGAGTATGATGGAGGGGTCGAGTTAGAGGTAGTTATTTTCAAATGCTTTTGGTACGATAACACTAGTGGGAGTGGAATGCGTACAAGTCATTCAGGGTTGGCGGATGTTGCTGCTAACAAGCAGTATCGACAATATGATCCATTTATTACCCCTGAACAGTGTGGTCAGGCTTGTTACATACCATATCCGAAGGTAAATAGGAGGCATGCAACAAAATGGTTAGCATGTGCAAAAGTGGTACCCAGAGGTGTTAGAAATGTTACACAGGCTTTACAACAAGCCTTTCAAGAGGATTCTACGTATATTATTGTCGCACCTTCAGGACTCCTAAGGGTCGAGTCACACAATGTTGAAGACATAGACAATTACGACGATTTACCGACCACATATGAACGACATGTACACATCTGATCACGAGTTAACCAACAATGAAGGTTCTGAAGCTAATTCTTCTTCCGATGATGAATGAAAACTATGCATCACTGTGATCTTGATTGTATAATATTAAATGTAATATAATTGAGTATTTTGTATCCGATAAGTAGTTTGTAATAGTCAGAATCATGTGGCACAGTGGTGGTCACCTCTGAAATTTATGACATATGTCTGGGGTTCGAACCCAACACCCCATAATGTTTAAGGGAACATTAAAACCACTAGGCTATGTTGACAAAAAAAAAGTAGTTTGTAATAAACTAAGTTAAACTTCTTCTACAATATTAAATGAAATATAATTTCTATCATTTTCACTATTTTAAAATATTATAAATTACAAATTCAATGAACGTATATTACACTTGTAACCATAGATTAACTATTTTCACTTTCAAATTTCGCATTTCAGCTATTAAACACACTTGTGACTTTATATAGTACAGAACTCTGACATAATTCATTTAATTTTCGAAATGTCAATTCATCATTCTGTGGCAGACAACATCATTCACAGAATTGATTTTTGATTTTTCTTTATTATGCACTGAGATGTAATGTCACATCAATTTTTGTTTTCTTATAACCACATATACATCGACACATAAACTTAAAATATCTTCATATTTTGCTTATATAAGTTAAAGTAATTCAACACCAAATCATAAAACAAAAATATTCATTTTCAAAATAGCAAACAATGATCTAGAAATTATTATATGCAAAACCGAACCTCCGTTCAAAACCCTTTAATACCAAATCGTGTTACTTCAAGTCCTCCATACGATAACTTAAATGTTATTGATGCTCCAACGACAATTTCAACCAAACGACACAACAATCCCAAAACCAAACACCCATAATACCGGGATCTGGCAAACTCATACGGCGAGGATTGTTTCGCAAGAGGTCTCACGATGCGAAAGTGTTGCGAGTTGAAAGTTCTCGTACACGTCCAACACAATATTTCATTTATGATGTCATCAATGAGCCACTACAGGGCGACCAAAATTTTAATAGTCCTCGATGGACTTCTACCATTGATTACATAATCCGTGAAGGTATATATAAATACATAATGCTTTTACCTTTACAATAATGTTTAATTTGACAAATACTAACTATATCAATCATAAATGTAGGTTTTTACCACAACAGGAGCACACCATTATGGACCTAGCTTGCCGAAATTCGCTCTAATTCTTCACCATTTGTGAAAGTCAAAAATGTTATATGTTATCAAACATTATTATTTTCATTCAATATAAAATTAATCTAACAATTAAATTGTATATAATGTTTAGGTTGTGGCTATGCTCTCTACTTTGACCTCCAACGACCAGGGAGATCTGCTAGTAACCAAAGGATTCATCAGGAAAAATTGAGAGAACCACCATAAAATCTTCGAAAATGACGAGTACAGACTTGCCACAGCTGTAGGTGTAGTGGTCATTCTACATAATGTTACTGTATGCTGTTTTAACAGAAACTGTAAGTACATCACATCACAGATCAGAACATTGTTAAGGTAAATTTTACATAAGAGATAATTATTTCTCATAATTAGAAATTGAATTAATTTTTTAAACATATAATTGGTGCTAATTCGATGATTGCGGAATACAAACCAACCAAAGTATCTACTATCAAAGAAAAAGATGAAAGAACTACTGGGTACGAATTTGAAACTGCTCCAGACTCAGATGATGAATAAACATATAACCCGTGAATAGTTATGAATAAGTTTAGGATTTTATGGTGGTTTAATGTTTAATATTTCTTACTATCCATTGTACAAGTTTATAATAATGTTGTTATGTTTAATATTTCATATTGTCTAAATAATGTAATGTTTCAAATATTTGTAATATTTTGTGAGAAATATAATATTTATATATGTGTTATGTAATATAAAAATATTAAAACTTATGTTTTGTTTCAAGATAATATTTCATATTTATAATTAACTTACATTTAAAAAAATTAGATATTGGTAAATAGGTTTTTAACTTATATTATTTTGCTCATTGCAAAAGTTATTTTTTTTTGCTTTCAAGTTCTAATTAGAAGTTTAAAGTAAAAAAGTAACTTTTGTAATGATCAAAATAATATAACAACCTCATAACGTTGATATATTATTATAAATAAATTATTACAAGAAATTGTTCGTAACTCAATGGTATAATGATCAACATATCTTCTCAAACAACCCAAGTTCGAACTGTAGGCGAGGCGACATTATTTTCTTTACCCACAAAACATTTAGTGAGTTTTTGTGGGTATACCATTACCCACCAAAAAATTAGTGGGTTTTTGTGGGTATATCATTATCCACCAAAAATTTAGTGGGTTTTCGTGGGTATATCTTTACCCACGAAATTTTCTGTGGGTAAGAGTGGGTTATGTATTTCGTGAATGTAGTTTTTCTCACGACTACTCACGAAAACCCACTATTATCCACGAAAAACTCACAAAATTTTTCGTGGATAAGTGTTTACTGTTCATGGTGGGTTTTCGTGGGTATACGTGGGTTTTAGCCTATACCCACGAAAGTTTTCGTGGGTTTTTTTTGGGTATAGCTTATTTTTTTACTAGTAACCTAAGTGTATTGTAGTACTTAGGGAATCAATCAAAATTGAGTATTTTTCAATCACTAGGAATACAAAGTTTTTACTTAGTTTAAGCTGATTAAATTTGATTTGTTTGTGATTTATTCTGATCGCTAATTAAAATTAAATAAATTAAAAAAATGAAATGGTTGAAAATAAAAAATAGCTGAAGGAGAATTAAAATAAAGGAAAGCTTAACGCTGAAATTGAGAGTGAAAAGAGATTTAAAATTGGTTTTAAAGATGTTTTTAAAGATGGGCCTTTGGATTAGATAATGGATCGGGTATTTCAAGATAGAAATCGATGCGAAAGCTCCAATAATTCTTCTCAATGGTTAAAAACACAAATCATGATTAGTCCATTTCCATGGTAAAAGCTACTTCATTAATCACCTATCAAACACCAAATTTTCATTATGAGATTTGATGACTAATGAATTTTAAGAGCAAGTTCTTAAGTTCACACTAAGCAACCTAGGCTAACTCCTGTTACACTAAAAGAAAACTTGTTAAATTCCAACGACATTTTCAATGGACAACGGGTCCATCAGAAATTTCTGTCAAAAATCTGTCGATATACCGACGACTTGCCGCTGTTGGAAATTGGCAACAGTTTCCATTGGAAATTTCTGCCGGATTTCAGACTGCGATAAGTTCCGCTGAAAATGTCTGACGGGTTTCCAATGGCGAGAAGTCCCATCAAAATTTTTTGACGGATTTATGACAGAAATGTTCATTTCCAACGGATTTCTGACCGTTAAAAGAGCCATTGTTGTAGCAGTTTTGTATGATTTCCGACGAATTTCTGAAAGATTTGCGACAAATATTAAAAAAATAAGACCGTTTACATAGCTGTTTTTGTAGCCATTACGGGTGAACGTTACTCGGATAAGTTTCTGCCAGATTTCTGCCGGAATTCCAATGGCCACATTCATTTTATATATGTTTCCAAACTTCTTCATTTATTACAAATCAAAACAATTCCTAAAGTAAAACCGATGATTTTGAAGAGATGAGTGGATATATTCGGTTTTGAATGGATGAACTTATGATAGATGTGAAGTCGAACTTATTAAAGATGTTTATGCACGAGGTATATAAGAGTTCATAAAATTGGTCGGAAATCATCATGCTTAAAAAAAATGGTAAGATAAAATGTTTATGTTCTATTTGCGGGAATAAAATATCTAATACACCAACTTAATTCGTTTCCATAAAATACATAAGCTTTTAAACAGTATCCATTTAACACCACATATTTAACGGTGAGTTAACTTTTATTAACATTTTTTAATTCAAAAATAATATACAATAAAACAATTTCCAAATATACAAAAAATAAAAATAAAAATCCCAAAAACTCCAAAAAATTAAATCAATTTTCAATTTTTAACAAAATTCAAATTTAAATTTTAAAATTATAAATAATTTAAAATATACTTTTTATTTAAAATTAAAAAAAATTAATGATAAGAAATACCACTTATTTAGTTAACATATATATTAATTATATTTTGTTGTAGATATTATTATGACTGAAAATAAATAAAAAATAAAAATATCTATTTATCAAAACTCGATGTTTACGAGAAAGATTATAGAAATTAGAAATAACAAAAATATTTTAAATCTTGATTTAGCGGTTAAAAACATTAATAAAAAGAAGAAAACATTTCCATATAAATCTGATACGGATATTTTATCCTAAATTATTTAGTTTTTATCAAAAATAAAAAGATAACATAATTTTATGATGAATATTAAATTTAGTCATATCATTCGTATAAGTTTACAATGTATTCAAATTCTATTTATGGGATAAAAATAAAATTTTAACTAAATAAGTATTTATATCTTAAATTCTTTATTTTTACATAAAAATGAAAACTTATAAATATTATTTATAATATTAAATTTTATGTTTGAAATTGTTAAAAATGTAATTATTTAATTTTTGGAGATTTTTTGACTTTTTTGAATTTTTCTGTATTTTGGAATTTTTATTGTTTATTATTTAAATATTATTTTTGAATATAAAAAATTAACTCACCATTAAGTGTGTTGTGTTAAATAGGTATTGCCGTATTGTTTAAAGTTGATGAATTGTTATGAAAAAAACTAAATTGATGGATTAGGATAGGTATGAAAAAGGTGGTGTATTAAATTTGTAATGAAAATTAAGGTGGTGTATTTATATAAAAAGAATTTGTTAGTATAAACATTCATATTTAAATCTCTATATGTTATTCTAATCGTTTTAAAAGAAAACATGAGAGCAATTTCAAAATGCAAAAACTTAACCTACAAGACGTTCTCTTTACTGACCAAATCACAATAGTGCTTCGTTTTTATCCTACTCGTTGGCAAGTGAAGATTCTCTCTCATACGAGAAGTCATTATCTTTGAGGAATCCTACAAATTTTACTTGTGAAGTTACTTAACAAGTAGATAAAGATTCAGAGTAGTATACAAGTGCGGAATCATAGCTCCTTTTTAGGATAAATAGTTAGATATATGACATCAAAGAAAAACTTCTGAGAGAACACGCATGTATATATATATATATATTATACTCTGTTCTGGAGTTTGGGTTACAATGGGTATGTTTTACAAAGAAATAAAACAAGAGAAAGCAGTAGTAGTTTAATATCTTGTCTTATTTTGGATACATGTGATCTCAATATGGTTGAAAAAGCTTTGAATCATACATACATACATTAGTTGTCGAAGGAATGTCAACCATAAGTTGATGCATGTCTTAAAAGCAAAGAGGATCAAGTTGAGCTTGGATTGAGCATCGTGTAGAATTCATTATATATATATATATATATATATTTTTTTTTTTTTGTTTTGTTTTGTTTTCAGTTGCTCTCTTGCAGACTTTAGAAAATTTTCTTTATGTGAAAGTATCACAAGATTATAGAGTTTGTTTAGAGCACCTTCAATTGTGATTCTTAATGAGTTTCTTAAAATAAAAAAAAATAAAAATAAATGCTATAGTATATAATAGATTCTTAGTTTAGATCTTTAATATTTACGACACAAAATATTTTTTTTTGTTTCCCACGGAAATCCGTCGTAAATTTCTGACGAAAATTAAAAAACAATCAAAAATAATTTTAATTTCCCCCTAAAATTTTCCCCCCCCCCCGAATTCCCCTCAAAATCGAAAAAAAATCTAAAATTTTTATTCTCTTTTATATTTTTAATTCTTTCTCTCCTCCCCATTATCACTATTTTTCTTTTTCTTTCTTATTCTCCTCATTCTTTTCTTCCTCCGCTTCTCTTCTTTCCTTTCTCTCTTTTCTTTTCTTTTCTTTTTTTTTCTTTCTCTCTTTTCCAAATATTTTTTATTTCTTCTCCTTATCTCCCTCTTCTTCCCCTTATTCTTCCTCTCCTCATTTTCTTCCTATTTTCCTCTCTTCTTTTCTATCATTCTCTTTTTCTTTCTCATTTTTTTTTTAAAAGAATTTCTAAAAACTAAAAAAATTTATATATTTTTTATCAAAACTTTTAAAAGTAAAATTTTTATATTTTAAAATTTTAGATTTTTAAAAATTTAAAATTTTTATATTTTGAAAAATACTTTTGATATAAAAATAATTTGTAATTCTTATATTTTAATTACAAATAATTTTATTTTTATATCAAAATATTTCTAATTTATTAATATTAATTATAATTTATTTTAGTTTTCATATATATAATTATTTTTTATAAAGAAAAACAAATCATATAAAAATAAATGTTTTTTATAAATTATTTTTAAATAAAAATAATTTAGCTAATTTTAATCAATTGGTTCAATTGGTTCACTAATCACCCTAACATCATCTCCCAATGGCTAGGAATGGAAAGCTCTAAAATGACTTAGTTCAGGAATTTCTTCAACACCTCTCGGGTAATAAATTTTCTAAGTTCTAGATTTGATTCTCTCAAGCCAAACCTATCATTAAATTCAGTCATCAAGAAGGATCTAACAACCTAAACATCAATCAATCATCATTCAATCTCTAATCTACCAATCTCTAAACCATTCAAAGGGATTTTACTCACTCATCATCATAGAGAAACAAAACGAATTCATAGAAAGATAAAACATGAATAAAAAGATAAGGGATTAAAAAATTATCCATGATGATTCTTTAATTTTCTTAAAGAGGTTCTCCGGAAATCCAAAATTCAAACTCGAGGTTTCCTCAATCACCTGGTGGCTGCAGTCTCTCTCTAATCTAAAACTTGCTAAAAATGACTTAGGGTTGGGTATTTATAGTCAAAAACTAAACCAACCCGACTAAATATACTGAACTTGTTTAGTTACAAAATTTTCGGCCATATAGTTAAACCGGATTGATCGATCCAGACACGGATCGATCGATCGGACAATGAATCGGTCGAACTTGGAGGATTTTGGTCGATCTTGGATATTCCCGCAGATTTGAGTAGATGTGATCGATCGGTCTGAGAATGGACCGATCGATCCTGTTCAATTTCGCTGCTTCTTAGCTCATTAGCACTTGCTTCATGCGTCATTTTCACCTCTACTCGATTCTGTTGAACGATCTTAATTTGGGAGACTTAAAAACTCCTGAAAAAGTTTCAAAACACTAAAATGAGATAAACTACCCAAGAATGATGTTAAGTAAATGGTAACAATGATGTTAAAAAATATGAAATATGAGGTTAAACTAGCCTAATATGCACTTATATCAATCAGCTCCCTGCATAGGCTTGGAGTGTTTCCAAGTAAATCTTGAGCTGCTGGAAAGCCTCCTCGCATTTTTTCATACACTTGAATTTTTTATTTTTCCTATGTGTCGTAAAAAAAAAGACACTGGTTTGTCGACTAGGAGATGAATCCATTGAGTGCTGTGAGTCTTTTGACTTGCTACTTTGTTTTTGGTGAAACCATCTCTATAAGTTTGTTTATTTTTTAGGGTTTGCTTCGATTCCTCAATGCCTCAACAAGAAGCCAAAGAATTCTCCCAATGATATTGCCAATTTGCACTTCATTGGATTGAGTTTCATGTTGTGTTTGTATAAACATTTGAAATAATCTGCCAAGTGATAAAATGGTCTTCTTCTTTGAGGGATTTTACGAGCATATCGTCTATATAGACTTTCATAGGTTTCCTTAGTTGCTTGCAAACATCTTGTTTACCAACCTTTGGTAGGTTTCTCTTGGCGTTTTTAAGACCAAATGCCAATACTTTGAAGCAATACGTTATGCAATGTATAATGAATGTTGTCTTCTTACGATCTTTTGGATTCATCATGATTTGGTTGGATTCATCGTGATTTGGTTGTATAATGGAAATGCAGCCATAAATGGAAGCATCATAATGTTGCCTCCACAAATTTGATGTGAAGAAGCAGAAAACTGTCTTCGGAGCAGGTTTTGTTCAAATCCGTGAAAGATACACAGACACACTATTTTACATTCTTTTTCTTGACCACCATCGGTTTTGAGAGCCGATCTGGATACTTAACTTTTTTGATGAATCCAACTTTGAGTAGCCGGTCCACCTCATTGTTGACAGCCTTGACTCGCTATGGTCCTAACTTATGTATCTTTCTGTTAGCCTGGTGTGAAAAACAGCAGGGAGAAAATGATTTCCGGCTCAAGGAAGGGACCTAAGCTGTTGGCTCAGGGCAAAAGAATGTGCAAGAAGCTCAATCCCCTTCTACCTTCGATCAGCTCGGGTGATCTAAAGGGCACCAGCTTGGGAGTGAGGCGAACCGGTCAGCTCGGAGGCAGATGGGACTCAGATGGCTCGGGGGAAGGAAATGAGTGAATCGGTTTGGGTATGTTTGAGCATATACCCGAGAACATACTCAAGCTGTTATTTTCTTATTATCACTTCCTATCATTTGCTCTTGTTCGTATAAATCACTACTTTTTTATAGAAATAAATATATATTTTTAATAATTAAATATTTTAACTGTTAATTTTAAAAGTGTGAATTATGATCCGATCCAACAAGAAAACACACCAATTTCTGATGAAATTTCTAACAAAAATAAATCCCTTGGAAATTTCCTACAGATTTCCGAGGGAAATTAAATTTTTCAATTTTTTATTCTATTTTTAATTTCGTCGGAAATCCCTCGGCAATTTCCGACGGATTTCCAAGGGAAATTATAATTTTCAATCTTTATTTTATTTTTAATGTCCGTCGAAAATCTCTCAGAAATTTTCGATGGATTTCCGATGGAACTTAAAAAATCAAAATTTTTAATTTCCCTCGAAAATCCGTCGTAAATTTATGACGGAAACTAAAATTAAAATAAAAAATATTGAAAAATTTAGTTTCCCTGTCCAAAAATAGGGTTTGCTTCGATTCCTCAATGCCTCAACAAGAAGCCAAAGAATTCTCCCAATGATATCGCCTATCTGCACTTCATTAGATTGAGTTTCATGTTGTGTTTGTATAAACATTTGAAATAATCTGCCAAATGATAACATGGTCTGCTTTTTTGAGGGATTTTACGAGCATATCTTCTATATAGACCTTCATAGGTTTCCTTAGTTGCTTGGCAAACATCTTGTTTACCAACCTTTGGTAGGTTGCTCTCGGCGTTTTTAAGACCGAATGCCATTAATTTGAAGCAATACGTAATGCGGTGTATAATGAACGTTGCCTTCTTACGATCTTTTGGATTCATCATGATTTGGTTGGATTCACCGTGATTTGGTTGTATATTGGAAATGCAGCCATGAATGAAAGCATCATAATGTTGGCTCCATAAATTTTTCGATGTGAAGAAGCAGAAAACTGTCTTTGGAGCAGGTTTTGTTCAAATACGTGAAAGATACACAGACACACTATTTTACATTATTTTTCTTGCCCACCATCGGGTTTGGGAGCCAATCTGGATACTTAACTTTTGTGATGAATCCAACTTTGAGTAGCCGGTCCACCTCATCGTTGACAGCATTGGCTCGATATGGTCCTAGCTTATGTATCTTCTGTTAGACTGGTGTGAAAAACAGCAGGGAGAAGATGATTTCCGGCTCGAGGAAGGGACCAAAGCTGTTGACTCAGGGCAAAAGAATGCGCAAGAAGCTCAAACTCCTTCTACCTTCGATCAGCTCGGGTGATCTAAACGGCACCGGCTCGGGAGCGAGGCGAACCGGTCAGCTCGGAGGCAGATGGGATTCAGATGGCTCAGGAGAAGGAAATGAGTGAATCGGTTTGAGTATGTTTGGGCATATACCCGAGAACATACCCAAGCTGTTCTTTTCTTATTATTAATTCCTATCATTTGCTCTTGTTCGTATAAATCATTACTATTTATAGAAATATATATATTTTTTTTAATATTTAAATATTTTAACTGTTAATTTTAAAAGTGTGAATTGTGACTCGATCCTACAAGAAAACACACCAATTTCTGACGGAATTTGAAACGAATATAAATCTTTTGGAAATTTCCGACATATTTTCAAGGGAAATTAAAATTTTCAATTTTTTATTTTATTTTTAATTTTTGTCAGAAATTCCCATTTCCAAGAAAATTAAAATTTTAAATTTTTTATTTTAATTTTAATTTCCGTCGGAACTAAAAAATAATCTCTCAGAAATCAAAATAAAAATTTAAATTTGTAGTTTTTCTCAGAAATTCGGCGGAAATTTCCAAGGGGTTTCTGACGCAAAATATTTTTTTTTTTGTTTCCTACAGAAATTCGTTGTAAATTTCCGAGGGATTTCTGACGGAAATTTTTAAAAAATTAAAAAAATTTAATTTTCCCCCCTAAATTTTTTCCCTCCGAATTCCCCCCAAAATAAAATAAAAAAGTTAAAATTTATATTCTCTTTTATACTTTTAATTCTTTCACTCCTCCCTATTTCTCTATTTTTTCTTTTTCTTTTTTCTTCCTCTCCTTCTTCTCTTCCTCTCCTTCTTCTCTTCTTTCATTATCTCTCTTTTCTTTCTTTTTCTTTTTCTTTTTCTTTATTTCTCTCTTTTTCAAAGATTTTTTATTTCTTCTCCTACTCTCCTTCTTCTCCCTTTTTCTTCCTCTTCTTCTTCCTCTCCTTCTCATTTTGTTCCTCTTTTCCTCTCTTCTTCTCTATCATTCTCTTTTTCTTTCTCATTTTTGATTTTTTTTAAAAAATTTTTTTTCTAAAAATTAAAAAAAATTATATATTTTTTAAAAAACTTTTAAAATAAATAATTTTTATTTTTATATGAAAATATTTCTAATTTATTAATATTAATTATTAAAAAAATCTTATATATATATAATTATTTTATATAAGAAACGAATTATATAAAAAATATTTTTATATATAATCATTTATAATTTTCTAATTTAAATCAATTTTTAAAATTTAATTTAAATTTTTTTTCTATTTTTGTCGGAAATCCGTCATAAATATATATATATTTTTTTTTAAAATTTATGTTTCTGTCGGAAATCTCTTGCAATCTTGGCCATCAGAAATCCCTAGGAACTGACTGACGTAGGAAATTCCTCAGTTTTTCTGACCAATTTAGTCCGTCGGAAATCTCTCAGAATATTACAAAAAATATCTGACAGATTTAAGTTTTCCGACACTGTAGAATTAACGGCAAAAATCCGTCGGAAGCACAATAGCTCTTTCTGACGGTTTTGAGGAATTTTTCTCTTTTGAAAATGCTAGTTTTCTTATAGTGCGATAATATAAAAATAAAATTAAAGATTCCTGTAAAAGATAATACCTCATTAAAATATTTTATAATAATTAGATCACACTCGTCTCTGGGTTTCAAAACTAGTATATTCTTATGAGCTGCGTTGACTTATCTACAATCTACAATCTACAATTTATGATATCATTGATGTGCTATATCGTCATGACTCATATGTTATGGTATCGATTTTCATTTGGTGTAAGTTTTGATCAGTTGATGCTACACCACTAACCCTTGCTCAAACCAATAGGCCGCGTATAGTTTGCATTCTTTGGTATTCGTTAGAAAAAAAAAAAATTGTGCTAGAAGAACTCATTTAAGTCGCTTGTAGAATACACTTGAACATGCAACTCATGTATGCATGTGGTCATAATTTCTGAGGATGGAATTTTTGCTCTAAAATTATTTCCAATGCATTATTCCTTTTCTAAATTTTTAAATGAAGTAATTTCAAGATGGATTTGAATTTTAGTAGAATCCAATTCAATTTTTTTTATATATATTCTAAAACAGACTAAGTAATTTTAAAAATGAGTATGACTATTTCATCTTATGTTTGAAATTATTCTATTTATTATTTTATTTTGGAGTAAAAAATAAAATAAGGTTAAAAAAGCTTTTACCACTAGAAATGAAAAAAGTTTTTTTTTACAACAAAAAAGGATATGAGGTTGGAAATACTTTAATAAAGATATTTACTAATTGAAAAAACGTGCCAGAAACCCTAGATTCCCCCCTGATTTCGCTGTCCGCTGTCAGAGAAAGAAGTGGAAGAAATCTGAAGTTTGGTCAAGTCTCACGATGTCTACCTCAGGGAAGAAGAGAAAGGAGGCTAAGAAGGTGATGAGGCCGAGTTCGGAATCGACCACCACACATCAATCACTTCCCGATGACTTGCTATTGAGCTGCATCGCACGTGTCTCGAGATTGTACTACCCAGCTCTCTCTCTCGTCTCCAAAAGCTTACGATCTCTCATCGCCTCAGCAGAGCTTTACCAGACACGATATCTTCTAGGACACACCGATAATTGTCTCTATGTATGCTTGCGGTTCCCTCGTGACCCTAACCCTCGCTGGTTCACTCTCTGCCGTGCACCTGACCGTACAAAGCATACCTCAAGTGGTAATGTTTTGGCCGCAGTTCCTTCTCCCAGTTCTCGTTCGTCCTTGAATCTCGTGGCTGTTGGTTCGAACATTTACAAGGTTGGCGGGGATGTGAGTTCGCTCCCTTCTTCATGTGTCTCTGTCATGGATTGTCGGTCCCACATATGGCACGAGGCTCCAAGCATGCAGGTGGACCGGAACTCCTCCGCCACAGTTGGCTTATTTGATGGGAAGATATATGTAGCAGGAGGTTGCGATCTCAATTCCGTGAACTGGGTCGAAGTTTTTGATCCAAACACTCAAAGTTGGAGCTCTGTGACGAGCCCTATGGTGGAGACACGCAAAGGAAGTGGACTCAGATGGATTGCACTGGGAGAAAAACTTTACCTGTTTGGGAATAGGAGCGATAAGGGTGGGTTTTACAGTCCTAACGAAGGTAAATGGAACCCGGTAGGGCCTTATTTTAATATAAATGTTGCAGAATGCGTTGGGTATTGCGTAATAGACGATGTCTTGTTCTGTGCGTATCGTGGACTCTTGTCTTGGTATGACTGTAAGATAAATGCCTGGAAAGACATGGATATTGGTCTTAATGTTTTGCCTGATTTTGGTGAGCGTGCGTATTGTAAAATGGTAGAATATGGTGGAAAGATGGTGCTGTTTTGGGGTGGGTCTGATGGCGATCAAAAGAAAATGATTTGGTGTGCGGAGATTGCGCTTGAAAGATGCTATAGAGAAAAGACTGATGAGACTGAAAAGATTTGGGGAAAGGTTGAGTGGGTTGACGTTGTTCTTACAGTCCCCAATTCATGTCACATGTCGCGTATGGTAGCCCTTTCTACTACTGTTTGATGAAAGCGACTTGGAACCGTTATTGTGTGTTATGTTGTTAATTATATTTTGTTTCGAACATGTGTGTCTATGTGTATGTGTGTTATTTGATGGGCGTTTCTTTGTCATTAGTATGTATGTGACCATGATGAATGATTGTTTCATGTTTGTAGTGTTATGCCATTGGCCTTGTTTCACTTCTAGTATATATATGCACTCGCTTGGACATGATTTAACTTATTTTCTTTGATTTGTTGCAATACATGAAAGGATAATCAAGTTGCTTTGGGCAGACAATCAAGCTTGTTCGTACATGCTTTGCAACGAACCAAAGACACTAACAACTTAACGATTCTGTGGTTAGTTCCCAAACGGGATCTGGTGTTTTGTACGAGTTGACTTCGGTTAGCCATTGTATTTTGAGTTCAAATGAACAAAAAATTAGAAATTGAGAAAATCACACAATGCTTGAATGTGGCTTACTCCTTTTCTTGGAAATGTTTCTTTATTCTTCCCGTAAATGGAATTTTTGGAACGTAATTAAGGTTGGCCTTCTATCTCTACTACTCGGGTTCCGCCAACTTTTTTTCCTTACTAACGTTTGTGTTAAGCTCGTTCCCAACCATTAATGACACTGTAATACTCCTTTGAGTTCGAGCAAGAAGTAGTTCTGCGGACTTGCATGTCAAACTTCACATATGAAATGGTTCATGAATGAACATATTTTTCACACTCCGAAACACAATCTATTTTTATTAGAAAGATACTGTTTTGCTCTGGACATAATTTACGAAGACAATGAAAAGAATTGAAGGTTTAACGACGACATTTGTCAAAAACTAAGAACTTTTCTCCTATGCGTAGAAAACAAGATTCGAACAAGAAAATGACTTGCATAAACAGGATAAATCTATCAATACTATTAAAAAGTTTCCATTAACATCAACACATCTTATATTTTAATTTCTACAAAATAAATTATAAGAAATTAAAATAAACTAAAAGAAAAATTTAATAAATTATATAATACATATATATTAAAAATAAAATAGTTAACATCTCAAATAAAATGTTAATTATTTCATAGAATCTATATCATAGAAAATAAAATGTTTTAGACAAATTTAAAATTTAAATATTCCTTTCGATTATATCAAAATATTGTAAAAAAAAAAAATTGTGTTTCAGAAAAGCGGATCAAATTCTAGTATTAAATTAAAATTGAAGGTGAATCTATATCAAATGTGCATCAGCCGAAGGTAAAAGAATGACACTTGTTCAACCATAGTATCAACCATAACTAATTAAAAAGACATTACTCATAGAAGGAATATCATCAATAGAAAAGGAAAAAAATAAAGAGGAGATAGTATCTTTACACAACTATAAAAAACAAAGGGTTTCTCTTTTTGATTCCACCAAAATTCATATCATATCCAACTTCATAAAATAAGAAAAAACTAAGATGAACAATCGAACTCATCTTCTTGAGTACAAGATTGATCACCGTCTCGAGTGACAACCAGACAGTGAAAGATTTGAAAATAACCATAGAGACAGCGATAATCAGAATCCACAAAGAGTGTGATGCCAAAATGAGTTTGTTCTCGTTCCCTAATATTTCATGATTTTACAAGAATTTAGACCATAAATTGTATCATATTTCTATCATTTAATTGTATATTAGTGTGTTTAGAATTGCATTTTGCATATATATGATGCATTATCATGTGATGATATGATAGTACTGAAAATTGGAGCAAAAAAAGACTAAAATCTGAAGCTATGCTCAAAAGAGTCGGAGAAGATCGAAGAAATAGAAGGAAGCTGTTTAGAGAGTTCAACGGGTTGCTAACCCAAAATATGACATGGCGTTTTAAAAAGTTTGACAGGTCAACATCAACTGTCTTAGGTTTCTTCTTGCCAGCTTTTGATTTATTTTGTAAGACATCCTTTAAGCGTTTATTCAATAGATTTATTTTCATTAATATGTTCTTATTATTCAGCAAGTTAATGTTTACGATTTTCAACTTTTAACTTCTTTTGTAATCCAATAATTAGTAGATCATCAACAAATATGAATTCTCTATTCATGGAGATTAGTTAGTAGTTTCATATAGCTTTTGGGTTATGTATGTAGGATGTTTTAAGAAAAACGATGATTGTTTAAAGCTCCAAACCCTTGCTCCCAATGTGCCTAAAGGCGATTAATAACAGGTTTATTTTCGCTATTTGAGTCTGGTTCATAAGCTCAAACATACCTTGATCGAATGTTTGTTTCACTTGAACACTCTTAAGCACGGGCTTTGCTAAATCTGCTCAACAAGAGCTGACCACGGTAGCTATTTAGAAATAATACAATCTTAATGCTCATTAAACATCAAATCTCAAAACGGACGTTTGGTGTTTGATTGGTGGCTAATAAATTAGTTTTTACCAATAAATTAGTTTTTACCATGGAAGTGGACTAACTATAAATTAAAGTTCTTTCACCAACGGACTAAACTTAATGGGCTTATAAACAAGAGTTAATATAATATTTTAAAACATTCAATCAATTACCTAAGCCTAAAAGCTTATTTATTCTTGAAAACTCATAAAACCGATTTAATATTTTTAGTTTACTTCTTGCTCATTTTATTTTACTAAGTTTTGCTATTCATCATCTATTTATTGTTTAATATTTAGATACTTTTTACAAATTATCAACATCTTATCAACTCTGCCTATTTTAAATGAAAATTTGTATTTTTAGTACTTGAATAAACCTCCAGAGTATATTGATATCTTAAATACTACAATGTCAATAAAATGTTGAAACAAAAAGCCATACTTATCAACTGGCACCGTTGCCGCTATGGGATTATTTTTCATCATTAGAATTTAGTTTTTATTTAAGATTAGACACCATTTTAATTGTATCGCAGTTCTCAGTTCTTTGTTTCCATTGTCTTTGATTTCAGATGTATGCACATTCACAGTAGAGGCTCAACAAACCTTTATCCGCAAGTTGCAGACTTCTGTCGCCTTGAAAAATATAAAACAAGGGTACGCCGAGTACGTGAACACCAAACACACATCAAACGTTTATAGAATCAACCAGAACCTCCTCCGGCCGATAACATGGAGCACGATGAACTACCACAGAATTTTGGCGAGCATAACCAACCGCAATTAACAGCCTCACCAAGCAAGAGTAATCGGGGCCTATGATGAACCCAATATTCATGGTCACCGAACAGGGATAAGACCACCTACAATCAAGAACAACAATTTTGAGATTAAGGCGAGTATTATAAGCATGGTCTAAGGCAAAAAATTCTACGGCTTATCAATAAAAGACTCTCTTGACCATTTGGACCAGTTTGACATGCTTTGTTCCACAGTGAATATCATTGGCATCTCTGAGGATGCATTCAAACTTCCCTTGTTTCCATTCTGCCTGGGCGACAAAGCACACATATGGCAGAAGAATCGCATTCCTAACACCATTACCATGTGGGGTGATTGCAAGAGAATATTTCTGAGCAAATTCTTCTCCACCAGTCGCACTGCATGACTGCGCAATGACATCTCGCGATTTGCATAGCGATCTACTGATAATTTCAACAAAGCATGGGAACGATTCAAAGGTTACACCTCGCAATATCCCCATCACGGCTTTTCCCGTTAATTAATATTGAGCACACTTTACAGAGGCATTCTGCCTAAGGTTACGTGCTTCTTGGCATCGCCTCCAACGAAAATTTTATTGGGACAAGATGCTGAACACGGCTTGCAATTGGTAAAGAATTTAGCTACAAGTGATCAGAACTACGAAAAATTAGATGATCATACTTCACACGATAATGGTGAGTGATTTTCAGCCACAAAGAAGAAAATCCAAGCACTAAACGACAAACTTGATCGAGTTATCCAAGTAACACAACATCAAGTTAGCTTTGTTGGCAAACCAGAATACACTCATGCAGGCACAACCAATATGTACTCCAACGGGACAGAAGATACATTCCCAACTACAAGCAACCAAATCTGTCCTACCACAGTACAAACATCGAGAATCCACAAAACCAACACTACCCAACCCCAAAACAACCCATGTAACACACTGAACTTACCGTTTTTCCTCCCAAACACAAAAACATCTTTGCAATGGCTTGCCTATCCACCTGTCTACCACCCCAACACCAAATACCCAACCAAGCCCTACTTCCCAACCACCAACCAACCGTATTTTCCTAACCCACCTCCACAACAAACGCTTCCTCCGATAAGAGATGATGATATATCTCAAATGCTTAAGCATGTTCTCAATGGACATATAAAAAGCGCAAACAATCTCAACAACAAAAATCAAGAGTATCCATAAAATAGTGGACTCCATGTATGGCGATTTAAACTCCATAATCGAGCATTTTGCCATACAATTACGACAATTGGAACCTCCTTCCAAGCGACCAATAGGTACTCTTCCTGGTAAACCATAAACTAATTCAAAGAAGTATTTCAACACTATAAAAAAAGTAGAAGAGAGCTGTCTTCTGTAACCCTCAATCGGGATATCTCGAGTCCAAGTGGGGGGGGGGGGAAGTTGTGATAATTATCGATGAAGACATGAAGAAAAAAAAGGTGAGCAAAGAAAAGATTGACCAAGGAAAATGTGCTACTGAGCTGCCAACAGTAACCGTCGTTAAAGTTCCTTTCTTTTCACCACCTTACGAGCAAAAACTCCCTTTTCCAGGGAGATTCAAGAAAAAAATGCTGAAAAAATACAAAGCCCTATTCGACAAGCAGATTCCATAAGTAAAATCACTCTGCCATTGATTGAAGAATTATGGAAGGTACCTAAGTGGAAAAAGCATCTAAAAAATGCTGTCAGAGAAAAGGGAAAAGAGCTAAAGGGCATGCAAACCCATAAGTTCAGCGCCATTAATGAAAGGAAAATCATGACTAACAAGCCAGAAGATCCAGACAGCTTCATACTACCATGTGCTTGAGGACCCCTCACCTTCTCTAGATATATTTGTGATTTAGGAGCAAGTGTTAACCTCATGCCCTTGTCCATTGCCAAGAAGTTGGGCTTGATACGGTTCAAACAGTATCGGATTTCTCTTGTTTTTGCCAACCGATCATTAAGGCATCCAGTGGGTCTACTTTAAAATAAGTACATTGTGGTAGGAAATTTTGAGTCACATACTTTGTGGTACTGGAAATGGACGCAGATCCTAAAGACCCTCTCATTTTTTGTCGTCCATTCCTAGCCACTGTTGGAGCTAAGATTGACGTTGAGAAAGGAAAGATAGATTTGCAGCTCGAAAACGAGGTTGTAAAATTTGACATCAACAAGGTTATGAGGAAACCTTACACAGAGAAGAATTTGATGTGATGGATGATAAGCTCATTGAAGAGACAGCCGTTACAGATCCCATACGAAAAGCCTTAATGCTTAAGCAAGGAATGTATGCATTGCTAAATGCTGATAGCAACGGGTATGAGAAGCTGCTAGATTTGCAAAAGCTTTAAAATGGGCAAACAATTTTCTTGGAGCTGAAACAGGGACTTCATGCCATAGAAACAGAGGGCATAAAAATAAAGGAAAAAAAGAAGAAGCAGAACCGACCAAGAAGAAGACATGATCACTGAAAAGATGGACAAAGTCATCCTAGGGATAATGAATGACATCAGAGAATTGCACCACAAATTAGGTTACCAACTCAGTGCCACTCACCGCAGACAACAGCCATGTATAGGCATTGGAACAAGCAAAGAAAGAAGCAGAACCGACCAGAAGGAAACAGGAGCACCAAGCAAAACAAAGAAAAGGTATCCGAGGACTGAAGAATAATGGTGGAAATTCACGATTAATGGAGAAGACTCAAGCCATATTTGGTGAAAGATATTATGGGAGATGGAACAGTAGTGTCTCTCCAGGATCCACATAACTCATAAAAAAGAGGCAATATCGAGCTTGAGATGTTAATCAAGCGCTCTTGGGAGGTATTCCCATGTTATCCTTCTTTATATATCTGTTAAAAACTTTTTGTTTAGTTTTACTTTATTTTTTTAGACTTACAACGGGTCAATAAATAGGTTGAGAAAAAGGTTGAACGAACATATCTTTTGAAAAAAGGAAAAGAGAAAAAAAGAAAAATTTTATACAATAGTTTGTCAACCCGAAGACAAAGTTAGCGAGCCTTCTTCGAGGCAACCAGCTCACAAACGAAAGGCTCTGCAATCTCCAACTTCCAGCAACCCCTCCATATCTCTCCCCTCTGCCAAACCCACCAACTCAGAGTCCTTATAGGTAACACACATCACCTTGTACATATTTGCATTTTTTTTCTTTTATCATTTTTGTTTTTGATCATTTCCACTCTCTCAATCACACTGAGAAAGTGTGAACTAAATCTGGGGGAGGGATTTAGTCAAAAATTTTGTGTTCTGTCATTTGTTTTATTGAGTCATGCATTATAAATATTTATATTTTTAAAAAGAAATTAGCGGGATTTAGTCGCTAATTTCGTGTTCTGTCATTTTTTTATTGAGTCATGCATTATAAATATCCATATTTAAAAAAAAATAAAATAAATTGAAAAACCACTAAAAAACAAAATTTCATCTAGATTTTAGGATAATTTTTTCGCATATGCATTGGAATAGCCTATCAGCTTTGTAAATGTCAGCATAGGATTAAATGCATTACCCTCTCTTGGTTGTTTATCACTTTTGAGAACATTAAAAAATAGAAACACCATGATTGGAAACTCTCACTTTTGAAAAGGCCATATAGCTTTGGAACTCGCATCGTTATTTTTGAATCAATTCCATGAATTTGAACCTAATTTAATCATAAGTTCTCTCATTTAGGGGTCTGAAATGCATTTTTCGTGATTTAATTTCTCCATTCGGTTTTATATCCTTTTTACCACTTTTTTATAACCGAACGAATATCACACCTTAAACCTAACCATTCTTTTTGAAACACAATTATTTTTCTTTGAATGAGGCCTTTTTGTTGAAATATGATTCATGTGTAAAATGGTCGATTACAAGGAACGACAAGGGATTCATTTCCATTGATTAGCTATATACATCATTCACTAGCAAATTACGAAGAGAATTTTAGGGTATATTGTTGGGATTGGGAAGATGAACGCTTTAAAAAAAGAGAGGAAAAAGAAAGGGAAAGAAATCCAAATTAATGGTAAGGGGCTAAAGAAAGAAGAGAATCCTAGTATAGTATGCTCCAAAAAAGCAAGAAAAAGATGTTTGAGAATTTCCCCTAAGAAGAAAAAAATCTGAGAAGAATAAGAAAGAAAAGGGAGTATAATATATATATATATATATGAGAGAGCGTAGAAAAAAGGGTAGTTCTAGGAAATGTGATTCAGTGGGGTAGAAAATAGAAATGAATCCCTTTTATGCATAAATTATTCTTTGCTTGAGCTATTTTACATAATGTCAAACTTACAATTCTGAGTGATAGTCACATAAAATAATTAAACCGAAACAGATACTTTTTTACTTTACTCTAATCATTTCTTTACCCTTGAGCCGATTGAGAATTGATTGATTTTTCCTAAACGAGATTTCACCTTAATAATTGTTAATGAATGTAAGGGATTCTTTTTGACTTGATTGTGTTGTTTTCATAGATATTGAAAACATGATGACCATGTACGAAAAATATTTATTTTATATTATAAGAAGATAACCATGTTGAGGACATTGCATTTATTTCTTTGTTTGGTATTTCACGATTGTAGAGTCTTCTTCCTTTTGATTTTGTTCTTGAGATTCTTTTCCCCTTCAGTTAGCTTGAGGACAAGCATGGACAAGTATGGAGAAGTTGATATCTTATGATTTTACTAGGATTTAGACCATAATTTGCATCATATTTATATCATTTTTAAAAGCATATTAGTGTGTTTAGGATTGCATTTTTCATATATGTTGTATTATCAGATGATGGCGTGATAGTACTGGAAACTGGAGCAAAAATGGAATAAAAGCCGAAGTTGTGCATAAAGGAGTCGGCGAAGATCGAAGAAGTAGAAGGAAGCCGTATGGAGCATTCAACGTTTTGCTAACCCATTGCAAATAGATGACATGGCATTTTAATAAGTTTGACGGGTCAATGTCAACTGTCATAGGGTTGACCTTGTCCACCTTCATGATGTACCTATAAAAACCTTAATATTTTACTTAGATAGAGGAATCTTTTATTTTTTCTAGTGAGCTTTAATTTTGAGCCTTTAATTTTCTTCTATTCGTGTTTTATTTTAGGTTTTTTTAATATTTTTATTTTCTTCTTGCAAGCTTTTGATTTCTTTTGTAAGACATCCTTTAAGTGTTTATTCAGTAGATTTTTTTTCATTAATTTGTTCTTATCATTCAACATGTTATGGTTTATTTTAACTTTTAACTTCTTTTGTAATCCAATGATTAGTGGATCATCAACAAATATGATCTCTCTATTTATAAAGATTAGTGAGTAGTTTCATATCGTTTTTAGGTTAGGTAGGTAGGATATTTTAAGAAAAAATGATGATTGTTTAAAGCTACAGAACCTTCCTCCCACTATGCCTAGAGGCGCTTAATAACATGTTTATTTTGGTTATTTGAGTCTGGATCATAAGTCCAAACATATCCTGACCGGATTATTGTTTCGCTTGAACATTCTTAATTACAGGCTTTGCTAAACCTGCTCAACGGGAATTCACCTAGGGTTGCTTAGTTATTTAGAAAGAACACAGTCTTAATGTTCATTATCCATAAATCTCAAAAATGAAGTTTGGTGCTTTGATTGGGTGGCTAATGAAGTGATTTTTACCATGAAAGTAGAATAACTATAAATTAGGATTCTTTCATCAGTGGACAAAACTTAATATGCTTATAAACATGAGTTATTGTATTCCTTAGAAACATACAATCAATTACCTAAGTCCAAATGATTATTTATTCTTTAAAACTCATAAAATCGATTTAATACTTTTGGTTTACTTCTGGCTCAGTTTATTTACTAAGTTATGATATTCATCATCTATTTATTGCTTAATTCATATAATTCATTTTTGCAAATTAGGTTAATTAATAGGGTTCTTTGTTTCTTCTCACTTTTTTAGTAATAGAGGATGTATAATTTCTTATTCGTAAAATTGTATATCCGTCCATAAAATAGTTTTAGTAGGGATTTTTGTAGTACTAGGGTTAATATTAGTTGTGTGAAAGAAAATCCTAATATTTTTACTACTAATTTTCAAGCTTTTTGAAAACCTTAATATCAGTACCTTTTAAATCGGATAACGACAGGAAAGTCGAGAATCCTCGAATACTATATATGTAAGCAGATTTTCCCTTAAATCGTTTTGGTTTGATGCTTTTCTTTTTCTTTGAATATCTGTGATCAATTAAACTATATAACGAAAAACATAACAAACATTGATTCTTAGGTATTTTCAGACTAAATAAGACATTTGTGTTATCCGATATTCCGCTACATTACTTGATATCAGAGACAAACGATCCTAATCATTTCATCAAAGAAGATATAACAACAACAACGAGTTATTACAGTGAGTTATTGTCTTGTATACCCCTATTGATGAAAAAAATAATTTCTTATACTCTTTATTAATTTGGTAGGCTTCTCAATTAATGAAGATCTTGGTATAAAAATGAAAATATATTTGATCTCAGTACAACTGATGTTAGTAATACTTCAGTTGTTCAAATCGAGTACAACTACGTATCTAGTTATACCGAATTATATAACTAGGTACCCAAGTTATACTTCAGTTGTACAACTTGTGTACAACTAGATCATATATCCAAGTTATACTACAGATTTGAGACACGAACTCGGGTTACTTGGGTCGCGCAAAAAAAATCTTACCATCTATACTAGCGTGTTTTTGTTGATATCATTTATATTCACAAATATATATAACCTGTTATAGAGGTAAAATAATAATTTTACCAATTAAATTTATAATCATGATATGAGATCAAGGACATAGAGATTACGAGTCATACAACAACTAGAAAAGCACAATGATGTGTTTCGGGAATTACTATCCGAGTGTCAGCATGATTTGCATAACTTGTTGCATATTGCAATAGCGGTACATACAGTTCTCCAAATACAGAATCAGATTTCATGGTTGTGAAGAGAAGATCTTTGAGGAGGGTGAAAACGATGTCATTGATGACAGTTCGTTTGCAAGCAACTGTGACTATCCAATTCAGGCTAATATTTATTTACGATCATGGCATCACAAGAAAAACTTGCAGGATTGTTACTATCAAATCAAATACTTTGTAGGCAAGCCCGTCTACGATGTATATGATGATGAATTATATATGGAGTCCGTTTTCGATGGTGAAGAACGAATTCATGATGGAAACAATGAGTTTGATGTTCAAAAGGTGGAAGAAATAGATTTTGCATCTGACATCACAAACCCTTAATTATGAAGTAATTTTTTTCGATTTAAATAATTTCCTTTAACGGACACGGAGGGGACTATGTGGGCGATTTGAATTGATGTTCAATTCTTCTCAGGGGAATTCAGTGGCCACTTGCTTTTATATGGAAACGAATGAAGAGAGATGGAAACAATTGGGATATCGGTATTCTCAGATCTGGGTTCTGAGATTATAAAGGGGGCCGAGGTTTGGGATTTGACGGTGACTATATTCTTGGTTCTACTCCTTATAAGATTCTCTAATATCAGTGGTCTTTGGTTATATGATAGGTTTTGTTGGAATTTTATTGCGTGAGAAGGGAAAGTTTGGATTTTGTCGTTGAATAGGAGCATGTAAGTGTATAAGGCTAGAGTTGGAATAGACGATCAGAAGGATATGTATTCCCGCTTGAAGTTAGATTGGTGTATTTTTTTGATTGATCTTTCGCAGATCTAACGCTGTTATATTCAGTGGTTTCAGTGGTTAAGGGATCAATAAGGAGATTACAATGGATCCCGCTAGCGGAATCTATGGGTTGTGTAGGAGTGGGAATTTTTTATTGGGAAGGTTGTGGCGTTGGTTGAGAATCAATTTGAATTTATGTTCTTACTTCCATTACGCATGGCTTAGCAGTAGGTTAGACAAAATCAAAGAAGTAATTGGTGTTAGAATTTGTGGTATATGATTAAAATTTTAGGTAGAGTTTTTGGATAGAATGAACAACAAAAGAATAAAAGTAAGAGAAACATAGATTAGTAAGTATAAGAGAATAAGAGAGTTTGTGAAAGATGAGTATATTTTCTTGAATTTTATGAACAAGTTACAACACATATATATAGGCTAAGTCATTAAGTGCAAGTGGAGAAGCCTATTAGAAACAACTAGATCATTTAAGAGTTAATATCAACTACTTAATTGATAGTATCAACTACTCTTTTCCTTTAATGAGGAGATTCAAATTCGAGTAGTCGTCTCAGACCTTAGTCGTCCTAAATGTGTTCCAAGTCTTCTCCCTGGTTGGATACTCTACGCCATCTCAGACTTCAATAGTCTGAGATGTGCTCCAAAATTGCTCTCTGGTTTAACTTTCAGTTCTATACTTGGTCATCTAGGACTTTAGTCATCATGTCGTCCTTGATGCGTTACAAGGTTGCTCCCTGGTTAAATACTCTTGGTCATCTTGGACTTCACTTCATCACATCAGCCTCAGTCCTAGGCATAAACCACAAGTATAGCCATTATTCATTGTCTCAATACTCCCCTTCAAGCTTAACATTATATGTTAGTAATGCTAAGCTTGGAAGTTGCCGGCCTTGTCTACAAGACTTCGGCCTTGGCTCTTCTTTTCTTCTTCCTCTCTAATATTCCCCCTCAAGCTTGACCATAGGGGATCCAGAGCTCAAGCTTGGAACCTTGAAGAAATCCTTCATTAAAAACCTTAGCATGGAAAACCCAATGGGACAAAACCAAGCTAAGGGAAAAAGAGTGAAGCCTTCTTAGTCTAGGGATTGACCAGTGAGTCTATGAGCCTTAGAACCATTTTGGTGGACTTCATAAACTCTGGATCATGGCCTCCTTGATGTCTTCTTGCACCAGTGGTTTTGGCTTGGTCGCCAGCTTCAATCCGCTGGCTCCTATGGTGGTTCAAACTTGACCACCTCTTTTTATTATTGCTTTGTTGCACTAGTTTCAGTTGCTTACTTCATGACTCTTAAGCCTCCATTTCTTCTTATACACACATCTGATCATCTTTTTGATGTTTTGATCATGAGATGAGTTTCTACTATGCTGAGTTCATGGCTTGACACTTCTCTTCTGGAACGGTCTTGGTTATGATTCAATCTCTGGATCGCTTGAAGACAAGAAATCTGAACCCTAGAGGCTACTAGCTCTCTAGGAGGCAGTGGTTTGACGACGCTAGGAAGATTGGAGGCTACTAGCTCTCCAATCGCCTGTGGTATTCTTTTATGGGGTTTGGGTTTGATCTAACAGGTAATTGATTATCCTTATCGCAGGTTCACCATGTTTAAGATTAAGGATTGTCACTTTTAGATTACTCTAAACTTAATGAAGATTATGTTCTTGTGCTGAACAGAGAAAACAATTAAAACTCAAGAGTTCGCTATAAGAAGCTTTAAGAAATTTGCTGGATGCATTTCTCAGTCGGCCACTAGGCCTATTTATACACAAAATATAATTCTTATCTAATAAAAATCCTAATCTAATTAAACAAGAATGGTTTAATTTCCTAATTACTAAATTAACTGGTTTACTTGGTTCAATTTAAGTATAATCTAATTTTGGGGCTAAATTACTTTAATTACAGAAGCCCAAAATAATTAAACCAACAAACTGGCCCTTGGTCTCCTTGCCCTTCTAGTTGGGCTAATTCCTAGGCCAATTGTAAAAGAACTTTCTGTTGGGTCCTGGACCTGGATCTAGTCAATGGGCTTTGCCATATCTTGACCACTTCTCCTCTTAGGCCCATGTCCTCTTCTTAATGCACGGCCGAGTTCCTTCCCTTGACTTGGATGGCCAGTCGCCTCATTCCTGCTCTGTGGGCCGGCTTGATTTCGGCAGATACTTGGCCGGGTTCTAAGATCGAGTTGGTTGAGCTGATCGGAGCATCAGCTTGGGAACGGCCCGACGTTAAGAGTGAATTAGGCGCCAGATATGTCGGGGTCGTATGGTGGGGTCGGGCCGGAGTTGTGGTTCAAGATCTTGACGGACATATCGGGATCCTGTGGCAGGATGCCGGTCATGGGTTCCTGGGTCGTGCCGAACATGCCGACGGTGGGTTCCTGGACTGTGTCGGACATGCCGGTCGTGGGTTCCTGGGTCGTGCCAAACATGCCGACGGTGAGTTTTTGGAATGTGATGGACGTGCCACGAACTCGAGATGGATCAGGTTCATCTTCGTCTGTGCTTCCTCCCTCCATGCTTGATTCCTCCTCGACCCAATAATCCCTCCATGCTTGATTCCTCCTCGACCCAATAATCAGGCTGGAACAGTCCTAGATCACTCCATCCCCTCCTCCTTTAAAAGGATTTGACCTCAAATCCAGTTCATCTGCAACATAAGGAATCAAGTCATAAACATTAAAGGTGGAACTGATGGTATACTTACTTGAAGGTCAATCTGGTAGGCATTATTGTTTATTTTTTTTAGTATTTGGAATGGTCCATTTGTCCTAGGCATGAGTTTCGACTTTCGTTCGTTTGGAAATCTCTCATTCCTTAAGTGGATCCAAACCAAGTCGCCAGGTTATAGTATAAGTTCTTTCTTTCTCTTGTTTTTGTATTTGGCGTACTTCTTTGTCTTTGTTTCAATGTTGTGCCTAACTTGTTCATGTAAAGACCTACCAAACTCGGTCTTCTTTTTGCCATCAAGATTAGTCTATTCTTTAATGGGTAAAGCAAACAAATCCAGAGGAGACAAAGGATTGAACCCATATACAATCTGAAAAGGTGTAAGTCTTGTAGTTGAATGCACAGCTCTATTATAAGCGAATTCTACATGAGGTAAGCAATCTTCCCAAGTTTTAGTGTTCTTTTTAACAATTACACGCAACACTGTAGAAAGGGTTCGATTCACTTTTTCGTTTGGCCATCAGTTTGAGGGTGGCAGGTAGTTGAAAATAATAGCTTGGTTCCTAATTTTCCCCACAGAGTTTTCCAAAAATGACTAAGAAACTTAGAGTCTCTATCTGACACAATTATTCTAGGCATTCCATGCAATCTAACAACTTCTCTAAAGAAAATGTCAGCTACCATTGTGGCATCATCTATTTTATGAAAAGGTATAAAATGGGCAATTTTTGAAAATCTGTCAACCACAACAAAGATATTATCCCTGCCTTTCCTAGTCATGGGCAATCTTAAAACAAAGTCCATAGAAATATCTATCCAAAGGTGGCCAGGTATGGGTAATTGCATATACAAACATGTAGCTTGAACTCCTGATTTGGCTTGCTTGCACTTCACACATTTAGAACATACTTTAGCCACCGTCCTTTTTCATACCAGGCAACACCGAATTGCCCCATTAAACCTCCTCCATGAGCTCCCTCACATACATTTCTCTTAAAGTTCCACAGGGTAGGCATAAGCAATTTTCATAAAACATAAAACCCTTAAGTTGGTAGAACTTACCTGAAGTGTGAGTTTTGGTTACCTTATAGATGTCTCCAAAGTCTGGATCGTTGTCATAACATGATTTAAGATTTTGAAATCCCATAAGTTTTGTCTCCATAGTTGATAAAAGAATGTACCTCCTGGATAACGCATCTGCTATTATATTCTCCATACCTTGTTTGCAGTGAATCACATATGGAAAGGTCTCTATGAATTCAACCCACTTAGCATATCTCTTATTTAATTTCTGATGGCCCTTAAGATACTTGAGAGATTGATGATATGTGTGGATTACAAACTCCTTGGGCCAGAGGTAGTGTTTCCAAGTTTGAAAAACTCTCACCAAGGCATACAACTCCTTATCATAAGATGGATAGTTTAGAGTAGTTCCCCCAAGTTTCTCACTTAAAAACGTTATGGGCTTCCATCCTGCATTAAAACAGCACCAATACCAATTCCAGAGGCATCACATTCTATTTCAAAAGTTTTATCAAAGTTGGGAAGTACAAGTACATGTGCATTGGTCAACTCCCTTTTAAGCTTGTCAATCCTACTTTCTTCTTCACCACCTCGGTCAGGGGCGCTGCAACAGTACTAAAATCTCTCACAAACCTCCGATAGAAGCTAACAAGTCCATGAAAGCTTCTGACTTCTCCAATGGATTTAGGCGTGGGCCACTCTCTGATGAATTTCACGTTTTTCTCATCAAAATGTATACCCGGAGAGTTGACAACAAAACCTAAAAAGACCAAGTTATCTGTTCAAAATGAACACTTCTTTCTATTAGCATACAAACTATCTTTCCTTAGTACTTCTAGCACTTGCCTAAGATGGTCTAAGTGTTCGTCCATGGTCTTGTTGTATATCAGAATATCATCAAAGTAAACAACCACAAACATACCTATAAAAATTTCTAAGAACATGATTCATTAATCTCATGAAAGTACTAGGAGCACTGGTTAAGCCAAAAGGAATTACTAGCCATTCATATAATCCTAAATTGGTTTTAAAAGCGGTTTTCCACTCACCTCCTTCCTTCATTCTAATTTGATGGTATCCACTTTTTAAGTCAATTTTCAAAAAGATGCATGAGCCATGTAGTTCATCTAGCATATCATCTAATTGAGGAATAGGATGTCTATACTTAACCGTGATATTATTGATGGCTCTGCAGTCCACACACATTCGCCAGCTCTCATTCTTCTTAGGTACTGGTAAAACCAGTACAGCACAAGGACTCAGACTCTCCCTTATATGTCCTTTCTTTATGAGCTCAGTGACTTGTCGTTGAAGCTCTTTGGTCCCTACTTGATTGGTTCGGTATGCTGGACGATTTGGAAGAGTGGCGCCTGGTACAAAATCTATTTGATGTTCTATACCACGTATGGGAGGTAATCCCATAGGTTGATCTCCTGGAAACACATCTTGGTATTCCTGCAAAAGTAACTCAATTTCTCTCAGAATTTATGGACCAAGGTTAGAAGAACAGGTTAGTATCCTTTGCATAACATTAGTATTATATCATGCCGATCACTCATACCAGATTTCACATCACTTGAAGAAGCAAAGAGACTGAGGTTACTTACAGGTGATGGCTCTTCGGCATAAGAAACTTTTGGCGCCTCCTTGTCCTATCCTCTTCTTTACTTTAGCAGCATCTGGTCGTGATGTACTTCCTAAGGATTCATGGGTATTAGCGTGATTTGTCTCCCTCTATGGGTGAAGGTATGTTTGTTTGTGTACCCATCATGCAAAAGCTACTTGTCAGATTGCCATGGTCGACCAAGTAAGACATGACTAGCTTCCATGGGCAATACATCACAAATGATGTCATCCTGGTATCTTCCAATCGTGACCGGTACGGTTACCTTCTCATTTACTCGCATTTCTCCTTCATCATTAAGCCATTGCAGTTGGTAAGGCCTTGGGTGCTTGTAGGTGGCAAGGTCGAGTTTTTTGACTAGTGTTTGGCTTGCCACATTGGCAGCTTCCTCCATCAATGATCAGGCTACAAACTCTCTCTTGAATGAGGCACCTAGTATAGAAAATTTTTTCCCTCTGTTCCTGGACATTAGGCTGGGTGATCAAGGTCCTTCTAGTAACCAGTAATTCTTCTTGAGCTGGTAGACCGCACCTTCTTCTTCTTTTTCTGACTGGTCGTCTTCAGAAACCAACTCCCCATTGTCTAATATGAGCATGAACTTCTTGTTGGACCATTCATTAGCATAGTGTCCAAAGCCTTGACACCTAAAACATTTGATGTTCCTGGTCCTGTTATGGGTAGAGGTGGAAGTTACAATGTTCTTGCCCTTATCTTCTCGGGATGAAAAGGTGGCAATCAGTCCCTCTTGGGGTTTGGCCGGTGGTGGTGTTTTGAAGCATGTTCCTCCAGTTTTGTCTTCCCTGACATATGGTCTGGGGTTTGGTATGTAGGCCGTCCGTGTATTTCCCTTCCTCTTATTTTGTTGTTCAATCAGTATAGCCTTGTGTAGTAGTTCTTCCATGTCCTCGTATTCCTGAAGTTCCAGGCGGTCTTGAATATCTCGGTTGAGGCCTCCTTGGAACCGGGCCATGATGGCTTCCAATGTCTCCTCAATGTCAGCTTTGATGAGGAGGTTTTCCATCTCTTGATGATAGTCTTCTACACTCATAGCTCCTTAAGTTAATCTTCTTAACTTCTGGTGTAGTTCTCAACCATAATGAATGGGTACAAATCTCTTCCTCATCATGGTCTTCATTTCGAACCATGAGGCAACATGAGGTTCTCTATTGCATCTTCTGGAGAGAGTAAGTTGTTCCCACCACTTAACAGCATACCCATTGAATTCAGTGGCTGCTAGTTTCACATTCTTGCCTTCAGAGTAGTCTTGACATTTGAATACCAATTTCATCTTCTTTTCTCATTCTAAATAGGCATATGGGTCATTCTTTCCCAAGAAATGTGGAATTCGGAGCTTGAGGTTGCCTAAGTTTTCTTCTTCCCTTAGAGGTCTAGGATGGGGCCGGTCGTTCCTCCTGGCTTGGGAACCAATACTGCTACCATCGGAGAAGTCCAATGGTGTGTCCTCCTCTCGTCTAGCCCCTCGTACTGCTCTTCTACTACGCCAAACTCCTCGCGTTGTTCCTCTCTCACGCACAGGTCTACCTGCAAAATGATCAAAACCTCAGAACCTCTCATTAGCTTGGTTAGCGAGTTCAAAAACTTGTCTTAAAGTTCGAGTTATCTCAGCCATCATGACTTCAAATTGCAACTGGCCAAGTCAAATTTGTTGAACTACAGGGGTCCTCTCCCCTTCTTCATCTTGATGTTCCATTTGTTCTTCTGAAATTACTTAGCAAACAAGTCAAAAAAAATTCACTCTCTCACTCAGTTTCAGCTCTTAAGCTCTTTTGATATTCCCACAAGTTCAGTGAAGATAAAATCTCAATCACCTAAGATCTAGAGTAATAACCTAAATTGTGATTTAAGATAGAAAGATTGCAAGATTTTCTTTGTCAGCTGAATAACCTATTTCCATCAGGATTTCTTCTTTGCTTTCTATTTTTTTTTACGGTTTTTTGTTTTTGATTTTATTGTTGTAAATCAGGAAAAGACTCAGCTGACTTACAACAGATAGATAGAGAAGAATATTTTTTTTAAAAAAAAAAAAGTATGGAGATCGTGAGATGGTATGTGAAATCGAGATGATTTCCTCAAACTCTAACATTCAAGAGGCTCTGATACCACTTGGAACGGTCCTGGTTATGATTCAATCTCTGGATCTCTTGAAGACAGGGTAATCTGAACCCTAGAGTCTACTAGCTCTCTAGGAGGCAATGGTTTGGCGGTGCTAGGGAGATTAGAGGCTACTAGCTCTCCAATCGCCTGTGGTCTTCTTTTCTGAGTTTGGGTTTGATCCAACAGGTAATTGATTAACACAGGTTCACCCCTGTCTAAGATTAAGGATTGTCACTTTTAGATTACTCTAAACTTAATGAAGATTTTGTTCTTGTGCTGAACATGGAAAGCAATTAAACTCAAGAGTTTACTATAAGAAGCATTAAAAAATTCGCTGGATGCATTTCTCAGGCGGCCACTATGCCAATTTATACACAAGATGTAATCCTTATCTAATAAAAACTATAATCTAAATAAACCAAAATAGTTTAATTTTCTAATACTAAATTAACTGTTTTACTTGGTTCAATTTAAGAATAATCTAATTTTGGACCTAAATTAATTTAATTATAGAAGCCCAAAATAATTAAACCAACAAGCTGGCCCTTGGTCTCCTTGCTCTCCCAGTTGGGCCAATTACTGGGTCAATTGCAAAAGAACTTCGTGATGGGTCTTGGACCTGGATCTAGTCAATGGGCCTTGTCATATCTTGACCACTTCTCATCTTGGGCCCGTGTCCTCTTCTTCATGCACGACCGAGTTCCTTCCCTTGACTTGGATGGTCGGTCGCCTCATTGTTGCTCCGTGGACCGGCGTGAGTTCTGCGGATACTTGGTCGGGTGCTAAGGTCGAGTTGGTTGAGCTGATCAAAGCTTCTGCTTGGGAACGGCCTGGCGTTGAGAGTGAATCAGGTGCGCCAGATATGTCGGGGTTGTATGGCAGGGTCGGGCCGGAGTTGCGGTTTAAGGTCGTGCCAGACATATCAGGATCCTGTGGCGGGACCGTGCCGGTCATGTCGGTCGTGCCGGTCGTGGGTTCCAGGGTCGTGCCAAACATGCCGACTGTGGGTTCTTGGGCTGTGTCAGACGTGCCGGTCATGGGTTCCTGGGTCGTGTCGAACATGCCGACGGTGAGTTCCTGGGTTGTGCCGGACGTGCCACAAACTCGAGATTGATCAGGTTCATCTCTGTCCGTACTTCCTCCATCCATGCTTGATTTCTCCTCGACCCAATCATCCTTAGTCAGGCTGGAGCAGTCCTGGATCACTCCATCTTCTTCTTCATTTTATATTGAGATGGTCGGCTCTTCACTTCATGTTTGGCCTCCTCATCTCCTTAGCTTGATTCACTCTAATACTCCCCCTCAAGATTAGCTTAAATAATAGTATGAAAGCTAATATTGAATGAGTGACTTTGTAGCTAAGTCATTCCTCTGATTCCTCCAGCTGCTTCTTGTTGCCTCTTTAGAGAATCTTAGGAGCTTTCTTTGGTTTGTTGACACCTTAATTCTCCCCCTCAAGATTGGAGTTGCATGTCCACGCCAATCTTGAAGCCTTATGTATAATTTTCCCTTAGCTCAACACACATTACACCACAACTAATTCAAAGTTTATTCAAAGCTTCCCACCAGCTTGCCTCGCCACTTGATCTTCCACCATAGCCACCTTGGGTCTGCTTCCTCCGGTCAGCCTCTTTTTTCTGCCATATTCAAGTCAGCCTGATTAAACTAGGTTGGGCTTGTCTTGTGGTCTCTGAAACTTGATGGTTACTGTTCTAAATCCAATCATTGTGTTGTGCCTTTTTATAGTCTTCCTCTTGGAATAATCAACATTGGTTGTGTCATTTGTCTCCCCTCCACAAGCTTGACTCAGAGAATAAGAGAATAGATCCAAGCTTGAAAGAATAAACTCCAATGGTCACCAATGCTTTGGACCCCTTCCTTCTTGGCTTAATAGGTTGACCTTCTTGTTAAGTAATCTCTCTGCTCAACCTTCAAGAATATACATTTTCATATAAGCTTTGATAAGTGGGCAGCTTCTTTCTACACTTAGGAATGTACTTTACTATAGTAGGCTGATGTGTAGTGCACTCAGGAATATACTATTTGCAGAGTAGGCTGATGTTTAACTCACTCAGGAATGTACTCCTATAGAGTGGCTCTGATGTGTAGCACACTCAGGAATATACTTCTTGCAGAGTAGACTATGATGTGTTTTATATAGATAGATGACTCATGAAGAGGCACCCTTGAACAATTCTTCCAGTCCGCATGACTGTTTCAACCACTCCACACTTGCTACGTCTTCTTGAGACAACAAGTGAACTCCACACCCTCTTCAAAGATTGAACTTGTTTGAGATTTTGGAAAGATTCTAAACAAGAGAAGGTGAGAGCATAGAGAATAGTATTGGAAAATGATGGAGAAATAGTAACCAGAGAATGATGGAGAATAAATAACCAGAGTTCTTAAGAATTTTAGTAACAAAAGATTTCGAGTGACCAGAGATTTGAGATGTTGAGTAACCAGAGATTATGAGAATGAGATAATGAGAGAATATGATAATGTTTAGTGATAGAATGGAGTGAAAAAGAATGGAAAACGAGTTTTTTGGAAATTTGGACAGAATTTTGCTTTGTTGTCTTTGATTTTGAAGACTTTTGCAGCTTAAGTTCCAAACTTGAATGTGAGAAAGGCCATGCCTTTAATCTTCTTTTAGTGAAGAACAACAGCTTGGATTAAAGTAAAGATTCTGTCTTGACTTGAATAAGTTTTGATGAAGAACATGCTTTTGCTTTGCTTGATTGAGCTTGGATGATGATGAACAGACCTTGAATCCATAAAAATGGCAGAGAAAATGACTACGGATATTAAATCACACTCTTTTCACCAAAAACACATATTCTTAAGAAATAACCAGTCCTAACCTCTCACAACTCATCACCAAATGAATCTTTGAGGATTGAATCAATCTCAGAGTGAGTAGATTAGAGCGGTTTATTGCAAAATATTGAACAGAGAACCTTTTTTGATTTTTTTAAGATTTAAGAGTATGAACACTCAAGAACACTGGCCCAGAAAACTTTTAGAAAGAAACAGCGACTTGCGGATTTTAAAAGTTTGCTCTCATACCATGTTAGAATTTGCGGAATATAATTAAAATTTTAGGTAGAATTTCTGGGTAGAATGAAAAACAAAAGAATAAAACTAAAATAAAGAGAGATTAATAAGTATAAGAGAATAAAAGAGTTTGTGAATGATGAATATATTTCTTTGAATTTTATGAACAAGTTACAACACATATATATAGGCTAAGTCATTAAGTGCTAGTGGAGAAGCCAATTAGAAAAAACTAGATCATTTAAGAGTTACTCCCAAATACTTAATTAATAGATAGTCTCAACTACTTATTTAATAGATAGTCTCAACTACTCTTTTTCTTTAATGAGGAGATTCAAATTCGAGTAGTCGTCTCGGACCTCTGTCGTCATAGATGCTTTTCGAGTCTTCTCCCTTGTTGGATACTCTTCGCCATCTCGGACTTCATTAGTCCGAGATGTGCTCCAAAGTTGCTCCCTGTTTTACTTTCAGTCTCATACTTGATCATCTAGGACTCCAGTCATCTTCTCGTCCTAGATGCGTTCCAAGGTTGCTCCCTGGTTCAATACTCTTAGTCATCTTGGACTTCATTTCATCACCTCAGCCTCAGTCCTAGGCATATATCACAAGCATAGCCATTATTCATTATCTCAATAATTGGGATAATCTGGAATCTGGGATCGAGGCTGATTGCCATGATTGTGTTACTAAGCAGGATTGATCTATACAACTTAATAAGTATGCGAAATGATTACAATCATTGGGATTAGAGATGGTTTTGGAGAGGGTCAAAGTTGGTCTCAAAAAGTGGTCTCCAAACATGGAAAATGAGATTACTCGGGTTATGTTTACGTGAATGAAGCGATATTTGGTGGTTTATCATATTCATTAATTATTCTTATATCGATTATTATTAATGCGGATTGTAAGTTGGAACTATCAATGGTTAGGGAATAAAGGAACAATCAGTTATTTACGGAAAGTTTGGTTTAAGTATAAACCATCATTTTTGTTTTTATCTGAAACAAAACAAAGTCACTCGTTTATACAATACTTACAACATAATTTTGGATATGAAATGTTATATATTGTGGAACCGAGGGGTACAAGTGGTGGGCTCACATTATTTTATAATCAGATATATAACGTCAATATAGTTTCATCGAGTAATCGGATCATTGATATCGAAGCGAGTATAGAGGGAACAAAAGTGTATATATATTTTGTTTATGGGGAACCTGTTCAAAAATTACGGGAACAAATATGAGAACATTTAGTGAGGATTAATCTGACTAAAAACAGTCAGTGGTTTATAATTGGAGACTTAAATGAGAAAACTGGAAATCATGAAAAGAAATGAGGTTTGTTGCTTCATGCATCGACTTTTATACCCTTAAATTACACGATTACTAATTGTGGTTTGATTACCGTCTAGATCGGGCATTTGCAAATAACTTTTGGCAAGATTTATTCCTGCGATCTTTTACAGAATATCTCAGTATAATAGGCTCACATCATAGTCCAATCGTGGCTACAATTGAAAAGATGACGGAAAAGAAATTAGGTTTGACAAAAGATGAATTGAAAAGAAGGGCTAATAAATTCAATATCTAAGGGTTGGAATACAACCCCAAAGGGGAATGAGAGGAATTTTGGTGATAAAGTTAGAGGTTGTCGACATGAAATTTTGGTATGGAAAAAAAAATCAGTTACCTTATGGGAGAGAACAAATAAATGATATACAAAAAGCAATGAAGGAAGTTTAAAATGATGGAAATAGATCGGAGGCAGAGGTTAAAGAAATTATGGAAAAACTAAAAACATCCTATAAGAAAGAGGAAGCGTACTTGCAAAAAAAGTAGGAATATGTGATATAAATTGAGAGATAGAAATACAAAATACTATCATGCGTTAACAAAGCAAAGGAGAACGTAAAATAGGATTGTGGGTTTATACAATGCACAAGGTGAATGGATTGTTAAGCATACAGAGATCGAGGAAATGGCAGTTAGTTATTTCTCTGACTTATTTACTTTTATTACTACAGAAAGGAGAGGTTTTTTAGATGAGGTTCCAAAATTAGTAACTCCACAGATGAATCAGAGATTAGCGGCAATGGCCACAGACGATGAAGTAAAGAGAGCCTTATTTATGATGCATTCGGAGAAAGCACCAGGACCGGATGGTTTTATTGCTTCATTCTATCAGCAAGCATAGCCGATAATTAATGCTGGGGAGATCAAAAGTACAAGTTTTTGGATATATTAATGAACGACTTCAACACCGAATAAACGGATGGGCTATGCGGTTCCTCTCCCAAGGGGGAAAATATATTTTGGTTAAATCAGTGTTAACAGCATTACCCACATATGTAATGTCTTGTTATAGATTATCAAAGGCGACAATGAAAAAGCTTACACAGGCGATAGCAAATATCTGGTGGAGTTTGGACAAAAATAATCGTGGGATGCATTAAATGACATTGCAAAAATTATGCAGTAAAAAAAGGGGCCTAGGCTTCAGAAATTTAAGGAATTTTAACATTGGTATGTTGGCAAAACAGCTGTGGAGATTAATGGATTCACTGGAATCACTTTTCTCAAGAGTTTTTAAGGATCGCTATTTTTGTAATACGGACCCATTGGATCACACCCGATCTTACTTTCCCTCATATGAATGGAGAAGTATGATCTCAGCTTGATCTATGATTAACAAAGGACTAATCAAAAGGATTAGATAAGGTTCAAGTATTTCTGTATGGAATGACCATTGGATCCCACTCCTCGCCCTAGACCAGCAACATGTAAATTTTATGCTTATCCTTCGTCATTAAAGGTCCAAGATTTCATTGATACTCAGACTAGGACTTAGAACTTGGCATTGCTGGAAGCAACTATTGTTCCGGAAGATGTGTGCATAATTCAATCACTTGCAGTAAATCGGCGTGGAAGACTAGATTTTAATGGCTGATACTTTACAAAAAATGGAAAATATACAATAAAATCAGGTTATATGTTAGAACAGCTTTACCCGGATAAGAGCAATATAGACGGTAGTTATGGACCCCGACAGTTTCTTCTCTTCAAGGTCGGGTATGGAAGATTCAGTGTCCACCAAAAATACAACATTTTATTTGGCAAGTACTATCAAGATGTGTATCGGTAGCAAAAAAATCTGAGATCACACGAAGTTATATGTGATCCGCAATATGGAATATGTGGAGCAGACAAAGAAACGATAAATCATGTCCTATTTGAATGTCCACCTTATCCTCGATTCCCTCAAATCCGGATATTTTCCCTACAGATTCGATTTATTCAAACGTAGACTACCTTTTCGAAAAGATACAACAATTTAAAACATATGATTTTTTTCTTGAATTATTTAGTTTTTTATAAAATTTTGTTAATAAACACATAAATAAATGATATTACATCGTTTTTTCTTTTAAATTGTACAGTATGACTCTAGAATTGGACCTTCTTGATCACTGCAATTCTCTTAGTTTTATATATTTTTTATTTGATTTGATGGTATCTAGTTTCTTATTCAAAGTCATGGACCCATGGCGTAGATTCTACACAAAAATGCAAAGTTGTCAATTTTAATTCTTATGATAGCTCCTTTTCATGTTTCTTTTATGGTTTTTATTATATTAGACGTCCAATTTGACACAAGGATATACATATTTTACCAAATGTGCCAGTTAATATATAATATGATTTGGTCTTTGGTTAAGTTTTGTTTAGACCAAGTTTTAGAAATTTCATGATGTGCCAAAAGGGTTTAATTCCAAAGTAGTTCGATAATAAGTATGGTTAAAAGGTTTACAATGATTGTTTATACAAAGCAACAAAACTGATATTTTGGTAGATATATATTTTCAAATATTTCAAAAGTTCTCTCATCATAAATTTAAAACATTTAATAATTAAATATATTTATCTTAAATAAAACAATGATGATATTAATAATACTGAATTTTAATTTTAAATAAAACAATGATGTAAATTTTTGATGAAAATCAAATATTTTAAAAAGTTTACAAGATACAAAAACATTTTCAATACAATTTCGTTTGACACAAATAAAAAAATTAAAATAATTTCGATGAAAAATAAAAAATAACCAAGTCTTTCAGTAGATTTATAGACTAATAGATTAAATACCCCTTTTCATATGAGTTAATTGGTTATCATATTGAAACTCCAAAATTAATTTAAGTGTTGATAGTGATGAATCTGACTTTTGTTTCCTCGTTGAAATTAAAATATTTGATGATGTGTTCATATTAGAAAATAAGTTGATTTTAATTTGTATGATTGAGATAAGCAAAAAACTATTTACTAGAATCCAGTATTTTCTCTTCTCTCTTTTTGTTAGTGAGACATGGTTACACAAAAATACTCTTCAGAATCTGTGGTAATCAAGAAACAAAGTATCTTCTCTTCTTTCTTTTTGTTAATAAATGGCCATATCTAGTTTTTTCTCATCGAATAGACTATTTGTAACATCCAAATCATTTATCCTGAGATTCCATATTCGTGCTTGAAATGTTCTTCTCAGTTTGAAGAAATTCAAATAGAGATACAAACTCTTCGATGATAAAATTAAATCGTTTCAAAACTAAAAACGATAGAACAAATCAAATAAAGAACATTGTAAAAACCAACACAAATATTCATAAACCATTGCTAAATTATGATCAGAAAAAAAATTCAAAAAAGAAGACTGAAACTTAACAATCATTAATCTAGTTTTATTTGAAAAATAAAATCTAATTAAAAATATCGATAATAATAAAATATATAGTATTTAATCTAAATTGGACCTAAAAATCTTATTAGAAATAAATAAGTTTAATAAAAAAAATCCGCTAAACGATGTTTTATTTTTATTTTTTTTTTCAATTGAAAATTCAGTTGTCTGGATATATCACAAACTAACATAGTCAATTATGACTATAAGTAGGATTTGTGGCCAAAAGTAGTTCCGATTAACCAAATACCTTCTGGAAGAGACGAAGGGTTCAAAGGGACACCAAAAAAGAAGAAAAAAGAAGCGCACGTGCGAGCCATTTCGTACGTGCGAACAAAGAATACACACGCAGCGGAGAATAACACCGTGTTTTTATCGTCTCCTCTTTTCTTCGCCGCTCTCACCAAACCTCTCTCTACTCTCTCTCTCTCTCTCTCTCTCTCTCTACACTGAGTCAAAACGATGATGAAGGCTTCTGTCAAAGGCAAGTACGATGGCAATAACAGCACCGGAGTTGGCTCACTCGCCTTCAACGCCGGCGATCTTAAGCTACGCGCTACCATAACCGATGCTACCTTCGTCCCTGGCCCTACCTTGAACGGCCTCTCTCTTGCCGTTGAGAAGCCTGGTTTCTTCATCGTCGAGTATAACGTCCCTAAGAAAGTAACAACACCACTCCTTTTTCCCTTTCTCCTGTTTTCTTGTCTTTATTCAGACAGAACTCTTAAGTTCTGAATTTTACATGGAGTTTGCTTACGATTAGAAAGACTCAGTCTTTTGAACTCACAATCTGTCTTTTTACTTTGATCTAGCCATCAAATGCTCCAAGAATCAATAAGCAGAAAAGGGTTTTCGTTTCTTTCTCATTTGCTTAAGAAGTTGGTTTCTTTGTGTGTGGCTTAAAGGATGTTAGGTTTCAGTTCATGAACAAAGTGAAGATAGCTGAGAAACCATTGAATCTGACTTACATTCATAGCAGAGGAGATAACAGGACAATTGTAGATGGGAGCCTTTTGATTGATCCTGCAAACAAACTCTCTGCTAATTACATGGTTGGAACAAAGAACTGTAAGCTTAAGTATACTTATTCCCACGGAAGGGTTGCTACGTTCGAGCCGTGCTACGACTTTGCCAAAAACGCTTGGGATTTTGCGGTTTCTCGGAGAGTTTATGGTGATGATGTTGTCAAGGCAACTTATCAAACATCTAGTAAGTTGCTTGGTTTGGAATGGTCAACGAACTCCAAATCTATTGGATCTGTCAAGGTAATAACCGAAGCATTTATATTTTCCATGTGTGTAGATACAATCTTAGGAAGTGAATCTTTTATAGTGACATCAGTGACTTAAGTTGAAACTTGGTACAATTGATTTGATAGAGGGAAACTGTTTCATCCATGGAATGCATCATAGCTTATTGATATAAGGCATGATTGTTCTGTAGATACGTAGAGAAAGATCCATTGGGGTTTTGTTAGATTGTTCTGTGTTATATTAGCAAATGACATTTGGGAATTGGATGTGCTTTGCAACTACTGTTCGTAAAGCTTAATGGACTTATGAAACAAGTGTTTTAATGGACTCAAAGTTTTGATGGTCGATGGGCTTTTTCTTCTTGTTTTCAACAGTTATACGCCTCTGTGAATCTGGCGGAGGAAGTGAAAACGCCGAAATTGACCGCAGAAACAATATGGAACATTGAAATGTAATCTCCTCTACGATTAATCAAGTTTCCACTGAATTGTTTGGTGTTACAAACGATTTAGTTAGACGTTCTTGCAAATCTTCCAAATTTTTTGTTGCAATAGATTCCTCACTTGTTATGTGTGGTACCTTTCGTGAAACCTCATTTTGTTAATTAGCCGTTCTTAGTCTCTATTATCGTTACAATTTCTTGAATCTGGAAACATTTTGATCTTTCAAAGGATTTAAAGGTTATAAACAAATAACATATAGATGTAAATTGTTAACTTTGTAATGAGCTAACCAATGCCAGCTCTAATTGGTGAAGAGAAGCTTCTTTTAATGTTATGAGATTATGGAATACTTGAGAAAAAATGAAGAGCAAGTAAAATATTAAAAATTAACTTTTTCTGTTTTTATTTAATTGTCATTTTAAAAATATTTTTTTATAAGTGTCATTTTTAATTTTTAATATAAATTTATTTATATTCTGTAATTTATTTTATTATTGGTTAAATTGTATTTATATATATATGTAATTAATAATATTTTATTAAAAAAAGAAAAATAATGTTATCTTAATTTGTGTGCTAAAATATAAAAGGACAGTTAAAATAAAAAGGAGACAGTAATAACAATCATGGCGAACCAGTTTCAGAATCGCTATTTTGACCTTTCTCTTGAAAAAATAATTTGTTCGGAGAGAAAAATGTACCCTAAACCTCCTTCGAATGAAATGAAAATCTGCAAATGTTTCTTAAAACCCCTCATCTGATGCCCACTCTTTTTCTCAATATCAAATTAACCTAAAGCCATAGACATGAATTTGCAAAAAGCTTAAGACATCAATATGAAAACGAATGTAAATCGTCCCCAAAAACACATCATATGGAAAAAAAAACTTTGGCTATGAGACTCTCATCGGCTAATATTTAAGTAATCGTCACGAGACGAGTCTCACTGCTTGTAATGAATCAGACAGGAACAGGCAAGCCTTTCTTTGCCATCCCATCCAGAATATCGTTGAGAGCTTGGCATAATCCCGATATCTGCAAAAAGCTTGCACTTTTCAGTCTTTATTCCACATAAAAAAACATACATCTCAGCTAAAGAGAAAGAGATAGAGGAATGGGGGAGAGAGTGAACCTGTTGATCCCATTGTTGTAGTTCCTCAATGTCATCTTCAAAATGTATCACAGCTTCCTCCTGAACAGTAACATAAAACATAACGGATCAAAACTCATGTAAGAACCTTCTTGATAATGTACACTAACAAGAACTCTCTCAGGTCTCGCATAATAAATCAACAAAATATTTGTCGTGTTAGAGCTAACCTGATCGATGGAACCTCTCATCCTGTCTTGGCCAATCATATTAGATGCTATCTTCTCCGCCTTCAGGATGGAAATTTATGCCATTAAACACAGGACAAGCAAAAGGACAAAAGAGGATTCACATATTCAATTTGAACATTACCTTGCTTGGGTCAATTCCCAGTAGAGTTCCCAATTCATCAAACCTAAGATACAAAATATTTGAATAATTAAATATTAGCGGTGCAAGATACTAATTATATATCTTCTTTACCTTATGTTTGTGTAAAGTTTGCTTGCGCTTAGAAGGTTATGCTCAATCATGGCACGGTCAAGAACAGTGGATTTGTCAGGCAAATATGCTTTCTGTTGAACCAATAAGGTAAAAACGTGTTAAGAACCTAACAAGTTAGATGAGTATGCAAATACTGATTGCAAATCTTAATACCAATCCAGACCTGATGTGGCCTTAGTTCTTCCGCAAAAGCATCAATCTCTGGTTTCCTTAAAATCCTCTCCAGATACACCTAGAAATTTATATTAAAATCTTAAGTTAGCATGTAGTTCTGACCAAGCTTCTATAGGCTATGGTGAAACTGTTTGCAAGATCATGCAGGCTGAAATAAGAGTAACATGCCATTTCAAATGATACTATTGTCCAATGCACGTAAATATATGCTTATCTACTAGAGGAAACAAATGGGTAGAACCTTCTGCAAGATGGGATAAATCTTCAGCTTGGAGCAGCGCTCGTCCTGTTAGCAAAGAGGGAGTGAAAAAATAATAGACAAGGAAGCAGAACGAAATGGCATTCTATTAATAATCCACATGAAATTACTTTATATAAAGTTGCAAGAACACGAGAACGCTGAGGACCAGCTCCAGCTAATATGGTACATGTGACAGCAGCAGATAGGGCCTGCTCTAATGCATTCTCCTCAATCTCTCTGTAGGAAACATTAGAACATCACAAACTTATCGGAGAGAGAGAACCAAAACAGGAGAAATTTGAAAAATGATATAGCATGCAGAGAAGCCGATTCACTTACTCATCCCCTATTTGGCGTTTTTCAATCTGGGATATGCTGTAATACCGAAGTGCAGCCTCTAAGAACTTTCTTTTCATGTCCAAAATTCTAGCATGGCAGACCTGAATATGAAATATTATGTTAAAAACCCAAAATTGAATGCTCCTTAATCCCCCAGCACATAAAATTCTTAGTTTAAGGCAGTCCAACCTTGTACTGCAAAATCAAAACTTCATTCTGACTGCTGTTCACTAAGAAAGAAGCTTTATTTATATAAGTCTCTGCATTTACAGCATCATCATCCTGCAGATATTCAAAACACAAAAGTATTAGAGGACGATTAAAAATAAACTAAGGTACTTATACAACCCTTGTATGCTCATTTTACTATTCAACTGATATTGTGAACCAAAAGAATGCTCTTAACACCGTCGACATTCATAGTTTCATGACACAGAGACTTGTTAAGTTTCAATAAAATTTCTCTAGAAAAAATGTCCAACTGTTAGAAGTTTGGTTTCTTTCAAGATTTGAAGATCTAACTTCTGTGACTTGTATAGAAGTGCCAACACACAAGGAAACTAGACCGATTAGCTATACACCGCTATTACCATGTGGAAATCTGTCTCATACAATCTACATGCTTACAAATCCATGAAAAGGAGACAAAATCTATAGTGCATATGTACTTGGAGAAGGAAAGACACACCTCGAGATACAAACGAGCAATTTGTATACACTTTGAAAGCTTGAAGTTCTCGTCAACAGCCCTGATAAAGTATGACACAAAATCCAAAATAAGCAAAACTGAAAAGAACACACCAAGGAGAAAAAGAAACTAAATTTTAGCTTCCCTCCTCACTGTCATACCTCATTCCAGAGTCAAGATCAATACCACTCAGCATCTGAGCAGCTCTTGACCATTCCTGCTCTGATTCATACAAAGACGCAAGCTTTTCTCTGATAACAAGTGCCTGCAAATCCCACATAAACCAACACAACGTACATTGTCTCAGTTACTCCTAAAAAACCATCCTTAGGAAACACCAATCTCATAATAACATCCTCTACATACTTCAAATAGCATCCTTGAGACCAATCTCATAATAACATCCTCTACATACTTCAAATAGCATCCTTGAGACCAGTCTCATAATAATGTCCTCTACATACTTCTCGAACCTAGACTAAGCAGATAACAGACTAACATAGGGTTTAAGTAATAAAGATTCACAATTACTAAAAATCAAAAAGAGAGAAAAAAGAAAACAAAACCTGTTCCTCGAAGGAAACAACTCTGGGCTGAATCTGAGTGAGTGTAAGAAGTGCAATCTCCTTCTGAGTCTCTGCTTCTAATCTCCCGAGCTCTTGTGCGAAAGACTGCAAAAGCTGCCTCGAAACCACCAACGGGACATCATCGGACAGAACTGCGAAAATTTGATATTAACCCAAAAACAAAAATCAGTTCTTGACGGAGAAATAAAATTTCTGACATACAACGAATTCGAAAGAGAAGAGAAAGATAGAGAAAAACTTACTGTGATCGATGAACTGTTTGGCTTGGAGAAGATCGTTGGAAGAAAGAACAGAGGAGAGGATGAGTTTGTACTGTTCGATCTTCTGACGTTGGTCACCGATTGCAGAAGCGCTCATCAAGGCTTCATCCATGGTTTTTCTTCTTTCTCTCTGGGTTTTTTTTCCCCTTCTTCTGCTTTGGATCAAACCCTAAGAAACCTTTTGTGTTTTTCTTTTCTTCTGTGATTAGTATATAAAAATATAAATCACGCGAACGAGAGAGAGTTGTTATTCTCTTTTGGGAAGAGAGGCTTATATGTTGATTAAGGCACAAAAACTAATTACATCACAAAGAAATGTTTTTAACATAAAAATGCTACAATTGGAATGGTAAATTTACCCAATTGGTTGTAAATAAAAAAAAAATAATAATAAAAGATTTCTTGTGACACAGTGTTGATCATCTCTGAAATTCATCTGAAATTCATGACACAGATCTGGGGTTCGAATACAGCACTCCTCAATGTTAAGAGGGATATTATTGTAAGTAGTAATTATTGAGAGTTATGATCGCCTATCATTCTACAATAATTATTTTTATGTATTACTTCATTAGCTACTTTTATAACTAGACTATAAACATAAATTGGAATATCGTAATGGTGTCTCTGATATCTTAAATAAAGACTCTTTATATTATCATAAATCCAATTAAGAATAATGTATGTACATTGAAAACGTAAATATAAAAGATGTAAACGTTATTTTATAAAACTCAAATATAAGTTAAACATAAATAGACAACATAAATTATGAGATATCTTCAAAACTCATACTTTCGACATATTTAGTAAAAGTCTTGAGACCTAAAGACTTCATTTCTCGAGGATCATTCTTTGGTCTCTGATTGCCTACCCTAATGTTATTCCTTACAATACTTATTAGGAGTAAAACATTTTTGGGTGCTCTACCTGGAAACATACATACGCATGTATCTTAAAAAACAAACTTTTATTATGTACATATAATGCAATGGGGTCGGGATAACACCTCTGTGAAAGCAACTATTTGTGACAAATTAGTATACACATTGTTGATTTAAGCTTGAACCTCAAATAAAACAGAAATCATATAGAATAAAAAAATGATTTAATTAGGAGTTATCTAATTAGATTAAGTGTATCTAATTAAGAGTTTTCTAATTAAATTAAGAGAGTTATCTAGTTCTGATAAACAATAGGAATAGTTCTGATAAACAATAGGAATATGAGTAATCTATTGATATACATACCATTGCTAAGTTTGTGGCAATGCTAATTAAGAGTTATCTAATTAAATTAAGAGAGTTATTTAGTTCTGATAAACAGTAGAAATATGAGTAATCTATTGTTATACATACCATTGCTAAGTTTATGGCAAGGTATGAGTTTTGTGAAAAAAGAACGAGAGAAAAACAAAGCTTAAGTTTTTGAGCAAGTTTTCTTAAGTTTATAAAAAAAATTATTCTTTTATCTTAATCTTTTATATTCTTAATCTCTTATATTCTAAAATTGGTATCAGAGCGAACAATTGATAAGAAACATGTGAGATCTCATAATATCTCTTATGTCTAAATAAAGAAAAAAGCAGGATCCTCATCAATCAAATGCCCTATGCTAAATCAAACAAATTACACCGATTGGGCTATGCGAATGAAGATCCTTCTTAAAATCCATAGACGCAACATGTTTGCATTCATCTTCAACAAGCAGTTCAAATAGATAGCATGCGATATTGGGGCACACTAACTTCGAAATAATGAAGTCTATGATGCAAAAAAAAATTTGTTACGGGATTTCCACATATTAGCATTGAGAAAGAGAATTGTGGTTCGTGTCTTCTTGTGAAGCAAACGAGATAAGCATTTCCGCAAGCCACTACCTATCGTGCAAGCAAGATTCTTGAGCTTATAAATGGCGATCTTTATGGTCCAATAACACCAAAAACACCTGCTGGAAAAAGATACATATTTGTGCTCATTGATGATCACTTCCGGTACATGTGGATGATACTTTTTAAGGAGAAAGGAGAGGCGTTTGAAAAATTTAACAAATTCAAAAGCTTAATGGAACGAGAAATAGGGGAAATAATACAAATTATTCGAACATACAGGGGAGGAGAATTTTTATCACATGAATTTCACATGTTTTACGATAGCTCGGGCATAAGATGACATCTCACAGCTCCTTATACTCCACAACAAAACGGTGTTGTGGAGAGACGAAATCGAACGTTGATGGAAATGACCAGGAGCATTCTAAAGCACATCTCCATACCAAACTACTTGTGGGGGGAAGCTACTCGACATTCAACTTATCTCCTAAACCGCATACCCACAAGATCACTTAAGGATCAAACCCTGTATTAAGCATTTCAAGGCAGAGCTCCTAACATTAGTTATTCACATATGTTCGGATGTGTCGGATATGCTAAGATGGAGGTACCACACTTGAAGAAGCTAGACGATCGCTCTCGGATGCTAGTCTATCTAGGCACATAACCGGGCTCTAAAGCATATAAAATGTTTGATCCACAAACCCAGAGAATAATTGTGAATAAAGATGTCATTTTCGATGAAGCTAAGAGATGGAATTGGATCCAAACATCGGAATAAATCAAAACCGGAGATTTTGAAATTGCTTACCAAGTTTTTGGTATCCACGGTATCCAAATCCCGGATGCAGGGGATTCAGAAAGCGACGAGAATCACGATCATTACAACGCTCGCACATCCTCCAGAGTTAACAATGACTTGCTTGAGACAAAACATTATTCGAAGATACAAATGAAGGTTAAGACGACAATCAACAAGCGCTCAGAAGGTCACATAGACAGAATATGAGACCAAATTATATTAATGACTATATACTTCTTGCAGAGGAGGAAGGAAAAGAGTTACTAGTGTGTCTTAACGAATAACCGAGAGATTTCACAAAAGCACTAGAATCGAAAGAATGGATGTATGCATGTGAAGACAAGATGAGTTCGACTAAGAAAAACAATATTTGGACTCTTGTAGACATTCCAGTCATGGCTAAACCAATCGATCTAAAATGGGTCTTCAAGCTAAAAAAAAATCAGATGAAAGCATTAATAAGCACAAAGCTCAACTTTTCGCTAAAGGATATGTCCAAAGATACTTAATAGATTTCAACGAAGTTTTCGCTCTGGTTGCTCAAATTTAGATAATCCGCTTCTTAATCAGTCTTGCTGCTACAAATGATTGGGAGATACAAATATGGATGTTAAAATAACCTTTTTTCATGGAGAACTAAAAGAAATTGTTTATCTCTCAACCAGAAGGCTTTGTAACAAAGGATGTAAAGAAAAAGTCTATAAACTTAACAAAGCCTTGTATGGTCTTTGACAAGTGCCAAGAGCTTGGAATGATAAGTTAAACTGTGTGCTTAAGAGTTTTCAATTTACAAGATGTTTGAAAGAGCCTTAAGTGTATTGGAAGCAAGTAAGTGGAGCTCTTCTTCATGTTGCAGTTTATGTGGACGATCTGTTTGTTACAGAAACAGATAGTAAACTGGTTTGCGAGTTCAAAAGTGAAATGTCCTCAAAATTTGAAAGGAGTGACCCTGGAGGATTGACCTATTATCTTGAAATATAAGTAACTCAAAACATGGGAGGAATAACTCTAAGACAAACCCATTTCGCCATGAAGATATTATAAGAAGTTGGGATGAAAGATTGTAATCAGGTGCACACACCCATGTAATCAGGAATAAAACTATCAAATTCCGAGGATGAAAAGGATATAGACGCGACGATTAATAGGAAGAAAATTGGCTGTCTCTGGTACTTGCTTCACACGAGACCAAATCTGTCTTTTTGCGTCAAAGTACTTAGTTGTTATATGCAATGTCCAAAGGAATCCCACGGATCAGCAATGAGACAATGCTTAAGGTATCTAAATGGTACTGTATATCTCAGCTTAATCTTCTAAAGATCACCAACGAATATACCAAGGATAATGGGATATAGTGATAGCAGTCACAACGTTGATCCCAATGACGGAAGAAGTACAACATGTCATGTGTTCTACCTCGGTGATAGCCCTATTATTTGGTGTTCGCAAAAAAGGACACTGTGGCACTCTCATCCTGCGAGGCCGAGTTTATGGCAGAAACAGAAGCAGTACGGCAGGCAATATGGCTTCAAGAATTAAGCAGTGAAGCCACAGGAATATCAAGTGAGAAAGTGATCATCCGAATAGATAAAAAATCGGCAATTGCTCTGACTAAGAATCCAATGTTTCATGGTCGAAGCAAACACATTCACACATGATTCCATTTCATAAGAGAATGAGTAGAAAATGGGAAAATCGAGGTGGAGCATATACCAGTGATCGAACAAAGGGCAAACATTCTTACTAATGCGTTAGGAAGGACAAAGTTTCCGGAAACTTATGGAAGTTCAAGATATGTCGAAGAATGAGTTCAAGCTTAAGCAGGCTAATGTTGCATTAAGCTTGAAGCTCAAGTAACACAGAGATCTTATAGGATAAGATAAGGATGTAATTAGGAGTTATCTAATTAGGAGTTATCTAATTAGATTAAGAGAGTTATCTAATTATGATAAACAATAGGAAAATATGTGTAATATATTCCTATAAATACCATTGTTAAGTTTGTGGCAAAGATATGAGTTTTGTGAGAAAGAAAGAGAGAAAGACCAGAACTGAAGTTTTTGAGGAAGTTTTCTTAAGTTTATAAAAGAGTTTTTATTTTATCTTAATCTCATCTTATATTCTACAGACATGTTGCTACAAGAATTACGACCACTTCCCATATTAGTGCTCCGTGTACAAGGCATTATTTCTCTCTCCCAGGACACCACAAAGATCCTTAGGCAAATACAAATCTAGTCAAACATCACCGTACTATCTCGGTCTCTGTGGCCAATATAGTGGAATCTTACTTACTAAGCTAGTAAGAAAGACAATATGTCTGACCTTCCAAGAAACGAACGAAGTAGGACGGGTCAATTCATTCGGAGAGATACCATCGTTCACAGCGAACCAAAGTGTTGCCCAATGGGAAACTAATGTATGCCCTGAGCAAAAAAGCACCACGACCTCAGAAATCCACCTCAAATTCTCGTGTCATCCTTGTCTGAAGTGTGGTTACTTAGGTGACATGGTACGTAAGTGGACTCAACAAGAATCATGGCCAACACTAGCAATTCGCCAATCTGCTAAAGAAAATCTGCCAATGGGAGAATTTTCGTTCAAACGCTCATAGAACAAAAACACTCAACCAGTAATTTATGAATTCTCTCAAAGAAATAAGATGCCAAACATGCATGATGAAACATAGTGATGAGGACATTGGAGTTTCGAAGACTTCAGGCGAGCCAGCTGACGCAAAGATTGTACCTCAAGTGCCAAGTGGACCAATCACTCGACAAAGGGCAAAAGCAATAGGCTACAAGTTCAAAAATTTTGTGGAGTTTATGCTCGAGCAGGAACCAGATGATCAAAGACCAGTTCCAGCCGTTTTCTCACTAAAAAAGAAGATTTACTCTCACACTTCTCGAGTGAACTTCTCCAGCTTCAGACTTCTTCCGTCGGTGTCTTTACTATCACCAAAAAGTAAAGACACATAAAATCAAGCTAAGGAATTGTACTCTTTTTCCTATTTTCGGTTTTGTCCCACTGGATTTTCCGAAGAAGGTTTTAATGAGGCAACACCCTTAGTGTGTCTGAAGTAAAAGACTTCTTCGTCTACTTCACTAATAAAATCGCTAATATAGTGTTTTTGGGATCTTTTTATTTCTTTTTTTCTTAGACTAAGTTATATTTTAATTGGACCAGATTATTTTTTCAATTTTGTGGTAAAATCATGGCTTAGCTATTTTTTAGGATATAATTTTATTTAATTAATTGGACCAGATTATTTACCAAAATTACGGTAAAAATCGTGGGAAGCCTAATTTTTAGGATAAGATTTTTATTTTTCCGTACCTAGACTATTTAAAGCCTTTGGGTTAAACAAAATAGGAAGACTTTTACAAAACAAAAAAACTACAGCAACCTTAGTTCTCAGAGCAACTAGCCATCGGCCATAGCTTTTCTATTGCCAACGATTTTTAGCTTCTTCTAACTTGATTGAATTTCAGGTTGAAGAATATGGTGTATCACAGGTTCTCCACCTCCTGTGTGGTCCAAATCGCGTCTACCCTTGTTGTGCAGCCTCTGGAAGAGTTTCTCTCTGGAGATCACAAACACAACCTTGATCCAGAGCTTCACCTGACGTCCAGACGTGTATCATCTTTGGTATCAGAGCTGAAGATCCGAATTTTCAAAGGGAGTGTCTAAACCTATCATTTACAAGTTTTTATTGCATTTAAATTCAAAAAAAAACTTGATTGTGAGCGTGAGGGAGGAAAAAAAAAAAATTAGGCTGTTAGGTTTAGGTTAGATTAGTTGTTATCTAGGGTTTTAGTTTTCATAACATAAAAACTTAGGATTAAATTTTTTCATATAATTTAATTGCATTAAAATCTATCATATAAAAATTTAGGGTTTCTAAGTTTTAAAATTTCATTAGAAGTCCCTAGGTCAATTAGAAATTGTTTAAGAAGTCCCTAGATTAAGTTTATTTGCATACTAGGTTCTTAGGTTAAATTTATTTGCATATTAAGTCCCTAGATTAAATTTATTTTCATATTAGGTTCTTAGATTAAATTTAGTTGCATACTAGGTCCCTAGGTCAAACTTATTTACATGCTTAGTCCTTAGGTCAAAATTAATTACATATTAGGTCTTTATGTCAAAATTATTTGCATAATTAATCCTTAGAAAAAAATTGCATAAGTAGTCCTTAGGTTCTTTTAAATTGCATAAAAGTCCTTAAACTATATATTTTTACATTAATAGTCCTTATTGGACTAGGAATTACAAACCAAGTCCTACTTGGTTTAGTAATCTAGGTAGAGACAAAACAAAGAACAAAAGGGTCGAGACCCCTCGAATCTTTTAGTTCTTTTCTGATTCTGATTTTTCTCGAGAGTAATGGAATGTCTGACAAGTAGGATTCCGCTGACGTCAACAGTGCCATGTTGCACATGTTGACAAATCTGAGTGGCCAAATCCATGCTATGACCGCGGGCATGGACCGACTAGGCGAGCTCCTAGTAGCGACGATAGCCGAGATCCCGAAATCAGCTCGTCAAGGAGCAGCTCGCGGCTACGGAGAACATCAAGCCCCACCACCGCCATTTTATGCTCATACACCGCTGCCACCACCACCACCGGAGTTTTAACCTCCACCGCCGCCACCACCACCCCCAGAAGCTCCCGATTAAGCTTTTTACACCGATCTTTGTCAGAAGGGTGGATCCCGAAGCTTATCTGGATTGGGAAAGACGGATGTAGCATTTCTTCGAATATTATAAATATGCTGATCCGAGGAGAGTCGCCTTAGCTACAGCTCAGTTCACCGACCATGCTCTTGCATGATGGGCCGAGAATGTACCAAAAGAAGGAGAAATCGGTACGGAAACATAATAGCTTTGGATGAGCTCAAGTATATTATGAGAAGACGATATGTTCCACCACACTTCCACCTAGACATGCAAAAACGTTTCCGACGTTTGACTCAAGGAAATAAAAGTGTGGAGGAATATTACGAGGAGTTCGAGCATCTGCGAAACCGTTTGGAAATCGAGGATTCTTTGGAGAGCTTAATGGCGCAATTTTTTGACGGATTGCAAGAGCGGATTTCTCGAAAACTGGAGAGACATACTTATCATGATTTCGGAGATTTGCTTCATCTAGCTATTCAGTTCGAGCAAATGAACAAGCGCAAGTCATAGACTATTTCTTGACCAAAAACTACTTGGAATCCGATTTTCAAACCAACAGAGAGGAGTAGTACTCAGTCGCCAACAGACAACCGGTTTAAGGCCAAAGTGAGTGATTTCACAAAGGCCCCTAGATCCGGTCCTAGTAATTCTCAGCCGACATCAATTACAACAGCTCCTGTACAACGGAGTAAATATTTTTTTTTCTTTAAATGCAGCGGAAGAGGACACATGGCGAGAGAGTGTTCTAGCCAACAAGCCATGATTCTTACTCAAGCTGGAGAATACGAATCGCAGGATGCAGAAGAGAGCAAACCACACCAGCATCGAGACCAAGAGGACGTTGAGTACCCGGACTCTGGGGAGTTCCCGATGATTAAAAGAGTTCTTAACTCGATGGTAAGTCCTGAAGAGGTTGCACAAAGAGAAAACATCTTCCATACTCGTTGCATCATTCAGGATAAGGTATGTTCTCTTATTATCGACGGTAGTTCATGTACTAATGTCGCTAGTTCTTATATGTTAGAAAAGCTCGACTTGGATAGAACTAAACATCCTCATCCTTATAGGTTGAGATGGCTAAATGATAAAGCCAAGCTCCACATATTCGATCAAGTCAATGTCCCATTTAGTGTGGGGCGCTACCGAGATCAAGTGATATGTGATGTGGTTCCGATGCAAGCTGGTCATCTCTTGTTGGGACGTCCATAGAATTTTTACAAGGAAACCACACATAATGGACGGAGTAACTTGTATTCTTTTGAGCATGAAAAGCGCATGTACAACTTAGCTCCATTGACGCCTCAACAAGTAAGGGAAATGCAAGCGAAAATGACTACAGATAGAATTAAACGCAAGGAGAACTTTCTGATTAACTCCTGCGACATCCGAAGGGCCATCAGTAAGAAAGAATCACATATTATTCTGTTAATGCTTAAAGAACTTTTGAGTGCAGATAAGACAGAAATTAAGTTACCGTCGAAAGTCAACGCCTTGTTGGAAGCATTTGCGGATGTTTTTCCCGAGGAGTTACCACATGAACTGCCGCCAGTGAGGGGGATAAAACACAACATCAACTTCATTCCGGAAGCACAGCTACCTAACCGAGCCACATATCGAGTTAACCCGGAGGAAGCCAAAGAACTAGAATGTCAAATCCGAGATTTGTTGGCCCAAGGATACGTGAGGTAGAGTATCAGCCTTTGTGTCGTTTTGTTTCTTCTCGTGCCTAAGAAAGACGGCAGCTGGAGGATGTGTGTTGATTGTCGAGCTATCAACAATATTACTATCAAGTACCGGCATCCAGTCCCGATATTGGATGACATGTTTGACGAGCTCAGCGGTGCCACTATCTTCTCAAAAATTAATGTTAGAATTGGTTAACATCAAATACGAATGCGGGAGGGAGACAAATGGAAAACCGCATTCAAGATTAAGCAAGGGTTATACGAATGGCTTGTCATGCCATTCGGACTTTCAAATGCCCCCAACACGTTTATGTGTCTAATGAACCACGTTCTTAAACTATACATCAGTAAGTTTGTTGTTGTTTATTTCGATGACATACTTATTTATAGCTCATCTTATAATGACCATGTGACACATCTTGAGACGGCTATACGCACGCTTCAGAAAAGAGAGGTTGTATGCTAACCTCAAGAAGTACACATTTTTCACTAACCGAAGTATTTTCCTAGGCTTTGTTGTGAGTTCGCATGGATTACAAGTTGACGAGAAAAATATCAAGGCTATACAAGAGTGGACTACGCCGACTAGTATTAGTCTTGTGCGCAGTTTCCACGGTTTAGCGGGATTCTATCGACGGTTCGTCAGAGATTTTAATACTAGTGGCTCCATTGACTTTAGTTATTAAAAAGAATGAATTCAAGTGGGGAGAGGAGCAAGATCGAGCACTTCCGGACTTCAGCAAGACGTTCGAAGTTGAATGCGATGCATCTGGCATCGAAATAGGCGCGGTTCTGACACAAGGAAGAAAGCTGGTTCCGTACTTCAGTGACAAGGAGCTATGGAGACGTGACAACACTATCTACTCGCCCGAGAATGTGTCTTTCACACCGATCATTAGACGCTTCATCATCTAAAGGGCCAGACAAAGCTAAAATGACGCCATGTAGGTGGTTAGAGTTCATTGAAACGTTCCCTTACGTTATCAAATATAAGAAGGGAAAAGAGAACATCGTAGCTGATGCAATTTCGAGGAGATACAGCTTAATCTCGATCATAGAATCAAAGGTGCTAGGATTCGAGATAATAAAGGAGTTATATTCAGCTGATGATGATTTCAAAGAGATATTCAAGGAGCATGGGAAGGGCGCCTACAACAAATATTACTTATTCGATGGATTCCTATTCAAGGAAAGGAGACTGTCCATTCCGAGGGGTTCCATCCGGGATTTAGTGCTGAGAGAGGCGCATGGAGGAGTACTAATGGGTCATTTTAGAGTGGATAAGACGTTGAGAATGCTTAAGGAACACTTCTATTGGCCGCATCAGAGGCGAGATGTAGAGGCTCATTGTGCTCGTTGTTTGGTCTGCAAACGAGCCAAATCAAGAATCCATCCTCACGGTTTGTATATGCCTCTTCCTATTCCTACTGCGCCTTGAACTGATATTTCCATGGATTTTGTGTTAGGCTTGCCTAAGCAAAACCACAAAAATTCCATCTTTGTCGTAGTAAACAGGTTCTCAAAGATGTCACATTTCATACCTTGCGCCAAGACAAATGACGCAAGGCAAACCGCCAACTTATTCTTTAAGGAAGTGGTACGGCTTCATCGTATTCCAAAAACTATAGTGTCAGATCGAGATACCAAGTTCCTGAGTCACTTCTGGAGATCCTTATGGAAGAAACTAGGAACCAAACTAGTTTTCTCGATGATTTGCCATCCGCAGACAGATGGGCAAACAGAGGTGGTTAATAGGACGCTATCGATTCTACTTAGAGCTACTATTGGCCGAAACTAAAGACCTGGTTATAGTGTATTCCGTTTGTGGAGTTCGCGTATAACCGAGCTACTCATTCAGCCACTAAGATATCTCCATTTGAGATAGTCTACGGATTTAATCCACAGTCACCACTGGATCTTACTTTGTTGCCTCCAGCCGAGATAATGAACTTCGAAGGAGAAACCAAAGCTGAATTTGTAAATAAGCTTCATCAAAAGGCTAAGGAGAATATCAAAAAGATGACAGAAGCTTATGCTCGACAAGCAAATAAGGGCCGCAAATCAGTGAGCTTCAAGGAAGGAGATTGGATCTGGTTGCACATGCGGATATAGCGGTTCCCCCAGAAAAGAAAAGACAAGGCTGCCCCGAGAGGAGACGGACCATTCAGAATCCTGAAAAAAAAATCAATGACAATGCATATCAGCTGGAGTGAGTTTATTGTATGGTCTACATTCAATGTTTATGACTTAGAATTTTTTGATGCATGAAATGATCCAGTTTTATTTCTAGTTTGACGGAGCTTATTTTTTTCATAATACTGAATCAACAAAGTATGAAATAAGGAGCTCTGTCATTTTTTTTGCTATAATTTTCATCGACTTTTCTATTGCATGGACCGATGGAAATATTTGTGCCTATGTATAGTCACTATATATTTTTATTATTCAAACAAATTATTACTTTCGCCACATGACGTTCAATCTTAACTAAACACACCTGTACTACAAGAAAAGGCATACAAAACCGACATACAAAACCGACGGGAAAAACCAACCGATAATTGGGTCCATCAGTTTTTTCTGTCGGTTCGTCGTAGGTACACTGTCGGTTTATAGTTGTCAATAACCATAAAAAAACAAAACCGTCGGTTACCAATGGAAATATACGACCGTTGGTAACCGTTAAAAAATTAACCGACATAAATCAACGATTAGGTGATTTTCTGATGGAAATCGACTCTGACATCTGTCAGTAATTAATGAGGACATCAGAACCGCAACAACATCAAACGAGCCAAATTTGGAGGATCTTACGCTGCAAGTGCCAAGTGGACCGATCACACGTCAAAGAATAAAGGCAATTGGCTTCAAATTCAACCATTTCGTGGAGCACTTGCTGGAGCGGAAAGAAGACAGACCAGGCACAACCAGCTTGACCACCAGCTCAGCCAAGCTCGGATCACTTCCACTTCTCACTGGCGATCTTCTTCATGCACGACTAGCTTCACTTGGTGTCTTTACTACCACTAAGTAAAAACACCATAAAATCAAGCTAAAGAATTGTACTCTTTTTCTATTCTTAAGGGGGTTTTAACGAGGCAACACCCTTAGTGTGTGTAGAATAGAAGACTTCTTCTTCTATTCTAATTGTTGGTCATCTACTTTGGATGGACCTTTTATTTTATTTTTTTGGTTTTATTTCCTTTTAATTAAGTCCATCGTTGGTCCAACATGTTTAGGACTAATTTTTTGATATTTATTTCATGTTTTATGCTTTTGGTGACAATTTCCTTTTTATGTCATAAGGAAATTCGCTCAGACCTAATTGTAACCACTATATTGAAAGAATATGAGATTTAGAGATTTGTAGAATGAAAGAATGAGAGATTGAGAGATTAGAGAGAATTAGAGAATAAGAGAAAAGAATGATTTTATTAGAGAATGAGAATTATGAATTCTTACTTACAAAATGTGAAGGGAGTAAAGTATTTATACTAATCTAGTCTAGGCTTGTTTGGATACAAGGATAGCCTTATACACAAATGGCTTACAAGGATAACATAATTCTATAATACAAACAAGCCTTAGACTCTCCCTTTTACATACATATAAATCGCCATTTATCTAGAAATGAAGGCTTTCATAAATTCATCATTTCTTCTTCATTCCAACACTCCCCCTCAAGCTTAAGACATAAGATGTTTAAGCTTGCAACCATGAAGCATTACCTCATTAAAAACCTAGAGAAGGAAAACCCAATTGGGACAAAACCTTTTCTAGGGAAAAAGAGTATAACACTCCATATTGGGATCATTGGTGTGGAATGGTCATGAGGCCAAGTCTTGGATAGATTGAGGCGCCAGTTTTAAGAGATGTTGCCTTGGTAAATACATCAGCTAGTTGGTCCTCACTCCTTGTATAGCAAGGTAAAATGATACCTTTCCCAATAGCTTCTCTAACTTTGTGGCAGTCCACTTCTATATGCTTGGTCCTCTCATGAAACACTGAATTGGAGGCTATGTGAATGGCAGCTTGATTATCACAATGAATGGTGATAGGTTCCTCACACTCCACGGCTAAGTCACCCAAAATTTGTTTCAGCCAGATGCATTCAGTAGTGAGCTTCCTCATTGCTCTATACTCTGATTCTGCACTAGAACATGAAACCACCTTTTGCTTCTTGGTTTTCCAAGTCACAAGGTTTCCACCTATGAAAGTACAATATCCAGTAGTACTTCTCCTATCTTCCCTATCTCCTGCCCAATCTGCATCACAATAACCAACCACATTTGTGTTTTTATTGTTACCCATCCATATACCTTGTTCATGTGTGCCTTTTAAGTATCTTAGAATTCGCATGGCCATCTCCCAATGTCTCATCTTTGGTTCTTGCATGTGTTGTGATACCTGATTCACAGCAAAACATAAATCTGGTCTAGTGATGGTTAAATAAATAAGCTTACCAACCACTTTCCTATAGAGCTTAGGATCATTAAAATCAATTTCTTCAACTAGCTCCCCCTTAGTTGCGATTTTGTAGCCTTCCTCTAAGGGTGTTTTGGCTGGCTTAGCTTCCATCATACCTGTGGATGTTAGTAAATCTACAATATACTTCCTTTGAGAGAGAAAGAGACCTTCTTTAAACCTACATACTTCAATTCCTAAGAAGTATTTAAGTTCTCCTAAATCCTTTATATCAAAGACACTCTTTAAGTAATCTTTAGTAGATGCAATACCAACACTATCATTACCAGATATGATTATATCATCTACATAGATAAGGATTACCACAATACCTTCCTTACCTTTTAATGTGAAAAGAGTATGTTCCACTTCAGATCTTTTAAAACCTTTATCCATTAAGGTTACACTTAGCTTGTGGTACCAAGCTCTTGGAGATTGTTTAAGACCATAAATAGCCTTCCTTAACCTCAGTATATTACCGCTTCCAACCTCATCTTCTAGGCCAGGTGGAGGTGACATGTAAACCTCTTCTTCTAGTTCACCTTGTAAGAAAGCATTCTTGACATCCATTTGCCACAATTCCCACTCAAGATTAGTAGCAACAGTAAGCACAACATTGACAGAATGTAGCTTAGCAACAGGAGCAAATGTATCCCTATAATCCTCACCATATGTCTGAGTAAAACCCCTAGCTACCAACCTAGCTTTATATCTATCAATTTCACCATTGCTTTTGTATTTAATGGTAAAAATCCATTTAGAACTTACAGCATTCTTTCCTTTTGGTAAAGTGGCTGAAGCATATGTACCATTCCTCTCCATAGCTTGTTTCTCAGCTGAGATAGCTTCCCTCCATTCCTTTATAGACATAGCTTCTTCATATGTCTTTGGAATCTGCTCATTGTCAAGACTAGAAATAAAAGCAACATGAGTAGAAGGTAGGTGTGCAATATTACAAACTCCCTGGTCATGATGAACTACAACATTTCCATTGTAGAAAACTGGTGGATTTCTTTGTCTTGTGCTTCTCCTTAACACTGTAGGTGGAGCCTCCTCTTCTTCACTCAAAACTTCAATAAGAGTAGGTCTAGATCTTTTGGAAGCTGAAGCTAGAATGGAATCCTCTCCTGCTGAGTCTTGTTGGACATGAGTAGAGGTTTCTCCCCCCCCCATGTTCAAGAGGAGGAAGCCCAGGAGAACCAGGAAAGGATGATGGCCGAGACAAACCGGAAGGATCAGATGCGGCTGGACTAGATGGACCGGAAGGGCCTGATGCGGTTGGGCAAGATGGACCGGAAGCGGGGTTTGAACGGTCTTGTGGACCAGGCTGAACCACGGGTCCACGGCTACTTGCAACTGGAGCAGGTGATGAGACTGTGTGCTGACTACCTCTTATTCCAATACTTTCCAAGAGTTTTCTCAAGTATTCAGCTTGATCAGTTCTTGTTGATGAGATGTCTTTAAATTGTTCCCAAGTTCCCTCTTCAAAAAAACCTTTTTCTTCTTGGAACTTGACATCTCTAGACACCAAGACTCTTCTAGTCTCTGGGTCATAACATTTGTACCCTTTTTGTGTGGATGAATATCCAATGAACATAGCTTTGGTACTCTTTGGTTCCAGCTTGTTCCTTTGCTCCCTTGGAACTAATACAAAACAAACACAACCAAAAACTCTTAAGTGATCAATATTAGGTATAGTTTTGTTTAGTACCTCAAATGGAGACAGGTCATCTAGGACTTTTGTAGGAGTCCTATTAATCAAGTAGCATGCAGCTACAAGGGCATCTCCCCAAAATCGTTTAGGTACTTTCATGTGGAACATCATTGTTCTCACAACTTCCATTAAATGTCTATTCTTCCTTTCAGCTACTCCATTTTGTTGTGGAGTGTAAGGACAGCTTGTCTGATGTTCAATGCCATGTTTAGCTAGATGTTCTTGAAGTCTGGTACTAGTGTATTCTCCTCCATTATCTGTTCTAAAGCATTTAATTCTAGCATTGTATTGATTAGTAACATATGCTTGAAAGTTTAAAAATGCATCATATACTCTATCTTTAGAACTAAGTAATGTGACCCATGTATATTTAGACTTTTCATCAATAAATGTCACAAAATATTTATGGTTTTCTCTAGATGGAAATGGAGATGTCCAAACATCAGAATGCACCAATTCAAAACAATTTTCATATGTATGCATAGATTTTTCAAAAACTGTTTTACAATGTTTCCCAAGAATACAAGAATCACACAACTCTTTTGGCATTTGTAAACCAGGAACAAGTAAGTCAAGTGCTCTTGGATGAGGATGTCCTAATCTAGCATGCCATAAATCAGAATCAGAACTAAATGACCTAGCCTGAAGAGCCGATTCCAATGTACTAATATTATTCATGTTGTCAAGAACATACAAATCATCTTTTGTGGTTCCTTGTCCAAAACATCTCCTAGTTTCAATATCCTGAAAATAAAAATCATTAGGACCAAAAATTGCATGACAATTGAGATCAGTAGTAGCTCTTTTAACAGATAGCAAGTTAGATGTAAAAGATGGCATATAAAATGCTTTAGATTCTTTATCAAACAACTTCAATTTTCCTATGCCTTTAATTGGTACTTTGATTCCATTAGCAATAAGAACATTCCCTAAGGCAGGTTCTACATTTTCTAGCAATTCTAAATCACTAATCATGTGATGAGAAGCACCAGAATCAACAACCAAAGATTTAGGAGCATTAGAAGTAAAAAGAGTTTGAAAAGAAGCATGAAAAGTTTTACCCATCACATTGCTATCCTTTAGTGCCTTGATAAGGGCTTCTAAGTCTGATCTTGTCACAAATTCTGATGCTTGTGGCATGGTATTAGTGGAGGCTGAGACAGGAAGTGAACCGCTGCTTCCAACTGCCCTTGATGACCCAACACCGTGAGCTTGCCTGGCCGAGGGCATGGCCGGATGCAGTGCAGGGCGTGAAGCCCATGATGGCCTCATATGAGGGTGGAGTTCCCAACAATCCTTCTTTGCATGACCATCCTTCTTGCAATGATCACAAAATTGCCTCCTCTTCCTAGAAGCATTTGTTGGCTTGAAGAAACTTTTGTGAGCAGTTACTAGTTCAGCTTTGTTGCCAAACAATCCATGTGATCCTTGCTCCTTTTGAACTTGAGCACACACTTCCTCCAAGCAGGGCAACTTATCAGACCTGAGAATATGCTTAATAAGATCTGAGTAAGTAGAATTAAGAGTTAAAAGTAACCCAAACACCTTATCTTGTTCCTTTCTTTCAAGGAGTACAAGTGGTTCAATAGTGGCTGGCCTTAGCATTTCTAGCTCAGCCCACAAAGCTCTGAATGAGCCATAGTGCTTTGTGAATTCAGCATCCTCCTGCCTTAATTCATTCAAAGCCTTCTTTACTTCAAAAATTCTCAAAAGGTTAGTGGTGTTTCCATACACCTTAAGCAAAGTGTCCCATAGATCTTTTGCATTTTCACAAAAAGAATAAGCTTCTAAAAGATCACTAGCAAGAGAATTTTGTAAAATAGAAAGTACCAACTGATCTTCTTGGTACCATTTGGCTTGAGCTGCATTACTCACTTCAGCCACTTCATTGTCTTCAATGCCATTTGTGGCAATATGATTCCAAAGACCTTTACCACCCAATGTGGTTTTCATGGTCCTAGACCATAAGAGATAATTTGCTCCATGTAGAATGACTGGAGCTCTAAGGGATGCCTGAATTTCCATACTTAAAAGGCAATATAGGTCAGTAAATCAAAGCAACAAAAAAAAAATCGTGATACCAGAGTGGAGCCGGCTAGGCGAGAATAAGATGCTGGTCACGCTAGTTGGGTTGGGTTGGGCGTGAACGGCTTCTTTCTGGTCACGCTCAGGTCTCTTGGTCACGGCTTCTGTTCACCAGGTTGCTTGGTCAAGAGTTCAGCTGGAAGTTGGTTGGTCGGGACGTGGTCACACTTGCTAATGACTTGGTCGGGACACTCGCTTGTTTTGATACCAGACGTGATAGCTCTGTGGTCGGGACACTCGGATACAACGCTAATCACACAAGTCTATATCTGCAAGATACAGCTTACTATACAAGAAGGGATGCAAGGGAAAGAGCTAAGTGTATCCACAGAATTAAGTGTGAAGCAAGAAACCAACAACTTGCAGTTCAAGTAACTACCAACAACCTAACTGATTTTATCCAACACTTACAACAAGATATGAACAGATTAAAACAACTTAACAGTCAATCTTAACCAGATTTAATCAATCAAATTCGAAATAATTGTTTAGAATCAATTTATTTCTCAAGAAATTCAATTAATACAATTCCAAGATAAACTAAACTGAACAAGGAATTCAAGAAAATCAATCTTGAATACTAAAACTATTCTGATTGACTTGAAATTTCGTGACAATCCTCACAAGATACTAATCAAACTTTCCAGTTCAAGAATTTTAAAGAAAACTAAGAAAGAATTAGAGATATATCACAAGGATCTTGATACAGATGAATTCGGACGACTCTCAAGAAAACTTCAAGAAAACCCTTTAAACTCAATGCAAACGAGTTCTGCTTTCATTAAACAGAAACTAGACTCACGGGGCTTGAGTTTAGGCTTTTGAAAATCACGATTTGATGAAAAATTTACGAAGATATGACCTGGGGAATGTAGAGGTACGAAATGAACGCGATTACGAACACCTCTTAGAAGAAAATTCGTATCTTTTGATTCCCTGAACCAAATGATGCGATTTTGGTGTCTATGAATGCGGAATTCGTCAATTGGAGTCGTGGATTGATCGCAATTTGATTTACAAAATGACGTTCGAAATTTATCCAGAAACAGATGAAGAACAAGATGGATTCTTGTTGAATTAATGAAAGAATGATGAAAATTTCCCAGATTTGATGTAACCTGGCTCTGATACCATGAAAGAATATGAGATTTAGAGATTTGTAGAATGAGAGAATGAGAGATTGAGAGATTAGAGAGAATTAGAGAATAAGAGAAAAGAATGATTTTATTAGAGAATGAGAATTATGAATTCTTACTTACAAAATGTGAAGGGAGTAAAGTATTTATACTAATCTAGTCTAGACTTGTTTGGATACAAGGATAGCCTTATACACAAATGGCTTACAAGGATAACATAATTCTATAATACAAACAAGCCTTAGACTCTCCCTTTTACATACATATAAATCGCCATTTATCTAGAAATGAAGGCTTTCATAAATTCATCATTTCTTCTTCATTCCAACATATATAAACTATTTTAAGTCATTAATGAGATTAAGAACTTTCAGAACAAAACCCTAAGTCCCTAATAGCTTGTAGCCGTCGAGTAGCATCCTTAGTGTAGCCTAGATTAAGATTTTCTTCTCCTAGCTTCAATATTTCATCTGGCTTGAAGATTTCTGGTGTATCACAAGGTTTCCATCCCTTGTGTGGTCCAATTCGCCTCCCCATCTTGTGATTGTCCAGAATCGAGATTCTATTCTGATCAGACACAATACGATCCTGATCCAGGCTTGTATCATCTTTGGTATCAGAGTTGAAGCTCCTGACGCAGGGTAGTGTATAAAACCTATCCCTTGTTTTCTTTTTTGTTATTTTTTATTTGTTTTCAAGTGTTTCAGGTTTAAATCATAATCTGGTATCTATCATTCGCGATCCATCATTCACCATCCACGATCAGCCTTCATCCACGCGATCTGCACAAGATAAGAAGATGTGAGGTTCTCCTTTTTCATTACTTTTATTCGCTTGCATCCTTAAATTACAATTTGCATTCCTTTGTTTTTTCATTGTTTATTCTCTGTTTATCATTTTTTAATTAATTGAAAAAAAGGTTTGAACGAGCGTGAAAAAGAAGAGAGAAAAAAAGAAAAAAAAAAAGAATTTTGAACGTGAGAAGAAAGGGGAGAAAAAGAAAGAAAAAATATATTAATTTGCTATATTTAGATTAGATTAGCTATTTTCTAGGATTTTAAAATTTCATGCAATTATAAAATTTAGGATAATTTTATCATTTAGTTTTTATTTGCATAATTTTATGTTCCTAGGATTTTAGTTTTCGTTCACCTAAATAAAAAAACAGGGTAGTTTTATCATATAGTTTTTATTGGCATAATCAGTTTATTTGCATACTAGGTCCTTATGTTAAATTTATTTGCATATTAAGTCCTTAGATTAAGTTTATTTGCATACTTAGTCCTTAGATAAAAATTAATTACATACTAGGTCCCTAGGTCAAAATTATTTACATAATTAATCCTTGAAAATAAAAAATTGCATAATTAGTCCTTAAGTTCTTTATTATTCAGGTTCTCCTGAAGAGAGATGGAATGTCCGACAAGTCGGACTTCGCTGATGTCAACAGTGCCATGTTGCACATGTTGGCAAATCTGAGTGGCCAAATCAATGCTATGGCCACGAGGATAGACCGACTAGGAGAGCTCTTAACGACAACAGGAGCCGAGATCCCAGAATCCTCTCGTCAAGTAGCAGATCGAGGCTTTGAGCAACCACCACCACCGCCACCTTTCCAACCACCCCCACCGCCACCTTTCCAACCACCCCGACCGCCACCACCACTTTTCCAAGCTCAACCGCCAACACATCAAGCCCCGGAAGTAAAGCTAATCCCTCCCACATTCACTGGTAGAGTGGACCTCGAAGCTTATTTAGATTGGGAGCGCCGGACGGAGCATATCTTTGACTACTATTGATATGCCGATCCGAGGAAAGTAGCTCTAGCTACGACTCAGTTTACCGGCCATGCTCTGACATAGTGGGATCGAGAGAATGTACCGAGAGAAGGAGAAACCGTTACGGAAACATAGTATCGTGGGACGAACTAAAGTATGTCATGAGCCGACGTTACGTTCCACCACACTTTCACCGAGATTTACAAAAACGTTTTAGACGTTTAAGTCAAGGAAGTAAGAGTGTCAAAGAGTACTATGAGAAATTTGAACATTTAAGGAACCGTCTAGGAGTAGAGGATTCCTTAGAGAGTCTTATGGCGCAATTCGTGGAAGGATTACACGAAAAGATTGCTCGGAAAGTTGAGAGGCAGACGTACCATGACTTTAGCGAGTTACTTCACCTCACTATTCAAATCGAGCAACAGAACAAGCGCAAGGCCTTGAGCGTTGCTCGGCCTAAGACTAGTTGGACACCTGTGTCCAGACCAACTGAACGGAGCAGCCAACCGGCTACGGATAACCGGTTTAAGGCTAAGGTGAGTGATTTCACCCAAAACTCCACGACCGGGCCCTAGCACGTCTCAGCAGTCGGTCACTACTACGCCTTCTACAAGAAGTCGAGACATCCAATGCTTTAAGTGCAATGGAAGGGGACATATGGCTCGGGAGTTCTCTAACCAACGAGCCATGATCCTCACTTCAGACGGAAAATATGAATCAGAGGATGAAGCAGAGGCTGACCTAGACAAGTCCGGAGAAGACGACCTTGAATACCCGGACACCGGAGAATTATTGATGATGAGACGAGTTATCAACACGATGGTTCATCCCGACTAGGTCGTTCAGCGAGAGAACATATTCCACTCTCGATGCACAATTCAAGGAAAAGTGTGCTCGCTGATCATAGACGGAGGTTCGTGCGCGAACATAGCCAGTGCATACATGGTAGATAAGCTCGGCCTAAAGAGGAACAAACATCCGCACCCCTATAAGTTGAGATGGCTCAATGATAAGGTCATACTACCCATATCTGATCAAGTTAACGTTTCATTCAGCGGGAGACGTTACAATGATCAAGTGTTATGTGATGTAGTGCCGATGCAGGCCGGTCATCTGTTGCTAGGACGTCCGTGGCAATTCGATAAGGAAACCACACACAACGGACGGACGAACTTGTATACGTTCGAACATGAACGACGCAAGTATAACTTAGCACCATTGACACCTAGAGAAGTACATGAGATGCAAGTTCAAATGGCCAAGGTTGAAAGAAAGCGTAATGAAAACTTTCTTATTAACTCTAGAGATATACGAAAGACACGTCTGTTATCTTACTAATGTACAAAGAATTTTTAAGCGCTCAAAACATAGACCTCAAGCTGCCATCTAAGGTGAATGAACTGCTAGAGAGTTATGCCAATGTATTTCCCGAGGAGCTGCCTCTTGGACTGCCACCAGTTAGAGGGATTGAGTATAACATTGATTTTGTTCCAGGTGCCCAGTTGCCCAACCGAGTCGCTTACCGGGTTAATCCAGAGGAAGCTCAAGAACTTGAGCGCCAAATAAGGGAACTGATGTCCCAAGGGTATGTCAGGGAAAGTCTCAGCCCGTGCGCGGTTCCGTTCCTTCTAGTTCCAAAGAAGGACGGCAGTTGGAGGATGTGTGTTGATTGTCACGCCATCAACAACATCACCATCAAGTATCGTCATCCGATTCCAAGATTGGACGACATGCTAGATGAGTTTAGTGGTGCTACCGTGTTTTCCAAGATAGATCTAAAGAGCGGTTATCACCAAGTCAGAATGCGGGAAGGAGATGAATGGAAGACTGCATTCAAGACGAAACAAGGGCTGTACGAATGGTTGGTCATGCCATTTGGACTCTCAAATGCCCCAAATACGTTTATACGTCTAATGAACCACGTTCTTAGACCATATATTATTAAGTTTGTCGTCGTTTATTTCGATGACATCATTATCTATAGTGTGTCATACTCTGACCATGTGTCACATCTTGAGATGGTGATCCGTACACTTCAAAAGGAGAAGTTGTACGCAAATCTCAAGAAGTGCACGTTCTGCACTGATCAAGTCGTGTTCCTCGGCTTTGTCGTAAGCTCTCAAGGCTTAAAACTCGACGATGAAAATATTAAGGCCATAAAGGATTTGCCCACGCCGACTAGTATCAGTCTAGTGTAGAGTTTCCACGGCTTAGCAAGCTTCTACAGACGCTTTGTCCGTGACTTCAACACAATTGCAGCTCCGTTAACGTCCGTGATCAAGAAGAACCACAAATTCTCTTGGGGAGAAGAGCAAGATCGAGCTTTTTAGCTCATTAAGGACATATTGACTCACGCTCCCGTGTTAGCTCTCCCAGACTTCAACAGAACATTTAAAGTCGAATGTGACGCATCTGGCGTCGGGATATGAGTCGTGCTGACACAAGGTGGCAAACTGGTCGCGTACTTCAGTGAGAAACTCAGCGGTGCGCCGTTGAACTATCCTATTTATGACAAGGAGTTGTACTCATTGGTTAGAGCCATGGAGACGTGGCAGGATTACTTGCTCGCCCGAGAGTGTGTCATTCACACCGTTCACCAGACCCTTCAGCATCTCAAGGGTCAAATGAAGCTGAAACGCTGTCACGCACGATGGCTACAATTTATTGAGATGTTCCCTTACGTCATCAAGTATAAGAAGGGAAAGGAAAACGTCGTCGCAGATGCCTTGTCTCGGTGATACGAACTTATCTCAATCATGGAATCCAAAGTGCTGGGATTCGAATTGATTAAGTATTTTTATGAGACAGACGATGATTTCAAGGAAATATTCCGAGAACACGGAAAGGGAGCCTACAGAAAATACTATCTCTTTGATGGATTCCTTTTTAAGGAAAATAGATTGTGCATCCCGAGAGGATCCATTCGGGATTTGTTGTTGAGGCTCACGGAGGAGGACTTATGGGTCACTTCGGGGTAGACAAGACACTCGCCATGCTAAAAGAGCATTTCTTTTGGCCGCACAAGAGGGAAAATGTCGAGGTCCATTGTGCATGTTATCTAATTTGTAAACGGATCAAGTCAAAAGCCCATTCCCATGGCTTGTATATGTCACTTCCGATTCCTAGTACACCCTGGACCGATATTTCCATGGACTTTGTGTTAGACATAACAAAGCAAGACCACAAGGATTCCATCTTTGTCGTAGTGGACCGATTCTCGAAGATGGTGCACTTTATTCCATGCGCCAAAACGAATGATGCGAGTCAAACCGCAAACTTGTTTTTCAAGGAAGTGGTACGACTTCATGGCATCCCGAGGACTATCGTAGGCCTAAATTAGTATTTTCGACGACTTGCCATCCGCTGACCGATGGTCAAACGGAGGTCGTCAACCGAACGCTATCCACTCTGCTTCGAGCCACCATTGGACGGAACTTGAAGAGCTGACTAGAATGCATACTGTTCGTATAATTTGCTTATAACCGAGCTGTCCACTCGGCTACAAAGCTATCTCCATTTGAAATTGTCTACGGATTTAACCCGCAGTCTCCTTTATACCTAACACCTTTACATCCAGCCGAGATTGTTAGTTTAGAAGGCGAGAACAAAGCTGAATTCATTAAAAAACTTCATCAAAAGGTCAGAGGCAACATAGAAAAGAGAACGGAAGCTTACCAAAGATAAGCTAACAAGAGCCGCAAATCAGTAAGCTTCAAGGAAGGAGATTGGGTCTGACTGCACATGCGGACCGAACGATTCCCTCAAAGGAAAAAGGACAAGTTGGCGCCAAGGATAGACGGACCATTCCGGATTATCCGGAAGATCAACGATAACGCCTACCAGCTGGAGCTTACAGGTGAGTTTAACGTTTCTTCTACATTCAACGTTGCTGACTTATCTTTTTTTGATGTAGGTGATAATCCTATTTTGAGGACAAAACCTTCGAAAGAGGGAGAGAATGATGAGGACATCGGAACTGCAACAACATCAAACAAACTAAACTTGGAGGATCTTACGCCGCAAGTGCCAAGTGGACCGATCACACGTCAAAGAGCAAAGGCAATTGGCTTCAAATTCAACCATTTCGTGGAGCACTTCCTAGAGCAGAAAGAAGACGGACCAGGCACAACCAGCTCAGCCAAGCTCGGATCACTTCCACTTCTCACTAGCGATCTTCTTCATGAACGACCAGCTTCACTTGGTGTCTTTACTATCACTAAGTAAAGACACCATAAAATCATGATAAGGAATTGTACTCTTTTTCCTACCTTCGATTTTATCCCACTGGGTTTTCCGAAGGGGGTTTTAACGAGGAAACACCCTTAGTGTGTGTAGAATAGAAGACTTCTTCTTCTATTCTAATTGTTGGTCATCTACTTTGGATGGACCTTTTATTTTATTTTTTTTAGTTTTATTTCCTTTTAATTATGTCCATAGTTGGTCCAACATGTTTAGGACTAATTTTTGACATTTATTACATATTTTATGCTTTTTGTGACAATTTTCTTTTTATATCATATTGAAATTCGCCCAGACCTAATTGTAACCACTATATAAACTATTTTAAGTCATTAATGAGATTAAGAACTTTCAGAACAAAACCCTAAGTCCCTAATAGCTTGTAGCCGTCGAGTAGCATCCTTAGTGTAGCCTAGATTAAGATTTTCTTCTCCTGCTTCGATCTTTTATCTGGATTGGAGATTTCTGGTGTATCACAAGGTTTACATCCCTTGTGTGGTCCAATTCGCCTCCCCATCTTGTGTTTGTCCAGAATCGAGATTCTCTTCTGATCAGACACAACACGATCCTGATCCAGGCTTGTATCAGTAATTTACCGATATTGGTCAGTAAGTTTTCGACAAAAACCGACGATCGTCGACACCGATCGATAGTTTTCTGACGACAACCGATCGCTGCCGATATATTTAATAAATTTACAGATGGATTACTGAGGGAAACTGAAGGACCCGTACATATATATATATATAAGTGCAAACTTCTTTTAAATTCACACAGATTCAAAATAATTCTTAAACGAAATTCTCTAAATTCGAAAAGATAAGTCATTTTTTGTCTTGAATGGACGAGCCTATGTTTGATGAGAAATTTGGATTACTAAAAGATGACTATGCAAAAGGTATATGCAAGTTCATGGTTTGGTGGGAAAGAAGCTTGCTTGGGGAAATAAGGGTAAGATTACTTGTCCTTATTCTATGTGCGGTGATAATAGCAATGTTAAGGTTGAGTTAATTTAGAATCACTTATACCAGAACGAATTTATGCCGTGGTATAAGATTATTTACATGGAGAAACGAATTATGAATATGGTAGTTCTAGTCAACCAGATATTGCGGGTAGTTCAACAGCGGTAGATGTTGGAGTGTGTACAGTTTAGATGGTCAACGATGCGTTTACAAAGCAGTTTTATAATTCAAAATATGATACTCATACTGTTCAAGAACCTAATCTAGAAGTCCAAAGGTTTTTCGATATGTTAGATGCAGCAAATAAACCACTATATATTGGGTGTACGGAAGGTCGTGATGGGGCGACTTGGTTTGTCTTATATCTTATTTCATCACATTTACTTTATGGTTAGTTATTATATATTAACCCTTTATAAAAAAAAAAGATTTCAATTTTCTTACACAGCATTTCTAAATGCATCAACAAAATGATGAATACGATGCTATGATGTAGTTATCCGACGTTTTCTGTGATGCCTAGTACAAAAAAATAAATTTGGTTTCGTCTATTCGCGGTAAGAAAATTTAGTTTATACAAATTGTAAATTGAATTTAATTATAACCAAAATCATTGATTATTATTTTCTCTTTTCAGCAAGAGTTCAATTCAGATCCTAGAATTATGTCGCTCGTTAGGAAAACTTTCTACGCCAAAGCTTCTGAGGCATACTCAAAGAAGATGAGCGAGTGGAAAGCTAGATGGAATAAGTATAAAGTGCTTAGGAAGTTGATTGACAATCCCGACCTATGGCGATCACTCATTCAATATTGGAGGTCGCTATCATTTCAGACCCTTTTCACAACCAATTTCACTAACCGCAGAAGTGACCGCAAGGGTAAAGGTTTGGCAACCTATAATCTTGGAGCAATGAGTAAGCGTCAAGGACCCTCCAACTTGTAAGTAATTAAATAGTTACAATTTTTATTTTTATTTTTATTTTTTCAACTTATAGGAACAAATAGATGGCCAACCTCTTTTATTGCTTCGATCCCTAGTAGATGCTCACACCAACAAACACATTGGTGTTATCGATGACCCCCATCACTAGAGAGATTTCTGAGACGGTGCGGATGCGCAGTGAAGAGTTTCTCCATTCCCAAGAATCAGTCGACTAACCTTCATGCACTTAAGTCCCCGTGGAAAAGATAAACGAATTCGTATATGAGATGAGCAAATTTTACAACAATTTTTCATTTATTTTATTATAATTATTTCTAAGTCTAATATATTTTTATTATTATTGAAATTAACTCCAAAAAACAGAGGTCGTCTCTACGGGATTCCACAACAAGTTTGACATCTTCGGGTTTGTTATTTTCATATTTTGGAGACTCATGTATAAGAGAAGAACTTGATGCAATGAATAGGGAGTTCTTGGCACTACAGATGCAGGTTGACCTTTTGACGCACAATGGGAAGAAGATAAGAGGCAGCGGGAAGCAGATAGGAAGGCATGGGAAGAAGAAAGAGATGACTTCCGTTAAATGCAAGAGTAGATGTCGGAGTTATTTAATAACAACTCCACACCCCGCTAGATTTTATTAGTTTTTAATTTATATTTTTTTTTACTTTTTAAAAATTTTTGATGACAATAATTCTACAGTTTAATTAACTTTTTATATTTATTTAAAATTACATATATTTATTAAATAAATTAATAAATAATATATGATAAATTTTAATAAAAAAATAATCAAAAGGGGTTTCCGTCGGTATCCGTCGGAAAGGGTCAGTTTACGTCACCGTCATAATCTATTGGTTGTTCAAACCGTCGGAATCTGTCAGTTTTTCAAACCTTCAGAATCCGTCGATTCTTCTAACCGTCAGAATCCGTCGGTTTTTTTAAACCATCAGAATTCGTCGGTTAAATTTATGTCGGATTCCGTCGTATTCATTTGCAATCGGTTTTTATCTGTTTTTTTTTACCGACGGAAACCGGTCAATCATGTATTACTGACGTCCTAAAACTGACGGCTAAATCCATTAATTCGCCATCAGGAATACCCTATTCTGATGGCAAACCGACGGTTTTCTCCATCCGTTTTAGGCCGTTTTTCTTGTAGTGCTAAACCAAACACTTGACTATTAATTTAAACGTCGTTTATCACATGAATGTATTTTAGCAAATCACACTCGGATCACAAAGGAACAGTTCAATATTCATAGATTCGAAGTATTGGTTTCTTCAGCTCTTTGATCCAACCCGTCGCATATACTGTTGAGCCTTACTGTTCTAAACCCTATACTTAGAGTCAGATGCATTCACATCTTCCAGAACCAGACTGCAAAATTGAAAGAAACTTCAAGAGTACGAGCCACCATATCTGGATCTTTCAATAGAGGATGACCAAGGTATTTTCCAGCCGCACCATAGTTTTCGTTCCATTTGATTGATTGGATCAGACCACGACCATAGTTTTCTTTCCGGTTCAAAAGGATACATATTTCTTCTTTGCAACAAAACCTTTACACAAACACAAAAAAATGAATTGAATTACAAGCTTAACTGGTCAAATGACTTAAATTTTATTAAGATAACCCAATTCTTTATTATACTATTATATTATTATTATTATTTTTGGTCAAAATATAAATATATATATATATATGAAGATTGAACTGATCTCTTGAATCCGAGTATATACTATATATATATATATATATGAAAAAAAACACTGAACTAAAAGTTTCCAAATGTAATATACTATGGCAACATTTGTCGGTATGTTGTCGGTAACACCTGTTGGGGATTTATTGGTACTTCCGACAACTTTGTTCCGATGAAATTCACTATGGCAAAATCGTCGGTTGTTTCCTTTTGAGTTTCTCAGAATTTATCAGCTATTTCCGACAGTATTTGTATGACGCTTCTTAATAACGGTGTTGTGGCAAAATCATCGATAATCTCTTACAACGTTCTGACATATTAGTGTTCTGTAACTCACTCAGTAACTGACTAAGCAGTCATTTATCACTTCCATTATTTCGTTGAGTTATCTTGAAAAAGCAGCTAAAGGTGAGTGAGGTTTTTTTTAAAAAAGCTATATTCTAAATATACCGAAAAGAAAAAGAAAAACAGCCTGCCGAGATACTAAAAAGAAAAAGAAGTGACTCCATTAGATGAAACTTTCTGAGAAGATACAAATTAAATGGTTTTATCAGAATATTTCTACAAATTTCCAAGGACTTTTTTTTTATCTTTCTCGCTATATTCTCGTTATACCATTGAAAATTTTCTTATGACTCATGTTGTCGGTAACTTTTATCGGAATACGTGACGTTTTCTTGTAGTGCATATTCTTTGTTGTGTTTAAACTTTAGTAGTAGCACATATTATTTTACATTAGATGAAGAATTGCCTATTTAATATTAATAGCAATCTTAAAAACTATATATGAATGAAAAAAATTCAATGGCTGCTTTTGATTAATTTATTTGTTTGTATCTCTTTATATCTACTTCTTAATAATAACTGAATAACTGCACATTCAATATCAGGCTGTTAGTCTTACCTTTTTTTACCTTTTTGGCGAGAGAGCATATAGAGTTTGTTTTGATGAGAGAATATTATATGTATCATATACAAACACATCGATTTATGTACCCTTAGTATTGTTAAAAGTAGAAAAATATTTCATCAATTTATTGATGATGCTTATACATCGTTAGAGTCATATTGTTTGCAATGGGTATATAAAGAGCTGATATATATAATAATGTTTTGATGTTGAGAGTAGAAGTGATCATGATCCAAAATGTATAGGGAAACATATTGCATTGCCATCACCCCATATGGGTAGTCCAAGATACATGGCTGAAAATAGCAAGACATTATGGTTATTTATCGATGTTTTGGAAATCCTGATTTATTTATAATCATGATTGCGAATCCAAAATGGATCAAGATCTCCGAGTTTTTAAGTTTGACTGGTGATTTATTATCTAATAATGGTAAGTCCGACATTGAAACACATGTATTTTATATAAAACTAAAACAATTGGTCAGTGACACCAAGAAAAAAAATTATTTGGCCTAACTAATGGATATACATAGTTAACAAAAAAATGGATATACATAATTTTATCTATTTTTCACATATATTTTATTTTTTGTTAATTTTACATCAATCTTGATTTTCCATAATTTTTGGGCTTTTTTCTTTTGAAAATTTGCAACACACACTTATTTGTTATTTTGTTTTAAAATTATATAATTCTTTGTACTAATCTTTTTATTCCTATTTTATAGTTATTTATACAATTAAAATTAAAAATGTGGATTTCCTGATGCATCATACTTTTTTGGTTAAAAGCAGATTAAAAAATTCATCGAGCGAAAATATTGATAAGTTTGTTTCAACAGAGTTAACAGACATAGACAGTGATACAACGGAGTATCAATTGGTAGAACAACACATGATGCATGTGCCTTGTGGGATAGATCGACATACAAATTTGTGTATGGACCATGGAGTTTGTAGTAAAAAGTATCACGAGAATTTTATTTTTATTCATCTCTAAATAAAGATGGATATATAATTTATCGATCAAGAGATATAAGTTGAATATTTGCGATATAAATGCTTGAATACGTTAGCTAATTTATTTAGTTATAACAGATCTTATAATATGGGGTGAAGTTTCAGTTACACATAAATATGCTTTAAAGCTCTAAGTAGATCTTTAAGAGATATCTGTTGGACACAAATGTTATTAAGCAAAATGGGCTTAAAACATGTTGTTAAAGTGAATATGAAACATATCATTCAATATCATATTTATTAATTCATAATTGAAACTGTTTGGTGGCAAAAAAATTTTGTTAGATGGTGATTTTCGTCAAATATTGCTTATCATTCTCCAAGGAAGCAAACAAGATAGTGTTTTAGCTTCAGTACCATTCTTCCCTCTATAAATACCCGACCTCTCTTCTCATTTTCCTATCTTTTTAAACACCTTAAACAATTTAGAAAATGTTAGAGTTCAGTTAAGTAGTTTTCTTAGTTTCTTCCGGCTTTTTTCTTCCCTGGATCAAAGGTTCCGACCAATTAGGTATTAGGTTTTGAAGTACCTAATATGAACACTATTGAAGTACTTATGTATATTGCTAATTGTACTAGATCAGATATTGCTTTTGCCACTAACCTTCTTGCTAGATACAGTTCATTTCCTACTCGTAGGCATTGGAACGGAATAAAGCATATCTTCCAGAAATTTTCGAAGATGCTCTGCTTCTTCTACTGCTTCGTCCAACGCAATGAACTCAGATTCCATTGTTGACCAAGCCAGCACTGTTGTTTTGAAGATTTACAGGATACTGCAGCACCCCCAAGTGTAAACACATAACCACTTATGGACTTTGAGTTTTTGGAATCTGATATCCAATTAGCATCGGTATATCCTTCCAACACGACAAGTTCTGAACCGTAATGCAGTCCATAATTTTTGGTAAAGCGTAAGTAATTTAATACTCTAGTTATTGCTTTCCAATGGATGTGTCCTGGATTGTTCGTGTACCTACTTAGTACATTTACTGAGTAAGCTAAATCTGGTCTAGTACAATTAGTCAAGTACATTACACTTCCGATTACTCGAGCATACTCATTCTATGATACTGTTGCACCTGAATTTTTCGTCAGGTGAAGTATGGTATCCACATGTGTTGTGGAGGTTCCAGTTGAATAGTTTTTGAATCTATCAAGTATTTTTTCAGCGTAATGCTGCTGGGATAATATATATCCTCCAGGATGTCTAGTGATTTAAATTCCGAGAATTACATCATCTAGTCTCATATCCTTCATTTCAAAATGTCTATGTAATATGGTGTAGTCTGATTTATAATGTCGTTGTCACTCCCAATGATAAGCATATCATCTACGTATAAGCATAACATAACGTATGCATATTTCATAGTTTTGAAGTACAAACATTTATCGCATTCATTTATGCGGAACTCATTTGACATCATCACTTTGTCAAGTTTCTCATGTCACTGTTTTGGAGCTTGTTTAAGTCCATACAGCGATTTTACAAGTCTACAGACCTTGTCTTCTTGTCCAGGAATAACAAACCCTTCAGGTTGTTTCATGTATATTTCTTCTTCAAGATCTCCATTAAGAAAAGCAGTTTTTACATCCATCTTGTGAATTTCCAGATTTTGTAAAGCTGTGATGCATATGATAGTTCTTATAGAAGTTACTCTCGTAGCGGGAGATTACATGTCAAATAAGTCTAGACATTCTTTCTGACGAAATCCTTAGACCACAAGTCTGGCATTATACTTGTCAGTAGTCCCATCGGTTTCTAGTTTGGTCTTAAAAATCCATTTACAACCGAGAGCTTTGAACCCTTCTGGTAAATATGTTATGTAACATGTATGGTTTTGCATAATTGAATCAAATTCATTGTTGACTGCTTCCTTCCGAAAAATGAGCATCAGGTGTAGACATCGCTTCCGCAAAGGTATTTAATTTATTTTATGTGAGTAATATCATCACCAAAATTTTTCTCCTTTCCCTAGTCCGTTTAGTGTGTATTTTATCCTTATACGGAAAATATCTTCAACGAAAGATGCATTTCGCGATTCTATAATTGTATTTCCATGGATATATGGAATATCTGATTTGTAAACCATAAATTGATAAGCACTATTGTGGTGCACATATCCGATGAAAATACAATCAATTGTTTTCTGTCCAATTGTGACCTTTTTCGGAATATGTGCTGCCACTTTTGCTAGACACCCCCACATTTTTATGTATTTGTACGAAGGGACTTTACCTTTCCACAATTCAAATGGCAATTTCCCGTTATTTTGTGTGAGATTTTATTTATAATATAATTCAAAGTCATTAAAACTTCCTCCACATGTTATGGGTTACGCCAGATTTTTGCATCATTGCATTCATCATTTCTTTCAGAGTTTGATTTTTGCGTGCAACAATTCCGTTTGACTCTGGTGAGTAAGGAGCAGTTGTTTGATGAATGATGTCATTTTGTCTACAAGATGCATCAAATTTTCTTTCATATTCTCCACCTCTATCACTCCAAACTATTTTTATAGTTTTTTCCAGTTGATTTTCAACTTCCAGCTTATATTTTTTGAATTTATCCAAAGCCCCATTTTTGCTTTGTAACAAGTACATATAGCAATATTTTGTACTATCATCAATGAAAGTCAGATAATAATTTTTACCTCCTCTAGTGGGTAAATATTTTAAATCGCACAAATCAGTGTGGATTAAACTCAGAGGTTCGGTTTTTCTCTCAACTTTTGGAGATGGTCGTTTTGTGAGTTTTGCTTGTACGCATACTTCACATTTATCTTTACTTAATTTGAATTCCAGAATTAGGTTTAAATCCATTAACCGAGTTAATGATTTATAGTTCACATGTCATAATCTTTCATGCCAAATAGTAGAAGACTCGACCAAATAAACAACTAAATTATTCTTATTAATTTCAGAGTTTGTTACAGCTTTGGGAGTGACTGTCATTACATTCATTTTGATCAGTCTATTCTTAATAAACCCCTTGCCCAGATACACTCCATTTTTTTAAAGTACCAACTTATCAGCGTGAAAGTCGATGCTAAATACAACTTTCCTCAGGAGAGTACCAGAAATTTGGTTCTTCCTTATGTTGGGTACATGTCTCACATTTGTGAGGGTGATCACATGTCATGAAGTCAGCTTCAGTATCACCTTTCCATGTCCAGCGACCTTGGATGAATGTATGTCGCCCATCATGATTTTCTCATCTGTGTGGCACTGTTGATAGGTGTTGAACATTGTCTTATCTTTGCAGATGTGAGTCGTTGCACCAGTATCATACCACCAGTCCAATAGGATTCCCTCCACTGAATTGACTTTGTCAGTCATAACACAGCAGAGATCTGCTTCAGTGAGGTTGACATTATGTGGTCACTTCTGTATGGTCTTGGTGCGAAATATGCATGACTTACGACCCATCTTGCCATACTTGTGACATTTTCCACTGAACTTCTTTGCACCAGAAGTATGCTTCTTGAAGCTCGTGGAGCAAGTAGCTCTGGGGATCTTGAACGTGTAGTTTTTTCTCACATTTTCCTTTGCTTTTTGCCTTAAACTGTTTAGCAAGGTAAACATGATACCTTCTCTCTTCATTCTTGGAGATGTGAATTGGTGCTTTATTGTGAAGTCTTGAGATCAGCGATTCAAGCGACATTTGCTTTCGCTTGTGTTTCAAATAATTCTTGAAATCCACCCATCTTGGCGGTAACTTCTCAATGGTGCAGTCAACGATGAAAGCTTCAGGAAGGATCATTCCTTCAGCTTTGATTTTGTTGTTGATTAATTGTAATTGCTCAACTTGATCCATTATAGACCTTGAGTCCACCATTTTGAAGTCGAGAAGCTTTGCCATAACATATCTCTGAAAACCAGCATTCTCAGATTTGTACTTCCTTTCCAAAGCTATCCAAAGATGTTTGGCAGTGGGGTACTCTTTGCCATTGTTGTAGAGAGAGTATTGTCTTAGGATCCAACCTCTGCACAAGAAGTCTGAGTGCTTCCAAGCCTCCAGTGTGGTTAACATGCGCACATCTGTCTCTTCTTCTTCGGAAGTTACATGCTTGTCTTCTTTGATGAAATTGGTTAGGTTCAGAGATGTCAAATAGAAGTACATCTTTTGTTTCCAGTTCTTAAAGCCATTCCCGTCAAACTTCTCGGAAAGTAGCCCATTTTTGTTGACCGGCACAATGGTGGTTTGAGGTGCCACCATTGGTGCAACCTCAACATTGTTACTTGTATTTGTCATCTGTTAACACTGTTAAACCTTGAGTTAGAATCTCATTTTTAACATGTTTTCAGATGCATTTGTAACACATGTGGACACTTAGTAATATCATGAATTTTTTTTTCTCATGCATTTACACTCTTAATCGATCTGAAGGGGATCGGTTGCTGTGAAGCGAGGATCGATCAAAGTTGTATGCTGCGATCGATCGATCCTGATATCATACGGTGTTTTGCGATCGGTTCAATCTGACATTCGATCGATCGGCCGCCTTCCCGGTTAACAGCATCGATCTTGCGAGATCGATCGATCGACTTGCGATCGATCGGATGCATGACCCGCGTTACCAGTTTCAGTTACAATTAAGCTGATTTCTCTCGGACGACCGACATCAATCGATCGATCTGAGACTCAAATTGATTGATCCGGTCACAAAATTTTGAACCGATTTATTTATATATTTATTTATTTTTTCAACATTCAAAATAGTTTCACTTATTTTGCAAACACATATCCACTTGTGGACTTCGAGTTTTTGGAATCTGATATCGAATTAGCATCGGTATATCCTTCCAACACGGCACGTTCTGAACCGTAATGCAGTCCATAATTTTTGGTAAAGCGTAAGTAATTTAATACTCTCGTTATCGCTTTCCAATAGATGTGCCCTGGATTGCTTGTATACATACTTAGTACATTTACCGAATGAACTAAATCTGGTCTAGTACAATTAGTCAAGTACACTAGACTTCCAATTACTCGAGCATACTCATTATGTGATACTGTTACACATGAATTTTTCATTAGGTGAAGTGTTGGTGCGATCTCGATCAACCTTAATTTTAAGTTTTTGAAGATCAACCATGAATCAAGCAACCAAGACTATTTTTCTCAACTATGTAGATATCATGGAGATTCTGGTAGTGCCAAAACTCAATTGGTTCATATTGAATCAAGAGATGGTCGAATTTTCCTTCTGTTGGACCATAGAGAGCTAGTTCGACCACCCGAGCAAGTTCAAGAGGCTATACTTGTTTTTGATGATCCAAGGAACGTCTTAGCTCATCCACATACAAGAGATAAGACTCAAAAGGCCCAGGAAGACACCAAGGACGAGCTGGGCCTACTCAAGGATAAGCCCAACAAGATGAGAGTTGAGCAGGGCCCATATTGGCCCATAAAGCTGAAGGATCGACCACCATGGGCTCTTATGGATGGGTATGGACGTGGTCCAAGTAGAAAAATAAGATTAAAAATAAACCAGCCTGTTGGTTTAATGTGTTTTGGTTTATAATTAGTCATTAAAATTAAACCAGAGAGTTAGTTAGAGTAGATTAGATAAGATATATCATTCTGGTATAATATTGTTAGGATTAGATAAGTTAGTTAGGATATAACAGATTAGATATATTATTCTGATATATTCTTTTAGGATTAGATTAGTTAGTTAGGATATTATATAGATAGGAATAAAGTAGTTAGAATATTATTCTGTAGATTAATTTAGATAGGATTATCTGCCTATAAAAAGGCTTCATTTCCCCATTGTAAACACACACATCGAATTTTATAAACAATCTTAAAGCTATTTTGCTTCTTGCTTTCTCTGTTCAGCATAAGAACATTGACCCTTGATCACTAAAGAGTAGAGTAATCTACTGTGATATTCCATAGCTCTTTGCAGGGTGATCCTGTGCTAGTGGAATCAAACCCCTTCATCATTCACATCAATTGGAGAGTTAGTAACCTCCAATTAAACCCTAATCACCGCCATCAATCACTTACCTACAAGGGAAGCTAGTAGCTCCCTTCCATTCAAATCATCAATCCGCTGCCTAAGGAGAGCTAGTAGCCTCTTTCCATACCTCTTAATCATCATCCTACCTGCCTTCAAGTCGATCCTCAACCAGGGCCGCACCAAGTGGTATCAAAGCCTCTTGAAGGTTAGGGTTTGTGAAATCACTTTGATTTCAAAACCACCATCAATTTCTTTTCAATTTTTAAGTTTCATAAACAAATTCTTATCTTTCTATCTTTTGTAAGTCAGCTGAGCCTTTTCTGAATTACAAAATGATCTAAAAAAAGAACTGCAAAAAAAAAAAAAAAAAAAAAAAAAAAAAAATTCAAAAAAAGAAAAACGAAAATCAGACAAAAAAACAAAAAAAAAACGAAAATCAAAAAAAAAAAAAAAAAAAATCTTGCAATCTTTCTATCTTAAGTTTCAGTTGGTTTAGCTCTAGATCTTAGGTGACTGGGCTTTGATCTATTTTGAACTTGTTGGAATAATCTATCCTAGATTCATAATCTATTAATCATATATCCAGCAAATCTACCATGTATTCTTTTGGGAACAAAAGAAAATATGGAGAGAAGGCAAAACAACAAGCAACAAGGGAGAGAGTTGCACCTACCCAAACTGTGATCCTGAGTGAGAAGCAATTAGAGGATCTAACAGTTCTGATCTACAATCAAATGAGAGAAAAAAAATTCCATAAGCCAAGGTGGGAAGCGCCTAATCTAAAACCAGTAAGTCCAAAGAAGCAAGTCAACAACAGAGGTTGATCCCTACTATTTTCAGGAAATAGAAAAGATCCTGAAGTATACTTGCAATGGGAAAGCGATATGGAAAAGTGGCTACAATTCAACAAAATTCCCAAGGAACTGGAGTTATCACAAGTGGTCTCAGCATTCACAGGAAAAGCTCATGAATGGTGGTTAAAGGAAAACCCTCCAACTATCTACAAGAATTCAGTGCTAGATTGGAGAGGTCTTAAGGCACGGATGCATGAAGAATTTGTAGAGCAGTACCAATCCACCCCAACCAGAGTGACGTCTATATCACCATCAGCTAAGGAGCTTAAAATAAATAAACATGAAGAAGATACAAAAGATTCCATCTTGCAGACTATCAACAAACCCAAACAAGACATACAACCAATCAACGGATCACATTTATCTTTACTTAATTTGAATTCCAGAATTAGGTTTAAATCCATTAACCGAGTTAATGATTTATAGTTCACATGTCATAATCTTTCATGCCAAATAGTAGAAGACTCGACCAAATAAACAACTAAATTATTCTTATTAATTTCAGAGTTTGTTACAACTTTGGGAGTGACTGTCATTACATTCATTTTGATCAGTCTATTCTTAATAAACCCCTTGCCCAGATACACTCCATTTTTTTAAAGTACCAACTTATCAGCGTGAAAGTCGATGCTAAATACAACTTTCCTCAGGAGAGTACCAGAAATTTGGTTCTTCCTTATGTTGGGTACATGTCTCACATTTGTGAGGGTGATCACATGTCATGAAGTCAGCTTCAGTATCACCTTTCCATGTCCAGCGACCTTGGATGAATGTATGTCGCCCATCATGATTTTCTCATCTGTGTGGCACTGTTGATAGGTGTTGAACATTGTCTTATCTTTGCAGATGTGAGTCGTTGCACCAGTATCATACCACCAGTCCAATAGGATTCCCTCCACTGAATTGACTTTGTCAGTCATAACACAGCAGAGATCTGCTTCAGTGAGGTTGACATTATGTGGTCACTTCTGTATGGTCTTGGTGCGAAATATGCATGACTTACGACCCATCTTGCCATACTTGTGACACTTTCCACTGAACTTCTTTGCACCAGAAGTATGCTTCTTGAAGCTCGTGGAGCAAGTAGCTCTGGGGATCTTGAACGTGTAGTTTTTTCTCACATTTTCCTTTGCTTTTTGCCTTAAACTGTTTAGCAAGGTAAACATGATACCTTCTCTCTTCATTCTTGGAGATGTGAATTGGTGCTTTATTGTGAAGTCTTGAGATCAGCGATTCAAGCGACATTTGCTTTCGCTTGTGTTTCAAATAATTCTTGAAATCCACCCAGCTTGGCGGTAACTTCTCAATGGTGCAGTCAACGATGAAAGCTTCAGGAAGGATCATTCCTTCAGCTTTGATTTCGTTGTTGATTAATTGTAATTGCTCAACTTGATCCATTATAGACCTTGAGTCCACCATTTTGAAGTCGAGAAGCTTTGCCATAACATATCTCTGAAAACCAGCATTCTCAGATTTGTACTTCCTTTCCAAAGCTATCCAAAGATGTTTGGCAGTGGGGTACTCTTTGCCATTGTTGTAGAGAGAGTATTGTCTTAGGATCCAACCTCTGCACAAGAAGTCTGAGTGCTTCCAAGCCTCCAGTGTGGTTAACATGCGCACATCTGTCTCTTCTTCTTCGGAAGTTACATGCTTGTCTTCTTTGATGAAATTGGTTAGGTTCAGAGATGTCAAATAGAAGTACATCTTTTGTTTCCAGTTCTTAAAGCCATTGCCGTCAAACTTCTCGGAAAGTAGCCCATTTTTGTTGACCGGCACAATGGTGGTTTCAGGTGCCACCATTGGTGCAACCTCAACATTGTTACTTGTATTTGTCATCTGTTAACACTGTTAAACCTTGAGTTAGAATCTCATTTTTAACATGTTTTCAGATGCATTTGTAACACATGTGGACACTTAGTAATATCATGAATTTTTTTTTCTCATGCATTTACACTCTTAATCGATCTGAAGGGGATCGGTTGCTGTGAAGCGAGGATCGATCAAAGTTGTATGCTGCGATCGATCGATCCTGATATCATACGGTGTTTTGCGATCGGTTCAATCTGACATTCGATCGATCGGCCGCCTTCCCGGTTAACAGCATCGATCTTGCGAGATCGATCGATCGACTTGCGATCGATCGGATGCATGACCCGCGTTACCAGTTTCAGTTACAATTAAGCTGATTTCTCTCGGACGACCGACATCAATCGATCGATCTGAGACTCAAATTGATTGATCCGGTCACAAAATTTTGAACCGATTTATTTATATATTTATTTATTTTTTCAACATTCAAAATAGTTTCACTTATTTTGCAAACACATATCCACTTGTGGACTTCGAGTTTTTGGAATCTGATATCGAATTAGCATCGGTATATCCTTCCAACACGGCAGGTTCTGAACCGTAATGCAGTCCATAATTTTTGGTAAAGCGTAAGTAATTTAATACTCTCGTTATCGCTTTCCAATAGATGTGCCCTGGATTGCTTGTATACATACTTAGTACATTTACCGAATGAACTAAATCTGGTCTAGTACAATTAGTCAAGTACACTAGACTTCCAATTACTCGAGCATACTCATTAAGTGATACTGTTACACATGAATTTTTCATTAGGTGAAGTGTTGGTGCGATCTCGATCAACCTTAATTTTAAGTTTTTGAAGATCAACCATGAATCAAGCAACCAAGACTATTTTTCTCAACTATGTAGATATTATGGAGATTCTGGTAGTGCCAAAACTCAATTGGTTCATATTGAATCAAGAGATGGTCGAATTTTCCTTCTGTTGGACCATAGAGAGCTAGTTCGACCACCCGAGCAAGTTCAAGAGGCTATACTTGTTTTTGATGATCCAAGGAACGTCTTAGCTCATCCACATACAAGAGATAAGGCTCAAAAGGCCCAGGAAGACACCAAGGACGAGCTGGGCCTACTCAAGGATAAGCCCAACAAGATGAGAGTTGAGCAGGGCCCATATTGGCCCATAAAGCTGAAGGATCGACCACCATGGGCTCTTATGGATGGGTATGGACGTGGTCCAAGTAGAAAAATAAGATTAAAAATAAACCAGCCTGTTGGTTTAATGTGTTTTGGTTTATAATTAGTCATTAAAATTAAACCAGAGAGTTAGTTAGAGTAGATTAGATAAGATATATCATTCTGGTATAATATTGTTAGGATTAGATAAGTTAGTTAGGATATAATAGATTAGATATATTATTTTGATATATTCTTTTAGGATTAGATTAGTTAGTTAGGATATTATTTAGATAGGAATAAAGTAGTTAGAATATTATTCTGTAGATTAATTTAGATAGGATTATCTGCCTATAAAAAGGCTTCACTTCCCCATTGTAAACACACACATCGAATTTTATAAACAATCTTAAAGCTATTTTGCTTCTTGCTTTCTCTGTTCAGCATAAGAACATTGACCCTTGATCACTAAAGAGTAGAGTAATCTACTGTGATATTCCATAGCTCTTTGCAGGGTGATCCTATGCTAGTGGAATCAAACCCCTTCATCATTCACATCAATTGGAGAGTTAGTAACCTCCAATTAAACCCTAATCACCGCCATCAATCACTTACCTACAAGGGTAGCTAGTAGCTCCCTTCCATTCAAATCATCAATCCGCTGCCTAAGGAGAGCTAGTAGCCTCTTTCCATACCTCTTAATCATCATCCTACCTGCCTTCAAGTCGATCCTCAACCAGGGCCGCACCAAGTGGTATCAAAGCCTCTTGAAGGTTAGGGTTTGTGAAATCACTTTGATTTCAAAACCACCATCAATTTCTTTTCAATTTTTAAGTTTCATAAACAAATTCTTATCTTTCTATCTTTTGTAAGTCAGCTGAGCCTTTTCTGAATTACAAAATGATCTAAAAAAAGAACTGCAAAAAAAAAAAAAAAAAAAAAAAAAAAAATTCAAAAAAAGAAAAACGAAAATCAGACAAAAAACAAAAAAAAAAAACGAAAATCAAAAAAAAAAAAAAAAAAAAATCTTGCAATCTTTCTATCTTAAGTTTCAGTAGGTTTAGCTCTAGATCTTAGGTGACTGGGATTTGATCTATTTTGAACTTGTTGGAATAATCTATCCTAGATTCATAATCTATTAATCATATATCCAGCAAATCTACCATGTATTCTTTTGGGAACAAAAGAAAATATGGAGAGAAGGCAAAACAACAAGCAACAAGGGAGAGAGTTGCACCTACCCAAACTGTGATCCTGAGTGAGAAGCAATTAGAGGATCTAACAGTTCTGATCTACAATCAAATGAGAGAAAAAAAATTCCATAAGCCAAGGTGGGAAGCGCCTGATCTAAAACCAGTAAGTCCAAAGAAGCAAGTCAACAACAGAGGTTGATCCCTACTATTTTCAGGAAATAGAAAAGATCCTGAAGTATACTTGCAATGGGAAAGCGATATGGAAAAGTGGCTACAATTCAACAAAATTCCCAAGGAACTGGAGTTATCACAAGTGGTCTCAGCATTCACAGGAAAAGCTCATGAATGGTGGTTAAAGGAAAACCCTCCAACTATCTACAAGAATTCAGTGCTAGATTGGAGAGGTCTTAAGGCACGGATGCATGAAGAATTTGTAGAGCAGTACCAATCCACCCCAACCAGAGTGACGTCTATATCACCATCAGCTAAGGAGCTCAAAATAAATAAACATGAAGAAGATACAAAAGATTCCATCTTGCAGACTATCAACAAACCCAAACAAGACATACAACCAATCAACGGATCACATTTATCTTTACTTAATTTGAATTCCAGAATTAGGTTTAAATCCATTAACCGAGTTAATGATTTATAGTTCACATGTCATAATCTTTCATGCCAAATAGTAGAAGACTCGACCAAATAAACAACTAAATTATTCTTATTAATTTCAGAGTTTGTTACAACTTTGGGAGTGACTGTCATTACATTCATTTTGATCAGTCTATTCTTAATAAACCCCTTGCCCAGATACACTCCATTTTTTTAAAGTACCAACTTATCAGCGTGAAAGTCGATGCTAAATACAACTTTCCTCAGGAGAGTACCAGAAATTTGGTTCTTCCTTATGTTGGGTACATGTCTCACATTTGTGAGGGTGATCACATGTCATGAAGTCAGCTTCAGTATCACCTTTCCATGTCCAGCGACCTTGGATGAATGTATGTCGCCCATCATGATTTTCTCATCTGTGTGGCACTGTTGATAGGTGTTGAACATTGTCTTATCTTTGCAGATGTGAGTCGTTGCACCAGTATCATACCACCAGTCCAATAGGATTCCCTCCACTGAATTGACTTTGTCAGTCATAACACAGCAGAGATCTGCTTCAGTGAGGTTGACATTATGTGGTCACTTCTGTATGGTCTTGGTGCGAAATATGCATGACTTACGACCCATCTTGCCATACTTGTGACACTTTCCACTGAACTTCTTTGCACCAGAAGTATGCTTCTTGAAGCTCGTGGAGCAAGTAGCTCTGGGGATCTTGAACGTGTAGTTTTTTCTCACATTTTCCTTTGCTTTTTGCCTTAAACTGTTTAGCAAGGTAAACATGATACCTTCTCTCTTCATTCTTGGAGATGTGAATTGGTGCTTTATTGTGAAGTCTTGAGATCAGCGATTCAAGCGACATTTGCTTTCGCTTGTGTTTCAAATAATTCTTGAAATCCACCCAGCTTGGCGGTAACTTCTCAATGGTGCAGTCAACGATGAAAGCTTCAGGAAGGATCATTCCTTCAGCTTTGATTTCGTTGTTGATTAATTGTAATTGCTCAACTTGATCCATTATAGACCTTGAGTCCACCATTTTGAAGTCGAGAAGCTTTGCCATAACATATCTCTGAAAACCAGCATTCTCAGATTTGTACTTCCTTTCCAAAGCTATCCAAAGATGTTTGGCAGTGGGGTACTCTTTGCCATTGTTGTAGAGAGAGTATTGTCTTAGGATCCAACCTCTGCACAAGAAGTCTGAGTGCTTCCAAGCCTCCAGTGTGGTTAACATGCGCACATCTGTCTCTTCTTCTTCGGAAGTTACATGCTTGTCTTCTTTGATGAAATTGGTTAGGTTCAGAGATGTCAAATAGAAGTACATCTTTTGTTTCCAGTTCTTAAAGCCATTCCCGTCAAACTTCTCGGAAAGTAGCCCATTTTTGTTGACCGGCACAATGGTGGTTTGAGGTGCCACCATTGGTGCAACCTCAACATTGTTACTTGTATTTGTCATCTGTTAACACTGTTAAACCTTGAGTTAGAATCTCATTTTTAACATGTTTTCAGATGCATTTGTAACACATGTGGACACTTAGTAATATCATGAATTTTTTTTTCTCATGCATTTACACTCTTAATCGATCTGAAGGGGATCGGTTGCTGTGAAGCGAGGATCGATCAAAGTTGTATGCTGCGATCGATCGATCCTGATATCATACGGTGTTTTGCGATCGGTTCAATCTGACATTCGATCGATCGGCCGCCTTCCCGGTTAACAGCATCGATCTTGCGAGATCGATCGATCGACTTGCGATCGATCGGATGCATGACCCGCGTTACCAGTTTCAGTTACAATTAAGCTGATTTCTCTCGGACGACCGACATCAATCGATCGATCTGAGACTCAAATTGATTGATCCGGTCACAAAATTTTGAACCGATTTATTTATATATTTATTTATTTTTTCAACATTCAAAATAGTTTCACTTATTTTGCAAACACATATCCACTTGTGGACTTCGAGTTTTTGGAATCTGATATCGAATTAGCATCGGTATATCCTTCCAACACGGCAGGTTCTGAACCGTAATGCAGTCCATAATTTTTGGTAAAGCGTAAGTAATTTAATACTCTCGTTATCGCTTTCCAATAGATGTGCCCTGGATTGCTTGTATACATACTTAGTACATTTACCGAATGAACTAAATCTGGTCTAGTACAATTAGTCAAGTACACTAGACTTCCAATTACTCGAGCATACTCATTATGTGATACTGTTACACATGAATTTTTCATTAGGTGAAGTGTTGGTGCGATCTCGATCAACCTTAATTTTAAGTTTTTGAAGATCAACCATGAATCAAGCAACCAAGACTATTTTTCTCAACTATGTAGATATTATGGAGATTCTGGTAGTGCCAAAACTCAATTGGTTCATATTGAATCAAGAGATGGTCGAATTTTCCTTCTGTTGGACCATAGAGAGCTAGTTCGACCACCCGAGCAAGTTCAAGAGGCTATACTTGTTTTTGATGATCCAAGGAACGTCTTAGCTCATCCACATACAAGAGATAAAACTCAAAAGGCCCAGGAAGACACCAAGGACGAGCTGGGCCTACTCAAGGATAAGCCCAACAAGATGAGAGTTGAGCAGGGCCCATATTGGCCCATAAAGCTGAAGGATCGACCACCATGGGCTCTTATGGATGGGTATGGACGTGGTCCAAGTAGAAAAATAAGATTAAAAATAAACCAGCCTGTTGGTTTAATGTGTTTTGGTTTATAATTAGTCATTAAAATTAAACCAGAGAGTTAGTTAGAGTAGATTAGATAAGATATATCATTCTGGTATAATATTGTTAGGATTAGATAAGTTAGTTAGGATATAACAGATTAGATATATTATTCTGATATATTCTTTTAGGATTAGATTAGTTAGTTAGGATATTATTTAGATAGGAATAAAGTAGTTAGAATATTATTCTGTAGATTAATTTAGATAGGATTATCTGCCTATAAAAAGGCTTCACTTCCCCATTGTAAACACACACATCGAATTTTATAAACAATCTTAAAGCTATTTTGCTTCTTGCTTTCTCTGTTCAGCATAAGAACATTGACCCTTGATCACTAAAGAGTAGAGTAATCTACTGTGATATTCCATAGCTCTTTGCAGGGTGATCCTGTGCTAGTGGAATCAAACCCCTTCATCATTCACATCAATTGGAGAGTTAGTAACCTCCAATTAAACCCTAATCACCGCCATCAATCACTTACCTACAAGGGAAGCTAGTAGCTCCCTTCCATTCAAATCATCAATCCGCTGCCTAAGGAGAGCTAGTAGCCTCTTTCCATACCTCTTAATCATCATCCTACCTGCCTTCAAGTCGATCCTCAACCAGGGCCGCACCAAGTGGTATCAAAGCCTCTTGAAGGTTAGGGTTTGTGAAATCACTTTGATTTCAAAACCACCATCAATTTCTTTTCAATTTTTAAGTTTCATAAACAAATTCTTATCTTTCTATCTTTTGTAAGTCAGCTGAGCCTTTTCTGAATTACAAAATGATCTAAAAAAAGAACTGCAAAAAAAAAAAAAAAAAAAAAAAAATTCAAAAAAAGAAAAACGAAAATCAGACAAAAAAACAAAAAAAAAACGAAAATCAAAAAAAAAAAAAAAAAAATCTTGCAATGTTTCTATCTTAAGTTTCAGTTGGTTTAGCTCTAGATCTTAGGTGACTGGGCTTTGATCTATTTTGAACTTGTTGGAATAATCTATCCTAGATTCATAATCTATTAATCATATATCCAGCAAATCTACCATGTATTCTTTTGGGAACAAAAGAAAATATGGAGAGAAGGCAAAACAACAAGCAACAAGGGAGAGAGTTGCACCTACCCAAACTGTGATCCTGAGTGAGAAGCAATTAGAGGATCTAACAGTTCTGATCTACAATCAAATGAGAGAAAAAAAATTCCATAAGCCAAGGTGGGAAGCGCCTAATCTAAAACCAGTAAGTCCAAAGAAGCAAGTCAACAACAGAGGTTGATCCCTACTATTTTCAGGAAATAGAAAAGATCCTGAAGTATACTTGCAATGGGAAAGCGATATGGAAAAGTGGCTACAATTCAACAAAATTCCCAAGGAACTGGAGTTATCACAAGTGGTCTCAGCATTCACAGGAAAAGCTCATGAATGGTGGTTAAAGGAAAACCCTCCAACTATCTACAAGAATTCAGTGCTAGATTGGAGAGGTCTTAAGGCACGGATGCATGAAGAATTTGTAGAGCAGTACCAATCCACCCCAACCAGAGTGACGTCTATATCACCATCAGCTAAGGAGCTCAAAATAAATAAACATGAAGAAGATACAAAAGATTCCATCTTGCAGACTATCAACAAACCCAAACAAGACATACAACCAATCAACGGATCACATTTATCTTTACTTAATTTGAATTCCAGAATTAGGTTTAAATCCATTAACCGAGTTAATGATTTATAGTTCACATGTCATAATCTTTCATGCCAAATAGTAGAAGACTCGACCAAATAAACAACTAAATTATTCTTATTAATTTCAGAGTTTGTTACAACTTTGGGAGTGACTGTCATTACATTCATTTTGATCAGTCTATTCTTAATAAACCCCTTGCCCAGATACACTCCATTTTTTTAAAGTACCAACTTATCAGCGTGAAAGTCGATGCTAAATACAACTTTCCTCAGGAGAGTACCAGAAATTTGGTTCTTCCTTATGTTGGGTACATGTCTCACATTTGTGAGGGTGATCACATGTCATGAAGTCAGCTTCAGTATCACCTTTCCATGTCCAGCGACCTTGGATGAATGTATGTCGCCCATCATGATTTTCTCATCTGTGTGGCACTGTTGATAGGTGTTGAACATTGTCTTATCTTTGCAGATGTGAGTCGTTGCACCAGTATCATACCACCAGTCCAATAGGATTCCCTCCACTGAATTGACTTTGTCAGTCATAACACAGCAGAGATCTGCTTCAGTGAGGTTGACATTATGTGGTCACTTCTGTATGGTCTTGGTGCGAAATATGCATGACTTACGACCCATCTTGCCATACTTGTGACACTTTCCACTGAACTTCTTTGCACCAGAAGTATGCTTCTTGAAGCTCGTGGAGCAAGTAGCTCTGGGGATCTTGAACGTGTAGTTTTTTCTCACATTTTCCTTTGCTTTTTGCCTTAAACTGTTTAGCAAGGTAAACATGATACCTTCTCTCTTCATTCTTGGAGATGTGAATTGGTGCTTTATTGTGAAGTCTTGAGATCAGCGATTCAAGCGACATTTGCTTTCGCTTGTGTTTCAAATAATTCTTGAAATCCACCCAGCTTGGCGGTAACTTCTCAATGGTGCAGTCAACGATGAAAGCTTCAGGAAGGATCATTCCTTCAGCTTTGATTTCGTTGTTGATTAATTGTAATTGCTCAACTTGATCCATTATAGACCTTGAGTCCACCATTTTGAAGTCGAGAAGCTTTGCCATAACATATCTCTGAAAACCAGCATTCTCAGATTTGTACTTCCTTTCCAAAGCTATCCAAAGATGTTTGGCAGTGGGGTACTCTTTGCCATTGTTGTAGAGAGAGTATTGTCTTAGGATCCAACCTCTGCACAAGAAGTCTGAGTGCTTCCAAGCCTCCAGTGTGGTTAACATGCGCACATCTGTCTCTTCTTCTTCGGAAGTTACATGCTTGTCTTCTTTGATGAAATTGGTTAGGTTCAGAGATGTCAAATAGAAGTACATCTTTTGTTTCCAGTTCTTAAAGTCATTCCCGTCAAACTTCTCGGAAAGTAGCCCATTTTTGTTGACCGGCACAATGGTGGTTTGAGGTGCCACCATTGGTGCAACCTCAACATTGTTACTTGTATTTGTCATCTGTTAACACTGTTAAACCTTGAGTTAGAATCTCATTTTTAACATGTTTTCAGATGCATTTGTAACACATGTGGACACTTAGTAATATCATGAATTTTTTTTTCTCATGCATTTACACTCTTAATCGATCTGAAGGGGATCGGTTGCTGTGAAGCGAGGATCGATCAAAGTTGTATGCTGCGATCGATCGATCCTGATATCATACGGTGTTTTGCGATCGGTTCAATCTGACATTCGATCGATCGGCCGCCTTCCCGGTTAACAGCATCGATCTTGCGAGATCGATCGATCGACTTGCGATCGATCGGATGCATGACCCGCGTTACCAGTTTCAGTTACAATTAAGCTGATTTCTCTCGGACGACCGACATCAATCGATCGATCTGAGACTCAAATTGATTGATCCGGTCACAAAATTTTGAACCGATTTATTTATATATTTATTTATTTTTTCAACATTCAAAATAGTTTCACTTATTTTGCAAACACATATCCACTTGTGGACTTCGAGTTTTTGGAATCTGATATCGAATTAGCATCGGTATATCCTTCCAACACGGCAGGTTCTGAACCGTAGTGCAGTCCATAATTTTTGGTAAAGCGTAAGTAATTTAATACTCTCGTTATCGCTTTCCAATAGATGTGCCCTGGATTGCTTGTATACATACTTAGTACATTTACCGAATGAACTAAATCTGGTCTAGTACAATTAGTCAAGTACACTAGACTTCCAATTACTCGAGCATACTCATTATGTGATACTGTTACACATGAATTTTTCATTAGGTGAAGTGTTGGTGCGATCTCGATCAACCTTAATTTTAAGTTTTTGAAGATCAACCATGAATCAAGCAACCAAGACTATTTTTCTCAACTATGTAGATATTATGGAGATTCTGGTAGTGCCAAAACTCAATTGGTTCATATTGAATCAAGAGATGGTCGAATTTTCCTTCTGTTGGACCATAGAGAGCTAGTTCGACCACCCGAGCAAGTTCAAGAGGCTATACTTGTTTTTGATGATCCAAGGAACGTCTTAGCTCATCCACATACAAGAGATAAGGCTCAAAAGGCCCAGGAAGACACCAAGGACGAGCTGGGCCTACTCAAGGATAAGCCCAACAAGATGAGAGTTGAGCAGGGCCCATATTGGCCCATAAAGCTGAAGGATCGACCACCATGGGCTCTTATGGATGGGTATGGACGTGGTCCAAGTAGAAAAATAAGATTAAAAATAAACCAGCCTGTTGGTTTAATGTGTTTTGGTTTATAATTAGTCATTAAAATTAAACCAGAGAGTTAGTTAGAGTAGATTAGATAAGATATATCATTCTGGTATAATATTGTTAGGATTAGATAAGTTAGTTAGGATATAATAGATTAGATATATTATTCTGATATATTCTTTTAGGATTAGATTAGTTAGTTAGGATATTATTTAGATAGGAATAAAGTAGTTAGAATATTATTCTGTAGATTAATTTAGATAGGATTATCTGCCTATAAAAAGGCTTCACTTCCCCATTGTAAACACACACATCGAATTTTATAAACAATCTTAAAGCTATTTTGCTTCTTGCTTTCTCTGTTCAGCATAAGAACATTGACCCTTGATCACTAAAGAGTAGAGTAATCTACTGTGATATTCCATAGCTCTTTGCAGGGTGATCCTGTGCTAGTGGAATCAAACCCCTTCATCATTCACATCAATTGGAGAGTTAGTAACCTCCAATTAAACCCTAATCACCGCCATCAATCACTTACCTACAAGGGAAGCTAGTAGCTCCCTTCCATTCAAATCATCAATCCGCTGCCTAAGGAGAGCTAGTAGCCTCTTTCCATACCTCTTAATCATCATCCTACCTGCCTTCAAGTCGATCCTCAACCAGGGCCGCACCAAGTGGTATCAAAGCCTCTTGAAGGTTAGGGTTTGTGAAATCACTTTGATTTCAAAACCACCATCAATTTCTTTTCAATTTGTAAGTTTCATAAACAAATTCTTATCTTTCTATCTTTTGTAAGTCAGCTGAGCCTTTTCTGAATTACAAAATGATCTAAAAAAAGAACTGCAAAAAAAAAAAAAAAAAAAAATTCAAAAAAAGAAAAACGAAAATCAGACAAAAAACAAAAAAAAAACGAAAATCAAAAAAAAAAAAAAAAAAAAATCTTGCAATCTTTCTATCTTAAGTTTCAGTAGGTTTAGCTCTAGATCTTAGGTGACTGGGCTTTGATCTATTTTGAACTTGTTGGAATAATCTATCCTAGATTCATAATCTATTAATCATATATCCAGCAAATCTACCATGTATTCTTTTGGGAACAAAAGAAAATATGGAGAGAAGGCAAAACAACAAGCAACAAGGGAGAGAGTTGCACCTACCCAAACTGTGATCCTGAGTGAGAAGCAATTAGAGGATCTAACAGTTCTGATCTACAATCAAATGAGAGAAAAAAAATTCCATAAGCCAAGGTGGGAAGCGCCTGATCTAAAACCAGTAAGTCCAAAGAAGCAAGTCAACAACAGAGGTTGATCCCTACTATTTTCAGGAAATAGAAAAGATCCTGAAGTATACTTGCAATGGGAAAGCGATATGGAAAAGTGGCTACAATTCAACAAAATTCCCAAGGAACTGGAGTTATCACAAGTGGTCTCAGCATTCACAGGAAAAGCTCATGAATGGTGGTTAAAGGAAAACCCTCCAACTATCTACAAGAATTCAGTGCTAGATTGGAGAGGTCTTAAAGCACGGATGCATGAAGAATTTGTAGAGCAGTACCAATCCACCCCAACCAGAGTGACGTCTATATCACCATCAGCTAAGGAGCTCAAAATAAATAAACATGAAGAAGATACAAAAGATTCCATCTTGCAGACTATCAACAAACCCAAACAAGACATACAACCAATCAACGGATCATACAAACCATACCCAGAGGAATTAAGCAACAAATCGACTTGTTACAGAAGCTCAACTCATCAAGAAATCACTTAAAAAAAGAATTGGATCAAAATCTATTCAGATGAAGTAGATATTTAACTTCCAAGTCGGCAAACGACCACTGAATCCGAAGGACATAATCGTTTACTTATTGAAGGACCCCAAGAGAACCAGGATGAACCAAGTTATGAACCAACTTTTTTTGGAAACCTAACCCTTCATAGGAGCCTGTCGAATTGGATTCATGTCCAAATTCCTTATGGTTTAAAAGTTATTCAACTTCTAAACCAGGAGATGCTTGGTTTGCCCTGTTTGCAAGCTCACAGATTCAACCACTTACAAACCAAAATTTGGCGACCAGGAGAGGAATATAATCATTCTGGAGACATATCTGATCATCCAGGAGCATTATCCATCATCTTAGAGGGCTCGGATTTGAGGACAAATCCTTTCAAAGGAGGAGGGGATGGTGCGATCTCGATCAACCTTAATTTTAAGTTTTTGAAGATCAACCATGAATCAAGCAACCAAGACTATTTTTCTCAACTATGTAGATATTATGGAGATTCTGGTAGTGCCAAAACTCAATTGGTTCATATTGAATCAAGAGATGGTCGAATTTTCCTTCTGTTGGACCATAGAGAGCTAGTTCGACCACCCGAGCAAGTTCAAGAGGTTATACTTGTTTTTGATGATCCAAGGAACGTCTTAGCTCATCCACATACAAGAGATAAGGCTCAAAAGGCCCAGGAAGACACCAAGGACGAGCTGGGCCTACTCAAGGATAAGCCCAACAAGATGAGAGTTGAGCAGGGCCCATATTGGCCCATAAAGCTGAAGGATCGACCACCATGGGCTCTTATGGATGGGTATGGACGTGGTCCAAGTAGAAAAATAAGATTAAAATAAACTGGCCTGTTGGTTTAATGTGTTTTGGTTTATAATTAGTCATTAAAATTAAACCAGAGAGTTAGTTAGAGTATATTAGATAAGATATATCATTCTGGTATAATCTTGTTATGATTAGATAAGTTAGTTAGGATATAATAGATTAGATATGTTATTCTGATATATTCTTTTAGGATTAGATTAGTTAGTTAGGATATTATTTAGATAGGAATAAAGTAGTTAGGATATTATTCTGTAGATTAATTTAGATAGGATTATCTGCCTATAAAAAGGCTTCACTTCCCCATTGTAAACACACACATCGAATTTTATAAACAATCTTAAAGCTATTTTGCTTCTTGCTTTCTCTGTTCAGCCTAAGAACATTGACCCTTGATCACTAAAGAGTAGAGTAATCTACTGTGATATTCCATAGCTCTTTGCAGGGTGATCCTGTGCTAGTGGAATCAAACCCCTTCATCATTCACATCAATTGGAGAGTTAGTAACCTCCAATTAAACCCTAATCACCGCCATCAATCACTTACCTACAAGGGAAGCTAGTAGCTCCCTTCCATTCAAATCATCAATCCGCTGCCTAAGGAGAGCTAGTAGCCTCTTTCCATACCTCTTAATCATCATCCTACCTGCCTTCAAGTCGATCCTCAGGTTTAGAACAACCAGGGCCGCACCAAGTGTGGTATCCACATGTGTTGTGGAAATTTCAGTTGAATAGTTCTTGAATCTATCATGTACTTTTTCATTGTAATGCTGCTGGGATAATATATATCCTCCAGGATATCTAGTGATTTTAATTCCGAGAATTATATCAACTAATCACATATCCTTCATTTCAAACTGTCCATGTAACATGGTTTTAGTCTGATTTATAATGTTGTTGTTGTTTCCAATGATAAGCATATCATCTACGTGTAAGCATAACATAATGTATGCATATTTCATAGTTTTGAAGTACATACATTTATTGCATTCATTTATGCGGAACCCATTTGACATCATAACTTTGTCAAATTTCGCATGCCACTGTTTTGGAGCTTGTTTAAGTCCGTACAACGATTTTACAAGTCTACAGACATTGTCTTCTTGTCCAAGAATAACAAACCCTTCAGGTTATTCCATGTATATTTATTCTTCAAGATCTCTATTAAGAAAAGCAGTTTTTACATCCATCTAGTGTATTTCCAGATTTCGTAATGTTGCGATGCATATGATAGTTCTTATAGAAGTTATTCTCGTAACGGGAGAATACATGTCAAAGAATTGGTTTTTAGTTTGGTCTTAAAGATCCATTTACAACCGAGAGCTTTGAACCCTTCTGGTAAATCTGTTATGTAAAACGTATGGTTTTGCATAATTGAATCGAATTCACTGTTGATGCTTCCTTCTAATAAGGAAAATCAGGTGTAGACATCGCTTCCGCAAATGTATTTGGTTCATTTCCTGTGAGTAAAATCATCAGAAAATCATTATCAAAATTTTTCTCCTTTCGAGCTCTTTTGCTATGTCTGAGGTCAATTTCAGCGTTTCTCCATTGTCTAGACCAATGGCAGAAGTGTTTATTTCACCTACATCTCGTTCTTCCCTAGTCCGTTTAGGGTGTATTTTATCCTTACACGGAAAATATCTTCAACGAAAGATGCATTTCACGATTCTATAATTGTATTTACATGGATATCTGGAATATATGATTTGTGAACCAGAAATCGATAAGCACTGTTGTGGTGCGCATATCCGATGAAAATACAATCAACTATTTTCTGTCCAATTGTGACCTTTTTCGGAACATGTACTGCCACTTTTGCTAGGCACCCCCACAGTTTCATGTATTTGTATGAATGAATTATACCTTTCAACAGTTCATATGACAATTTTCCCGTTATTTTGTGTGAGATTTTATTTAGAATATAACTCAAAGTCATTAAAGCTTCCACCACATGTTCTGTGTTACGCTAAATTCTTACATCATTGTATTCATCATTTCTTTCAGAGTTTGGTTTTTGCGTTCAGCAATTCCATTTGATTATGGTGAGTAAGAAGCAATTGTTTAATGAATGATTCCATTTTTTCTACAAAATGCATTGAATTGTCCTTCATATTCTTCACATCTATCGCTTCAAACTATTTTAATAGTTTTTTCTAGTTGATTTTCAACTTCCAGCTTATATTTCTTGAATTTATCCAAACCCTCATGTTTGATTTGTAACAAGTAAATATATCAATATTTTGTACTATCATCAATGAAAGTCACAAAATAATTTTGACCTCTTCTAGTGGGTAAATATTTTAAATCGCACAAATCAGTGTGGATTAAACCCGAGGTTCAGTTTTTCTCTCAACTTTTGGAGATGGTTGTTTTCTGAGTTTTGCTTGCACGCATACTTCACATTTATCTTTACTTAATTTCCACTTTCGAAATTAGGTTTAAATCCACTAACTGAGTTAATGATTTATAGTTCACATATCCTAATATTTCATGCCAAATAGTAGAATACTCGACCTAATAAACAACTAAATTATTCTTATTAATTTCAGAGTTGGTTACAGCTTTGGGAATGACTGTCATTACATTCATTTTGATCAGTCCATTCTTAACAAACCCTTTGCCCATATACACTCCATTCTTATCAGCGTGAAAGTTGATGTTAAATCCAGCCTTCCTCAGGAGAGTAGCAGAAATTTGGTTCTTCCTTATGTTGGACACATGTCTCACATTTGTGAGGGTGATTTCATATCCTGAAGTCAGCTTCAGTATCACCTTTCCATGTCCAGTGACCTTGAATGAATGAATGTCGCCCATCATGATTTTCTCATCTTTGTGGCACTGTTGATAAGTGTGGAACATTGTCTTATCTTTGCAAATGTAGGTCGTTGCACTGGTATCATACAACCACTCCAATGAGTTTCCCTCCACTGAATTGACTTCATCAGTCACAACACATCAAAGATCTGCGTCAGTTAAGTTTGCATTATGTGATCGCTTTTGAATGGGTTTGTTGCGACACATGTCTGCCTTATGATCCAACTTTCCACACTTGTGACACTTTCCACTGAACTTCTTTGCACCAGAAGTATGCTTCTTGAAGCTTGTGGAACTAGTGGCTCTGGAGTTCTTGAACTTATAGTTATTTTCTCCTATTTTGCCCTTACCCTTTGCCTTAAGCTGTTCAGCAAGGTAAGCCTGATACCCTCTCTCATCATTCTTGGAGAGGCAAATCGTTGCTTCATTTTGAATTCTTGAGATCAGAGATTCAAGTGACATTTGCTTTCGCTTGTGTTTCAAGTAATTCTTGAAATTCACCCAGCTTGGCGGTAACTACTCAATGGTGCAGTCAACGATGAAAGCTTCAGGAAGGATCATTCCTTCAGCTGTGATTTCGTTGTTGATCAACTGTAATTGCTCAACTTGATCTATTATAGACATTGAGTCCACCATTTTGAAATCGAGAAACTTTGCCACAACATATCTCTGAAAGCCAATATTTTCAGACTTGTACTTCTTTTCCAAAGTTATCTAGAGATGCTTGACAGTGGGGTACTCTTTGTCATTGTTGTAGACATAGTACATGTTGTCCACCTTTTAGCTTAGGATCAAACCTCTGCACAAAAAGTTTCAGTGCTTCCAAGTCTCTAGTGTGGCTAACGTGCGCACATCTGTCTCTCCTTCTTCGGGAGTTTCAGGCTTGTCCTCATTGAGGAACTTGGTCAGGTTCAGAGATGTCAAGTAGAAGTACATCTTTTGTTGCCAGTTCTTGAAGCCATTCCCGTCAAACTTCTCGGAAAGTAACCCAATTGTGATGACTGGCACAAGGGTGGTTTGAGTTGCCTCCATTGGTGCAACCTCAGCATTATTACATGTGTTTGTCATCTGTTACACTGTTAACTCGTGAGTTAGAATCTCATTTCGAACATGTTTTTAGATGCATTTTTAACACATGTAGACACATTGCAATATCAGAAAGACAAGTTTTTTATGCATTTACACTCCTGATCGATCTTAAAGGGGATCGTTCGATCGCTTTGTATCGCAAAGATCGATCGGTTGCTGTGAGGAGAGGATAGAACGGCGATATTTTGGATCGATCGTTCGCAGTGAAGCGAGGATCGATTGGAGTTGTATGGTGCGATCAATCTCACGTGGATCGATCGATCTCGATCATTGCGTTGTCTTGCGACCCGGTTCGATCTGACATTTGATCGATCGGTCGCCTATCCGGTTAACAGCATCGATCGTGCGGGATCGATCGATAAGCATGTGGTTGATCGATCGCTTGACCCGCGTTACCGTTTTCGATTTTCAATTTAGTTGATTTCTCTCGAACCAACTGATAAGGATCGATCAATCTGATATCTAAATCGATCGATCTGGTCATGAAATCCTGAAACCGATTTATTTGTTTTTCAACATTCAAAAACAATCATACTGATTTTGCAAATTCGATTTTTCACACAAAAAAATCTGTTTAAAAACAAATTTTATTGAGTTAAAATTTTATAACTTTATAAAACCGGATTTTAGAAATATCAATTTGCATTACAATGTATTATTTGAAATTGAAATAAACTATTAAACATATATATATATATATATAAACATTAATATTGACATATGTAAGCATAACTTATTTCAGCAAGAATAATTATAACATATACATATTCAACAATATTAAATAATATAATTAACATTTTGAACATGAATAATAGATTCAATATTGACAATGTAAATACTCAGACTACCATTTTTAATATTGACCATCATATAATTATTAGCAAGAATATAATAGCAAATAAGATTTAATTTATTATATGACCAAGAATTATAGTTTCAGATTTCATATATATATTAATCTCATGAAAATTATTATTAGATTCAATATTAACAATGTATGATTCCATGACAATCATTTCAATATTGACAACTAAATAATGAATAAGATGAACATGAAATATAATAACAAATATATGTGGAAAATAAAATATAAAATATGAACATATTTTTTTTAGAATCATAAAAAAAACATTTGGAGGCGGGATGATCTATTTCCTTAACTCAATAAAATACTCGCAATGAGACGGTTTTCATGCATTCTTTGAATCCCAGGATACAACCAAATATTAAGAGAAACATGTTTCATTCATGTTTGAATATACGAGCTAATTTCTATTATATACTCAAGAACACAAATCTACTTCTGAAAGAGAGAAGTAGAAGAGGGAGAAAGTATGAACATGTTAACACGTGAATTCTTAAGGTACTAGCAACTATCACCAACAACCAAGAAGATATTTCAATAGAACTTCCACAATTAGAAACTTCTCAAAAAATATATAAATTGTGTCTAATGGTGTTTTTTTTGCTTTTGGATAAAATGATGATTTTTTTCTTCTATATAACTTGGTATTTATAAGAGATGAATGACTTGGTGGTCAAACAGATTTAATGGATGAAAATCTTTGACCCATAATCCTCTAAACAAATTTTCATTCATATTTTAACTATATATTAGTCCATCTACTTATTAATATATTGGTCCAACAAAGTGTTCTTCTATCTTTGCCTTCCAATAACACTCTCGGGATGGTTATACTTTGGAACTTTACATCATGCCTTGTCGTATCGTAGCCTCAGATTTCGTTGTGGTGGTTCAGACATTTTTTTTTTTGTGAATGGCTTTATGCTGCATGGTCTGAATGTACAACTCTCACTCTGGTAGCAAAGAAAGTGGATAATCAAATACTGAGAGATTACATGCATATAGCTTCTGCAATGCGTTCTATAAAATCAACTCAAAGCTGACTGCAAACAGTTTACATAGATCACTTAGAGGCACAATTGTGACTCTTTCCGATTTTGCAAGAGAGTCAGGTTTAGCTACAAATGTATTAAAATCCCCTGTTTATGGTTGGTTGAACTTTGAACTTTCTTCAGACTGCAACTAGAGAACTTATATCATCAGTTCAACAGCTCCATATTCGGTACAAGCCACAAAAAGTATGATTGGACTGTTCTATGAGCTTCTCAACGAGAAAATCCAAACTTGCATAATTTCTTGGTCAAGTAAGTGATTGCATTATCATATCTTTTACCTAAGCGTGTTACAAACTTTTGGTAAGCTGCTTTTAGACTTCCAAAACGTGCTATGATACAATCGAGAGCATGTGTACAAGTTTTCCCTGAAGCTCAATTGGAGGCAGTTTGAGTATTCCAGTTTCTTGTGGCTTGCTTTCATTTGTTGCCTAAAGCTTAAAGCTTACCTGATTTCTAAAACCATTGCCTTTCTTTTCGAGTTAGAGATTCAATTTTGTGTAATCAGATAAGATTACAAAGTACCATCATAATCATGATATTGATGACAATAGAACAGCTATATTGAGAAGAAGTTTATAGTTAATTGAACAAACTTAAGAAATTTACCATTTCTTTACAGATCGACAAAAGGAAGATCTCTAACCTACAATATGGATCAAAGGATCATATGTTGCCTAGTCTTAAATATTATTTCACTGAAAAAAGTTCATCAAGACCTTTGGTAGAACCGTCCCTTACTTCAACTTGAGTTACTTGAATATAAAGATACATTGCAAAAACATGGCTCCAAATACAATTTTTTTTTGCCAACCCAGAAGATCTTAATTCAGATGTGAGACATTTCAGATGTCTTTTACACATAATAATTTATACAAAACAAAACAGGAGGTAAAAAAAAAGTGGAGACCTTGCGGAATTCCAATTAGTACTATCAGTCTGGGGAAACTATATAGATTTTGGATATTTATTATGATTTTTGGTCATAGCATCATCATACCTTGTCGTCATGGAACCACCACCTTGTCTCTTTAGGAGACCTCCCGTTCTTGCAGTTCTTCACATATCGGTCATTATCAGCCGGGCGTTGCTGAGACAGGTTTAAAACAAAAACTAGAGATAGTAAGGAGTTGTATGGATGGGTCAGAGAGCGTTGCCTTTACAAAATGATACAAAGCCTTGAGAGTTAGAAAAATTTGTGTAAACCTTTTCCGGTGAACTAGATAGCATTGAGAGAATGCTGATGCAGAGTGAACTAACCGTCATTGCTGGAGACCACGAGTCATACAGAATATCTGCACAAAGGAGTAAGAGAGAGTGTTACATTTACCGTTCATGTTGTACTACATTTTTAATCAGACCTCATTTTAGTTGCACTGAGAGGTCAGATTTATGAAAATTCCAAAACTTTCAACGTCTAACTGTATTGTGAAAACAGCAAACATTAACATGTGTAATGTGCAAGGAATGGTTTTTTTATGCTTCATTCAGAGAACAAAAACAAAGAATGTACAAGTTAATGGACCAAAAGAGAGTTGAATATAGCGAGCAATTCAGAAGCCGCTATGACCATTGAAAAGGTTCTGATTTTGCTAAAGAATCCAGCATAGAGTCACAATGGACGGAATTGGTTTTCTTTATGGCGATGAAAACACATTCACTCCCTAATTTTATTTGATATTAGAAACTCTTCAAGCAGCAGACAAACTGAGAAATAGAGAGACTAAGCCATTAATTTATTTCTTCTCTATTTACTATTAAGGAACCAAGAACATAGTCAAAACACATTCACACCCTGATTTCGTGTAACGCGCCACTGACATTAAAAACTCTACAAGCATCAGACAGACTGAGCAAAAGATAGACTTGAATAACAATGTTGATAGTGTATTAATTAGGACTCTTAAGGCATAACTACATCGCTCCACTCTTCGCCACTTACACTTTTGTGAGCAACCTACATTATGTTATGTATCAATTTCGTTTCCTGGTTTTAGAAGCAAACTATTTTTGATTCACTATCATATTAGACTAATCAGACAAAAGATAAGTAATGTCCTGAAAAAATCACACAGCAGAAAGAAGCATCCAGTTCAAAGAAACCAAAAAACAAGAGCATATGCAGAGAGTAAAGAGTGAAGAAGCAAGAGGAGACTTGACTAAAATACCTAAACAAATATGTCCATTGCTGTAAATATGCGGATGTAGCGGCGCCGGTGGAACAAAAACTACCTGCTCAACATCAAACACACAAGATATTACAAAACCTCACCAACTCAATCTAACTGCCTGAGGTGAAACAAGAATAATGATCCCATTACAAAACACTTCTGATTCAACTAGCTTAGTTAATAAAGCCACTCTAGATTATGGGACCCTTGATCAAAATTTAGGAAACTGCACAAACCGAGACTTATTCCAACAATATTCATGATTTGGGGCCAATAACAAAACACTATAGTTCAACTAGTTAGGTTAATAAAGCCACACTAGCTTATGAGACCCTTAATCACACAATTAAGAAACTTGAACGAGAGTCATGTATCACAATTAGTTTCCCTTAAGGTAGAAACTGAACAATAAGGAAATGAGAAAACTTGCCTGAGGAGCTTCCATGGGGTAATGTTCAGGAAATTCAACCTGAAGCTTGTAAGTTTCATTCGCATAGAGCGTACCTGGTGCTCCTGTTACCTCAATTATCCATCTTATAATCACACGCACAAAGCAACACAAAGTCCATAAAAATTCGGAATCAAAGACGAAAACATTGATGAGATTTTTGTAAATTTATACTTTTGAAGATTATCAGTAACTTTGTGCTTAAACCCAGTCGGAGGATTTACTTGCCACTCTGATAACTCTTTCTGTAGCCTATTACACGCGATCTTGCTTAACGCCTACGCATCACCATCACAATTTTCCAAAAATCATAAATCCATAATAAAAAACAGTCGACTTTCAATACGAAATCAAAGAAAGAACAGACCTTTTGTGAAGGAGACGAAGAGCTGGTCATGGCGGAGACAGACGGAGAAAGAAACACCCACAAAAAAAAGAACTTTCCTTCTTCTTTTGTCTGAATTTTTCGAATATAAAAGAAAAAACAAAAGTGCAAAAGTAAAAATTCTCGGGAGCAAGGAAAGGCCACAAGAAAAACACGTGAAAGAGTCAAAATTTACAGAAAAAAAACACTTCAATCGGACGGCTCTAAATTCTTCTTCGTGTTCACACGTGTTACAAATCCATCATCGTCTTCTTTAGCTTTTTGACCTCCATAGACATCGAAGAGTCGATTTTGATTTTTTTTTTTAAAGTATTTTTTTTTATTCAATAAATAATTTGCTGCAAATATTCTCTTACATCATCAAGGCAACTCGTGCTGAAATGGCAATGCCCTAAACCAGGTATTTGTATCTGTAATATTGATGCGTCATGGTTTTCTGAATCATCTGCGTCGGGAATATGATGGATTGTTAGGAATTCTCTAGGGAATGTTCGATTGTATGGTTTTAAAGCATTTTCACGACTTGTTTCTGCTCTTCATGCTGAGACAGAGGCAATGTCATGGACAATGCGCTGCTTATCCAACATGGGGTGCAAAGACATGATATTCCAAACATATTGTGCTAACCTGTATGTTGCACTCAATCTTCCTGAAGCTTGACCGAGTCTAGATGTTTACACTCAAGATATTAGGTTTATGTTAGACCAAAATCAATCCTTCTCAGTTGAACTTATCAGTAGGAAAGCGAATGAGACAGCAGATGATATAGCTTGTTTCGCGAAATCTTTACCCGTTTATGTTGCTTCCATTGAAAACACATTGCCTAAATGGTTAAGGCCATTTGTAAATGATGATGCATCTGTTTAAACTTGGTTTATGATTGAAGGAAAGTCTGTTATTGTGTTTTAAAAAAAAAAAATTATCTTACAATACCACTTCCACGGTTCCACCGTACAACTCGATCGTCTTTCTGGTTATGATCGTACAACGACAAGTACATTTTATAAGACACATTACATTTAAACACTACATACGTCCACATCTATATATTTCGATACGGTGTCGTCGCCCGCTTTTATTCCTTAATAGGCTTTTAACATTTATGGGCCACCATTAGGCCCAATATGATCACCAACTTCTTGCTCAAGCTCTAAACCAACTCCATCGCCTTGCTCCAGCACAATACCATCTAGAGGGCTATGAAGAGCACCAATACAATCTTGTGACTCTTGATCCGGCCCAACATTATCTTGAAGCACCTGATTATTTCGAAGAACCCGATAAGCATCTTGCGGGACGAGTTCAAGGCCTGCAGCAAAAAGTGGGAGCAAGACTAAATAATGTCTACGAGAAGTATAAGAGATAGCAGAACCGATAACGTGGACAATGCACAACATCAATAAATATGCGTTTAGTGTGTGCCAATAGAGACTCCCATCGTTTTTATAAAGCCATAACACACGACCGCATCTTTGTATTTTCACTTCTTCTTCGACAAGGTTTTGGATTAGATCAAGCAACGTGAAGATTAATGTGTCGCAAGCACATACGATGCCGAATATCTTTGCTAGATCTTTCTCCTTGTCGAGTAGCTCTAAGACGAAGCAGAGGAACTCGACGAGGAATGCAACAGCAGAATGTGGTCGAAGACTTTGCCTAAAAACCACGAGTTTTATGACCGGAGTTAGGATCGGCATTTTGAAATTTGTTTTATATGATTTGAAAACCAAATAATAAGCTTTGAGAAGAGAACTTCGTACGTGGTGGTTTTTATAAATGATGTTGATGGGATGATTAGTAAATGATTAGGGAGATAAAAAAGTCAAAAAGTTAAGCTTGAAAAATTCCGTGCTAATTAAAACTCTTCACTTTTCATATTGCATAGGGAACCAAAGAAATATTTTAAATCTTTTTGTTTTGTAATAAGCTAATAAAAAGCTGTAGTGTAGTAAATAAAAAACAGTTTTCATTTTCAATTTTTAAGCGTAGAATACATTTAATCCCAGCAGTTGGGTGATTTACGACGTACGTGATCTCGGCATGTCAAACTTTTAAAAGTGGTAAGCTAGATAGTTAAATCCTAAATAACTGACCAAATAAAATAAAAATAAATCCTAATCAAATAAACTCATTGTTGGCGCCCAAATAAACAAAAAATGGTTAAATCTTATACATAGTTTTCGATAATTTTTTTGTTAAACTAAGAAGTTTCGGGTCTCTAAACTCATAATCTTGTGGAGTGGGAGACTAGAGCAAGTTAAGTGAGTCTCCTCTTCATCTTCGGTGCTCGTACATAACTCTCTTTTTTGGGTGCAGCCATGTGATATTATGCTTTTCTCGGATGTTATCTTAGCCTTTTGATTTCTTCAAACTTTTCTCGTACATTTTTATGTATCTCACATATTATGTGTACGAAAAAAAAACGAAACTCTTGATAAAATAGAAAAAAAAACACATAATATACCTATTATATATAGGTGACTGTCTCTTAGAGGCTCACATGGCTATGGTCAAATGATAAGTGAGACATGAGAATATGCTAAAACAATTGTCCAGGGTTCATGTCTCCCTTAAACTAAAATTCACATCCATGTGGCAAGTTTGGGTTTGGACATGCAGCTTACGATTTGACTATTTCTTGGCATTAGTCGGACGCATTCCAAATTCAGAACCGTGGCAACATATCCATTCTGTAGCATTTCAATATGTTCTTACCGGAGCTAACTAGATCAACCGATCGAGTATATCAAAAAAGGAAAAAAGAAAGAAAATTGTCTCTTAGATGTAATTGCTTGAATAGATAGTAGGCAACCAAACATGGAGATGCTGATTAAGACATCTAGAGCGCTGATGTACAAGTGTGTATACTTAGCACTTGGTAAATAATTCGTAGTTTTACTTTACCACTTAACTACATAACTGGTTCATGGTTAGTAAATAATTGGTTTTCATCTAAACAGAGGTACTTCGGGAACGGATCTGATTAAGGCTTTTGAATATGTGAGTTTTTATAACTCTTTTGGTTTGAACTAATTGATGTTTACTAAGACCAAATGCAACAGTAAGAGGCACTTAAGGCACATTACCAATGAGAAAAGAGGCAAATGCTTGAAGCGTTTAATTACTAAAACGTAGTAAGTACACACTCCACAATCTCTGCTCCTCAAAAAACAGTAAAACAAAGTTTCACATTGGCAAAGTAAAAGAACAAATAATAATACGAAACTGCCATTGCACTATCCTTTCTTTATCCCTAAAGCACATGGAGAAGAGTGTATTCCCTCACTCTTTTCCGAAATCAGCATTATAGTGTGAACTCGACTCCAGTTTCTTGGCCTCGCTAAGCTTTCTCACCGCCTGCCAAAAATTGGTTCATTTCAAAATCACAAACCAAGATTACAACATAATGCAACCAAATCTCACATATAATATAGATAATACGTACCTTCATGAAATCTTCGTGAATCACATAGTCCCGCTCTGCACGGATTGCAAACATTCCCGCTTCCGTGCATATGTTACGCAAATCAGCACCATTGAAACCCTTTTTTGGGACCAAAGAAACGTTTAGTAAGAAACTCATTTAGTTAAAGCGACACTCACTAACCATTGTAAGAAGGAAAAACCAAAAAAAAAACTAACCTCTGCTAGTTTGACAATAGCCTCGTAATCAATTTCACCATGTTTGGCGATACCAGCTGCATGGATCTTGAGGATATCCATTCTTGATTGCTCATTTGGTAAAGGGATCTCAATCTTTCTATCTAATCTACCAGGACGGAGAAGCGCAGGATCAAGCACATCAGGCCTGTTCGTGGCCATTATCATTTTCACCTAATACATTTTACCAAACCAAGTTAAAACAAATTCATTCACATTCATATACACTTTATAGCAATGGGATGACTTTCAGTGTATAAACAATTGTGTAAGATACAAGTTAGGAAGAAACACAATCCGATCAAGATGTCCAAGAGATTTTAGAAAACCAATATATAACTTGACAACACAATGTTATGCACATAACTTTAAAAATAGAGAGCTGTACCTTTCCAAGGTTGTCAAACCCATCAAGCTGATTGAGCAACTCCATAAGTGTTCTTTGAATTTCACGATCAGCACTAGTTCCCTCACTAAAACGACGCCCACCAATAGCATCGATTTCATCCATGAAAATGATACAAGGCTAACCAGAGGAAAAAGTATATTGTAAAGCCAAGAACTTGATACGAAGCTTATAGAAAAGTTAGAGGAAGAAGCATATATACACATACTAAAGGCAAGACTCACCTGGTGGTCACGGGCATAGTTAAACATCTCCCGAATCAGCCTAGCACTTTCTCCAATGTATTTGTCTATGATTGCACTAGATACAACCTGACGAGAGGAAACAAATTTGATTAAACCTCAGAATATGACATAACTTTTAAAAAATTCAAAATCAGCATAGCATTAGATCAAACCTTCAAGAAGTTAGCATCGATGTTGCTTGCAATAGCCCTAGCTAGTAGAGTTTTTCCAGTACCCGGAGGTCCATACAGAAGGACTCCCTGCATTTAGATATAATCAGCTAAAATGTATTGAATCAAAGAAAGAAAAAACTAAGGAAGAATATAAACTATAATTACCTTTGGTGGTTTGATTCCTACTCTGAGGAAAAGTTCAGGATTCATGAGAGGAAGCTCAATAGATTCCCTGAGTTCTCTGATCTGATCACCTAAACCTCCTACAGCAGAGTAGCTAATGTTGCCAGGGTCTTCGTGAAGCATGTTGTACACAACGGGATCGACCTACAATAAAAACGAAAAAAATCATATTATTGTCAAGGAGAAATACACTACCGAGGGTATAACAGAACCCAACACATGTCCAAAAAAACGAACTTACTTCTCGGGGAAGGGCTCTCATTATTGTTAGTGTTGTCATATCCAGAACAACTCGAGTTCCTGAGGTCAGCTTCTCCTTATCCACTTTGCTACGGCAGCCTACCACATACCGAGGACCGCTGCTTGCTTTGACAATCACTAAGATATATATATATAAAAAACAAATTCTTTTAGCTTTAGACACCAGAAGGCAGAAGAAAAAGTATTCAATGAGCAATAATCTCAAAAAAGCAAGGGGTATTAGCTAGAGAGAGAGAGGGAGAGAAAGAAAGATTACATCTTTCATTATCGAGAGGCCGAAGCACTTCCCCGATGATCTGGCCAACACTTTGAAGAGACTTGAGATCATCCTCAGTTTTGTTGAATTCCTTTTTAGATGCTCTCAAGTTTTCCCTAGCTGCAAAAACCACAAAACTCAGTGTTGTTAATCACAAGTCATCTGTTCTTAGGAAACTCCATAGAGCATAGACAATATCAAAAAGTTCAGATCTTTTCTCAAAAAGGCGCATTATTTAGGAATTGAGAAAAAACACAAGAATGGAAAGCAAACAAATTTCAATATAATCTGATGCTGCAAACTGAGATAACGGGAAAAAGGAGCCCTAGATTCAACTCAATCAAAACCCTTTTCGAGCTAAGTACAGATTCCGACAGAGAGAGAAGATAAATCAGACGGTAGAAGGATGCAATTTGAATCTAGGGGAATTCAAGTAGGAAGGAGTTGACGGAATCGAACCTGTTCGGACACGGGATTCGAGCTCCTTATGTTGGAGGAGCTTTTTCCGGTAATCTGCCACCGCGGCCGTACGGCGTCTAACGGCATCGTCCCCGTCGCTCATCCTCTCTTAACACTTCTTGTTCTTCTACCGTTCTTCTTCTACAGATAGATCTTAGATTTCCTGAAAGCTAAATGTTCTCTCAACCAAAAAAAAAAAATTCCAACTTTTCTTGAGCATTGGGTATTAGTCTCTCCAGAATTCGACTAAAATAAACAGATGGCTGGCTTGATGACTCGGCCAACGAAAACTACATCGTTTTGTCTGCGTAACATTTTTCTATATTTTTCCTTTTAATTTTTATTTTGAATTTTTTTTAACACAAATACTAGTTTTATATCCAAACCTAAAATAGACAATACAACGCTAAAGTTATGACCACAACAGTTCAAGTAATCAAGTTCAGAACAATCAATTTTTCTGGGAATTAATCATTTAAATTTCACTAAAAAATAGTCTAAATTTTATCTAGATAACAATCTTATGTACACTAGTTAAACGAAATTAAAACAACCCTCCAAAAAGTGATGGTCGAAATCATGGTAATCCCGAGAGTACAAACCAATAAACATAAGATCATAATCAGTTAATAATGCTAGGCAAGACCATCTCGTCAACTGAAATAAAACTCGTCACCGATCATCGTAAACGAGGGCCAAAAACGGAAATACCATTCGATGTTAACAACTCCACAAGAGATAGCTCCGGTTACGATTGAGAAAGCATCACCAGACTCTGTCTTCTTCAAGTCTGAATCCGCAAGTACTCAACCATCGGAGATACCCCAAAAATCATCTTAACATCTCAAGATTCCCTTTCCGCAACACCTGCTGGAAAAGTAGTCGGGAAAGCATACAAACACCGAAAGGAGGGAGAGAGAACCGTTATGAACCTAAGATTTTGTCCTGTCAAATCCAGATTCGTAAAGTTCACCTCAGAAGAACCTCCACCGATCTACCTCAGCTCCGTCGAATGCTAAAGCCAACCACCAGCCCTGCCGAGGACCACCACCGAAACCGTCATCCCAACCAAGAAACTATAGCTTTGCCAAAAACTCGTACTTACCGCCGACATCTCCAAAGAGCTACCACTAAGACCAAGAGATCTGAAACCGTTTCCATTCTAAGGGGAACCGAAAACTTCCTAACCACCACCACTTAGAAAGGCCATCGACGAGACTCAAACACCATAAGAACATCAATGATGACCTTTCAAAAACCATGTGCATCCTCAAACAAACGGCTTTACTCGGGAAACACTAGTAAATCAAGCCCCACCGCGTTTAATCTCCCCCTAGATCCAAATCTGGATTTGCAAAAAACTAATTCCAAGGGTCCACCGTAGAACCACTCTGCCGAAACGCCAGCCATCACCTCCACGGCCAGATCAAAGACACGAGAGACGGCGCCGTCGAATTCCCAACCACACATTTTACAGATCTGGATTTAGTGCTTAATCCGAGAGGATAAGTTGAGAAGAAGCAAAGAGGGTAAGAAAAAAAAAACAAAGAAGAATAATAAGCCCTTTCCGGAACGGTGGATGCAAAAGAAAGCTTAGAGAGGGCTGGAGGAAGACAGAGACAAGTAGGGAAGAAATTTTCTATTTTATATATTGAATTTAATTTGCTAAAATGTTTATTTTGTTGTTTTCTTTTATTTATTCTACTATATTTTTTGAATCGTGATATACATCTATATACTATCAACTTTATATAAACCATGGTATATATATATACTATATAAAAATATATAGAAATTGATGTTATAAGCCACTAAAAACGTTCATATAAGATGAAAAAATAAATTTGATTGGTCCACATCAGCATTATTATTAAACAAATAAATAAATTTGATTTAAAATTTAAATAATAAATACACAAATAACATAAAATTGTCATAATATAATAAGAAAATTAAGATAAAAGTTCTAATTATTAATTTAAATTTAAAATAAATAGACCAAAAAGTTAAATCTATAGTGTTTGTTAGGATAAAATGAAAATTACTAATACAAAACATAAAATACCAAGAAGGAGTGGGATGAGAAAAACGACAAACATAGATCCATGGAGAATCACAACGTTCTTAGGAAGAAAAAGTTTGTGCTGTTATTGGATGATATATGGGAGAAACTGAAAAGTGTCCGAACAGAGAAACAGATGTAAAGTAGCATTTACCACCCACTCTTGTGATGTGTGTAGGCATATGGGGGTTACTGAAACAACTGAAGTCAGTTGTCTGGACATGGACAAAGCATGGGCTTTGTTCAAAAAGAAAGTCGGAGAAAACACATTGGAAAGTCACGCAGACAATCCTGAAATCTCAAGAAAACTTTGTGAAAAACGTTGTGGCCTACCATTGGCTCTGTGAAACGATGGCGAGCAAAAACACAATAGAAGAGTGGCATGGGACAATTCACGTTTTGACTTCATCTGCTGCAGAGTTTTCAGGCATGGAAGATGAGATTCTTACGATTTTGAAGTATAGCTATGACAGTTTTAACGGTGAGCAACTGAAATCTTGTTTCCTCAATTTTTTTTTATCAAAGATTATGTAGGAATCATTACCAACTTATAAACAATTTATAAATCAATTTATGAATTCGTGTGACAGAATCTTATGAAAATACTGAAAAAGTCTAGATTTTAAGGTTTCAAATATATATGGACATTTTGCATCAGAATAATGAACAAAACAAAATTGAGGTTGTTAAGCATTCCAAACATCGTGCCTCTACAGGTATCTACATACACAAACTAGATCGAAACAGGATGCTAGTGCCGTGATGACAAACTATTCATCTCCTTGTTATATTTAGGGTTCAGCCAAAATAATCAAACACATCATATTTATATTACACCACATGTGAATTCTAATTCATTAGGGTTAATGGGCTAGCCCAATCAAAAAGAAAAAACACTAATTCTTCTTCATAATATATGTTATCGTATATAACACATGTATATTTATAAATATAATGTATTATATATTACATCACTTCTAGAACTAAAATACCATTGATCTAGTTTGGTTAGGTGTATGACTCTATAAGTTCATATAATATTAGTAATATATTCTCAATTTATAGATTATAAGCGATTTCTAGCAAAACATTATAACCACCTAATATTATAAGATTGTCAAACTTTGACTTAACGACTTTAATAAAAGCAAATACAAATGATTTCAGGATATTCCCAACAATCTTCGACTTGTACTGGATTCATCTATTTCCATAATCATGTTGTCTCTTATATCTTGATCTCAGCATAAGATAAGAATCGGTGTCATCCTTAATAAGCTAGATCATGTTTGTCGAACTCTGATTTATATTGATTAAACAAAAAAACTCACATTCACTTCGTTTGAGTACGGTCATGCATTTTTCAGTATCAAATCTTTGATAGGCCCAGAGTTATTTATCTTTTATTTTATGGGAAGGACAAATCCCATCTTATTCCATTCATGTTCCTTACAGACTTCATAGAACACCCAATGAATGTCTTTTTAGTCACCTGTTACGGCCGAAGTTTGACAAGGTAAAATTGAACCAATTCATGAGTAAGAAATCATGACACTCAGGTCAAAAGACTACACTCTATAGTCATAATGAAAACCTCTTATAACACTCAAATAACGATCTTGTAGAGTTCTCATAGCATGTCAGTCTGATCACGTGTTTTCTAACACATATTTATTTGGTTGACTTAATACATCATATCAATACTTCATGAAATTTAGTCATCAGTCACCTCACATACTAGTCATTTTAGGTTATTGACGTCCCATTTAATAATTTTGACTAGAGATATTAATAATTTATTTCATCTTTCACTTATAGAGTTTCATGATCAATTCATGGACTATCATTTAATCTTTCAATAATTAAATAAATCTGAAAAATTCATTAAATTTTAAAACATAGACAAATATATATAAACATTAACATCATATTATAAAAGAAAAACTTTCACTGGAATTAAGATTACATCTTAAAAAAATAATGCTCATTGTCGCAGTATGACACTTATGCTTAGGCCGTGGTAGGGGCTTTGTCAATGGATCAGCAACATTTGCATTCGTTGAGACTCCGCTAATCTTCACATCTCCTCTATCGATAATCTCACGAATGAGATGTTATCTCTTTTGAATGTGCTTGAGTTTCTGGTGAGATCTAAATTCTTTTGCCTATGTGATTGCTCCATTATTGTCATAATAAAGATCCACTGAGCCAGAACTACTAGGAACTGCACATAGTTCAGAAATCAAATTTTGAATCAAAACAACTTCTTTTGCTAATTCAAAAGTGGAGATATATTCAGCTTCTTTTATAGAGTTTACAATAGTGCTTTGCTTGGAATTCCCAAGCTCACTGCTCCTCCATTAAGACAAAAGATGAAACCAGATTATGATTGAAAGTCATCCTTGTCCGTTTGAAAGCTGCATCGGTGTAACCGCTCACAACGAGCTCATCACTCCATTCATAAACCAAGAATTTATCTTTAGTATTTATCAAATATTTAAGGATGTTCTTGACTGCTGTCCAGTGACTCTCACCTGGATAGATTGGTACTACTCATCATGCTTAAAACACATGCAACATCTGGACGAGTACAAAGCATGTCATATATAATAGATCCTATAGTAGAAGTATATGGGATTCTATTCATGTGATCTTGCTCATCTTGTGTCGCATGACACTGAGTCTTGCTGAGAGTTATTACATGAGATATTAGTAGCAAATCTTTCTTAGAATTATTCATTTGGAACATGTGCAATACCATATATATAAGTATATTAGCATAATCCAATAAGCTTGTTTAATCAATCTCTATATATTCTTATTTCAAGTATACACACAACTTGTCTCATGTCTTTCATTGAGAAACAAATTTCTAGCAAAGTCTTTACATAATTAAGCATCGAAATTTCATTCTTTATGAGAAGTATGTCATCCACATACAAGACTAAGAAAACAACTGCGCTCCCACTAGTCTTCTTGTAAACGCATGATTCTTTTTCGTTTTTAATGAAATCAAAATCTTTGAATGCCTCATTAAAACATATATTCCAACTCCGAGATGCTTGTTTTAAACCTAAATGAAACATTGAACCTTGCATACCTTTCCAATACTTCCAGAAGATGCGAAACCTTTGAGTTGTGTTATATACACATCCTCTTTGAGATTTCCAATAAGGAAAGCTGTTTTGACATCCATTAGTCATATCTCATTATCATAATAAGCTGCATTTGCTAGTAGAATACGAATATAATTAAGCATTGCGACTAGAGAATATATTTCATCATAATATGTACCATGAACTTGCTTGTAACTTGTTACCACCAATCTAATTTTGTATATCTGTATATTACCATCAGTGTTTGTTTTCCTGTTGAAAACTCATTTACACTAAATGGTTTTAACACCATTAGGTAAATCAACCAAAGTCCACACTTTGTTAATCGACATGGAGTCCATTTCGGATTTTGCAGCTGCTAGCCATTAATCGGAGTTAGAGCCCATCATTGCTTTTTCAAAGGATGTAGGTTTATTGCTCTCTATGATTAGTAGTTCATGATGATCCATCACCCAAACCTTAAATCTATCAGGTTCTTGACATGTTCTTACGGACCTACGCACATCAAGTTCCACATGTGTGGAATCTACGACTCTTCGTAAATCCAATTGATGTTCTTCTTCAAAACTCGGTACATCCTCTGTGACTCTCGAACTTATTTGAATGATACTTTACTCCCACTGTTTTTCTTACAGAGAAACTCTCTTTGTAGAAAAACATCATTACGAACAACAAACACTCTTTTTTCGGCAGGGTTGTAAAACTTATAACTTTTATTTTTTTGGGATAACCAACAAAGTAGTATTTATAAGATTTGAACTCAAGCTTATCGATAAACATTCGTTTAACATAAGTATCACAACCTCAAATTTTCAGAAACGACAAATTCGAAACTTTTTCGGTCCACATCTCATATGGTATTTTTTTCAATTGGTTTTGATGGGCATCTGTTTAGCGTAAAAGCAGACATTTCTAGAGCATATCTCCAAAAGAATAATGGAAGATCTGCATGACTCATCACAGATCGAACCATATTTGATAAAATTCAATTTCTCCTTTTGGAAACACCATTCAATTGTGGTGGAGGAGTGAGTTGTGAAATAATTTCACACCCTCTTAAATGATCATTGAAAGTTTGACTCAAATATTCTCCACTTCGATCAGATCAAAGTGTTTTGATTTTCTTGCCAAGCTGATTTTGTTTTTCATTCTGAAATTCGTTGAACTTTTCAAAAGATTCAGACTTATGTTTTATTAGATAAACATAGTCATATCTACTGAAGTCAACAGTAAATGTAATGAAATATTGATAGTTTCCTCTAGCATTATACTCATTGGTTCACATACATCTGTGTGTATGAGTTCCAACAATGTATGAGTTCCAACAAGTCTTAGCTCTTTCACAGTGTCTAGTAAAATGAGTTTTAGTCATTTTCTCAATAAACAAGATTCACATTTTTCAAATAATTCATAATCAAATGAGTTCAAAAGTCCATTACTATGAAGCTTTTGAATGTGTTTCTCATTTATGTGACACAAACGACAATGCCAAAGATTAGTCTGATTCATATCATTCGACTTGAATCTCTTGATATTAATATTATAGACATTCACACTTTGGTTTATAATATAAAGTATATTCTAATGGACCAGTAACATAAAAGATATCATAATGATCAAATGAACAACATTTGTTTTTAGTCGAAAATTGAACTCCTTTAAAATCCAATCAAGAAATAATATCTATGCTTATAGCAGGTACGTAATAGCAATTTTTAAGTTTTAAAATTATGTTTGAAGGCAAAGGAAAATGAAATGTTCTTACAGCCAATGCAACAACTCTTGCTCAATTTCCCATGCGCCGGTCCACTTGTCCTTTCTCCAAAAGTCTACTGTTGCTTAGGTCCTGCATATTTGTACAAATATGAGCACCACAACCGGTATCCAATACCCAATAAGTAGAACCAGAAATAGTAACATTTACTTCTATAACATAAATATTTGAATATGCAGTCTCGAAAGTCTTATTCTTTTTCAGATCTTCCAAGTATTTTTTGCAGTTTCTTTTCCAATGTCGAATATCATTACAATAATGACACTTTTCAACATCAAAAGGACCAGGCTTGAACTTAGGAATAGAGATGGACTTTCATGGATTCGCAATCCAACTTGTATTTTCATTTACATTATTCTTACCTTTTTTCTTAAACTTTTTTCCCTCTTGTACCATAAGAACATGTGGGGCGTTCTTTTTTATGTTTGTTTAGCAGTTTTTAGCACTCTATGCAACTCAGTCATGGTCTTTGTAACAAACTGATCAAATCTTGATGGAAATGACTGCAAAATGAGGTCAGTTGCCAACTATTGGCTGATTGGATAATCCAACTTTGCCAAGTTATCAATACAACTCATCATTTTAATGACATGTGGGCTAACTGGACTATCTTTTGGCTGCTTAGACTCAATGAGAGACTTAACAGTTTGAAATCTCTTAGTTCATACTTGCTCCTGAAACATTCATTTCAGGATAGTGATTATCTCAATAGGTGAGTCCACGTTCTCATATTGCTTCTGCAAGTCTGAGTTCATGGTTGCCAACATTAGACAACACACGTCGATTTTATCACTGACATGCTTTTCAAAACATTTCTCTATGCATGCTGAGCATTGGTATTGGCTTTTTCAGGAAGAATATTTTCTAGGACATAATCATTTTCTCGTGTTTGAGAACAATTCTCAAGTTTTAATACCATTTGAGGAAATTAAATCCATTCAGTTTTTCCTTCTCAAGGAAAAATCACAATGAAAACGAGCTGAGTAGTTGATATTTCTGGATAGGAAGAATTTTAAGCACTAATATGATGTTCATGAACAAGAAAAATCTAAATATTTAAGAAAACTCACATTATATTCAAACAAAAATATCCTCAAATTGAATATAATGATCCAAGATCCATATTTCATTAGAACCCGAGTGAGCTTTGGTTCATTGCTCAGATGTCCAATTATTTAGAAATACAACACGTTGTTAATTATATCAAATATAACTCTGGATCGTTAGAAGACAACTTATGTCAAATCCAACATATGTCTCTAAGCCCAAAATTGTTTTGATAGCTTAGTCAAGTAAACCAATCTTATTTCACATGGTAACCATTACCATCTACCTCACTTATATAATTATAGACACTTTGCTTAGCAAACCCATCATACAACAAAATAAGCCTAGATAGTTATAAGATTGGAGAGACATCAAAATATTTAATATTAATTGAGGAATTACTTTAATATAATTTTAATTTATATTTAAAATTTATATATATATTATAAAAGACAAATATAATTAATACATATTTTCTATGTATTTTAATTGAATTATAATTAATTTAAGTTTTAATCTACTTAAAATAATAAACTATTTTTTTAGATAAGTTTATTTAATATCAAAATCTAATGAAATTTTAATTTTAATATATATATACATATATATATAAATATAATTTTGATTGAATCATAACCAATACTTGTGTCCACGATTCACTCAAATCACATATGCACATTAAAGATCAACAATTAAATATTACTATAATATATGCTGAATTTTAATTAAATTCAATACATATCTACATGCTATAAATTTCATGCATACGTGATTATTCTTACATGCATATGTAATTAATATGTTAATTCAAGTAAGTTAGAATAACTAAATATATGCTACCAACACAAAATTTTAAACTTTCCAAAACATGTATATCCAATATTCATAGATCCATAATTTTAGGAATTTATCAATATCCTTTTTAAAAACATGTATATCCAATTTTCATAGATCCTTAATCGACATCATAATCAAATTAGGGTAAACACAAACATAATCAGTTAAACTATTTCCGTATTAAATAAGTAGGCTCTGATACCAGTGTTGGAATTTATACTAGTTTATAAACAATTTATAAATCAACTTATGAATTCATATGCCTAGATCTCATGAAAATACTGAAATAAATCTAGATCTTAGGGTTTCAAATATACATAGATATTTTACATCAGAACAATGAACAAAAAAAAAACGAAGTTGTTAAGCACTTCAAACGCCATGCCTCTACCAGTATCCACATGCACACAAACTAGATCAAAATGGGATGGTAGTGCCGTGAAAACGAACTATTTGTCTCCTTGTTATATTTAGGCTTTGGCTAGAATAATCAAGCACATCATTATGTCTTTATATAACACCACATGTGGACCCTAATTCATTAGGGTTAATGGACTAAGCCTGATCATAAGAAATTACACTAATTCTTCTTCACCTGTATATATGTGTTTGTAAATACAAGGAAGCATAAAGAAATATGTTTTGTGCAACCTGGCTTTGACTTACATGAAGTAACCAAAGTGAAGAATTGGAAGAATGTGAGGAGGATGTCGTTGATGGGTACTAAGATAGAAAAGATTTCTGAAAGCATTGACTGTCCTGAAACTTACAACTCTGCTCCTTAGAGTTAAACTGTAAATTAGTAATTATCTCAGGTGAATTCTTTCAATCTATGCATAAGCTTCTCGTTTTGGATCTGTCTTATAATACGATTTTCAGTGGATTGCCAGAGCGAATGTCAAGTTAGTTACTATTTCAGGGTGAATTCTTTCAGTCAATGCCTAACCTACTCGTTTTGAATATGTCTTATAATACGAGTTTCAGTGGATTTCCAGAGCAAATATCAAGTTTGGTTTCTCTGAGATACCTTGACTTGTGATATACAAAGATAAAGCGATCCCCATTGGTGTACAAGAGTTAAAAATGCAAATATATCTGAGTTTGGAGGGGCCGAGAGAACTTGAGCATTTACACGGATTATCAAAACTGTCCAGTTTGAGGACATTAAAACAATGACAATCCAAACTGTTGCTAGAGATAAGCCACATGAAGGAGCTGCTGCTCTTAGAAAATTTACTGTTTAAAAGAATAACCATCTCTTCAAGTTTGGCTAAAGAGCAATTGTTATACGATCCTAGAATTAGGAGATGTATTCAACAAGTTACAATTACGGAGCATCCAGAAGAATCAGTAAACGTATTAATTTTGCTATATGTGGGTAATATACGTGATATGTACATATAGAACTGTGGAATGCATGATAATAAAAGCTTCTTAAACCTCTATGATGTGATGATAGACAAGGGTGATGGTTTAAAGAATTTGATGTGGTTGTTGTTCACTCCAAACCTTACTTGTCTTTGTGTGTTTAATTTAAATAAATTAGAGAACATAATTGTTGGGCCAATTTTTGACTGAATCCCAAAAATCTTAGTAAAATCAAGTTTTGTGAATAAGAAATGGGCCATAAGACCATCAGCATCCCTAAAACTTATGAGAGTTTTTTCCCATAAAAAGAAAAATAAAAAAAATTAAAAACAAAAAAGTTTCTTCCCACAAAACGAGACGTCTCAATACAATGATATTTTTGAGACGATTCTTTCAATTTTTCCTCCATTTTACACATTTCTCTCTCCTCTCTTTAATCATTCAATATAATAATAAAATAAATTATAAAATATTTATTATGAAACTATCCCAATTTCAGCGATGTTAATGGTCTAAGTATTGGCTTAGATCAAGTTGGAAAGACTGGGTCTTCTCCGTTGCGGGAATCATGTTGCCACAGTTGCAGATTTTGTGGAGGGATTTGCTCGAGTTGTTGCCGAACACAGTCAAGAAAATCGATCCAATATAATATATAAGAGAGAATTATTCCTCTCAAATCACACGATCCTACACATTAATCAACAACAAAAATTCTAGTTATCTCCTTCAGATACAAAATAAGTTTGTTGGAGAGTATCGTAAAATTAAAATTTTGTATAGATTTCAAGTGCTTCTGAAATCGGTTGTGGTAGTTGTATCCCATGACTCTTAAATCTTGATTTCCGTCGCACTACAGGTGATTCACAAATTTATGGAAAATTTTCTATAGACTCGTCTTCACTCTTTTCCATAACATTTATGATTTTTCTTTCTATTGTCTTTAACGTAGTGTTGTAGATCTTCTGATCCAACATTCTTAACTCTTTGAATCCATTTTGGTTGTATAAACATCGCTTTGGAATTAAGAATCATAAACATGTGAGAGTTCGTGTGTAATCACAAGTCTCGATTTTTACCAGTTGCGATTGGATAAAAAACCATATACACTAACGAGAGCTTGCAAGTCTCATCTGATTTCTCTTTGGAGTTTCGTAATAGAGTGATGATGTTGGTAATAAATCATCTTTCAATTTTGATTATATTGATGTACACTAACCTGCAATACGTTTTTCTTTTGGTTTGGAAAAAAACTGCAGTTTTGTTGATTTATTTTTTAGCTATAAGAGGATTACTGTTAGACTTTGAATTGCGAAGTTGAGAATTTATTCTTAGACTGTTGTATCCTGCTGTTATTTGGTTTTGAGGAACATGCAAAGTGTTTTTGTTTTCATTGAAAACATACTCAAACCTGCAGTTTTGTGTTGGTGAATTTTTTTGCAAAAAGAGATTTATTATAGACTAGAGTTTGAAAGCTTATGTTTGTAACCTGCAATTTATTGGTTTTGCAAAACCTGCAACTTCTCTGTTTCAAACTTAGTGGGAATAAATCTGGTTTTCAAATTCTAAAACCTGCAGTTTTTTTTTTTATTTCTCTTCAGAAATATAACATTTAATTGATTATGTGCTTCTAACACACAAGAAACAAGAAAAATGGTTTAATTGTTGTTGTGTTTAGCGAGTCTAACACAAAATCATCAAGACGTATTGTCTCTAGTTGCTAACTTATTACAAACTGAAACCAGTTATTAACTTTAAATTGGTTGACAGCAGACTTGGAATTGTGATTCCATAATATGTTTTAAACCATTGTCTTGTTTTTGTTTTCTAAAATTAAATTACAAAACTTCCAGATTATGATCTCTTATTTTTTGCTGCTAATCTGCAGTTTCGGTATGCGAAACCTGTAATCTTGTTTACTCTTTTGTTCTACAAACATAAAACCTACAAATTACTATCTTTTAGAACCTACAGTTTGGTGCTGAGAAACCTTAAACTTAATATTTTGTTCTTTTTTTGTTTATAGAATATAATCTGGTACTGATATAGTTATTTTAATTTCCATATATAACAAATGATAATGTGATTGTCTCCAGTGTTGGTGATGTAATAGAGAACTCCATCAATGGCGCTGAAACTGAGAATCAGTTTAGCAATCTTCCACCAGTGAGCGTGAAGGTCCCTGAACCTGTTCAAACTGTAACCTCTGATCAGATTCAAACGGATCTCAGCTCCAAATTCAGCATGCTTACCTCCTCATAAGTTTGACGGAAGTGTATTAAAATGTGGCAGAAAAATGTTCTTCTACTTGACAACATTGAAGCTAAGTCAGTACACACATGAAGAGAAGCATATTCTCCCACCAGATAATATTAATCGTCGTGTCTTGCGAGTGTACTAAATTAGGAAAATTGTGATTTCCTTTGCAAAGGCTACATTCAGAATCACCTTTGTGATCTGTTGTTAAATGTGTATCCAATGTTAAAACTTCAAAGGAGCTGTGAGACTCTCTTAAAAAAAAGTATCACACAGAGAATGATGGATCATAAAAATTTGTTGTGGCAAAATTTGTGGATTACAAGATGGTGGACTCATGACCATTGATGGTCAAGTTGAAGAATTGACTAATATCATTCATGAGATACATGTTGAATGAATGAAACTATGTAAGACATTTCAAGTGGCGTGTGTCATTGAGAAGCTTCCTTATGGTTGGGTTGACTTCAAAAACTATCTCAAGCTGAAAACAAAGTGGATGAGCTTTGAAGATTTGATCGTGAGGCTCCGTAGTGAATAAAAAACAGAAGTAAAATTGGAGTTGATGTAGAAATGTGTGAGCCCAATTCGAATATGGAAGAGCACCAAACCAATAAGAAAGTCAAGTGGCAAAAAGGGCACCAAGACAAAGATAAAGTAAAAATCTCACCCAAAAACAAGCAAAAGTTTAAGAAGAAATTTGGTGAAACCTCAAAAAAGTTCATTATGACTTGTCAAAATTTTGGCAAGATTGGCCACAAATCATTTGAGTGTCAAAGTAAGATGACACCAAATAAATATGAAGTCAATCTCACAGAGGAAGATATGTGTGTTGTTGTCACTGAGACTAATGTTGCTGAGAGCCATCCCAAAACTTGATGGTACGATACTGGTGCAACAAGGCACATATGTTTTGATAGGTCGATGTTTTCAACCTACAATAAGAACAAAGGTGATGAAAAAATCTTTATGGAGAACTTTGCCACCTCGAAATTGAAGGTTATAGAAAACTTGTTTTGAAGCTTACCTCTGGACATGAACTCATACTGACGAACATTGTCCATGTTTCATACATTCACAATAATTTGATATCTGGATCTCTCTTAAGCAAACATGGGTTTACAATTAAGTTTGAGGCTGATAAGCTTGTAATTTCAAAATATGGGATGTATTTGGATAAGGGTCTTATTTGTGATGGGCTGGTCAAAATATTTGTTGAAGCGGTTATCCGCAAAAATAATGTGATTGTGGCTCTCACCTCAAAAATGAATAATAATAAGGAATCAGTTGCTTACTTTGTGGAGTCGTTTAATACTTGACATGAATGCTTGTGTCATGTTAATTTCAAGCCTATGAGTAGATTGATGAACATGAATTTGATTCCAAAGCACAAAATAAGCAAAGGTAGATGTGAGATATGCATTCAAGCTAATATAACTAAAACCCCATCACCAAATGTGGAAAGAACCAGACAACCTCTAGCTTTAATTCATACATATTTATGTAATTTAAAATCATCTATGTAACCTTCATATATGATTGCACAAGATATTGCTATGTATTTTTATTATGTAGCAAAGATGAAACTTTGGAAAAATTCAAAGAATACAAACTGGAAGTAAAAATCAACTTGATAAAACTATCAAGATAATTCAAAGTGATAGAGGAGGAGAATATAATGAATTGTTTAATGTGTTATCTAGAGAACATGAAATTATTCATCAAACTACCGCTCTCTACTCACCGAAATCCAATGGAGTCACGGAAACAAAAAATCAAACTCTTAAAGAAATGATTAATGCAATGTTGCACGAATCTGGATTAGCTCAGAACATGTAGGGAAAGCTTTGCTTACCACAAATCATATCATGAACAAAGTACCACATAAAGTGACTGAAAAAACTTTCTATGAACTTTGGAAAGGTAAAGTACCTTCTTACAATACATGAAAGTGTGGGGGTGCATGGAAAAAGTTGTGGTTCCACCTTCGAAAAAGGTCACCATCGGACCTAAGATGGTAGATTTTGTTTTTATTGGATATGCTCATAATAGTAGTGCTTATCGGTTTATGGTACGTAAGTCTGATATACCGTATATTCATGAGAACACTATAATGGAGTCAAGAAACGTTTCATGTTTTTAAATATGTTCTCATGTAGGGATAATGAAAATAATAAATGGACGTGTGATCAACGAGATACTAGCTCCTTCGGATATGAAGCAAGCAATGATGAAGGACAAGTAGAAGAATTGAGAAGAAGTAAAAAAATCCAAAACAAAAATAACATTCGGATCTGAGTTCTTAGTAGCTTTCTTATAAGGAACGAACCTAAAACGTTCAAAGAAGCAATGTTTACACCAAATGGTCCTTTTTGGAAGGAAGCCGTTAATAGTGAGATGGACTCTATATTTCAAAATAATACATATGAGATAACGGATTAACCTCAAGGGTTAAAGCACTAGGGAGTAAATGGATTTTCAAAACAAATTAAAAATCGATGGGTCCATTGAGAAGTACATGCTAGGCTGTGGTGCAAAGTTTCTGGCAAAAAGAAGGCTTGGATTTCTTTTATACATATATTCCAGTAACGAGAATAACTTCAATAAGAATACTAGTAGACATCACTGCTTTAAGAAACCTAGAAATACATCAAATGGATGTAAATTAAGCTTTTCTAAATGGTGATCTAGAAGAAGAAATTTATATGAAACAACCTGAAGGATTTGTGGTTCTAGGACAAGAACACAAAATGAAAGATTAAGAGATTAAGAAATTGAGAGATTTAGAGATTGAGAGAGAAAGATTAGAGAGAGATTAGAGAAAAAATGAATTTTATTAGAAAGTAAGATTATGCTTTCTTGCTTACAAATGAGGAGAGAGATAGCTATTTATACTAATCTAGTTTAGGCTTGTTTGGATACAAGGATAACCTAATACATGTTTGGATAAAAGGATAACATATCATTAACTAGAAAAAAGCTTAAGACACTCCCTTTGGTAGCTTAGTCTACACAGCCTTATCCTAAGAGTATAAGGCAATCTTTCTTCATTTCTTCTCTTGTATTCATCATTCGTATTCATTTCAACACTCCCCCTCAAGCTAAAGTCATGGAGAATGCCTAAGCTTGCAACCATAAAGCATTACCTCAAGGAAAACCCAATTAGGACAAAACATTTTCTAAGGAAAAAGAGTATAACACTCCATGATCATGATCAGTGTTGTGGAATGGACATGAGACCAAGCCTTGGGTAGATAGAGCCGCCAGTCTTCAGTGTTATAGCCTTGGTGAGCACATCAGATAGTTGATCTTCACTCCTTGTGTAGCAAGGTAAGATGGTTCCATTTCCAATAGCTTCTCTCATCGTATGGCAATCTACCTCAATATGTTTCGTTCTTTCATGAAACACAGAGTTAGAAGCAATGTGTATACCAGTTTGATTGTCATAATGGACAGTGATAGGAGACTCCAAGCTCACGCCAAGTATGTCAAGGAGGAGTTGCTTTAGCCAGATGCATTCTGTGGTAAGCTTCCTCATGGCCTTGTACTAAGCTTCTGCACTAGAGAAAGATACAACCTTCCGCTTCTTGGTCTTCCAAGTCACAAGATTACCTCATATGAAGGTGCAGTAGCCGGTTGTGCTTCTCTTATCTTCTCTGTCTCCTACCCAATCTGCATCACAATAACCTACTACTTCTGTGTTTCCATTACAATCTATCCATATACCTTTTTCATGAGTGCCTTTAAAGTATCTCAAAATGCGCATGACCATGTCCTAATGCCTTGTCTTTGGATCTTGCATATGCTGAGACACCTGATATGAGCATACCAACCACTTTTATATACAACTTTACATCATGGAATTTGTCATTTCTTATTTCCACCTCAGGTTCTAGCTTGTAGCCTTCTTCTAGAGGTTATTAAATCCACAATATATTTTCTTTGAGATAAGAAGAGACCTTCCTTGAACCTACACACTTCAATTCCAACGAAGTATTTAAGTTTACCTAGATCCTTAATATCAAAGACACTCTTTAAATAATCTTTAGTAGATTCAATGCCTACTTTATCACTCCCTGATATGATTATGTCATCCACATAAATGAGTATAACCACAATACATTCCTTACTCTGAAGTGTAAAGAGAGTGTGTTCAACTTCTAACCTTTTGAAGCCTCTGTCCTCTAAGGTCACATTTAGCTTATAATACCAAGCTCTAGGGGATTGTTTTAAGCCATAGATAGCCTTCCTTAGCCTCAGTGTATTGCCGCCACCTACTTGATCTTCTAGACCTGGTGGTGGTGTCATGTACACCTCTTATTCTAGATCACCTTGTAAGAATGCATTCTTAAAATCTATTTACCATAATTCCCAATCAAGGTTAGTAGCAAGGGATAAAACAACATTAACAGAGTGTAATTTAGCTACAGGTGCAAAAGTATCCCTATAATCTTCACCATAAGTCTGTGTGAATCCTCTAGCCACTAACCTAGCTTTGTACCTATCTATTTCACCATTACTTTTATACTTAATGGTGAATATCCATTTAGAACTTACAGCCTTTTTCCCTTTTGGTAGAGTGGCTGACACATAGGTTTGGTTCTTTTCCATAACTTTTCTTTCAGCATGAATTGCTTCTCTCTACTCCTTTATCTCCATTGTTTCCTCATAGCTCTTTGAAAACTGTTCTTTATCAAGACTTAGAGTAAATGCAACATGAGAAACAGGTATATGAACTAGATTACATACTCCCTGATCATGGTGAACTACAACATTGTTGTTGTAGTAAAATTTTGGTGGAAATCTCTGTCTTTTGCTTCTTCTAAGTACAACCGCCGGTTCCCCTTGAGTTGTATCATGATCTTCTTCCAAAGCTTGTACAAGATTAGGTTGAATATCCTTTATCTCTTTGAAGCTGAAACTAGTATTTTTTCTTGTGAATCATCTTGATTATGTGTAGATGTTTCTCCCCCCTCATGATAAAAAGGATGAAGACCAAGTGAATCAGAAGTGCTTGAAGCCGGTTCATGCCGAAAGCTTGTTCGTGCTGTGGAGAGCTTGCAGTTCTTGGTTCATGTCGTTGAGAGCTTGGATAGTGCCGAGGAGGGTGGCGCGGTTCGTGCCATGGTGGACACGGCAAGGTATTTTGTTGAGGAGGAGCTAGCGCCTTAGGAAGAACTATGCCAATGTTTTTTAGGATCCTTCTAAGGTTTTCAGCTTGGTCAATTGTGCTTGTTGAGATGTATTTTTATTGTTCCCAAGTCTCTTCTTCGTAGAAACCTTTTGACTTTTGAAATTTTACATCCCTGGATACTAAGACTTTTCTAGTCTCTGGATTATAGCATTTGTATCCCTTTTGTGTAGGAGAGTATCCAATGAACATAGCCTTGGTACTCTTTGGTTCCAACTTGTTCCTTTGTGCACCTGATACTAAAACAAAACAAACACACTCAAATACTCTTAGATATTCAATACTAGGCTTTGTTTCAAATGGAGACAAATCATCTAGAATTTTGGTTGGAATTCTATTGATTAAGTAGCATGCTGCTACCAAAACATCTCCCCAAAAACATTTGGGAACTTTCTTGTGAAACATCATGGACGTCACCACTTCTATCAAATGTATGTTCTTCCTTTCAGCCACTTCATTTTGTTTTGGAGTGTATGGGCAGCTTGTTTGATGTGTGATGCCATGCTTGTGTAAGTGTTGCTGGAACTTGGTGATAGTGTACTCCTCTCCATTATCTGATCTAAAACACTTAATCTTGGCATTGTATTGGTTAATCACTTTTTTTGAAAATTAATAAAAACATCTAACACTCTATCCTTTGAACTAAGCAATGTGACCCAAGTATATATAGACTTTTCATCAATGAAAGTAACAAAGTACTCGTGGTTTTATCTAGAAGGAAAGGGAGAGGTTCATACATCAGATTGCACCAAATCAAAACAATGTTCATATATGTGATTAGATTTCTCACACATTTTTACAATGTTTTCCTAGAATACTTGTTTCACATATTTCATTTTGCAATTTTATTTCAGGGATTATTAACTCTAAAGCTCTAGGGTGAGGATGACCAAGTCTAGCATGCCAAAGATCAGCTTTGACATTGATATCTACGCTATTAGCACACGGTTCAGAGGCTAAATGCATGGACAAGTCTTCAAGCACATACAAGTAATTCTTCGTTGTTCCTTGTCCAAATTTCCTATTTTTTTTCAATATCCTGAAAGTAGAAATCATTAGGACCAAAGATATCGTGACAATTAAGATCAGTTGTAGCTCTTTTAACAGACAACACGTTAGATGTGAAGGATGACATATAAAAGGTTTTAGATTCTTTATCAAACAATTTAAGCTTTCTAATTCTTTTAATTGGCACATTGATTCCATTATCTATTACCACACTTCCTAAGACAGGTTATAAGTTTTATATTAAACCTAGGTCACTTATCATGTGATGAGAAGCTCCAGAATCAACAATTAAAGGTTTAGAAGCAATATAAGTTTGAAAAGAAGTATGAAGAGATTTATCCAACACATTACCATAGCTAAAGGCTTTGAAGAGAGCTTCTAAGTATGATTTCTTGACAAACTCAGATGGAGGAGTCTGAAGAGGGGTTGTGGTCATGTGTCCTTGAATCATATTGTAAGACATAAGAAAGGCGGCTGTATAAACAAGGTGAGAAGAGATGGGGCCGTTTGCTGGAGAGGGTTTGGACCTGTCAATAAAACAGTTTGGCTTCTGTTGGAATGAAGAAGAATGATGAAGAAAAAGAGAATAAATGAAGAAAGTGTGCCTTAAATTATAAATAGGTGACATGTGTCCAAAGAGAGTGGCTTAGGCTTGTTTGTGATTAATGATATGTTATCCTTGTAGTCAAATATGTATTAGGCTATCTTAGTATCCAAACAAGCCTAGACTAGTTTAATATAAATAGTTAACTCTCTCTTCCTTTGTAAGAAAGAAATTCATTTTTCTAAAGTCTCAATAATAATCATTTTCAATTTGCTCTCTAATCTCTCTCTCTCTCTCTCTCTCTCTCAATCTACAAATCTCTAAATCTGTTAATCTCATAACCTTTCATGGTATCAGATCCAGGTTACATCAATCTGGCATAAAAATTCTGCAAAATCTCTTCTCTTTACTCACGATCTTCCCGCACCTTCAAAACTAGCAAAGCCGCGGTTCTGGTCGTGGTTTGATCGAGTTTTCCGGCAAGAACTCGAGTTTTATTGCCATATTCTTCATCTAAGGTGGTTCTCCGGAAAATTCTGTGTATTTGCCCGGTGGTTTCATCCAATTTGGTGGCCTGAATCGAAAGTTACAAACGATCTCCCCCAGTGGTGTCGCGATTGCATCCACTGCGAGTCTCCAAGTTTGCAACGAGCATATCTTCTTCAATTCTTCATAAAATCAAGTGATTTCAAAGCCTAAACTCAAGTAAAACGAGTCTAGTTGATGATTCAGGAGGTCCGCTTTGTCCCTTTTTACGTTTAGAAGATTTCTTGATCAATCTTCTTCAAAGGTCAGATTCAACCTAAAAATTTCAATTTTTCTTAATCTTTTGTGAATCTTGGACATTGAGAACTTAGTTAAGGATATTGTAGAGGATCTCAAGAAGTTTCATCTCAATCCAAAGAGTTTTAGACTTCAAGAAATGTTTTCTTGAAAGTTACTAGAATTCTGTTTTTTAATTTTTGGAGGCAAAATTGGTTCTTAATTGGATTAGATATTTTTAACAATCTTATAACTGAATCCTTTCTAGTTAGGCTGTTAAAACTGTTAGAATTCGTTTGACCAAGGGTTGTTAGGTTTTTGGAGGTTGTTGCTAACAGTTTCAGGTTGTTAGACGCGCCACCTTGGTTGCTCATGGTTAGGACAAGCGCGTGGATCCTGGTCTGGTTTCTTCTTGGTTTTATATTCTTGCAGGTTTTAAACAAAGCCTAATGGAATACCAGACAAATATAAAAGCTTCAGCTATGCTTCATGGGACGAATTATCTCCTCTGGTCAAGAACCATGAGGACAACCTTGTGCATCAAAGGCTTATGGACTCATGTTACAAAAGTGCATGTTATAGCCATTGAAGTGGATGATTCAGATAATCAAGATGATCAAAACAAATGGTTTCAGGAAGAACAGATGGTACTTTCTATACTTCAAAACTCCCTTGCTGGATCTCTATTAGAAGCGTATTCATATTGTGAAAATGCTAAAGATCTTTGGGAAACTTTAAAAACTGTATATGTAAATACTACTAACCTCATGAGAGTTTTTGAGGTAAAGAAAGCTTTGAATGATCTTAGACATGAGGATTTTGAGTTCACAAAGCATTATGGATCCTTTAGAGCATTATGGACAGAGCTAGAGATGCTAAGGCATGCCACAATTGATCCCATTACTCTCCATAGAATGAGAGAACAAGATAAGGTGTTTGTGTTACTTTTGACATTAAAAACTAACTATATTGATTTGATTAAGCACATTCTTGGAGAGGATAAGCTTCCTAGTTTAGAGGATGTTTGTGCTAAGATTCAGAAGGAGCAATGGTCTCTTCAGCTATTTGGAAACACGGAAGAACTGGTGGTTGCTTACAAAAACTTCTTCAAGGCGCCAGCTGAATCCAAGAAGAAGAAAACCGTGTGTGATCACTGCAAGAGAACCGGTCACACCATGAAGGAGTGCTAGGTGCTTCATCCTGAGTTAAAGCCAAGCTGGTTCATTGACATGTACAAAACTTCAACAACAAGCGGTCCTAGCTCTTCCAACTTGGTATACACAACCGCATCTACTTTGGTCAACAATCCGGTCCATGACTCTTCATCTGAGTTTGTGAAGAAATCAGACTTGGAACATCTCTTCAAAGCCTTTAGCTCTGGCAATGTGTTGGGTAAATTACTTCATGCTTCTTTTTAAACATTTATTGCTTATAAACCTTTGATTGTTGATTATGGAGCTTCTCATCACAAGATAAGTGATTTAGGTTTGCTAGAAAACTTAGAACCTGCTTTAGGTAGTGTGGTAATAGCTAATAAAATGAATTTGTCAATTAAAGAAATTTGGAAGCTTAAATTGTTAAAGAATCTAAAGCCTTTTATCTGTCATCTTTCACATCTAACTTGTTGTATATTAATAGAGCTATTACAAATCTTAATTGTCAAGCTATATTTGTTCCTAATGATTTCCTTCTAGAGAAAACCAAAAATATTTTGTGACCTTTATTGATGAAAAATCTAAATATACTTGGGTTACATTGCTTAGTTCTAAGGATTTGATGCATTTTTTAATTTTCAGACATTTGTTACTAATCAATACAATGTCAAGATTAAATGCTTTAGAACAGATAATGGCGGGGAATATACTAGCATCAAGTTTTAGCAACACTTGGCCAAACATGACATTGAACATCAAACAAACTGTCCCTACACTCCACAATAAAATGGAGTAGCTGAGAGGAAAAACAGACATTTGATGGAAGTTGTGAGAACAATGATGTTCCACAAGAAGGTCTCCAAACGGTTTTGGGGAGATGCTATAGTAGCTGCATCCTACTTAACCAATAGAACTCCAACAAAATTTCTAGATGATTTGTCTCTTTTTGAGGTATTAAACAAAACTAAGCCTAAAATTGAACACTTAAGACTATTCGGGTGTGTTTGTTTTGTTTTAGTACCAGAAGAACTTAGGAACAATCTAGAACCAAAGAGCACCAAGTTCATGTTCATTGGGTATTCTCCTACACAAAAGGTATACAAATGCTATAATCCAGAGACTAGAAGAGTCATAGTATCCAGAGATGTTAAATTCCAAGAATCCAAAGGATTCTATGAAGAAGGAACTTGGGAGGAATTCAAGGAAATCTCAACAACAAGACATGAAGCTGAGAATCTAAGAAGGATCTTGGAAAGCATTGGCATAGTTCCTCCTCACCAAGCACCAAAACAGGCTATAGAAGAATCAGGTCCTACACTGTCACGGTCCGCATCAAGACTGGTCCATCCCGTACCAAGTTCACCCAGGCACGACCCAGGTATAACCTAGGCTCGACCCTGGCACAAACTCACACCAATGGTATCTCGGCAAGAACCAGGCTCAACCTCGTCCGCTTCAGATGTACGTCTGCTCCAGATGCAGTAAGCACCACCACCTGCTCCATCCATGGTTCCATCTTCATCAGTTCCTTCTGTGGCTCCATCCTCCTCCCGGCCTCGAACAAGATCCCAGGCGCGGGAAGTGCCGGCATCAACCCTGGTGCGGTCTTCTATTCAACACGGCCAATCACCTCCTCTTGGTCCTGAGGGGGGCCAAGAATCTAGACATGATCAAGAGGAGGATTTAGAATGAGATATCTTAGTCTCAGCTTCTAAAAGGCCAAGGGACATTCAACCTAATCTTGTGGATGCTCTAGAAGAAGAAGAAAAAGGAGAACCAGCTGTTGTTCTTAGAAGAAGTACAAGACATAGATTTCCATCCAATTTCTAGTACAACAATAATGCAGTAGTTTATCATGATCTGGGAGTGTGTAATCTAGTTCATATACCTGATTCTCATGTTGCATTTACTGTTAACCTTGATAAAAGGCAGATTCCAAAGACCTATGATGAAGCTTTGGAGATAAAGGAGTGGAGAGAAGCAATTCAAGCTGAAAGATAAGCTATGAAGAAGAATCAAACCTATGCGCCAAACACTCTTCCAAAAGGGAAAAAAGGTTGTAAGTTCTAAATGGATCTTCACCATTAAATATAAAAGCAATGGTGAGATAGATAGGTATAAAGCTAGGTTGGTGGCTAGAGGGCTCACACAAACTTATGGTGAAGATTATAGGGATACATTTGCTCATTGGCTAAACTACATTCAGCTAATGTTATTTTGTCTCTTGCTGCTAACCTTGATTGGGAGTTATGGCAAATGGATGTTAAGAATGCATTCTTACAAGGTGAGCTAGAAGAGGAAGTGTACATGACACCACCACCAGGTCTAGAAGATCAAGTAGGTGGTGGCGATACACTGAGATTAAGAAAGGCTATCTATGACTTAAAACAATCTCCAAGAACTTGGTACCATAAGCTGAATGTGACCTTAAGGGACAGAGGCTTCAAAAGGTCATAAAATGAACACACTCTCTTTACACTTTAGAGTAAAAAATGTATTGTTGTTATACTCATTTATGTGGATGACATAATCATATCAGGGAGTGATAAAGTAGGCATTGATTCTACTAAAGCTTATTTAAAAAGTGTCTTTGATATTAAGGATCTAGGCGAACTTAAATACTTCTTAGGAATTCAAATGTGTAGGTTCAAGGAAGGTCTCTTCTTATCTTAGAGAAAATATAGTGTGGACTTACTAACCTCTACAGGTATGATGGAAGCTAAACCAGCTAAGACACCCTTAGAAGAATGTTACAAAATAGAACCTGAAGGGGAGCTAGGAAATGACGAGTTTCATGATACAAAGTTGTATAGAAAAGTGGTTGCTAATCTCATATACTTAACCATCACTAGACCTGACTTATGTTTTGCTGTGAATCAGGTTTCTCAACAGATGCAAGATCCAAAGATAAGGCATTGGGACATGATCATGCGCATATTGAGATACTTGAAAGGCACTAAAGAACAAGGTATTTGGATGGGTTGTAATGGAAACACAAAAGTTGTAGGTTATTGTGATGCAGATTGGGCAGGAGACAGAGAAGATATGAGAAGCACAACCGGCTACTGCACCTTCATAGGAGGTAATCTTGTGACTTGGAAGACTAAGAAGCAAAAGATTGTATCTTGCTCTAGTGCAGAAGCTGAATATAGAGCTATGAGAAAGCTTACCACATAATGCATCTGGCTGAAGCAACTTTTTCTTGACATTCTTGGCGTGAGCTTAAAGTCTCCTATCATTTTCCATTGTGACAATCAAGCAGCCATACATATTGCCTCCAACTCAGTGTTCCATGAAAGAACCAAGCATATGTGTTCACAAAGGCTACTACACTGCAGACTGGCGGCTTTATCTACCCAAGGCTTGGCCTCATGTCAATTCCACAACACTGATCCTGATCATGGAGTGTTATATTCTTTTTCCCTACAAAAGCTTTTGTCCCAATTTGGTTTTTCTTCCTTAGGTTTTTAATGAGGTAATACTTCATGGATCAAGCTTAGTAATTCTCCATGACTTAAGCTTGAGGGGGAGTTTTGGAATGAAGAAGAATGATGAAGACAAAGAGAATAAATGAACAAAGTGCGCCTTAGATCCTAAATAGGCGCCATGTGTCCAAAGGGAGTGACTTAGGCTTGTTTGTGATTAATGATATGTTATCCTTGTAACCAAACATGTATTAGGCTATCTTAGTATCCAAACAAGCCTAGAATAGTTTAGTATAAATAGTTAACTCTCTCTTCCTTTGTAAGCAATAAATTCATTTTTCTAAAATCTCAATAATAATCATTCTCACTTTTCTTTCTAATCTCTCTCTCTCAATCTACAAATCTCTAAATCTCTTAATCTCATAATCTTTCAGCTTTAACTCAGGATGAAGCACCTAGCATTGCTTCTTTGTGTGACCGGTTTTCTTGCAGTGATCACACACAAACCTCTTCGTCTTGAATTCAGCTGGAGCCGGTTTGAAGAAGCTCTTGTGGGTAACCACTATGTCTTCTTTGTTTTCAAACAAACCATGAGATCCTTGCTCCTTCAGAATCCTAGTGCACACATCCTCTAAGCTATGTAGCTTCTCCTCCATCAGAATGTGCTTAATCAAGTTAGTATAGTTGGTGTTTAAAGTCAAGAGTAGACCAAACACCTTATCTTGTTCCCTCCTTTCATGGAGTGTTATTGGATCAATTGTAGCAGGACTAAGCATCTCTAGCTCTGCCCACAATGCTATGAAGGATCCATAGTTCTTTGTGAACTCAACATCCTCCTGTCTAATATCATTGAAAGCTTTTTTTACCTAAAAAATTCTCATGAGGTTAGTAGTGTTTCCATACACTATTTTTAAAGTTTCCCAAAGATCCTTAGCATTTTTACAATATGAATATGCTTCTAAAAGAGAACCAGTCAGAGAGTTTTGGATTATAGTAAGTACCATCTGGTCTTCCTGAAACCACTGGCTTTGATCATCCTAATCGTCTGAAGCAGCCCCGTTTGAAGCAGTCCCTTCAATAGCTGGTGTCGCCGCTTTGATGACATGGCTCCACAAGCCTTTGCTGCACAAGGTGGTCCTCATGTTGCTGCACATTTATGCTTCAAGGTAGTTCGTCCCTTGAAGCATAAATGGAACCTTTATATTCATTTGGTACTCCATCAGATACAAGACAATGCCTGCAAAGAAGATGAGGCAAGAAAAGCAGCACACGCACCAATCGAGTTAAGAGCTAGCGCGTCTAACAAGCAGCAGACAGGTGCAACCGTCTTCCAACCACGAAAAAATTGCTTGAACCGTTCTAAACTACTCAAAAACTTATGATTCAGCAAAAAAATGGTTACGACAACCTAACCAACTTGCAATCCAAGTTTCCCTCCTTTTTTTTAAAAAAAAACAGAATTTTGCTAACTTTCAAGAAAACCTTTCTTGAAGTCTAAAACTCTTTGGATTGCAACCAAACTTCTTGAAAACCTCCAAAATATACTTATATATATTCTTAACGTTCAATACTCCAAACTTCTTGAAACCTCCAAAATATACTTATATAACTTCTTGAAAACCTCAAAAATAAGAATGGGTTTTGTAACACCAATACCCTGAATATCTCGAATTTGGACATGTAGGGGAAGATTGATTAAGAAAGCTTTAAAACGTAAGAAAAAAGAAGAGCAGACCTCCCGAATCATCAACTATACTGGTTTTTATTGAGATTAGGCTTTTGGATTGCTCAATTTGATGAATATTTAAAGGAGTTATGCTCGTTGCAAGACCCAATATCGCCGATGAAGCCGATCGCGAATCCGACGAATGTAACTTTGGATTCTGATAACCAAATGAGATGAAAATGGTGCAGAAATGATTATAAAATATTTCCTGATGATCTTTTTGATTTATAATGGGAAGAAACCTCGTGATTTTGCCAGAGATGATGAAGGAACATGATGATCTTTCATGGCGGTGCTCGTGTGAAGGCTCGAGAAGAATGTTTGAAAGAAACCTAAGATTTGGCGGAATTAGATTAAAGAATTGATAAAACCCTGATCTGATACCATGAAAGATTAAGACAATAAGAGATTGAGAGATTTGGAGATTGAGAGAGAAAAATTAAAGAGAGATTAGAGAGAAAATGAATTTTATTAGAAAGTGAGATTATGTTTTCTTGCTTACAAATGAGGAGAGAGATAGCTATTTATACTAATCTAGTCTAGGATTTTTGGATAAAAGGATATTCTAATAACAAACAAGCTTAAGACACTCTCTTTGGTAGCTTAGTCCACATGGCCTTATCCTTAGAGTCTAAGACAATCTTTCTTTATTTCTTCTCGTGTCTTCATCATTCTTCTTCATTCCAACACAAAATTTGTCGACTATTTAAATCATTGTATGGACTTAAGCAAGCTCTTAAACAATGACATGGAAATTTTGATAATATAATGATGTCAAATGGCTTCAACATTAATGAATGTGATAAGTGCATATACAACAAAGTTAGTCCTCATGGATTCGTTTTGCTCTGTTTTTACGTTGATGACATGCTCATTAGTGGTAGCAGTAAATACGTGATCAATCAAACAAAAAATATGCTAAGTAGCAAATTTGATATGAAAGATATGACACTTGCATATGTAATTTCAATAAAATTTGGTAAACACTCTCATGGTCTAATATTATCACAAGAACATTATTCTGAAAATTTTTTGAGCGGTTTAAAAACTAATCTAATGCTAATACAAAAAATCCTGCTGACCCACTTCTTCACTTGACAAAAAAATCATGTGAATCGGTGTCACAAGTGGAATATGCAAAAGTGATCGGAAATCTTATGTACCTAACAAATTGTAAGAGACCTAATCTCGCACATTCAATCAATGTACTAAATTTTTATACAAGTAATACATACTAACTTGAAGACCATAACTAGAGTGCTAAAATATCTTCGGTACACCAAAATTTAGTGGCTGTATTATGGTAAAGAACCAGCTGTGTTAGAGGGCTATAGCGATGCCAACTAGATTTCAAATTCCAAAAACTCAAAATCAACTAGCGGATACGTTTTACATTAGGTGGTGCAGCGGTATCTTGGAAATCTTCCAAGCAAACTCTCATGGCTGGATCAACCATAGGATCAGAGTTTATAGCTTTAGATAAAGCAGAAGAAGAAGCAGAGTGGTTTCAAAAAATTTCGGATGATGTTCAGATGTGGAAAAAACCAGTGTCAGCATTACGTGTACAATGTGTAGTCAATTAGCTATATCTCGTGAACTGAATAAATTATATGATGGTAAATCTCATCATATTAGAAGGTGAAACAAGACCGTTGGATAATTGATCTCAACAGATGTACTCTCCATAGAGTACATCAAGTTAGCTGAAAACTTGGCAAATCATTTTACCAAAAAATCTGTCACAAGATCAAGTTGTTAAGTTATCAAGAGGAAAGGTTTTAAAGTCTATAAACAAAGATAATGCTTGATGGAATCCTCATCTATGTGATTGGAGATCCCAAAATATAGGTTCAAAGGAAATATAAAATCAATTTGATTCATATGTGATCATTATAAGACTAGGTCTATACCCAGTTCCTAAAGATAAAATAAACGTGTTGTATGTATGTGTTGAGAATAACCGTTGGTTTTCAATGATACCATAGCTTTGAGATATAAGTAGAGTACTACAGGATGCTTCTAAAAACAAAGTTAATGGGAGATCACCTAGTGAGTGTGAAATGAGACTGTTTATAGGAGAATGAAAGAGAGGCTATATTGTCCAAGTTCATTTGCGTATAACCATGAAATTTCAAGGCCAAAATAAATACAATAGATAACAAAAGTTTTATGATAAAATGTCATTGTGTGATACATATTGTCTCGGTTTTAATCAAAGTCTGGATGGTTCAAAACATCAGGTCACCTCCTGGCCGAGTAAATCCGACATATATTAAAAATGATTTGTTCAAAGCTGAGAAATGATACCTTTCAAACACAATAACATTTTTGTACTGTCTCCAATGCATGTCTCGTCTAGTCAAGTCGAGTCTACTCTACTCAAATCAGTTTAAAATGTTGTCTTCATATGTTTAGTTGTCATTTCTATTCATGTGGAGGATTGTTGGACCAAATTTTGACTAAAACTAAAAAAGCTTAGTAAATTGAATTGTGTGAATGAGAAATGGGCCATAAGGATTAGCTTAGCTCAAGTTGAAAAGATCGGGTCTTCTCCATTGCGGGAATCGCGCTGCCAAAATTGCAGATTTATGGAGGGAGTTTCCACAGTTGCAGATTTTCTGGAGGGATTTGGCTTGAGTTGTTGCTGAACAAATTTAATTGAATCCATCCAGTTGTGCTTTCTAGAAACTTGATGTAGTCCTTTCTATAGGGGATTGTAGGGGTGTCAATTGGGCGGGCTGTCCGCGGACATGGCCCAATTAATAAGTTATTGGACACATAAATTTTTTGGCCAATGTTGATTTTGTCCAAACAGGCTTTGTCCAGCTTTGACTGCAGCCCATGTTTGTCCAATCAAAAATTTCCACGGATGTTTATGGACTTTTCTAAAAAAAAAGAAATTCTGAGTTTAGTATTTCCTCTCCTCTAGCTATTTCGAGATCTCCACAAATCCTTGTCCTTTTCGGCGATCCCTTATAGCAATCTTCCTTTCCGACGATCGTTACACCGGAGTAACAATCTGAGGTAAACGACCAATTCCTTCTTCTTCCCCAAGATCTCTCACTCTCGTACTTTGCATATTGTTGAAATTCATAGATGATCCCAATATTTTGTTTTGGCTTTCATTTGGTTGCATTTAACTTTGAAAAATTCGAGTCTAGCTCTAGCTCTTGCGCCAATAAAATCACCTTTACGAGAGTTACAAATAGGTTTTGGGCTTTTTCAATGTCTATTGGTTCGTCGTTTGTACTCTTAACTCTTCTTGTAGTGATGCCTTCCCTCTAGCTTACAGAATCCTTGTACTAGTCTTTGTTTTCTTGATCATTGGGATTATTTTCTGGATCATTCTAGATGAGAACATCAAGTCATTAACAACCTAGAAGCATAGAGAAGTCACCAAGGAGCTGACCAAAATCCTTGGAGAGAACCAATCTGAGCAGACCAAAGACATAAGTGTCTTCCTTAGATCATATTGGCCTAACCAGGAGGAGTTAAGCCACGAAACGACCTATCCCAGAATCTTAACTCATCAAGGAGTCACGAAAAATTTGAATCACTTCAAACCGGATTCTGAATTGGAATTTATAGAGGATACAAGTCGGAAAACCAGTTTCGGAGTACCATCCGCGATTAGGCCAAAGATCGAGCTGCACAGTCCAACTCACTCACAATCTAGACCTCCGACCACTTGGAGAATGTTAATGTATCCCTCATGGTTTCATCAAGCTAAAGAAACCAAGAAGAATCCAAAGGAGGCCCAATTTATCACTATAATTCAACAACATTTCTACTTAGTTCCATTTAAGGGAAATGCTAGACCAAATCGGTTTAGTAGCCTTCAGAGCTACACTTGGCGACCAGGAGAGGCATCTAAGGATTCAGGAGAGCCATCTATCATATTACCATGCACCAGAATCCAGAAAATCAAGCGAATTCTCTCTTGTTTTCACTTACCATATTTGAAGCCATCTGCATTCTTATCATTTCTACTTGTGCACGATTTGGAGGCATTCTCAACATTCAAGAAGGTTTCAAGGAAACACTTATTCATGCCTAAGCTTTCCAGATATAAGGAATCACATATTCCTAAAGACATGCTAGAGAATTGTACTCTTTTTCCTTATCTTCGGTTTTGTTCCACTGGGTTTTCCAAAGAAGGTTTTAACGAGGCAACACCTCTAGTGTGCATGAAGACGAGGACTTGTTCACCAACTACTATGCTTCACAAGTCCTCTAAATCGACCAGAAATGTCATTCTGGTCGTGGCCCTACCTATCCTTATCCTAAGTCCTATTTACTTAAGCCTTAAACTCATTTTTTATATGTTATTTTATGTTTTAGTTAAATGTGACCTTAAGCCCAATTTTAATTATGTTTTTATTCTCTTTGGTTATTGGCCCATTTGTAATCTGAATAATTATAATCCCTACACTTAAAGCATTATATAAGCCTAAGTTAGGAGTAATAAAAATAACAAGCATTTTGACAAAACCTAAGACTTGTGTCTAAACCTAAAGGCGGCGCCAAGCACCTCCCCTTGCAGCTGCTGTGTCCTTCAGCCTAGTGTGGCTGAATTTCTTGGAGTATCACAAGTCCTTTCAAAGCTTGTGTGGTCCCTCGATCCACATAAATGAGTATAACCACAATACATTCCTTACTCTGAAGTGTAAAGAGAGTGTGTTCAACTTCTAACCTTTTGAAGCCTCTGTCCTCTAAGGTCACATTTAGCTTATAATACCAAGCTCTAGGGGATTGTTTTAAGCCATAGATAGCCTTCCTTAGCCTCAGTGTATTGCCGCCACCTACTTGATCTTCTAGACCTGGTGGTGGTGTCATGTACACCTCTTATTCTAGATCACCTTGTAAGAATACATTCTTAAAATCTATTTACCATAATTCCCAATCAAGGTTAGTAGCAAGGGATAAAACAACATTAACAGAGTGTAATTTAGCTACAAGTGCAAAAGTATCCATATAATCTTCACCATAAGTCTGTGTGAATCCTCTAGCCATTAACCTAGCTTTGTACCTATCTATTTCACCATTACTTTTATAATTAATGGTGAATATCCATTTAGAACTTACAGCCTTTTTCCCTTTTGGTAGAGTGGCTGACACATAGGTTTGGTTCTTTTCCATAACTTTTCTTTCAGCATGAATTGCTTCTCTCTACTCCTTTATCTCCATTGTTTCCTCATAGCTCTTTGAAAACTGTTCTTTATCAAGACTTAGAGTAAATGCAACATGAGAAACAGGTATAAGAACTAGATTACATACTCCCTGATCATGGTGAACTACAACATTGTTGTTGTAGTAAAATTTTGGTGGAAATCTCTGTCTTTTGCTTCTTCTAAGTACAACCGCCGGTTCCCCTTGAGTTGTATCATGATCTTCTTCCAAAGCTTGTACAAGATTAGGTTGAATATCCTTTATCTCTTTGAAGCTGAAACTAATATTTTTTCTTGTGAATCATCTTGATTATGTGTAGATGTTTCTCCCCCCTCATGATAAAAAGGATGAAGACCAAGTGAATCAGAAGTGCTTGAAGCCGGTTCATGCCGAGAACTTGTTCGTTCTGTGGAGAGCTTGCAGTTCTTGGTTCATGTCGTTGAGAGCTTGGATAGTGCTGAGGAGGGTGGCGCGGTTCGTGCCATGGTGGACACGACAAGGTATTTTGTTGAGGAGGAGCTAGCGCCTTAGGAAGAACTATGTCAATGTTTTTTAGGATCCTTCTAAGGTTTTCAGCTTGGTCAATTGTGCTTGTTGAGATGTCTTTGTATTGTTCCCAAGTCTCTTCTTCGTAGAAACCTTTTGACTTTTGAAATTTTACATCCCTGGATACTAAGACTCTTCTAGTCTCTGGACTATAGCATTTGTATCCCTTTTGTGTAGGAGAGTATCCAATGAACATAGCCTTGGTACTCTTTGGTTCCAACTTGTTCCTTTGTGCACCTGATATTAAAACAAAACAAACACACTCAAATACTCTTAGATATTCAATACTAGGCTTTGTTTCAAATGGAGACAAATCATCTAGAATTTTGGTTGGAATTCTATTGATAAAGTAGCATGCTGCTACCAAAACATCTCCCCAAAAACATTTGGGAACTTTCTTGTGAAACATCATGGACCTCACCACTTCTATCAAATGTATGTTCTTCCTTTCAGCCACTTCATTTTGTTTTGGAGTGTATGGGCAGCTTGTTTGATGTGTGATGCCATGCTTGTGTAAGTGTTGCTGGAACTTGGTGATAGTGTACTCCTCTCCATTATCTGATCTAAAACACTTAATCTTGGCATTGTATTGGTTAATCACTTTTTTTGAAAATTAATAAAAACATCTAACACTCTATCCTTTGAACTAAGCAATGTGACCCAAGTATATATAGACTTTTCATCAATGAAAGTAACAAAGTACTCGTGGTTTTATCTAGAAGGAAAGGGAGAGGTTCATACATCAGATTGCACCAAATCAAAACAATGTTCATATATGTGATTAGATTTCTCACACATTTTTACAATGTTTTCCTAGAATACTTGTTTCACATATTTTATTTTGCAATTTTATTTCAGGGATTATTAACTCTAAAGCTCTAGGGTGAGGATGACCAAGTCTAGCATGCCAAAGATCAGCTTTGACATTGATATCTACGCTATTAGCACACGGTTCAGAGGCTAAATGCATGGACAAGTCTTCAAGCACATACAAGTAATTCTTCGTTGTTCCTTGTCCAAATTTCCTATTTTTTTCAATATCCTGAAAGTAGAAATCATTAGGACCAAAGATATCGTGACAATTAAGATCAGTTGTAGCTCTTTTAACAGACAACACGTTAGATGTGAAGGATGACATATAAAAGGTTTTAGATTCTTTATCAAACAATTTAAGCTTTCTAATTCTTTTAATTGGCACATTGATTCCATTAGCTATTACCACACTTCCTAAGACAGGTTCTAAGTTTTATATTAAACCTAGCTCACTTATCATGTGATGAGAAGCTCCAGAATCAACAATTAAAAGTTTAGAAGCAATATAAGTTTGAAAAGAAGTATGAAGAGATTTATCCAACACATTACCATAGCTAAAGGCTTTGAAGAGAGCTTCTAAGTATGATTTCTTGACAAACTCAGATGGAGGAGTCTGAAGAGGGGTTGTGGTCATGTGTCCTTGAATCATATTGTAAGACATAAGAAAGGCAGCTGTATAAACAAGGTGAGAAGAGCTGGGGCCGTTTGCTGGAGAGGGTTTGGACCTGTCAATAAAACAGTTTGGCTTCTGTTGGAATGAAGAAGAATGATGAAGAAAAAGAGAATAAATGAAGAAAGTGTGCCTTAAATTATAAATAGGTGACATGTGTCCAAAGAGAGTGGCTTAGGCTTGTTTGTGATTAATGATATGTTATCCTTGTAGTCAAATATGTATTAAGCTATCTTAGTATCCAAACAAGCCTAGACTAGTTTAGTATATATAGTTAACTCTCTCTTCCTTTGTAAGAAAGAAATTCATTTTTCTAAAGTCTCAATAATAATCATTTTCAATTTGCTCTCTAATCTCTCTCTCTCTCTCTCTCTCTCTCTCAATCTACAAATCTCTAAATCTGTTAATCTCATAACCTTTCATGGTATCAGATCCAGGTTACATCAATCTGGCATAAAAATTCTGCAAAATCTCTTCTCTTTACTCACGATCTTCCCGCACCTTCAAAACTAGCAAAGCCGCGGTTCTGGTCATGGTTTGATCGAGTTTTCCGGCAAGAACTCGAGTTTTATTGCCATATTCTTCATCTAAGGTGGTTCTCCGTAAAATTCTGTGTATTTGCCCGGTGGTTTCATCCAATTTGGTGGCCTGAATCGAAAGTTACAAACGATCTCCTCCAGTGGTGTCGCGATTGCAGCCACTGCGAGTCTCCAAGTTTGCAACGAGCATATCTTCTTCAATTCTTCATAAAATCAAGTGATTTCAAAGCCTAAACTCAAGTAAAACGAGTCTAGTTGATGATTCAGGAGGTCCGCTTTGTCCCTTTTCACGTTTAGAAGCTTTCTTGATCAATCTTCTTCAAAGGTCAGATTCAACCTAAAAATTTCAATTTTTCTTAATCTTTTGTGAATCTTGGACATTGAGAACTTAGTTAAGGATATTGTAGAGGATCTCAAGAAGTTTCATCTCAATCCAAAGAGTTTTAGACTTCAAGAAATGTTTTCTTGAAAGTTACTAGAATTCTGTTTTTTAATTTTTAGAGGCAAAATTGGTTCTTAATTGGATTAGATATTTTTAACAATCTTATAACTGAATCCTTTCTAGTTAGGCTGTTAAAACTGTTAGAATTCGTTTGACCAAGGGTTGTTAGGTTTTTGGAGGTTGTTGCTAACAGTTTCAGGTTGTTAGACGCGCCACCTTGGTTGCTCATGGTTAGGACAAGCGCGTGGATCCTGGTCTGGTTTCTTCTTGGTTTTATATTCTTGCAGGTTTTAAACAAAGCCTAATGGAATACCAGACAAATATAAAAGCTTCAGCTATGCTTCATGGGACGAATTATCTCTTCTGGTCAAGAACCATGAGGACAACCTTGTGCATCAAAGGCTTATGGACTCATGTTACAAAAGTGCATGTTATAGCCATTGAAGTGGATGATTCAGATAATCAAGATGATCAAAACAAATGGTTTCAGGAAGAACATATGGTACTTTCTATACTTCAAAACTCCCTTGCTGGATCTCTATTAGAAGCGTATTCATATTGTGAAAATGCTAAAGATCTTTGGGAAACTTTAAAAACTGTATATGTAAATACTACTAACCTCATGAGAATTTTTGAGGTAAAGAAAGCTTTGAATGATCTTAGACATGAGGATTTTGAGTTCACAAAGCATTATGGATCCTTTAGAGCATTATGGGCAGAGCTAGAGATGCTAAGGCATGCCACAATTGATCCCATTACTCTCCATGGAATGAGAGAACAAGATAAGGTGTTTGTGTTACTTTTGACATTAAAAACTAACTATATTGATTTGATTAAGCACATTCTTGGAGAGGATAAGCTTCCTAGTTTAGAGGATGTTTGTGCTAAGATTCAGAAGGAGCAATGGTCTCTTCAGCTATTTGGAAACATGGAAGAACTGGTGGTTGCTTACAAAAACTTCTTCAAGGCGCCAGCTGAATCCAAGAAGAAGAAAACCGTGTGTGATCACTGCAAGAGAACCGGTCACACCATGAAGGAGTGCTAGGTGCTTCATCCTGAGTTAAAGCCAAGCTGGTTCATTGACATGTACAAAACCTCATAAACAAGCGGTCCTAGCTCTTCCAACTTGGTATACACAACCGCATCTACTTTGTTCAACAATCCGGTCCATGACTCTTCATCTGAGTTTGTGAAGAAATCAGACTTGGAACATCTCTTCAAAGCCTTTAGCTCTGGCAATGTGTTGGGTAAATTACTTCATGCTTCTTTTTAAACATTTATTGCTTATAAACCTTTGATTGTTGATTCTGGAGCTTCTCATCACAAGATAAGTGATTTAGGTTTGCTAGAAAACTTAGAACCTGCTTTAGGTAGTGTGGTAATAGCTAATAAAATGAATTTGTCAATTAAAGAAATTTGGAAGCTTAAATTGTTAAAGAATCTAAAGCCTTTTATCTGTCATCTTTCACATCTAACTTGTTGTATATTAATAGAGCTACTACAAATCTTAATTGTCAAGCTATATTTGTTCCTAATGATTTCCTTCTAGAGAAAACCAAAAATATTTTGTGACCTTTATTGATGAAAAATCTAAATATACTTGGGTTACATTGCTTAGTTCTAAGGATTTGATGCATTTTTTAATTTTCAGACATTTGTTACTAATCAATACAATGTCAAGATTAAATGCTTTAGAACAGATAATGGCGGGGAATATACTAGCATCAAGTTTTAGCAACACTTGGCTAAACATGACATTGAACATCAAACAAACTGTCCCTACACTCCACAATAAAATGGAGTAGCTGAGAGGAAAAACAGACATTTGATGGAAGTTGTGAGAACAATGATGTTCCACAAGAAGGTCTCCAAACGGTTTTGGGGAGATGCTATAGTAGCTGCATCCTACTTAACCAATAGAACTCCAACAAAATTTCTAGATGATTTGTCTCTTTTTGAGGTATTAAACAAAACTAAACCTAAAATTGAACACTTAAGACTATTCGGGTGTATTTGTTTTGTTTTAGTACCAGAAGAACTTAGGAACAAGCTAGAACCAAAGAGCACCAAGGTCATGTTCATTGGGTATTCTCCTACACAAAAGGTATACAAATGCTATAATCCAGAGACTAGAAGAGTCATAGTATCCAGAGATGTTAAATTCCAAGAATCCAAAGTATTCTATGAAGAAGGAACTTGGGAGGAATTCAAGGAAATCTCAACAACAAGACATGAAGCTGAGAATCTAAGAAGGATCTTGGAAAGCATTGGCATAGTTCCTCCTCACCAAGCACCAAAACAGGCTATAGAAGAATCAGGTCCTACACTGTCACGGTCCGCATCAAGACTGGTCCATCTCGTACCAAGTTCACCCAGGCACGACCCAGGTACTACCCAGGCACGACCCAGGTATAACCTAGGCTCGACCCAGGCACGAACTCACACCAATGGTATCTCGGCAAGAACCAGGCTCAACCTCGTCCGCTTCAGATGTACGTCCGCTCCAGATGCAGTAAGCACCACCACCTGCTCCATCCATGGTTCCATCTTCATCAGTTCCATCTGTGGCTCCATCCTCCTCCCGGCCTCGAACAAGATACCAGGAGCGGGAAGTGCCGGCATCAACCCTGGTGCGGTCTTCTATTCAACACGGCCAATCACCTCCTCTTGGTCCTGAGGGGGGCCAAGAATCTAGACATGATCAAGAGGAGGATTTAGAATGAGATATCTTAGTCTCAGCTTCTAAAAGGCCAAGGGACATTCAACCTAATCTTGTAGATGCTCTAGAAGAAGAAGAAAAAGGAGAACCAGCTGTTGTTCTTAGAAGAAGTACAAGACATAGATTTCCATCCAATTTCTAGTACAACAATAATGCAGTAGTTCATCATGATCTGGGAGTGTGTAATCTAGTTCATATACCTGATTCTCATGTTGCATTTACTGTTAAACTTGATAAAGGGCAGATTCCAAAGACCTATGATGAAGCTTTGGAGATAAAGGAGTGGAGATAAGCAATTCAAGCTGAAAGACAAGCTATGAAGAAGAATCAAACCTATGCGCCAAACACTCTTCCAAAAGGGAAAAAAGGTTGTAAGTTCTAAATGGATCTTCACCATTAAATATAAAAGCAATGGTGAGATAGATATGTATAAAGCTAGGTTGGTGGCTAGAGGGCTCACACAAACTTATGGTGAAGATTATAGGGATACATTTGCTCATTGGCTAAACTATATTCAGTTAATGTTATTTTGTCTCTTGCTGCTATCCTTGATTGGGAGTTATGGCAAATGGATGTTAAGAATGCATTCTTACAAGGTGAGCTAGAAGAGGAAGTGTACATGACACCACCACCAGGTCTAGAAGATCAAGTAGGTGGTGGCGATACACTGAGATTAAGAAAGGCTATCTATGACTTAAAACAATCTCCAAGAACTTGGTACCATAAGCTGAATGTGACCTTAAGGGACAGAGGCTTCAAAAGGTCATAAAATGAACACACTCTCTTTACACTTCAGAGTAAAAAATGTATTGTTGTTATACTCATTTATGTGGATGACATAATCATATCAGGGAGTGATAAAGTAGGCATTGATTCTACTAAAGCTTATTTAAAAAGTGTCTTTGATATTAAGGATCTAGGCGAACTTAAATACTTCTTAGGAATTCAAATGTGTAGGTTCAAGGAATGTCTCTTCTTATCTTAGAGAAAATATAGTGTGGACTTACTAACCTCTACAGGTATGATGGAAGCTAAACCAGCTAAGACACCCTTAGAAGAATGTTACAAAATAGAACCTGAAGGGGAGCTAGGAAATGACGAGTTCCATGATACAAAGTTGTATAGAAAAGTGGTTGGTAATCTCATATACTTAACCATCACTAGACCTGACTTATGTTTTGCTGTGAATCAGGTTTCTCAACATATGCAAGATCCAAAGATAAGGCATTGGGACATGATTATGCGCATATTGAGATACTTGAAAGGCACTAAAGAACAAGGTATTTGGATGGGTTATAATGGAAACACAAAAGTTGTAGTTATTGTGATGCAGATTGGGCAGGAGACAGAGAAGATATGAGAAGCACAACCGGCTACTGCACCTTCATAGGAGGTAATCTTGTGACTTGGAAGACTAAGAAGCAAAAGATTGTATCTTGCTCTAGTGCAGAAGCTGAATATAGAGCTATGAGAAAGCTTACCACATAATGCATCTGGCTGAAGCAACTTTTTCTTGACATTCTTGGCGTGAGCTTAAAGTCTCCTATCATTTTCCATTGTGACAATCAAGCAGCCATACATATTGCCTCCAACTCAGTGTTCCATGAAAGAACCAAGCATATGTGTTCACAAAGGCTACTACACTGCAGACTGGCAGCTCTATCTACCCAAGGCTTGGCCTCATGTCAATTCCACAACACTGATCCTGATCATGGAGTGTTATACTCTTTTTCCCTACAAAAGCTTTTGTCTCAATTTTGTTTTTCTTCCTTAGGTTTTTAATGAGGTAATACTTCATGGATCAAGCTTAGTAATTCTCCATGACTTAAGCTTGAGGGGGAGTTTTGGAATGAAGAAGAATGATGAAGAATAAATGAACAAAGTGCGCCTTAGATCCTAAATAGGCGCCATGTGTCCAAAGGGAGTGACTTAGGCTTGTTTGTGATTAATGATATGTTATCCTTGCAACCAAACATGTATTAGGCTATCTTAGTATCCAAACAAGCCTAGAATAGTTTAGTATAAATAGTTAACTCTCTCTTCCTTTGTAAGCAAGAAATTCATTTTTCTAAAATCTCAATAATAATCATTCTTACTTTTCTTTCTAATCTCTCTCTCTCAATCTACAAATCTCTAAATCTCTTAATCTCATAATCTTTCAGCTTTAACTCAGGATGAAGCACCTAGCATTGCTTCTTTGTGTGACCGGTTTTCTTGCAGTGATCACACACAAACCTCTTCTTCTTGGATTCAGCTGGAGCCGGTTTGAAGAAGCTCTTGTGGGTAACCACTATGTCTTCTTTGTTTTCAAACAAACCATGAGATCCTTGCTCCTTCAGAATCCTAGTGCACACATCCTCTAAGCTATGTAGCTTCTCCTCCATCAGAATGTGCTTAATCAAGTTAGTATAGTTGGTGTTTAAAGTCAAGAGCAGACCAAACACCTTATCTTGTTCCCTCCTTTCATGGAGTGTTATTGGATCAATTGTAGCAGGACTAAGCATCTCTAGTTCTGCCCACAATGCTATGAAGGATCCATAGTTCTTTGTGAACTCAACATCCTCCTGTCTAATATCATTGAAAGCTTTTTTTACCTTAAAAATTCTCATGAGGTTAGTAGTGTTTCCATACACTATTTTTAAAGTTTCCCAAAGATCCTTAGCATTTTTACAATATGAATATGCTTCTAAAAGAGAACCAGTCAGAGAGTTTTGGATTATAGTAAGTACCATCTGGTCTTCCTGAAACCACTGGCTTTGATCATCCTAATCGTCTGAAGCAGCCCCGTTTGAAGCAGTCCCTTCAATAGCTGGTGTCGCCTCTTTGATGACATGGCTCCACAAGCCTTTGCTGCACAAGGTGGTCCTCATGTTGCTGCACATTTATGCTTCAAGGTAGTTCGTCCCTTGAAGCATAAATGGAACCTTTATATTCATTTGGTACTCCATCAGATACAAGACAATGCCTGCAAAGAAGATAAGGCAAGAAAAGCAGCACACGCACCAATCGAGTTAAGAGCTAGCGCGTCTAACAAGCAGCAGACAGGTGCAACCGTCTTCCAACCACGAAAAAATTGCTTGAACCGTTCTAAACTACTCAAAAACTTATGATTCAGCAAAAAAATGGTTACGACAACCTAACCAACTTGCAATCCAAGTTTCCCTCCTTTTTAAAAAAAAAAAAACAGAATTTTGCTAACTTTCAAGAAAACCTTTCTTGAAGTCTAAAACTCTTTGGATTGCAACCAAACTTCTGAAAACCTCCAAAATATACTTATATATATTCTTAACGTTCAATACTCCAAACTTCTTGAAACCTCCAAAATATACTTATATAACTTCTTGAAAACCTCAAAAATAAGAATGGGTTTTGTAACACCAATACCCTGAATATGTCGAATTTGGACATGTCGGGGAAGATTGATTAAGAAAGCTTTAAAACGTAAGAAAAAATAAGAGCGGACCTCCCGAATCATCAACTAGACTGGTTTTTATTGAGATTAGGCTTTTGGATTGCTCAATTTGATGAATATTTAAAGGAGTTATGCTCGTTGCAAGACCCAATATCGCCGATGAAGCCGATCGCGAATCCGACGAATGTAACTTTGGATTCTGATAACCAAATGAGATGAAACTGGTGCAGAAATGATTATAAAATATTTCCTGATGATCTTTTGATTTAAAATGGGAAGAAACCTCGTGATTTTGCCAGAGATGATGAAGGAACATGATGATCTTTCATGGCGGTGCTCGTGTGAAGGCTCGAGAAGAATGTTTGAAAGAAACCTAAGATTCGGCGGAATTAGATTAAAGAATTGATAAAACCCTGATCTGATACCATGAAAGATTAAGACAATAAGAGATTGAGAGATTTGGAGATTGAGAGAGAAAAATTAAAGAGAGATTAGAGAGAAAATGAATTTTATTAGAAAGTGAGATTATGTTTTCTTGCTTACAAATGAGGAGAGAGATAGCTATTTATACTAATCTAGTCTAGGATTTTTGGATAAAAGGATATTCTAATACATGTTTGGCTACAAGGATAACATATCATTAAACACAAACAAGCTTAAGACACTCTCTTTGGTAGCTTAGTCCACATGGCCTTATCCTTAGAGTCTAAGACAATCTTTCATTCCAACACAAAATTTGTCGACTATTTAAATCATTGTATACACTTAAGCAAGCTCCTAAACAATGACATGGAAATTTTGACAATATAATGATGTCAAATGGCTTCAACATTAATGAATGTGATAAGTGCATATACAACAAAATTAGTCCTCATGGATTCGTTTTGCTCTGTTTTTAGGTTGATGACATGCTCATTAGTGGTAGCAATAAATACGTGATCAATCAAACAAAAAATATGCTAAGTAGCAAATTTGATATGAAATATATGACACTTGCATATGTAATTTCAATAAAATTTGGTAAACACTCTCATGGTCTAATATTATCACAAGAACATTATTCTGAAAATTTTTTGAGCGGTTTAAAAACTAATCTAATGCTAATACAAAAAATCCTGCTGACCCACTTCTTCACTTGACAAAAAAATCATGTGAATCGGTGTCACAAGTGGAATATGCAAAAGTGATCGGAAATCTTATGTACCTAACAAATTGTAAGAGACCTAATCTCGCACATTCAATCAATGTACTAAATTTTTATACAAGTAATACATACTAACTTGAAGACCATAACTAGAGTGCTAAAATATCTTCGGTACACCAAAAGTTAGTGGCTGTATTATGGTAAAGAACCAGCTGTGTTAGAGGGCTATTGCGATGCCAACTAGATTTTAAATTCCAAAAACTCAAAATCAACTAGCGGATACGTTTTACATTAGGTGGGGCAGCGGTATCTTGGAAATCTTCCAAGCAAACTCTCATGGCTGGATCAACCATAGGATCAAAGTTTATAGCTTTAGATAAAGCAGTAGAAGAAGCAGAGTGGTTTCAAAAAAATTCGGATGATGTTCAGATGTGGAAAAAACCAGTGTCAGCATTACGTGTACAATGTGTAGTCAATTAGCTATATCTCGTGAACTGAATAAATTATATGATGGTAAATCTCATCATATTAGAAGGTGAAACAAGACCGTTGGATAATTGATCTCAACGGATGTACTCTCCATAGAATACATCAAGTTAGCTGAAAACTTGGCAAATCATTTTACCAAAAACTCTGTCACAAGATCAAGTTGTTAAGCTATCAAGAGGAAAGGTTTTAAAGTCTATAAACAAAGATAATGCTTGATGGAATCCTCATCTATGTGATTGGAGATCCCAAAATCTAGGTTCAAAAGAAATTTAAAATCAATTTGATTCATATGTGATCATTATAAGACTAGGTCTATACCCAGTTCCTAAAGATAAAATAAACGTGTTGTATGTATGTGTTGAGAATAACCGTTGGTTTTCAATGATACCATAGCTTTGAGATATAAGTAGAGTACTACAGGATGCTTCTAAAAACAAAGTTAATGGGAGATCACCTAGTGAGTGTGAAATGAGACTGTTTATAGGAGAATGAAAGAGAGACTATATTGTCCAAGTTCACTTGCGTATAACCATGAAATTTCAAGGCCAAAATAAATACAATAGATAACAAAAGTTTTATGATAAAATGTCATTGTGTGATACATATTGTCTCGGTTTTAATCAAAGTCTGGATGGTTCAAGACATCAGGTCACCTCCTGGCCGAATAAATCCGACATATATTAAAAATGATTTGTTCAAAGCTGAGAAATGATACCTTTCAAACACAATAACATTTTTGTACTGTCTCCAATGCATGTCTCGTCTAGTCAAGTCGAGTCTACTCTACTCAAATCAGTTTAAAATGTTGTCTTCATATGTTTAGTTGTCATTTCTATTCATGTGGAGGATTGTTGGACCAAATTTTGACTAAAACTAAAAAAGCTTAGTAAATTGAATTGTGTGAATGAGAAATGGGCCATAAGGATTAGCTTAGCTCAAGTTGAAAAGATCGGGTCTTCTCCATTGCGTGAATCGCGCTGCCAAAATTGCAGAGTTATGGAGGGAGTTTCCACAGCTGCAGATTTTCTGGAGGGATTTGGCTTGAGTTGTTGCTGAACAAATTTAATTGAATCCATCCAGTTGTGCTTTCTAGAAACTTGATGTAGTCCTTTCTATAGGGGATTGTAGGGGTGTCAATTGGGCGGGCTGTCCGCGGACATGGCCCAATTAATAAGTTATTGGACACATAATTTTTTTGGCCAATGTTGATTTTGTCCAAACAGGCTTTGTCCAGCTTTGACTGCAGCCCATGTTTGTCCAATCAAAAATTTCCACGGATGTTTATGGACTTTTCTAAAAAAAAAAAATTCTGAGTTTAGTCGTTTCCTCTCCTCTAGCTATTTCGAGTTCTCCACAAATCCTTGTCCTTTTCGGCGATCCCTTATAGCAATCTTCCTTTCCGACGATCGTTACACCGGAGTAACAATCTGAGGTAAACGACCAATTCCTTCTTCTTCCCCAAGATCTCTCACTCTCGTACTTTGCATATTGTTGAAATTCATAGATGATCCCAATATTTTGTTTTGGCTTTCATTTGGTTGCATTTAACTTTGAAAAATTCGAGTCTAGCTCTAGCTCTTGCGCCAATAAAATCACCTTTACGAGAGTTACAAATAGGTTTTGGGCTTTTTCAATGTCTATTGGTTCGTCGTTTGTACTCTTAGCTCTTCTTGTAGTGATGCCTTCCCTTTAGCTTACAGAATCCTTGTACTAGTCTTTGTTTTCTTGATCATTGGGATTATTGTCTGGATCATTCTAGATGAGGACATCAAGTCACTAACAACCTAGAAGCATAGAGAAGTCACCAAGGAGCTGACCAAAATCCTTGGAGAGAACCAATCTGAGCAGACCAAAGACATAAGTGTCTTCCTTAGATCATATTGGCCTAACCAGGAGGAGTTAAGCCACGAAACGACCTATCCAAGAATCTTAACTCATCAAGAAGTCACGGAAAATTTGAATCACTTCAAACCGGATTCTGAATTGGAAGTTATAGAGGATACAAGTCGGAAAACCAGTTTCGGAGTACCATCCGCGATTAGGCCAAAGATCGAGCTGCACAGTCCAACTCACTCACAATCTAGACTTCCGACCACTTGGAGAATGTTAATGTATCCCTCATGGTTTCATCAAGCTAAAGAAACCAAGAAGAATCCAAAGGAGGCCCAATTTATCACTATAATTCAACAACATTTCTACTTAGTTCCATTTAAGGGAAATGCTAGACCAAATCGGTTTAGTAGCCTTCAGAGCTACACTTGGCGACCAGGAGAGGCATCTAAGGATTCAGGAGAGCCATCTATCATATTACCATGCACCAGAATCCAGAAAATCAGGCGAATTCTCTCTTGTTTTCACTTACCATATTTGGAGCCATCTGCATTCTTACCATTTCTACTTGTGCACGATTTGGAGGCATTCTCAACATTCAAGAAGGTTTCAAGGAAACACTTATTCATGCCTAAGCTTTCCAGATATAAAGAATCACATATTCCTAAAGACATGCTAGAGAATTGTACTCTTTTTCCTTATCTTCGGTTTTGTTCCACTAGGTTTTCCAAAGAAGGTTTTAACGAGGCAACACCTCTAGTGTGCATGAAGACGAGGACTTGTTCTGCTTCACAAGTCCTCTAAATCGACCAGAAATGTCATTCTGGTCGTGGCCCTACCTATCCTTATCCTAAGTCCTATTTACTTAAGCCTTAAACTCATTTTTTATATGTTATTTTATGTTTTAGTTAAATGTGACCTTAAGCCCAATTTTAATTATGTTTTTATTCTCTTTGGTTATTGGCCCATTTGTAATCTGAATAATTATAATCCCTACACTTAAAGCATTATATAAGCCTAAGTTAGGAGTAATAAAAATAACAAGCATTTTGACAAAACCTAAGACTTGTGTCTAAACCTAAAGGCGCCGCCAAGCACCTCCCCTTGCAGCTGCTGTGTCCTTCAGCCTAGTGTGGCTGAATTTCTTGGAGTATCACAAGTCCTTTCAAAGCTTGTGTGGTCCCTTCGATCCACCCTTCACTTCCATCAATTTCTGTCCAGCAACCTGAGCTTTCTCGGTGAAAGACAGCCCACCCCTTGGTTCTTGCATCATCTGGTATCAGAGCTTAAAGCTCCTGCACATCAGGTTGATTCTATCCTTTTGTTTTTGGCGATTTTTGTTGGAATGAAGAAGAAATGATGAAGTATGGAAGCCTTTAATGCATATTAAATGGCGATTTATTTCTATGTCAAAGGGAGTGTCTAAGGCTTGTTTGTATTCTAGATTATGTTATCCTTGTAGTCATTTATGTATAAAGTTATCCTTTTATCCAAATAAACCTAGACTAGATTAGTATAAATACCTTACTCCCTTCACATTTGAAGATATAATTCATAATTCCCATTCTCTAATAAAATCATTCTATTCTCTAATTTTCTCTAATCTCTCATTCTCTCATTCTACAAATCTTTCAATCTCATATTCTTTCATGATATCAGAGCCAGGTAGCATCAAATCTGGGAAAATTTCCTCAATCTTTCATTGATTCAACAAGAATCCATCTTGTTCTTCATCAATTTCTGGATCAATTTCGAACGTCATCTTGTAATACAAATTCCGGCCAAAATACGACTCCTTTTGTCAATCTTCTTTCTCTGTATTGTTCATCGGCAAATTCTGAGTCCACGACCGTTTGAATCGCATCATTTGGCCCAGAGAATCAAAAGTTACGAATTTTCTCCCAAATGTGTTACGCAACGACGTCCGCCGCGAACCCCTGCGTTTCCCAGGTCACCTCGACGTCAATTCTTCTTCAAATCGTGATTTTCAAAAGCCTAAACTCAAGATCTTCGAGTCTAGTTTCTGCTTAAAGAAAGAAGAACTCAATTCCATTGAGTTTAAAGGATCATCTTGAAGATTTCCTCAGATACGTCCAAAATCACCTGTACCAAGATCCTGGTGATATAATTCTAAACTTTTCTTAGTTTTCTTTAAAGTTTGATTCTGAAAAGTTTAAGAAGTATCTTGTTGAGGTTTCCACGAAATTTCAGGTCAATCTAATAGGTTTAAGACTCCAAGATTGATTTTCTTGAATCTTTTGTTAATCTTTGAAAAGTCTTAAATTGATTTCTTAAAAATTTAGGATTGATTTTAATTGTTGAAATTCGAATTTAATAGGTTTCTTGATTGTTGTTAACAGTCTTAATCTGTTTTAGGTGATTACAGGTTGTTAATATCTTGTTACTTGATTAGATAAGGTTTCTTGCTTTGGTTAGAAGATATTTTTTTTTAGGTTTGTTGTTCCTTGCTCCCACGATATTTTCTCCCTGTCCTGCACACACACTATCCTTGTCTGTATCTTGTCCAACTAACCTTGCAGGTTAATTCAAATCGTGGACACTAAGATCAGTCCGTGATCAGGGAATAAGATCGGGAAACTAATCTTGGTCTCGTACTCTCACATTTGTCCCGACCAAGCCGGGTTCAGACAGACTTGCTCCGACCAAGCCGTGACCTTTCTCCTGCTTATTCACAATAAGCTCTTGGCCGCCTGCGATTGTCCCTGTACTTTGTCTCGACCAAGTGATCAAGCTACCAAGTGACTAAGCAACCAAGCGACTAACCGACCAAGTGACTAAGCAACCAAGCGACCCTAGTGACCAAGTGACTAAGCAACTAAGTGACCCTAGTGACAAATACATCCTATTATGGAGATTCAAACATCTCTTAGAGCTCCAGTTATTCTACATGGAGCAAATTATCTCTTGTGGTCTACGACCATGAAAACCACATTAGGTGGAAAAGGTCTTTGGAACCACATTGCTACAAATGGCATTGAAGACAATGAAGTGGCTGAAGTGAGTGATGCAGCTCAAGCCAAATGGTACCAAGAAGATAAATTGGTACCTCTTATATTACAAAATTCTCTTGCTAGTGATCTTTTAGAAGCTTATTCATTTTGTGAAAATGCAAAAGATCTTTGGGACACTTTGCTTAAGGTGTATGGAAACACCACTAACCTTTTGAGAATTTTTGAAGTGAAGAAAGCTTTGAATGAATTGAGACAGGAGGCCAGCCACTATTGAACCACTTGTTCTCCTTGAAAGAAAAGAACAAGATAAGGTGTTTGGGTTACTTTTAACTCTTAATTCTACTTACTCAGATCTTATTAAGCATATTCTCAGGTCTGATAAGTTGCCTAGCTTGGAAGAAGTGTGTGCTCAAATTCAAAAGGAGCAAGGATCACATGGATTGTTTGGCAACAAAGCTGAACTAGTAGCTGCTCATAAAAGTTTCTTCAGACCAGCAAGTGATTCTAGGAAGAGGAGGCAATTTTGTGATCATTGCAAGAGGAATGGCCATGCCAAGAAGGATTGCTGGGTACTTCACCCTCACCAAAAACCATCTTGGGCATCACGGCCTCAACAACAACCGGCCATGCCCTCGGATGGCGGCATGGTGTCATCCAAGGCGGTTGTAAACAGTGGTGCTCTCTCTCATTCAGCTTCCACCAGTATCATGTCACAAGCTTCAGATTTTGTGACAAAATCAGACTTGGAAGCTCTCATTAAGGCAATAAAGGAGAGCAATGTGATGGGTAAAAATTTTCATGCTTCTTTTCAAACTTCTTATACATCAAATGCTCCTAAATCTTTGGTGGTTGACTCTGGTGCTTCTCATCACATGATTAGTGATTTAGATTTGCTAGAGAATGTAGAACCTGCCCTAGGGAATGTTCTTATTGCTAATGGAATTAAAGTACCAATCAAAGGCATAGGAAAATTGAAATTGTTTGATAAAGCATCTAAAGCATTTTATATGCCCTCTTTTACCTCAAATTTACTCTCAGTTAAAAGAGCTACTACTGACTTGAATTGTCATGCTATATTTGGTCCTACTGATTTCTATTTTCAGGATATTGAAACTAGAAGATGCTTTGGACAAGGAACCACTAAAGATGACTTGTATTTACTTGATAATATGGCTAGTAGTAGTGAATTAGAATCGGCTTTTCAGGCTAATAAATTTAGTATTGACTCTGATTTGTGGCATGCTAGACTAGGACATCCTCATCCAAGAGCTCTTGAATTAATTGTGCCTGGTTTAAGAATGTTTAAAGAGTTGTGTGATTCATGTATTCTTGGAAAACATTGTAAAACAGTTTTTGAAAAATTAATGCATAAATATGAAAATTGTTTTGAATTGGTGCATTCTGATGTTTGGACATCCCCATATCCATCTAGAGAAAACCATAAATATTTTGTGACATTTATTGATGAAAAGTCCAAATATACATGGGTTACTTTACTTAGTTCTAAAGATAGGGTTTATAATGCATTTTTAAACTTTCAAGCATATGTTACTAACCAATACAATGCAAGAATCAAATGTTTTAGAACAGATAATGGAGGGGAATACACTAGTACCAGACTTCAGGAACATCTAGCTAAACTTGGCATTGAGCATCAGACAAGCTGTCTTTACACTCTACAGCAAAATGGAGTTGCTGAAAGGAAGAACATGCACTTAATGGAGGTTGTGAGAACTATGATGTTCCACATGAAGGTACCTAAACGATTTTGGGGGGATGCACTTGTAGCAGCATGTTACTTAATCAACAGGACACCTACAAAAGTCCTTGATGATATATCTCCATTTGAGGTATTAAACAACACTAAACCCACTATTGATCATTTGAAAGTTTTTGGGTGTGTTTGTTTTGTGTTAATACCAAGGGAGCAAAGGAACAAGCTTGAACCAAAGAGTATCAAGGCTATGTTCATTGGATATTCATCTACTCAGAAAGGATACAACTGTTATGACCCAGAGACTAGAAGAGTCTTGGTGTCTAGAGATGTAAAGTTCCAAGAAGACAAAGGTTTTTATGAAGAAGGAACTTGGGAACAATTTAAAGACATCTCATCAACAAGAACAGACCAAGCTGACTACTTGAGGAAACTCTTGGAGAGAATTGGAATAGGAGGTGGTCAGCACCCAGCCTCATCGCCTCTGTCACCTGCCCCAGTAGCAAGGAGTCCAGGTCCCTCAGTCACGGCCTATCCACATACCTGTCCCGGCCCCGGCCCTTCCGGCTCAGCTGGTCCATCCGGTCCAGCCGCGTCATCACAGCCTTCCTCATCTCTTGATTCTCCTGGTCTTCCTCCTCTTGAACATGGGGGGGAGAAGTTTATACTCATGTCCAACAAGACTCAGCAGGAGATGATTCCATTCTTGTCTCAGCTTCCAAAAGATCAAGACCTACTCTTATTGAAGTTTTGAGTGAAGAAGAGGAATCTAATCAAGAAGCTCCACCTACAGTTTTAAGAAGGAGCACAAGACAAAGAAATCCACCAGTTTTCTACAATGGAAATGTTGTGGTTCATCATGATCAGGGAGTTTGTAATATTTCACATTTACCTTCTAATCATGTTGCTTTTATTTCTAGTCTTGCTAATGAGCAGATTCCAAAGACATATGAAGAAGCTATGTCTAAAAAGGAATGAAGGGAAGCTATCTCAGCTGAGAAACAAGCTATGGAGAGGAATGGTACATTTGCTTCAGCTATTTTACCACAAGGAAAAAGGGCTGTAAGTTCTAAATGGATTTTTACCATTAAATACAAAAGTAATGGTGAAATTGATAGATATAAAGCTAGGTTGGTGGCTAGGGGTTTTACTCAGACATATGGTGAGGATTATAGGGATACCTTTGCACCTGTAGCTAAACTTCATTCTGTTAATGTTGTGCTTACTCTTGCTACTAATCTTGAGTAGGAGTTGTGGCAAATGGATGTCAAGAATGCTTTCTTACAAGGTGAGCTAGAAGAAGAGGTTTACATGTCACCACCACCTGGCCTAGAGGAAGAGGTTGGAAGCGGTAATATACTCAGATTAAGGAAGGCTATTTATGGCCTTAAACAATCTCCAAGAGCTTGGTACCACAAGCTAAGTGTAACCTTAATGGATAAAGGCTTCAAAAGATCTGAAGTGGAACATACTCTTTTTACACTAAAGAGTAAGGAAGGTAATGTGGTAATTCTTATCTATGTAGATGATATAATCATATCTGGTAGTGATAGTGTTGGTATTGCATCTACTAAAGATTACTTAAAGATTGTTTTTGATATTAAGGATTTAGGAGAACTTAAATACTACTTGGGAATTGAAGTATGTAAGTTTAAGGAAGGTCTCTTTCTCTCCCAAAGGAAGTATATTGTAGATTTACTGTATGATGGAAGCTAGACCAGCCAAAACACCCTTAGAAGAAGACTATAAAATCGCAACTAGGGGGAGCTAGAGGAGGAAATTGATTTCCATGATCCTAAGCTCTATAGGAAAGTGGTTGGTAAGCTTATTTATTTAACCATCACATGACCGGATTTATATTTTTCTGTGAATCAGGTATCTCAACACATGCAAGGGCCAAATATGAGGCATTGGGACATGGTCATGCGAATTCTAAGATATCTCAAAGGCACACATGAACAAGGTATTTTGATGGGTAATAATAAAAACACAAATGTGGTTGGTTATTGTGATGCAGATTGGGCAGGAGATAGGGAAGATAGGAGAAGTACTACTGGCTATTGTACTTTCATAGGTGGAAACCTTGTGACTTGGAAAACCAAGATGCAAAAGGTGGTTTCATGCTCTAGTGCAGAATCAGAGTATAGAGCAATGACGAAGCTCATTACCGAATGCATCTGGCTGAAACAAATATTGGAAGACTTAGCCGTGAAGTGTGAGGAGCCTATCACCATTCATTGTGACAATCAGGCTGCCATACACATAGCCTCCAATTCAGTGTTTCATGAAAGGACCAAGCATATAGAAGTGGACTGCCACAAAGTAAGAGAGGCCATTGGGAAATGTATCATCTTACCTTGCTATACAAGGAGTGAGGACCAACTAGCTGATGTATTCACCAAGGCAACATCTCTTAAAATTGGCGCCTCTATCTATCCAAGACTTAGCCTAATGACCATTCCACACCAATGATCCCAACATGGAGTGTTATACTCTTTTTTCCTAGAAAAGGTTTTGTCCCAATTGGGTTTTCCTTCTCTAGGTTTTTAATGAGGTAATACTTCATGGTTGCAAGCTTAAATATTTTTCATATCTTAAGCTTGAGGGGGAGTGTTGGAATGAAAAAGAAATGATGAAGTATGGAAGCCTTTAATGCATATTAAATGGCGATTTATTTCTATGTCAAAGGGAGTGTCTAAGGCTTGTTTGTATTCTAGATTATGTTATCCTTGTAGTCATTTATGTATAAGACTATCCTTGTATCCAAACAAGCCTAGACTAGATTAGTATAAATACCTTACTCCCTTCACATTTGAAGATATAATTCATAATTCTCATTCTCTAATAAAATCATTTTATTCTCTAATTCTCTCTAATCTCTCATTCTCTCATTCTACAAATCTCTCAATCTCATATTCTTTCAATTTTTCATTTGTTTTGTGCAATTGTTTTTGACTTTGATTGTGTTTTTTTCTCTTCCCCTGAGGTTCTCGGTAAAAAGGAGAGGAATCAAATCACATACCACAAACACCAGAGAAAAAAAATACAAAAAAAAAAAGGTTCTATAAATCATTTTCTTTGTTTTCATATTTAAAAAAAGTAGAAGAATTTGCTTATTTGTTGTTTAATTTTATTTAAGACAAAAAAAACTCATCTTTCTAAATCGCTCCACCACATTGCTGCACCTTACACACTTTTGTTTCATAATTAAATTAACTAACACACTCTTGTGTCTCCTCTAATTGCTTCATTGGTAGATTGCTTGTGTTCTGCACTAGGTCGTTTGCTTGCATTATATTAATGTTAAAAATAATCATGATTGCATGCACTTTGTATGCATCTTCACGTTGCATGCTGAGTTTGTCTTGTTAATTAACTTTGCCATCTTCATTCACGTTGCATGTGTCCTTGCTGCATGGTTCCTTGTTTTATTTCACGCCTAGTCTTGCATTCACGTTTGCTGCAATTAATTATAATCACCTTGGTTATTTGAATACGCTGCATGCTACAGCATCCTTCAGGTTGCTTTATTGTTTGCATATTTGCATTGGTGTCTAGGTTCATATCATCTAGTTTTAGGAAATTTCTCTACAGCATTTTAGGCATATGATTAATTAGTTACCAAATTTCTCTAGGCTAGGATTTACTTTAGGCAATTTTACCTTTTAGTTTATGATAGTTTTCCCCTTTATGAATTAGGCAATAATTAGATTTTCTTTAGTTTAAGTATAGTTTCCTTTTAGTTAACTAGGCAATAAATTTTTAGGATCTTTTCCCATTTAGTTAGTTCCTTTTTTTTAGTTTTAGGTCATATTTATTTTTAAGATATCTTCCTTTTAGTTAGTTTTCCTTTTTAGATTTAGGCAATATTTGTCTTTTAGGATAGTTTCCTTTTTCTTTTATTTTCCTTTTTTCAAATAGTTAGTTTCCTTTTCTTTAATATAAAAATAAAAAATTATATCTGTGAAAAATTTCCATAAAAAAGGAAAGTTTCCATTTTTGTAAGTTTCCTTTTCGGGAACTTTCTATTTTCAAAATTTTACTTTTCTCGGAAAATGAAATATGTCAGGAAGTGATGAGGAGTCGTCGAGCCAAAACAACGTAATGATGCAACTGCAGAGCTTCTTATTGCGGTTGGCGACATTTGTCGATCGTTTGGAACGTTTTGAGCAAAAGCGACTAGAAGCACCACGCCAAGAAACTCAGGCTACCAAAGGAGATGATGTTCAAACTATTTACCAGTTCAAAGAGAACGACATCACCACCATCCCACCAGGCCAAAACAGAGGCGTCATCCTATCTCATCTTGTCAAAGGAGATCCACCTGATGCACCACATCCTACGAAACCACCACAATACCAAGGTAAGACACTAGACTCTCAAAGGAGAATGAAAGCTAACTTGCTTTCTCTTGGTACAGATTATAAAGTTTCGAGGTCAAAACTTTTTCAAGAGGGAGAGAATGATGAGGACATCAAGTCACTAACAACCCAGGAGCATAGAGAAGTCACCAAGGAGCTGACCAAAACCCTTGGAGAGAACCAATCTGAGCAGACCAAAGACATAGGTGTCTTCCTTGGATCATATCAGCCCAACCAGGAGGATTTAAGCCACGAAAAGACCTTTCCCAGAATCTTAACTCATCAAGGAGTCAAGGAAAATTTGAATCATTTCAAACTGGATTCTGAATTGGAAGTTATAGAGGATACAATTCGACAAACCAGTTTCGGAGTACCATCCGCGATTGGGCCAAAGATCGAGCTCCACAGTCCAACTCACTCACAATCTAGACCTCCGACCACTTGGAGAATGTTAATGGATCCCTCATGGTTTCATCAAGCCAAAGAAACCAAGAAGAATCCAAAGGAGGACTAATTATCACTATAATTCAACAACATGTCTACTTGGTTCCATTTAAGGGAAATGCTACACCAGATCGGTTTAGTAGCCTTCAGAGATACAATTGGCGACCAGGAGAGGAGAGGCATCTAAGGAGTCAGGAGAGCCATCTATCATATTACCATTCACCATAATCCAGAGAATCAGGCAAATTCTCTCTTGTTTTTACTTACCATATTTGGAGCCATCTGCATTCTTACCATTTGTACTTGTGCACGATTTGGAGGCATTCTCAACATTCAAGAAGGTTTCAAGGCAACACTTATTCATGCCCAAGCTTTCCAGATATAAGGAATCACATATTCCTAAATACATGCTAGAGAATTGTACTCTTTTTCCTTATCTTCGGTTTTGTCCCACTGGGTTTTTCGAAGAAGGTTTTAACGAGACAACACATCTACTGTGCATGAAGACGAGGACTTGTTCACCAACTAATATGCTTCACAAGTCCTCTAACTCATCCAGAAATGTCATTCTAGTCGTGGCCCTACGTATCCTTATCCTAAGTCTTATTTACTTAAGCCTTAAACCCATATTTTATATGTTATTTTATGTTTTAGTTAAATGTGGCCTTAAACCAATTTTAATTATGTTTTTATTCTCTTTGGTTATTGGCCTATTTTTAATCTGAATCATTATAAGCCCTACACTGAAGGCATTATATAAGCTTAAGTTAGGAGTAATAATAATAACAAGCATTTTGACAAAACCTAAGACTAGTGTCTAAACCTAAAGGCGCCACCAAGCACCTCCCCTTGCAGCTTATGTGTGCTTCAGCCTAGTGTGGCTGAAGTTCTTGGAGTATCACAAACCCCTTTCACAGCTTGTGTGGTCCCTTCGATCCACCATTCACTTCCATCGATTTCTGTCCAGCAACCTGAGCTTTCTCGGTGAAAGACAGTCCACCCCTTGGTTCTTGCATTAATTCTCTTCCCGATCTTCTGATGAGATCCTATGAAGGATCAAACCCATAATCGGCACAAAAAGTGGATGAAGAACTGGATAAGCCTTTCACAACGAGCGGGAGCTCAAGTTGCCAAGGGATATGGAGTGATGCGGTCGCACAAAGGCTGCGAAAAGACCTCTGATATACCGGCTTATGCTCGTTTGGATATGACGCACCAAAGAGCACAAGGATTTCTTAGATGGCTCTAGGATATTAAACACCAAGAGAAGATCTAATAGAATAACATATATTACACACTGTTCAATGTTCGAAATCTTAAAAGAGGAAAGAAACTTCTTGATTAAAAATTTGATGCTTACAAATATGGCCAAGACCATGCTTAAATAGAGAAAGGGATTGTCTTGCATGCTCGGCACAAGTTCCGAGGACATGCAAGAACATGCATAAAATCGAAAATAAAGGTAGGCTTGCATGGTTGGAACAAATTCCAAGAGCATGCAATAACATGCAGCAAATTGAAAGACTACAAGGCTTGCATACTCGGAACAACTTCCAAGAGCATGCAAGGACATGAAACCATCTAATAAATGCTCATTTAATTATAAAATAAATGGTGACTGGGCTTGCACTTGGATTCACAAAAGCCTTAGGAATAAGTGGCCCAAATGCATCATTAAAAACCCATCTTTGTTAAACCCAATGGGAAAAGCCCAAAGATAAGGAAAAATAGCATAATTGGGTCACTTGACCAATTGTCAAAATCCAGCGACCCAGATGCACAGTTGTCTGTCTATCTGTTTGGGATGTCCTCTGGGTCGTTTGCGTGTTTGTTTGGTCGTCCATGCAGCGTCCTTTCGGGTTCTCCTTAGGGTCGACCATTGGGTCGTTTGCATGGTCATCCGTTGGATTGTCTGGGGCGTTCATCATAAGCTTCATGTCGACCTGAACCTCCTTAGGTCTGGTGAGGATCACATCATCCCCTCCCATTTGAAAATGATTTGTCCTCAAATCCGAATAGTCTTGAAGTTGTAGCAAATCTTGTGACTTTTCTTCTGAACAGTCTTTTGGGTAAATGTCCCACCGTGGTTACTAAACATTTTCATCTTCAAGTTTTACTTCTTCGATTTCCAGAATCTCACGGTGTGTTGCCTTTAATACAGATGGACGTTTGGTTGGTTTCTTTGGCTGGTTCTTTAAAACGTCCATAAGCGCTTCCTTCAACTCCTTTGATAAATCGGCAACAAAAGTGTTATTCAATTGCTCTATTCTGGCTGTGATAGTTACCCCAACATTTTCTAGAATGAACATCCTTTTTGATGTGTTGGTCTGATACCACTTGATGAGATCCTAAGAAGGATCAAACCCAAAATCAGCACAACAAGGGGATGAAGAACTGGATAAGCCTTGCACAACGAGCGGGAGCTCAAGTTGCCAAGGGATATGGCGTGATGCGGTCGCACAAAGGCTGCGAAAAGATCTATGATATACCGGCTTATGCTCGTTTGGATATGACGCACCAAAGAGCACAAGGATTTCTTAGATGGCTCTAGGATATTAAACACCAAGAGGAGATCTAAGAGAAGAACATATATTACACACTGTTCAAATGTTCGAAATCTTAAAAGAGAAAAGAAACTTCTTGATTAAAATTTCGATGCTTACAAATGTGGCCAAGGCCATGCTTAAATAGAGAAAGAGATTGTCTTGCATGCTCGGCACAAGTTCCGAGGACATGCAAGAACATGCATAAAATCGAAAATAAAGGTAGGCTTGCATGCTTGGAACAAATTCCAAGAGCATGCAAGAACATGCAGCAAATTGAAAGACTACAAGGCTTGCATGCTCGGAACAACTTCCAAGAGCATGCAAGGACATGCAACCATCTAATAAATGCTCATTTAATTATAAAATAAATGGTGACTGGGCTTATGCTTGGATTCACAAAAGCCTTAGGAATAAGTGGCCCAAATGCCTCATTAAAAACCCATCTTTGGTAAACCCAATGGGAAAAGCCCAAAGATAGGGAAAAAGAGCACAATTGGGTCATTTGACCAATTGTCAAAATCCAGCGGCCCAGATGCACAGTTGTCTGTCCGTCCATTTGGGATGTCCTCTGGGTTGTTTGCGTGTTCGTTGGGTCGTCCGTGCAGCGTCCTTCTGGGTTCTCCTTAGGGTCGACCATTGGGTCGTTTGCATGGTCATCCGTTGGATTGTCTGGGGCATTCATCATAAGCTTTATGTCGACCTAAACCTCCTTAGGCCTGGTGAGGATCACATCATCCCCTCCCACTTGAAAAGGATTTGTCCTCAAATCCGAATAGTCTTTAAGTTATTGCAAATCTTGTGACTTTTCTTCTGGACAGTCTTCTGGTTAAATGTCCAACCGTAGTTGCCAAACATTTTCACCTTCATGTTTTACTTGTTCGATTTCCAGAACTCATGGTGTGTTGCCTTTGATACAGATGGACGTTTGGTTGGTTTCTTTGGCTGGTTCTTTAAAACGTATATAAGCGCTTCCTTCAACTCCTCTGAAAAATCGGCAACAAAAGTGTTCTTCAATTGTTCTATTCTGGCTGTGATAGTTTCCCCAACATTTTCTGGAATGAACATGCTTCTTGTTGTGTTGCTCTGTTACCACTTGATGAGATCCTAGGAAGGATCAAACCCAAAATCGGCACAACAAGAGGATGAAGAACTGGATAAGTCTTGCACAACGAGCGGGAGCTCAAGTTGCCAAGGGATGTGGAGTGATGCGGTCGCACAAAGGCTGAGGAAAGACCTCTGATATACCGGCTTATGCTCGTTTGGATATGACGCACCAAAGAGAACAAGAATTTCGTAGATGTCTCTAGGATATTACACACCAAGAGGAGATCTAAGAGAAGAACATATATTACACAACGTTCAAATGATCGAAATCTTTAAAGAGAAAATAAACTTCTTGATTAAAAATTTGATGCTTACAAATGTGGCCAAGACCATGGTTAAATAGAGAAAGGGATTGTCTTGCATGCTCAGCACAAGTTCTGAGGACATGCAAGAACATGCATAAAATCGAAAATAAAGGTAGGCTTGCATGCTTGGAACAAATTCCAAGAGCATGCAAGAACATGCAGCAAATTTAAAGACTGCAAGGCTTGCATGCTAGGAACAACTTCCAAGAGCATGCAAGGACATGCAACCATCTAATAAATGCTCATTTAATTATAAAATAAATGGTGACTGGGCTTGGGCTTGGAATCACAAAAGCCTTAGGAATAAGTGGCCCAAATGTCTCATTAAAAACTCATCTTTGGTAAACCCAATGGGAAAAGCCCAAAGATAGGGAAAAATAGCACAATTGGGTCACTTGACCAATTGTCAAAATCCAGCGGCCTAGATGCACAGTTGTCTGTCCGTCCGTTTGGGATGTCCTCTGGGTTGTTTGCGTGTTCGTTGGGTCATCCGTGCAGCGTCCTTTCGGGTTCTCCTTAGGGTCGACCATTGAGTCGTTTGCATGGTCATCTGTTGGATTGTCTGGGGCGTTCATCATAAGCTTCATGTCGACCTGAATGTCTTTAGGCCTGGTGATGATCATATCTCCCCTCCCACTTGAAAAGGATTTGTCTTCAAATCCGAATAGTCTTGAAGTTGTTGCAAATCTTGTGACTTTTCTTCTGGACAGTCTTCTGGGTAAATGTGCCACCGTGGTTGCCAAACATTTTCATCTTCAGGTTTTACTTCTTCGATTTCCAGAATCTCATGGTGTGTTGCCTTTGATACAGATGGACATTTCGTTGGTTTCTTTGGCTGGTTCTTTAAAACGTCCATAAGCGCTTCCTTCAACTCCTTTGAAAAATCGGCAACAAAAGTGTTCTTCAATTGCTCTATTCTGGCTGTGATAGTTTCCCCAACATTTTCTGGAATGAATATCCTTCTTGCTGTGTTGCTCTGATACCACTTGATGCGATCCTAGGAAGGATTAAACCCTAAATCAGCACAAACGCTTCGGAAAGACCTCTGATATACCGGCTTATGCTCGTTTGGATATGACGCACCAAAGAGCACAAGGATTTCTTAGATGGCTCTAGGATACTACACACCAAGAGATGATTTATGAGAAGAACATATATTACACACTGTTCAATGTTCGAAATCTTAAAGAGAAAAGAAACTTCTTGATTAAAAATTTGATGCTTATAAATATGGCCAAGACCATGCTTAAATATAGAAAGGGATTGTCTTGCATGCTCGGCACAAGTTTCGAGGACATGCAAGAACATGCATAAAATTGAAAATAAAGGTAGGCTTGCATGCTTGGAACAAATTCCAAGAGCATGCAAGAACATGCAGCAAATTGAAAGAGTACAAGGCTTGCATGCTCGGAACAACTTCCAAGAGCATGCAAGGACATGCAACCATCTAATAAATGCTCATTTAATTATAAAATAAATGGTGATTGGGCTTAGGCTTGGATTCACAAAAGCCTTAGGAATAAGTGGCCCAAATGCCTCATTAAAAACCCATCTTTGGTAAACCCAATGGGAAAAGCCCAAAGATAGGGAAAAAGAGCACAATTGGGTCATTTGACCAATTGTCAAAATCCAGCGGCCCAGATGCACAGTTGTCTGTCCGTCCATTTGGGATGTCCTCTGGGTTGTTTGCGTGTTCGTTGGGTCGTCCGTGCAGCGTCCTTCCGGGTTCTCCTTAGGGTCGACCATTGGGTCGTTTGCATGGTCATCCGTTGGATTGTCTGGGGCATTCATCATAAGCTTTATGTCGACCTAAACCTCCTTAGACCTGGTGAGGATCACATCATCCCCTCCCACTTGAAGAGGATTTGTCCTCAAATCCGAATAGTCTTTAAGTTATTGCAAATCTTGTGACTTTTCTTCTGGACAGTCTTCTGGTTAAATGTCCAACCGTAGTTGCCAAACATTTTCACCTTCAGGTTTTACTTGTTCGATTTCCAGAATCTCATGGTGTGTTGCCTTTGATACAGATGGACGTTTGGTTGGTTTCTTTGGCTGGTTCTTTAAAACGTATATAAGCGCTTCCTTCAACTCCTCTGAAAAATCGGCAACAAAAGTGTTCTTCAATTGCTCTATTCTGGCTGTGATAGTTTCCCCAACATTTTCTGGAATGAACATGCTTCTTGTTGTGTTGCTCTGTTACCACTTGATGAGATCCTAGGAAGGATCAAACCCAAAATCGGCACAACAAGAGGATGAAGAACTGGATAAGCCTTGCACAACGAGCGGGAGCTCAAGTTGCCAAGGGATGTGGAGTGATGCGGTCGCACAAAGGCTGAGGAAAGACCTCTGATATACCGGCTTATGCTCGTTTGGATATGACGCACCAAAGAGCACAAGAATTTCGTAGATGTCTCTAGGATATTACACACCAAGAGGAGATCTAAGAGAAGAATATTTATTACACAATGTTCAAATGATCGAAATCTTTAAAGAAAAATAAACTTCTTGATTAAAAATTTGATGCTTACAAATGTGGCCAAGACCATGGTTAAATAGAGAAAGGGATTGTCTTGCATGCTCAGCACAAGTTCTGAGGACATGCAAGAACATGCATAAAATCGAAAATAAAGGTAGGCTTGCATGCTTGGAACAAATTCCAAGAGCATGCAAGAACATGCAGCAAATTTAAAGACTGCAAGGCTTGCATGCTAGGAACAACTTCCAAGAGCATGCAAGGACATGCAACCATCTAATAAATGTTAATTACTTATAAAATAAATGGTGACTGGCCTTGGGCTTGGATTCACAAAAGCCTTAGGAATAAGTGGTCCAAATGCCTCCTTAAAAACCCATCTTTAATAAACCCAATGGGAAAAGCCCAAAAATACGGAAAAGAGCACAATTGGGTCACTTAACCAACTGTCAAAATCCAGCGGCACAGATGCACAGTTGTCTGTCCGTCCGTTTGGGATGTCCTGTGGGTCATTTGCATGTTCGTTAAGTCGTCCGTGCAGCGTCCTTTCGGGTTCTCCTTAGGGTCGACCATTGGGTCGTTTGCATGGTCATCTGTTGGATTGTCTGGGGCGTTCATCATAAGCTTCATGTCGACCTGAACGTCTTTAGGCCTGGTGAGGATCATATCTCCCCTCCCACTTGAAAAGGATTTGTCCTCAAATCCGAATAGTCTTGAAGTTGTTGCAAATCTTGTGACGATTCTTCTGAACAGTCATCTGGGTAAATGTCCCACTGTGGTTGCCAAACATTTTCATCTTCAGGTTTTACTTCTTCGATTTCCAGAATTTCATGGTGTATTGCCTTTGATACAGATGGACGTTTGGTTGGTTTCTTTGGCTGGTTCTTTAAAACGTCCATAAGCGCTTCCTTCAACTCCTTTGGAAAATCGGCAACAAAAGTGTTCTTCAATTGCTCTATTCTGGCTGTGATAGTTTCCCCAACATTTTCTTGAATGAACATCCTTTTTGCTATGTTGCTCTGATACCACTTGATGAGATCCTAGGAAGGATCAAACCCAAAATCGGCACAACAAGGGGATGAAGAACTGGATAAGCCTTGCACAACGAGCGGGAGCTCAAGTTGCCAAGGGATGTGGAGTGATGTGGTCGCACAAAGGCTGTGGAAAGACCTCTGATATACCGGCTTATGCTTGTTTGGATATGACGCACCAATGAGCACAAGGATTTCTTAGATGGCTCTAGGATATTAAACACCAAGAGGAGATCTAAGAGAAGAACATATATTACACACTGTTCAAATGTTCGAAATCTTAAAAGAGAAAAGAAACTTCTTGATTAAAATTTCGATGCTTACAAATGTGGCCAAGGCCATGCTTAAATAGAGAAAGAGATTGTCTTGCATGCTCGGCACAAGTTCCGAGGACATGCAAGAACATGCATAAATCGAAAATAAAGGTAGGCTTGCATGCTTGGAACAAATTCCAAGAGCATGCAAGAACATGCAGCAAATTGAAAGACTACAAGCCTTGCATGCTCGGAACAACTTCCAAGAGCATGCAAGGACATGCAACCATCTAATAAATGCTCATTTAATTATAAAATAAATGGTGACTGGGCTTGGGCTTGGATTCACAAAAGTCTTAGGAATAAGTGGCTCAAATGCCTCATTAAAAACCCATCTTTGGTAAACCCAATGGGAAAAGCCCTAAGATAAGGCAAAAGAGCACAATTGGGTCACTTGACCAATTGTCAAAATCTAGCGGCCCAGATGCACAGTTGTCTGTCCGTCCGTTTGGGATGTCCTCTGGGTCGTTTGCGTGTTCGTTGGGTCGTCCCTGCAGCGTCCTTTTGGGTTCTCCTTAGGGTCGACCATTGGGTCGTTTGCATGGTCATCTGTTGGATTGTCTGGGGCGTTCATCATAAGCTTCATGTCGACCTGAACGTCTTTAGGCCTGGTGAGGATCATATCTCCCCTCCCACTTGAAAAGGATTTGTCCTCAAATCCGAATAGTCTTGAAGTTGTTGCAAATCTTGTGACGATTCTTCTGAACAGTCATCTGGGTAAATGTCCCACTGTGGTTGCCAAACATTTTCATCTTCAGGTTTTACTTCTTCGATTTCCAGAATTTCATGGTGTATTGCCTTTGATACAGATGGACGTTTGGTTGGTTTCTTTGGCTGGTTCTTTAAAACGTCCATAAGCGCTTCCTTCAACTCCTTTGGAAAATCGGCAACAAAAGTGTTCTTCAATTGCTCTATTCTGGCTGTGATAGTTTCCCTAACATTTTCTTGAATGAACATCCTTTTTGCTATGTTGCTCTGATACCACTTGATGAGATCCTAGGAAGGATCAAACCCAAAATCGGCACAACAAGGGGATGAAGAACTGGATAAGCCTTGCACAACGAGCGGGAGCTCAAGTTGCCAAGGGATGTGGAGTGATGTGGTCGCACAAAGGCTGTGGAAAGACCTCTGATATACCGGCTTATGCTTGTTTGGATATGACGCACCAATGAGCACAAGGATTTCTTAGATGTCTCTAGGATATTACACACCAAGAGGAGATCTAAGAGAATAACATATATTACACACTGTTCAAATGATCAAAATCTTTAAAGAGAAAAGAAACTTTTTGATTAAAAACTCAATGCTTACAAATGTGGCCAAGGCCATGCTTAAATAGAGAAAGGGATTGTCTTGCATGCTCGGCACAAGTTCCGAGGACATGCAAGAACATGCATAAAATCAAAAATAAAGGTAGGTTTGCATGCTTGGAACAAATTCCAAGAACATGCAAGAACATGCAGCAAATTAAAAGACTACAAGGCTTGCATGCTCGGAACAACTTCCAAGAGCATGCAAAGACATGCAACCATCTAATAAATGCTCATTTAATTATAAAATAAATGGTGACTGGGCTTGGGCTTGGAATCACAAAAGCCTTAGGAATAAGTGGCCCAAATGTCTCATTAAAAAAACATCTTTGGTAAACCCAATGGGAAAAGCCCAAAGATAGGGAAAAATAGCACAATTGGGTCACTTGACCAATTGTCAAAATCCAGCGGCCCAGATGCACAGTTGTCTGTCCGTCCGTTTGGGATGTCCTCTGGGTTGTTTGCGTGTTCGTTGGGTCATCCGTGCAGCGTCCTTTCGGGTTCTCCTTAGGGTCGACCATTGAGTCGTTTGCATGGTCATCTGTTGGATTGTCTGGGGCGTTCATCATAAGCTTCATGTCGACCTGAATGTCTTTAGGCCTGGTGATGATCATATCTCCCCTCCCACTTGAAAAGGATTTGTCCTCAAATCCGAATAGTCTTGAAGTTGTTGCAAATCTTGTGACTTTTCTTCTGGACAGTCTTCTGGGTAAATGTGCCACCGTGGTTGCCAAACATTTTCATCTTCAGGTTTTACTTCTTCGATTTCCAGAATCTCATGGTGTGTTGCCTTTGATACAGATGGACATTTCGTTGGTTTCTTTGGCTGGTTCTTTAAAACGTCCATAAGCGCTTCCTTCAACTCCTTTGAAAAATCGGCAACAAAAGTGTTCTTCAATTGCTCTATTCTGGCTGTGATAGTTTCCCCAACATTTTCTGGAATGAATATCCTTCTTGCTGTGTTGCTCTGATACCACTTGATGCGATCCTAGGAAGGATTAAACCCTAAATCAGCACAAACGCTTCGGAAAGACCTCTGATATACCGGCTTATGCTCGTTTGGATATGACGCACCAAAGAGCACAAGGATTTCTTAGATGGCTCTAGGATATTACACACCAAGAGATGATTTATGAGAAGAACATATATTACACACTGTTCAAATGATTGAAATCTTTAAAGAGAAAAGAAACTTCTTGATTAAAAATTTGATGCTTACAAATGTGGCCCAGGCCATGCTTAAATATAGAAAGGGATTGTCTTGCATGCTCGGCACAAGTTCCGAGGACATGCAAGAACATGCATAAAATCGAAAATAAAGGTAGGCTTGCATGCTTGGAACAAATTCCAAGAGCATGCAAGAACATGCAGCAAATTGAAAGACTACAAGGCTTGCATGCTCGGAACAACTTCCAAGAGCATGCAAGGACATGCAACCATCTAATAAATGCTCATTTAATTATAAAATAAATGGTGACTGGGCTTAGGCTTGGATTCATGAAAGCCTTAGGAATAAGTGGCCCAAATGCCTCATTAAAAACCCATCTTTGGTAAACCCAATGGGAAAAGTCCAAAGATAGGGAAAAAGAGCACAATTGGGTCATTTGACCAATTGTCAAAATCCAGCGGCCCAGATGCACAGTTGTCTGTCCGTCCATTTGGGATGTCCTCTGGGTTGTTTGCGTGTTCGTTGGGTCGTCCGTGCAGCGTCCTTCCGGGTTCTCCTTATGGTCGACCATTGGGTCATTTGCATGGTCATCCGTTGGATTGTCCGGGGCGTTCATCATAAATTTCATGTCGACCTGAATCTCCTTTGGTTTGGTGAGGATCACATCATCTTCCCTCTAGCTCACCACCCAATTGTGGTGTTCTTGGTGTTTGCAAAGTTTAATGGGAAGTTTGTGCCAAGAGAGTTGGATGGTGAATACTTTTGTGAGTGGAAGGAAGATTCTTAGGTTCCTGCCACAATATCTTTGATTCCTTTAGTTTTTGTTCTGTGTTTGCTTACCATCAATTCTGGCAGTTAAACTTGATGCTCTTAGTTCACTTTTAAAACCATCTTCTTGCTTCGAATTCTCTTAGTTTTGTTTGTCTCATAAAACGTACTTTTGAGGATTCATCTAAAGATACGGACAACTAGTTTTGTAACTGAGTCTTGTTATTTTCTCTGTGAGATTGTTATGTGTATGCTCTTTAGATAATTTTTTGCTATACTCTCTCATTAAGTGTAAGAGATAGATTATGTATGAATTATATAATTATGTATGACTAGAAAATGGATGATGACACCATACGCGTGCAGTGGCTTAATTGTTAGGGTCAACAAGTGATATGCCACTGTTTTATGGCATAGTTTCAAGCCCCATCTTATAGGTTATATGGCACTAGCTGAGTATTGTGTTATTGATGGGTTTGTTTTTGTTACCCAAACATATGATAGCTGCAAGAAAGAACAATAGTCAGTTGTAATACTTACATGCAACAAAGAAAAATAAGAAAAATCGTATGCATTATGCAGTGTAGTTTTAAATGATTTTGACAAAGTTTTGTGATCAAACTTTCTTTTTATTATTAAAAGTCTATAAAAATTATACTATTTAAAAAGTAGTAAAATGTGAGGTATATTAGTTAGTGAGGCAGAAAAATCTTCTTATGTGAATATAAGAAGCATGTTGATTCTATTACCTTTGCTTTAGATTAAGAAGGATGTCATGTCAAAATTATGACAACTTTTCTCCAATTCCTCTTTTAAAATCTTTTTATATATTTATTTCTTAGAATTTAGGCCGTCTAATGGAGAATTATGTCATAAACTATTCAATTTGTTCTTTTTATGGTTTCATTTTTATGATATATGTGCTTTACTTTGATAAAAAGAAACTCTTAGAGGCTTTTCTTATTTCAACTTTGTTATGTTTTTTTTTAAAACACACAAATTTGTTATGTTTCCATGAAATTTCTAGAAAAAGAGTTAGATTTGAAAGCGACCACTCGGAAATGTCATGCACAAACACACACCAACTCAACGTGAAACTAGATCATTGAACATATGGAACCAGTTTCAGTTAAACTTAATTCAAGCAAACAGTACTCTCACTACAAGAAAACCACGTGAATTCCAACAGCAATTTTCGACGGAACAAACATCGTCGGCATTTTCAACCTAAACCGACGACGGAAAAATCTGACGGATTTCCGGCGGATTATTTCTGACGGAATTCTGATAGTTTTACATCGGAATACGGTGTTGTCGGAATTCCGTCGGATATATATTTTCTTGGAATCCGTCAGAAATTATCAACGGATTTTCGACGGTTTGTATTTTTTTTGGTACACCATCGAAAATCCGTTGATAATTTCCGACGGATTTCCGACGTTGTACTAAAAAAATACAAACCGTCAGTAAACCGTCAGAAATTATAAACGGATTTCCGAAGGATTCCGTCGACTTGGTTCGTAAAATCTATCGGAAATCCGTCACAAATTGATGACGGATTTCCGATGGATGCAAATTTTTCGACGTTGTACTTCCGACGGCTTTTTTTGATTGATAATTGGTCAGAATCCAATCTTTCCGACGGATTTCTGACGGATTTGCCCGTCGGAAATCGGGCGTTTTCTTGTAGTATATATTCCTTTTATTTTCTTGTTCAAAAAGCTTTTGCTTCTCTACGTTACAGAGGACATGCAGGACCAAAGAGGACAGTTTAAAGACTAAAGAGTAAATTACCAAGTGTTGTTTATGTTCATTATTTCTCCTGAGGTTGGAGTAACATTGTGAAATCTGGAAATACAAATTAAACACTTTCTTTTTATAATTTTATTTTTTCGCAAGTATAACTTGAACAGATTTTACATCTTTGCTTTTCCTCGGAAATTATTGATGGACCATTTTTCTCTTCGTTGTTGTTCTTCTTATTTTTTTGTAATAGGAGCCACAGGCTGTGAGTGTAAGAAACTTTGTTGATTGATGAGTGGCCTTCGGATGAACTTATAATGAAAAATGACTAAAAGCTGAAAATACGATTGGGCACGCGTATAGAATTAAAGTAGTACTTCAGTCCATTTCTACTACTATTTTTCACTAAAAATATGTTGTTTTCATGCATTTGATTCTTCTGACAGCTAGAAGTAATGATGTTTGATCAAGAGAAGCAAGGATATTATCAAGCTGAAGGAGGCTCTTCTTCCAGGTTTATAATCTTAACTCTCATTAGATTTCAAATGGTATGTTATTATGTCTCCTATGTAACATCTGTGTTTTATGCAATTTTCATTTGTGTTTTTATTTTATTTTCAGAAACATGGATACCAATATGATAAACTTGAATGAAGAAAACGCTTTGAGTGATGAAGATATGAATAATGTGATGGATGATAGTGATGCTTTGGAGAATGCAGAGAAAAATAGAGGTATTCAAAGAAAGCTCTCTGTTCGTAGAATCTCTAGGTGTTGGACACACTTTACACTAGTTGGAGAAAAATTACCGAATGGGAAAAATGATATTAGATGCAATCACTGTAAAAGTCATTATTTTCTGAATCTTTATAAGAGTGGAACAAATACTCTGCTTCGTGATTTGAAATTTTGTTCAAAATCTCCTGGAAGTACCCCTGGAAGTAGTACTATAAAGGTCGATATGGTGGTATTTCGTGAAATGATTGTAATGGCCATTATTGAGCATGATCTCCCGTATTCATTTGTTGAGTACAAAAGGATTAGGATGGCTTTTAATTATGTCAATCGTAGTATTCAGTTTTGGAGTAGAAATACGGCTGCATCATATGTCTTCAAGATTTTTGAGAAAGAGAAGCAGAAGCTTAAGAGAGTCTTGATTGGTATTCCTAGTAGAGTTTGCTTAACAACAGATCTCTGGCGAGCTATTACTATAGAGGGATATATATGCTTGACAGTCCATTATATTGACGGTGATTGGAATTTGCAAACCAAGATATTATCTTTTAGTGCTTTTCTTCCTCTACATTCTGGTATTGCTATGGCAATGAAAGTCATGGAGTTGTTAAAAGAGTGGGGATTATAAAAGAAGGTGTTTTCTCTTACCGTAGATAACGCTTCTTCTAATGACAACATGCAAAGTATTTTGAGGAGACAACTTCAAAAGGATTTGGTATGCAATGGAGAGTTTTTCATGTAAGATGTTCAGCACATGTTATGAATCTTATTGTGCAAGATGGCTTAAATGTGATTGGTGAGGCATTACATAAGATCAGAGATAGTGTCAAGTTTGTGAAAGGATCTGAAAGTAGAGAAACAATGTTTCAAAATTGTGTGGAAACGTAAGAATTCAGGTTAAACAAGGTCTCATTTTAGATGTTGCTACTCGCTGGAATTCTACTCACGACATGCTCTCACGAGCTATCAAGTTTAAAGATGATTTATGCAATTTTGCAGAAGTAGAAAAGAGTTACACTAGTTTTCCTTCTGACTCAGATTGGAGAAGATGAGAAATTATCTGTGACTTCTTGAGACCTTATTCTGAGATGAAAAATTTGATTTCCGGCTCATCTTATCCCACAGCAAACTTGTGCAAGTCTGGAAGATTGAGATTTGGTTGAGATCTCATGAGAATTTTGATGATGAGATTATCTGTGAAATGGTGGAAAACATGAAGCTGAAGTTTGACAAATATTGGGAAGATTATAGTGATATACTTGCAATTGCTGCAGTTTTGATCCAAGGTTAAAGTTTACATTCTCAGAGTATTGTTTCACCACCTTAGATTCATCTACTAGTAAGTTCAAGTTAACTCATGTGCGTAGAAAGATGTTTAAACTTTTTGGAGCTTATCAAACAAAATCTAAGAACACTTGCTCTTCTCAAGTAGAAACATTGCACGAAGACATTCACTAGGATATGATGTAAGTGTTTCTTAATAACTCATGACTTTAATGCATGTTTAAAAGATTAGTATGAATGATTATGATATATGTGTATTTTTTTCAGGGATTTTATGCTTTTTTCTCAAAGAACTAGTAGTAGTGGAAAATCTCCATTGGACGCTTATTTGGACGAACCATTGCTTGATATGGTTGCCTTCAAAAGTTTAGATATTTTGGCATATTGGAAGATAACTCAACTCGTTTTAAAGTATAGAAGCTCTCTTCTACCTACAAATGTTCAAAAATTGATTTGTGCAAAAAATTGGCTACGTGGTTTTCCAGAACTTTATTTTTGAATCATTCTTTTTTAAAAAAAATATGATGCATGGTTTAAAATAAATTATGATTTTCAGGTGATAAAGAGGAGAATAAAGAAGATGAGAAAGAGAAGGATGAAGATGATAAGGGAAAAGAAAGTGAAGAATAAAGAATATAGTTTCTTGACTAGTGTTTAATTTTTCTAGTTTGTCTTAAGATGAAATAATTTTGCTAGTATATCTATGGATTAAATATGTTATTCTTGTTTATATTTTTGTTTTGTTTAATTATTTGGACGTCTATGGATATGTTCAACTAGACATATGTCCAACTGGTTTTGTATCCAATTGGACATGGTTGTTTTTGGACATGTCCATAGATGTTCAATAAAAATTTCATTTTTAACTGGACATATCTAGTTGGACATATTTCTGTCCAATTGACACTTCTAGGGGATTGGCCTCAGAGCGTCTATCCGAATGTTCTGCCTTTCGAACGTCTAGATTCGATATACGTACAAAATTGTCCAAAGCTATGAAAGCTTCCACTGGATTCTAAAAGCGTCTTCAAGGTTAAGGCATTCACCCTATATTACTATAGTGAGAGATAAACCATTTTTGATTACCATTTTGATGAAATTAACCACATTTTAATAGGTTATGTAATAAATTTAAATTTTTTTAGTTCATCTAATTTGTGGCATGACTCAATAAAACGTGTATGATTAACAAGCAATATATTTAGTTCATAGGAGAATTAACTATTTTTTCGACAGTCTATAAAAAACTCTATAAATTTTAGGTCTATTAACGGATATTCTATTTTTTATGTTGTTAGATTTTTATTTTATTAAAAAAATATATATAAACAAAATATTTATGTGAGAATTTATTATTGGAAAAATAAAATTAAAAAATATTCTTTGACATGAAATCAAATACATGATTGTGTATTTTTAGCAAAAAAAATTAAAAAGTTTTTTTACAGGAATATTAAATCAGTTTTTCAGTAAAAATCATAAAAATATGAATTATTTAAAACGTGATTTTGTGCTTTTAATGAGAAAAATGATCTTTTTATTTTTTATAAAATGAGAAAATATAATTTATATTTTTGAAAAGAACGAAAACTTAATTTTATATTTTCAGTAAGATATTATATTTTGGAATGAAAATAATTATAATATATTTTAACTGGTTCAATTTAAATAAAATTCCTATATATGAATAAGAATAAAACTGTTGAAAAAAATAAAATATTAATAAGTACAAGAAAACAAACTTTTAGGCCTGGGCAAAATATCCGGATCCGAATACTCGAACCGGATCCGATCCGAAAATAGTCGAATGGATCTTGTCTTCCAATATTTCGGGTATTAGTATTTTTAGGCCTGGGCAAAATATTCGGATCCGAATACCCGAACCGGATCTGATCCGAACCAATATCCGAATTAATATTTTTTAGAACCGAATTCAATTTTACATATATTTATGTTTTAGGGTTAATTACTAATTTATTTGTTTTGTAACTTTAATTGTTTGGTTTTTTAGTGACATATTAGTTAATGAGTACTAATTTGACATGTTTTTCTTGTAGCATGTCTTATATTAGCAAGTGTAGAGTTCATCTAACATTCACAATTTAAAGACAGTTATTCATATTTGTTTATTTTTTTCATTTTTATGTTTTGAATTCTAAATACATTATGGAATATAGACTATGTCATATTTGCTTTCTTTTGTCACATTTGCTTTTTGTTTGTCACATTTGCTTTTGTTTGATGAATATTACAAAGTTTTAATGTTTCAAATTTGATTTATATTATGTTTAATTGTTGCCATTTATAAATAAATGTTAGTATTTTGGATAAAATTCTTATATTTTTGATATTTTGGATAATATAATAGTCGGGTATTTCGGGTACTTCGGATATTTTGGATATTACGGATTTTACGAGTACTAAAATACTAGAAACGAAATCATACAACTTAATATCGGATAAATTTCGGATCTTTTATCAAATATCTGAAAGAACCGAATCTGAACCGAACCCGATCCGAAGTAAAAAAATATTCGAATGGATCCTTAACCTCAGATCCGAAATAACTGAAATCCGAAATACCCGACCCGAACCCGACCCGATTATCCCAATGCCGAGGCCTACAAACTTTAGATACCCTAAACTCTATAGCTTAAACTTAAACCCTATAGGATAAACCCAATACATTAAACATACAAAGTAAAAGTTGTATAACTCGATAAGTTAAGCTCACATTTTCTTAGAAAAATCATTTAGTTCGATGATTTTCAGCCACTTTTAATACTTTTTATTGTTGGAGTCGATTTTACAGTGTCCACATAGGATTGAGATCCACTCACTGACTATACATGCAACCGAGCGTTTCCTGAAGAGTCTCATGTACAACTCAAAGAGAGTTTAACTTACGTCCATCAGCAACCGGTCTAGATAGTAGAAAAGCGGCCTGTAGACAGCCAGTCTTGATCGTAGGTAAACGTAGAAATAGGACTCTGTTGAGCGATGTTTTTTAGGCATTAAAAAGTTTTTAGAAGAACACTCTTTTTTTTTTGACCTTATTAGCTAACATTATTCAATAAGTAAATGATTATAGACAATTAGAAACATCAGAAATATGATCAACATATGAAATATTCTTTATGTTTTCAGAGGACGACTTCGACCCTGCTTAAAATCTATTAAAAAAATTTCAAAAGTCGGTACCAGCAAAAATAAACCTTAAAAGCGACCATACAAAAACCTTATGAACATTTCGTTTTCTTATTCTACTTCAACTATTTTGAATTCTTTATAATCAATTTCACAATTAAAAAAAAAACATAATGTGAAATCTATTATAAGAATTTCAAAATATAGTTTAAATTAGTTTTATTATAATATTATTCATTAAAGATTTTTGTTTGACCAAATAATTCTACCCAAAAGTAAGTTAAAACAAATTAAAGATGCTAACAACGAAAGTTTGTTTCACCGAAATAATTTGAGTGAAAACAATACGCAAAATGCTTTGAATCAGTTTCATTATGACTGGACTTAGAATAGTTTAATTTTATTATGAACATCAATTCTCCACACTATATAAGGATATGCAAATTATTTGCTGATTATATTTTCATCTAAATATATTTTTTTATTTTAACTAAATTAAACTAAACTGAGAAGTGAAGATTTGAAAAAGACATGGCATAAATTAATTGGGTCATTTTAATTTTTTTTAATTCAAACAATATGCTATATGATAATCAAGGTGATATAAGAATAACATGATTTTTTAAATTTTAATAACTTACCAAAATTTTAAATCATATACTTATCAATCCAACAGCAATAATTTTATAATCTCAATTCTGTTTTTTAAATTTTCATTTTTATAACTCATACCCTACCAAATTATTCAAAAATACGTTCTTATAAATTTTAATACTTATTTATTGACATAGAAATAATGCTCATATATAATATGTATAAGATACTGCAAATGTCTCACAGTAAGTGTTTCAAAAGACAATTTGTTCTACTTTTAAGTTCTCTATTACCCTTTCCAATATATACATTTTAATTATTTTCCATTCATTCATGTATATTTATTTCCAATTTAACTTATGATCTTCATTGTATTCTTATACTTCTATCGTTTTTTTATTTTCAAATTTTGTTTTATTTCGAAATCTAATATAATAAAATAGATAATCCTTTGTATGCACAAGATATACCATAAAAATAGTTAATTATCATTTTAGGTATATAATATGTGATTGCATATACACACTACCTTATATTGAATCTTCTATCATTATCCAAAAAATGGTACATATAAAATCTGTAAAATATTTTTCATTAGCTAGCTGAATACGTTTTCTTTCTTCTAACATTAGTTTGGATGTGTAGGAAATCATATTACATGCTGTGTTGTGTTGATTTTGCTCCACTTTGGTCTTGTAAATGGTGAAATCTACAATGGTCTTGAATTTGGTGCTAAGGGAGATGGTCTTACCGATGATTCAAAGGTACTATATTACAAAACATTATCATGTTTATCCATTAATATCTATTATGAAACTTTCTGAATTTCTTAACCAAAAACAAAACCGATTATAACTCGACCTTTCAGTCATAAATTTGTTTTAAGTTTTATCAAAAATATATAGGAACCTATAAAGTTTTAGATCATGATTATAATTATTTTTCTTTTAAAAAATGATGACACTGAACTTATTATCTAAATTTTATATGCAGTTTTTATTATATATATATTTGGAGTAAGAGTAAGTTGTAAATAGATATAAATATATGTATTTTTTGTAATAAAAATCATTCAATCTGGAATAATATTCAAATACAATTGTTGAATGTGCTAAAAATGACCATGTTCCACTAGCATGTAATTGGCATACAAGATGTCATGGTGATTTCTTCCAAACTTATTTACAACTTTATATAAAAAAGTTTTGCAATCAAACAAAAATATTTTTGCATCCTAGAAAACATGACTACTGTACATACAATTTTATCTATTTAGTCTTACGTATTCCTACAATTAGATCATAACATTTTCACAAATTTTTTTAGTTATCTTCTAATTATTATAAGTGGATTTTCTTTGAAAAAAGGCTTTTGTAGAATCATGGAAAATTGTGTAGTAGTGGTGGAAACAGTAAAACACACTTTATTCCTTCAAATAATACATTTTTACTACAACCTCTAATGTTTCAAGACCCATGTAACTCTGCTTGTATACTAGTTCAGATAACATCATCGAAAGATCAATATTTAATTTAGATCGATTTGTGACACATTGAATTTTTTTAAAAGTTATGTGTGGATATAAGCAAGACATAACCGGGTGGAATAATTCTTCATACAAACTCTTCTAGAAAAAATGGGGTTTGTCCCAATTTAGAATTCTTACATTATGAGGTATGTAATGCCGGTATAATATAGAATTTTGATTAACGGATATGTCATCCCATAATGGGGTCTACGTCAGAAAGATCCATTATCTTCTTATCTTTTCATTTTATGCAGGAAAACTCTAATTACTAACATAAAAAAAAAACAGAACGGAAGAAATGGTTAACATGTTTAAAAATTGCACATACAAGCCCATCTATAACTCATCTACTGTTCGCAGATGACAGTCAATTTTTTTTGTCACGCTAAAAAAAAAGAGTGTTAATTTATATTTCAAATCCTTAAATCATATGAGACGGTATCGAGACAGCAAATAAAATTTACTAAATCTTTTATAAAATTTGGTCATTTGATTACCGAAAAAATACAAGAGGAAATGCAACAAATATTAGGTATTACCACAAACGGTGGCATAGGCACATATTTATGAATTCATGAAAGCATGAAAGGATCAAGAACATATGTATTTGGTTTCAGTCATGACATATTACACAACATAGTCAATGGATATACTCTAAAATTTCTTTCTAGAGGGGGTAAATAGGTTTTAATCAAATATGTCTTAACAACATTACCAACATATGTAACGTCTTGTTATCGACTACTAAAGAACGTAACTCAAATTATTGTAAGTGCGATAGCGCAATTATGGTGGAGTACGAGCGAAAATACTCTTGGTATGCATTGGACGTCCTGCGATACATTATGTCGATATAGGGGGACTAGGCTTTAGGAATATCATGAATTTTAACATTGCTATGTTTGTCAAACAAATATAGAGGTTATTGGATTCTCCAAATACTTTGTTCAGCAACATGTTTAAGAGTCAATACTTTAGGAACTCGGATCCTTTGGATCCTAAACGAGTTAACTTCCCTTGCACGGATGGAGAAGTATTAGCTCAGTTCGATCTTTGGTTAAAAAGGAATAATCAAAAGGGTTGGAACATGAACGAACATCTCTGTCTGGAATGATCCCTGGATCTCAGCATTCCGCCTGAGATCAGCAACATATAAATTTACATTTTACCCCCAAGCCTTCAATGTGAAGGATCTAATTGACAATAAGATGAAAACCTGGAATATGCCACTGTTGGAAGCATTTATCATATCTGAAGATGTAAAAATCATTCAGTCTTTGACAGTCAGTCAATTGGAAAAACAGGACACCAACGGATGGCATTATACAAAAATGGGAAACATACCCTTAAATCGGGATATGAGCTATAATAAATATACCCGAATAACAGTGAAAATGAGGTTTTCTATGGACTGTCTATCAATATGCTTAAGGATTATATATTGAAAATTAATTCCCCCCCCTAAACTACAACACTTTCTGTAGCAAGTGATATCAGGATATGTCTTTGTAGCCAAAAAATTAAGATCGCATAGAATTAATTGTGATATACAATATGGTAAATGGGGGGCGGAGAAAGTGACCATAAATTATGTCCTCTTTGAATGTCCACCGGCTATTCAAACTTGTGTTTTATCTAGAATTCTTTCATATCCAGATGTCTTTCTTACAACATCGATTTTTAAAAAATTATATTACATGTTTACAGTTTTGTCTAAGGAAAACCCACATAAACATTTTCTATGGATAATCTGGTACCTAAGGAAAAAAAGTTTTCAAAAATATAGACACAACACCATAGAAGATTGTTAAACAGGCAGAAATAGCGAAGCCCAAAACCACACATTGCAAGCCACCAGTTCTGCGAATTGGTCATTCCCATCAAGATAAGTGGTGATGTTAGATAGCCAGATCTTGGAATGCATCAGATATATTTACAAGATATGAATGAGTTTACACTAATAATAGGATGGAAGAACAGTTGATTAGAGTTCAGAACATTTGTCGCAGTCTTTCTCCACTACATGCTGAGTTTGAAACCCTTATCTTGGTGATAAAGTGCATCACTGAAACCCATCAACTAGACGTTTTTTTACCACTTATTTCTCTGATGTAGTCAAAATGGTCTCTGCGCCAAATTAAAATTATTGACCTTCATTCTCAACATATTTAGAAGAGTTTAACAGGTATAAAACCAATATTCATAATATCAGAGTTATACATATTTCTCTGGCCGAAAACATAATGAAAGACAAGTTAGTATGTGGTACATGGAAACTCTTTTTATATATAGACTATATCAATACGTCTCTCTCTTTTTGGTTAACCAGTTTTCATTAATTTTTATGAAACACATTGTTGTAAAAAATGTTATGTGTGGATAAAAAATGTATTTATGTAATTAAATTTGTATTTTGAAGGAAAAATTATTACACGTATCAACAAAGCAACATGGTCAAATTTCAATAGATTGGTTTTAAGGAGGTAATTGGTTTAACGGTCATTGGTTTGGAAACAATTAATAGATGTGATTCATCTTTTTAAAAAGTGGATCTGATTGATTTAGAGATATTGAAGGTTTTAATAAGGCTTTACTTGGGAAACAATTCTGGCGAATTGCAACAAATCAGAATAGTCTCTTTGCGAGAACATTCAAAGGGCGCTACTTCCCAAGGACTAATTCACTCACAGCGGGTCTAGGGACACACCCATCGTACGCCTGGAGAAGTATTCTCCGATCCCAAGAACTACTTAACAAGGTATGCAACAGAATTTTGGGAATGGGGAAGGAATTAAGTTGTTAGAGGAACCTTGGATCGTTGGATTGCGACCCAGACCTCCAGTACTTAGACACACTTTTGATCTGACAATGGTGGACATTAATCTCTTTAAGAATAGCAACTCTGATGAATGGAAAATAGACCGCTTGAGAGAAGCCTTTTCTGATGAGGAATGTGGGTTAATCTGCAAAATAAAACCAGGAAAGATGATTGCCAAAGTGCCATATACATGGATTCATCAAAGTGATGGGAGATACTCAGTGAAATCTGGGTATAACATATGGTACAATACCTATGTAAGTGGAGTTTCAAGTGTCCAAGAATCTAGACCGAACTTCCATGCCTTATTCTCTGCATTATGGAAGGTTGAAACTACAGAGAAGATAAAACATCTTTTATGGCGAATCATGACCAATAATTTGGCTATCAATGCGGTACTTATCAAAAAGAAACTGATTCAGCAAGCTGATTTCCCAAGATGTGGAGAAGGAATTGAAGATAGAAATCATATCGTCTTTGAATTCCTCTATGCAAGAGCGGTGTGGATGAGTTCTGCTGCATGGTTCCTGATCTCGCCGAAAGCCTCTGCTTCCATTTACACCAACTTTGCAACCTGTTTAGGATCAAAAAAACAAGGAAGCGACAAGGATTTGGCCCTGGGTAATATGGAGGCTTTGGAAAGCTCGAAATGAGTATCTTATCGATGGAAAGAACTATCAACCATGGGAAACAAGCACTAAAGCAGCAACTGAAGCTGACGAATGGCAGAAAGCACGCCAAATGGATGACCATGGTGGATCATTACCAATAGACATTGGAGGAATTAGATCAAAACAGCCAAGAAGACCATCGACAAGCAAATGGAAACCTCCGGATGCAAGTACCTATCTTTGTAACATAGATGATTCATGGTCTGCTAATTTGAATGCCTCTGGTATCAGTTGAATAATTAGGAATGACACAGGAGATGTCAGATTATATGGAGCCAAAACTTATCCATTACTAGCATCGGTTCTCCATGCGGAAGCCACTGCATTGTCATGGGCGTGCTCTTGTCTTACCAAGATATCATAATGTGATTTTCCAAATTGACTGTGCAAACTTGTTTGAAGCTGTCAACAATGCAGAAAAATGGCCAAGTCTAGATGTTTATACACAAGAAATTAGGTCATGCCTAACTCACAACACTTCCTTCAAGCTGCATTTGATTGGACGTGCAGCAAACAAAGTAGTGGATAAGATAGCAAAAAGAGTGAGATTATGTCCCGCTTACTATGCTACAATTGATAATTTGGTACCACCTTGGTTGTATCCTCTTGTCCAAAAGGACCCAAAAGGACAAACATGATATTGTAAGTTCTTGATACACTAATTTAATGAAATCTTTTGATGGGTTAAAAAAAAAAAGAGATCTGATTGACATCTAGTCATTCACCGATACAAAATCGATCTCAACACTAATCATAAAAATAAAAATATATACTATAAATTTTGCTACGTATAAAAATAAAAAAAAATCATACAAACTGTAAATTTTGAAAAGAAAAAAGAAAATAATTTTGATATTCTAAACCTAAAACTAATCAATAAAAAATTAACATGTCATCATATATAAAAGTTTGCCAAGTCATTTGTCAATTTTTTAGATTTTAAAAAGAAAAAGGAAAAATACTGATAATATATGTATATATATAAAATATTGTTAAATATATTGAACATATCATATTGATTCTAATTTGATTTAAATATTCAGCTTAAATACCAAATATCACACAAATCCTAATATTGAAAAAAAGAGTTTTAAGTCATTATTTTTTACTAAACGCACTTTTCTATTGATAGATGATCATGTTAGTACGAATTTACGAATTTGGGTTTGGTCCGGTGCATAAGGTTATCCAAATAATGTTTAATCCTGAATAAAGTTCCTGGTTATATCTTCAACTGATGATAAAACAAAAATGAACTTATTAGTTTCAGTAACGAGAAAAATAAATAATAAATGTTCCTCGCTGTGAAGTAGTATTAACTTAACCATCAAGTCTTAGCAAACATAGACAACCTGTAATAATCATTAAATCGAAAAAGAGAAACATAATAATATATTTAATCTTTACAGTAGTTAGATCCTGGTTATATGCTTTTCCTGAGTCGGCATTAAATATATTTGATCGATCATATTCTTTGGCTACGTTCAACAGTTTTTACAAGTATAAATCATAAATATAATAATAATGCTGCATTTTCTGACTTTTTCAGTAAACACGTGACTATGAGCTTTCCAGTCCGACAGCTACTCTCTTGTGTCTGTCGTACAGTCGTATTTGTCACGTACCTCCTGCTCTGTTCACCTCTCTCTAGATTTTTGTTTTACAGAACGCAAAATCAAATCTGTGATATCGTAATCTCATATATTATTATAGACATGCTTCTTTAACACATTCCAAACACAAGAAAATGCTTCGTTGTAACTTTCCCATATCTCAGTTCCTTTTCTTCTGTTTCTTCTTCTTCTTCTCCGCTGCCACTGCTTCTTCTTCTTCTGTGAACCGCACTAAACCCGCGTTTACTCACCGTGACGCTTACGCTCTTTTGCTGTTCAAATCCAAAGCTGATTTATGGGACAAGCTTGGTTTCTTGAGCAACAGAAGCTTTAACTTCTGTCAATGGTGGGGTGTCACGTGCTATGGCAACAAAGTGGTTCGTTTGGTTATAGAAGATCTCTATCTCGGAGGCCAACTCGCTCCGGACTCAGTCAATAAACTCGACCAGCTCCGAGTTCTCAGTCTCAAGAACAACTCCTTAACGGGACCTTTACCCGATTTATCCGGTTTAGTTCATCTCAAGTCGCTATTTCTCGATCACAACTCCTTCTCCGGTTCGTTTCCTCTCTCGGTTCTCGAGCTTCACAGGGTGAGAACCCTTGATCTCTCATTCAACAACCTCACCGGTCCCATCCCACCCGGTTTAGTTTCTTCCGACCGGTTGATTTACCTCCGACTCGATTCAAACCGGTTTAACGGTACCGTCCCTGCTCTAAATCAATCCTCGCTTCATTCTTTCAACGTTTCGGCTAACAACTTAACCGGTGCTGTACCGGTAACCGCCGTTCTGTTACGATTCGGCATTTCCTCTTTTCTTAAAAATCCTAACCTCTGCGGCGAGATCGTTCACAATGAATGCGACCCGAAGTCCAAGTTTTTCAGCCTGTCGCCGCCGGAAAAGGCAACGCCACCACCGCCTATCCCGCACGGCCAAATGGCGGATATCGGAGAAATGGGATTGTCCCGGCCGAATCATGGCAAACATTCACGATTCGCGGTGATTATAGGGTTTCTATTAGCCGCTCTTCTCCTATTTATCTCCGTCGGTTGTCTAATCGCCGCCGTGAAGAGGCGGAGAGACAAAAACGATAAGGAGAAAGGGAAAGAATCAACGGCGGTTGTAGCATCCGACGCGGCGGAGACGGCGGAAGTAGCGGCGGCGATACAGATGGAGCAAGAGAGTGAGCTGGAGGAGAAGGTGAAGAAGCTACAGGCGGCGAAGAGTGGGAGCTTAGTATTCTGTGTGGGAGAGGCCCACGTGTACACAATGGACCAGCTGATGACAGCTTCCGCTGAGTTATTGGGTAGAGGAACTGTGGGGACCACTTATAAGGCGTTGCTTGACAGCCGTTTGATCGTGGCGGTTAAAAGGCTAGACGCCATTAGATTGGCGGGTGTAGGAAGAGAGAAGTTTGAGCGACACATGGAATCAGTTGGAGCATTAGGGCATCCGAATCTGGTCCCACTCAGGGCTTTTTTTCAGGCAAAAGAAGAGAGGCTGTTGATTTATGATTATTTGCCAAATGGCAGTCTCTCCTCTCTCGTCCACGGTAAGGCTCGTAAGCCCTTTCACACGCAATTTCAATCAATTATTTAGTAGATTATCGTTGTAAGACATCAAGCACCTGGTTGGTATTTGTAATAAATTAGTAGTTACGAGGTCTTTATTTTGCTCAGTCATTTTTTTAACTTTACTATACAGTTAGCTCAGTGGTCACATGGAATTGAATTTATTAGCCTATATTCCATCATTCCCATGTCATTTAATGACTAAACCATAATCTTTTAAGATAATTAGAAAACTTGCTCGTTACACTTACATATAGGTATAGATCAATCCTGTTTCTCGGTGTGTTTTTTAGGTTATTACAGAAACTGATACCAGAAAGAAAAAAAAAATTGAGTGGATTATAAACCCATTTTGGTTTAGTTTTGGTTTTGGTAAAATCAAAACCAAAATTGGTTCAGAGTGTTTTCTTTTCTTTTGGTTTTAAAGTAACAAAACGAAACAGATTATTGATACATTTTGGACTGGTTTTGGTTTAACCATTCAAGTTTGGTTTAGCTCAATGGATTTGGTATATGAGCAATGTGGAGCTTATGTTAAAAGTTTAAATCATATTTTTTGTAGGTACAAAATCGTCGAGGGCAAAGCCATTACACTGGACATCTTGCTTAAAGATAGCAGAAGACGTAGCTCAGGGTCTCTCCTACATCCACCAAGCATGGCAGCTAGTTCACGGAAACCTCAAATCCTCAAATGTCCTTCTTGGACCAGACTTCGAAGCTTGCATCGCCGATTACTGTCTCGTCGCTCTTGCAACAAACCCTCCTCTAACATCCAATGATGATCAAGAAGACGCTGATGCAGCAGCTTATAAAGCCCCTGAAGCTCGACACAAGAGTTTGAGTTATCAATCGGTTAAAGCCGATGTTTACTCCTTCGGGATTCTCCTTTTGGAGCTCTTGACAGGGAAGCAGCCTTCGAAGCTTCCTGTTTTGCCATTGGATGAGATGATGGAATATGTGAGGAAAGTGAGAGAGGAATGTGAGAAGAATGGGAATTGGAAAGAGGACAGGGATAAATTCGGAATGTTGACGGAAGTTGCGGTGGCTTGTAGCTTAATCCCGCCGGAACAGAGGCCGACGATGTGGCAAGTGCTGAAGATGTTGCAAGAGATTAAAGAAGCGGCTGTGATGGAAGAGTGTGAACTTGTCATGGATTCTACTAATTCTGGAAGCTCCTAAGGACAATATTTTTAAGAACAGACACAAATCTTTCTTTCGTGTCTTTCACTAATCTTCAAACTATATTTAACAGTGGCGGTTTTACATTAATGTCACACGGTTCTTGACCCCTTTGTACTTGTCTTGTTGATATCTTCTTCCTACGATAGTCGAGTGGAATTTGAGTAGTCAACAGGAATTTGAATATATACTCTATTATTTATTTTCTTTATGCTATATATACAGAGAGAAAGAAATGTAGCAATACAATTTCAGAGAAACCAAAAAAGAGAGACAACTACGTATGGTGAAACGGATCATATCCTACATGTAGGTAAGAAACGTTATCGTGTGGCTTCGTCCTCCCAGTCAACTCTTTCTAGCCATTCTTCCTCACTGATTGCTGATGTGGATGAGCGTTTGGTTCGGTTTGGACATTTGTACAATTTTTGTTTTCTAAAATTAATCAGACCAAAAGGACGTCATTTGTTAAAAATTAAATAATCTATATACAACTGGGCTAGAGTTTTTTTTTAACATATATGGTTAATCAGTCACAAAATTGTGTGTGCTGTATGATTACTACCGAAACCCATATTAACAAATAATGGGCTCAATTGATCTCATTTTTGTTCATTGTCATGACGACCTATCATTCAATTTCTCCTTTTGTTCTGCATTTGTTTAAGCCTTTGATAAAGATCTTGTTTCTTTTGAGACTCACAAGAATCATTAGAGCTGTGCAAGAGACTCAAGGTCCAAGAAGATTAATAGAATTATAAGAACGGTTCCTGATTGTAAATCCATTTCTTTATCCTACTTTCCACAACTTAAATTTCAACTTTTAATTTTATAAACACGACCTACAATGAAAGCTTCTTCTTCTTCTTCTTTTTTTCAAACGATCATCATTTATAAGCCCATTTCACGAACAACAAAATGTATATTCACATATTAAAATCAAATACAGTCAGCTCCACTAACAATGATGCAAAATAAGACTACCAGTGATTTCATAACTCATGTTCCTTAGACGTTTTTATACCTCCACTTGAAGTGTTAATCTTTTCAAATACCGAGAACTAGTTTATAGATGATTCTTTAGGAATTTCATATTTTTCTTTAAATAAAGTGCAACATGGCAAAAATGATTTTACATATTCTTTTTTAAGAAAGTTTAAGCAGAAGGATCTAATCTTCGAAACCATAAAATTGAATGAATTTTAAAAGATTATCATGTAATGAATTTTTGTATTTGTTCTATTGCATGACATAGTCTCGCATATGACATTAAACACTGATGCCAGGCTTCTACAAAAATGGTTATTTCTTTTTTTTAAAACGAATGATTTATGTTGTTTTAGGATGACATATGGAAGAAGGTGAATTTAGCTGAGATCTAAATCTTGTTTCCAACAACAAAAGACCGATGCAAAGTTATACTTACATTCATTCAAAGGATGTATGAGTGGACATATGGGATGAAAAATCAATAGAAGTCCAATGCTTGGCAATTAATAGCGCATTTGATTCCTTCCCAAAGTCTTGAAAAAATAACACAAGGAGACAGACGATCCGGAGGTCCATGAACTTTCAAGAATAATTGCTAAAAAATTCTGGGTTGCCATTGGCACTCAATGTCATATGCGAGGCCATGTCATGCAAGAGGACAAGACTAAAATAAAATTACTCGATAGAAGCTTTAAATTCATACACTGTTTTGTTTTCTGGCATTAAAGATCATCTGATCTTTCCATTTTTGAATATTAACTATGATAATCTGAAAGAAGACAAAAGTCAAATCTTTTTGCTATATTGCACTTTAATTCTAGACGATTATGAGATTTTAAAGAAATATTATAGACGTCTGGATGTGCACAGAGATTATTGAGACAAGTGAATGTATCAAAAGGGTTGTGAACATGCGCTATGAATTCATTGTTAGTCTTGTTCGTACATCATTGAACATCATTGTTGATGGAGGTTGTTGTATTGAATTTAGAAATTGTGTATATATTATGTTATTTTTGAAATGGTTTTTATGGATCAGGTTTAATTTGGGTATATAAAAAAACTTTCATTGTGTGGTATTGGGTTATATAAAATATTAAAAGTTGAGACAATACAAGAAAATAGAGATTTGGCGATTACAATAACTGTCGCTAAATAGTCGTCAAATTATGATTTAAGACTATGTTACGACTAATTATTATAGTCATAAATCTTTAGTCGCTAAAATATATAGTCGTAATGTGGTCGTAAATTGGCGACTACATTTTGACTAAATTTGGTACATAATTTACGACTACGCTACGACTATATTACGACTATATATGCAAGAACATAAGTAGTTGTAGTATAGTCATAACAACTTAGCGACTAATATGCGACTATATAACAATTATGTTGCGACTATTTGGCGACTATTATTTTAACGACTACTTGATGACTATTATTGTAGCAACTATTTGGCGATTATTATTTTAACGACTATTTAGCAACTATTATTTATTGAACACAAATTTGTATTGATATGTTTTTGATTTGTATTTGCAATTTATTTCAAATATTTTCATTAGAAATTCCATATAAAAAAACAAAATCTAAAACAATCACTAACTAAAATCTTTTTTAAAAACCAACATTCATACATCAAAGTTCATACATCAAACATAAAACATCAAACAAAAAACATCAAACTAAGTTCATGGAATTCCCCTGTCAAGGGACTCTTCAAAAGCGCAACTGCCATTTGTGTCTGAATAGGCTCTTAGTAGGAGAAGACGGTCCGCTCTGTGGGGTTTGCATTCCAGAGAGCCATCCAGAATCAGGGATGGTTGCTTGATCACGAGTAGGGCTTTGAGCCAATGGTGGAGTCACAGGAGCGCTTACGAGTTTCCATGGAAGAAAGGAAGCTTTGAAGGTGAGTTTGAAGAGAGATTCTTGAGCCAAAGGATTAGTGAGTTAGCATCACCAAATGGATTTTTAGGACTAGGGAATGACGAAGATGAAGGGTTTGGATTGTAGGAGCCACGAGGGCTCGGCTGGTACGATGAGCATGGACTCGCTGAAGTAGAACCATTTATGAGTTCCATTAGATCCATTGGTTTGCATCCCTACAAAAGAGTTTAAGCAAAGTGTAAGAAATATTACAAACATTTAACCAAACTATTCCATTTCAAGAAGAAAAATTCTCAAAAGAACAAACTTTTGCGAGTGGATTAACTACGTAACACTTTATTACGAGAATATAGCTTTTTCTGGTAATTACTAACAGGCACAGCTGCATTTGTGGGAAAAAGGGTAGTTTTTTTGAAGGTTAATTAACTCATCTCTCTTTATCTGTAAAGGCAAGTTCCTTGTAGTCCTCAGCGATCCATCTTCTCTGAACGAAAGAACAAGTAGAGGGAAACCCAATTAACAACGCAAGTAGAATTTTTTAAAAGAAGGAACTAATAAACTCAATTAACTTCTTCTCTTCCCTCGATGTGTAATCCCCATCCACCATCTTCGTTCTGAAAAAAAAGGAGAGGGGATAAAACATTAATTAGGGAAGAGGAATCGAAGAACAATTGAAGGAGAATAAGTTCGAAGAAGAATCGATGGAACCAAAGCGTTTGGCAGATCTGGGTTACTTCTGCTGCTAAGCGACTTTCGAGAATCAGCCGCCTACAACGAAAAAAATCTGCTGTTTTATTGACAGGATTCATCTTTGGGTTAGCCTTTGAGCTTCGAAGCCGAATCGGTGGAGCAGAAAAACGAAGAGGAGGAGAGGTACAAGTGAAAGCAGTCATGGCTAAGAGAGAGAGATCGACGAACTGTAATCGGAAGAGAAAAGAATGTGAGAGAAGTGAGAGAAGTAAATCTGTCTGTTGATTTTTTTTATCAACGATCTGTATTAAATTAGGTGTGATCCTCATACTTAAGAATTAGCCAATCAGAAACAAACAATTTTGTTTATTTATATTTTAAAATTTTAAACTTATGTTATTGTTCAATAATAATTATTAGATTAATTTGTAATATGTGATAAAATGATAAAATATAAATCTGAGTATGTCACAAAATATTTACAAATAATTTTATAATATATTTTATAACCAAATTCAATTACGAAATAATTATATATTGATTTTATTGTATTATTTTTGTTAATATTCATTATTTTTTTTTTATCTTTTGTTAAATTTTGCAATTTGTTTTAATTTGGTTTTAAATTTTAAGATTTAGATTTCATATATAATCGTCATTTGTAGTCGTTAAATCCATGTTTTCTTGTAAGGGAAAAGAATTATATTTACCATCACATTAGAAGTTTTGAATGTTTCAAAGTTTTTGTCGTAGAAAAACATGTTTTGAACCAACTTTTTGATCATGAGCGCTTATAGAGTTTTACACTATTGATTGTGATTACATTTATATATATGGAATCTCTATGATAGATTGATGAGGACACAAGCTCACGATTATGTATTATCATCCTATCAGCAACATCATACTATAGTTCATAACTTACTAGATCCACTCTTAGTGCTGAAACAGTTGACCATTAACTTTGCATTTAAGTCTTTATTTGGGTGAATAAATTATGATCCAACTTCTATCAACGACACATTCTAAATTTTTTGCAATGAATGAAAAATCCAAATTTCTTATTACAAACTTGTTTTTGGTGACATGATAGTTAGGGTTTATGGTTCAAAGACAATATTTGTCTTATAAACTAGCATATGTATCGGATATGTTTCATCAAGTTGGAAATTGTCTATATCCCATAAAATATATAAATTATTAGCAGGATCAAATGTTCTTCCTCTAAATGAAAAAAACGTAAATTAGGAGAGACAACAAATGGATGAAATATTTCGATCAAGTTAGATCTTACTGGTGGGTATTACGTCGGAAATGGTTTTGACTCAGGGGAGACAGCGAGTGGATAAAATATTTCAGCATTACTACTGTAGCAACAAGTATTTAATCTACGATGTGAGAAATATTAGGGTTATCATAATATGAATAATAATATTTTTCTTATCTTACATCTATGCGCTTATTACAGCGCATTATCTCTTATATACCCCATTTCTTATCTTATTTCTCAATTTTTCTGGTGGTCATCTCACTAAATTGCAGCACATATCAGAACTTTCATCCGCTCGCTGTTTCTCCCGAGTCAAAACCATGTTCGACGCAATACACATGCATGTATTGTGCATGCATTATGTTGTTTTTGAAATGGCTTTTTATGGATTGCATCTGATTTGGGTATATATAAAAACTTTCATTGTGCATGGTGTTGGGTTATTTATAATATCAAAAGTTAAGATTAAAATGTGGAAAGAATAATAAATAATTAGATTTACCATCACACTTAAAATTTTGAATATTTAAAAAATTTTGTCATATAAAAAACTGTTTCGGACAAATTGCTTAATCATTAGCACTTATAAATTTTTACACTATTTATAGTGATCACATTTATAGATTTAAGCTCAAGATTATGTATTATCATCATATCTGCAACATCATAAAATAGTTTATAATTTATCGGATCCACTTTTGAGTGCTAAAACAGTTGGCTATCAACTTTGCACCGTAGTCTTTGTTTGGGTGAATAAATCAGGAGCAACCTCTACCAGCGTAGATATTCTAATTGTTCGCAATGAATGAAAAATCCAAATTTCCTGTTGCATACTTTTTTTTGGCGACACGATAGTTAGGGTTTATGGTTCGAAGACAAATTTATATCTTATAAACTAGCATACGTATTGGTTCTGTTTTATCAAGTTGGAAATTGTCTACACCCCATAAGAGATATAAATCATTAGCAGGAAAAAGTGTTTTTCCTATAAATGAAAAAGTCATGAATTAGGAGAGATAACAAGTGGATGAAAGATTTTGATCAAATATAGATCTTACCGGTGAGTTTACATTAGACATGGTTTCGACTCAAGAGAGCAGAGAACGGATAAAATATTTCAGCATTACTACTGTAGGAACAAGTATTTAATCTCAGATATGAGAAATATTAGGGTTATCAGAATATGAATTAACAATAATATTTTCTTTATCTTACATATTTACGCCTATTACGGCGCGTTATCCCTTATATATCTAATTTCTTATCTTATTTCTCACTCTTTCCTAGTGGCCATGTCACTAAATTGCAGGATATATCAGAACTAAATTCATGAAATCTTTCATCCGCTCGGTGCATCTCCCGAGTTGAAACCATGTTCGACGCAATTAACGTGCATGTATTGTGCATGTACTATGTTGTTTTTGAAATGGAGTTTATCGATCGTGTCTGATTAGGAGAGATATAAAAAAACTTTCATTGTGCATGGTGTTGGATTATATAGAATATTATAAGTTAAAATTAAAATATGTAAAAAATGAAATAATTAGATTTACCATCACACTCGTAATTTTGAATGTCTCAAAATTTTTGTCATAAAAAAAACTATTTTGGACAAATTGATTGATCATGAATATTCATATAACTTTACACTAATTATAGTGATCACATTATATATTTGGAATCTTTGAGATAGATTAATGAAGACTTAAGCTCAAACGAGACAAGATATGCTTTGGATGCCAAACAAGAAAGCTATACAGAAGGTAAAATGACCTTTTATTAAGACTGATCAAGGCCTTTCGTTATTTGTTATTTCTCAATCCCAAAATAATAGTAATCAAAAACTCTCATTGGTTTAAATGTTCTATTTTGTGTTAAGAATATTTATCCTATTTGGAGGAATGTTGTCTTAGAGCAAAAAAAAAAAAAAGTGTAAAGTGCAAAGTGTATCTATTTTTTTGTTGAGAACAAAGATAAACAACTTATATCTAATTATATTGATAACTTTTCTTTTTGTTTCGTGAAATGATTGTGATTATTTGTTTTTTCTACTCCCTCTGTTATAAATATAAATTGTTTTAAAAATAATTTTTGTTTCATAATATAAGTTGTTTACATATTTCTATGCAATGTTTTTATTTATTGAATATTATGTGACCAATTATACGAAACAAATTTATTTTGTATTGGTTGAGTTATATTTGGTTTATATATTAAATAATTTTTTTGTTAAAAGTAAATTTTTAATAGTTGTGTTTTTAGTCAAAATATTTTTATATTCTCAAAAGAATGGAGTATTGATTTTAAAATTATATTCACCACATTTTCCTAATCAATAAAGAAGAACTTTTTTCTAAATAATCTGTGAATCTAACAGTTAATGCGGTTTTCTTTTTATCTGTTGTGTTATTTTATTTATAACAATCTGTCCATCAGTTCTGTATCGTATTTCAATCCATTTTAATTTTAGTTGTTCTTCTCATCCACCCATTTAATTCATTTATCTGTAGTGTGGTTTTTAATTCATCAACCCATTGATATCCATATTAACCAAATGGAGTAGCACATGTAGAGTAACTTCGCTCAAGAATTCTCTTTGAGGTAGCCACACAGCTCTTCATAATGGATCTAAGCCACTGATCTCCACTGTGGTGCGATTTTAGACAGGTCCAATGAGGATGCTAAGCGACATGGACATGAAGAGGATTTTGATCAGATAGAGCTGGATCAGAACAAAGAAAATGTGGGATTAAGAGGCTTGGAAAGCTTGGAACAGCTTATCAATGTCGTGTGGGCAAGTGAGAAGGAGCTGGAGAAGCAACCCATGGACGTGGAGTTGGACCAGGCTCAAAGAGGAGCAAATCAGGCAGCCCAAGAAACAGAAGACTCAAGTCCAGCGGTCCAAACCCAAGGAGTCATGGATGTGTTGCTTGACCCTAACCAAATTCAAAGCTGAGATCCAAAGAAAGCCCATTCTACAAGTGGTTTGGGCATGGTTAAGAAGAAAAATGAAGCCCAAAGAGAGTAAACCAATTGGGCTGGTTTAATTTGTTTATTGATTTGTAATTAATTATTAAAATTAAACAAGGAGTAGTTAGGATAGATTATGCAAAAAATATATTTTTGATATATTCTTTAGGATAGATTAGGTAAGAAGTATCTTTTTGGTATATTTTTTATGATTAGATTAGGTTAGTTAGAATATTCTTTTCTAAGCATAATCTTGTTAGGGTTTTCTGCCTATAAAAAGACATCCACTCCCTCATTGTAATCACCCACGATTTTAATCATAAAAAAAGATTTAGAGAACTTTGTTCTTCTTTTTGCTTTCTCTGTTCAGCCTAAGAACATTGACCCTAGTCACTAATGAGTAGAGTAATCTACTTTGAATTTCTTTAACTCTAAAGCAGGGTGAACATGTGCTATTGGAATCTAAATCCCCACCATTCACGCCTGATTGGAGAGCTAGTAGCCTCCAATTCCCCATCCATACAAGCCGTCACTCACCTTCATACAAACTCACCGCCATTAAGGAGAGCTAGTAGCCTGCTCTGACATTAAAACCACACCCTTCAAGTCGATCATTTAGTTTTAAAACAACCAGGTCTGCACCAAGTGGTATAAGAGCCTCTTGAAGGTTAGGGTTTGTGAAATCACTTTGATTTCAAAACCACCATCCATTTATTTTCATTTTTTAGTTTCATAAACAATTCTTCTCTTTCTATCTTTTGTAAGTCAGTTGAGCCTCTCTTGAATTACAAAATGATCTAAGAAAAGGATCTATCCCAAAAAAAAAATTCGAAAAAAAAACAAAACAAAAGAGAAACCCTGCTAGGAGAAAGTTAATCAGCTGACGAAATTTTTTTTTGCAATCTTTCTATATCAATCACAGTAGGTTATAGCTCTATATCTTTGGTGATTGGGCTTTGATCTATTCTAAACTTGTGGGAATAACAAGAGGATTGAACACTGAGAGAACCAAAAGAAAAAAAGAGGATTTTCTAATCTGTTTGTTTCAGAGAATTCATGACAAGAAAAAAGTCAGTGGATCAGATTGTCCATCTTGATCAGTTCTGTTGGAATGAAGAAAAAATGATGAAGAAATAAGACCTTTAATTCTAGCTTAAATGTGTGTGGTCTAAGTCATTTAAGGGGAGTGTCTAAGGCTTGTTTGTGTTTTAGTATTATGTTATCTTTGTAGTCATTCATGTATAAGACAATCCTTGTACCCAAACAAGCCTAGACTAGAATAGGGTTTCAACAACACTTGTCCAAGCATGGCATTGAACATCAAACTTGAGTAAATTAATGATTTTTTCTATGAGATCTTCAATGTACATAGGCTTCCAAAGAAGTGTTAAATCATCCGATTTGGATTTAACCAGACAAAGATACTCACTGATGCTATTGGAACCTTTAACACATTATCGGATCTGAAGCTTCAACTGGCGTATATGACCGCGAGTGGGATTACCAAAAGTATGAACAAGAGTATCACATACTTCAGTTGAAACAACGGATTGAATGGGAAGATAAATGGAACCAATTAAGGCGTTGTAGAACAACTTGTCTTGTCTGTTCCAAGGAGAGAACGCCGGCCGGATTGGCAGAGAAAACACCATTTACCATGATGGTCAATTCTGGGATCATAGTTAAATCTTCTATGAAATGGTGAAGCTCATTGATGAGGACATCGATCCAACTTCTAAGTCAGAAATCCCACCAGACGACACAGAGGCCCATCAAGGCCCATTTAAGTCGGATAAAGAACATTGAAGTTTTCTTCTCGAAGATTCTTTCACATCCTTTACCATTACTGATGCGATCTCGGAAAGGAGATCACCAGCCAAGACCGTCACAACAGGGAAGAACTAAAAAAGATGCGGATGAAAGGGTTGCGGACGGTTGAGTGAGAGAGAAATTGAGTATAGGAGATTGAGGATCAAATGGAACACACAAGGGCTGCGGATATGACCCTTGATATACCAACTTGACACACAAGGGCTTCAACAACACTTTTCCAAGCATGGCATTGAACATCAAACCAGCTGTCCTTACACTCCACAACAAAATAGAGTGGCTGAAAGGAAGAATAGGCATTTGATGGAAGTTGTGAGAACAATGATGTTCCACATGAAAATTCCCAAAAGATTTTGGGGGGATGCTCTGGTAGCTGCATGCTACTTGATTAATAGGACTCCTAAAAAATTCCTAGATGATTTGTCTCCATTTGAGGTACTAAACAAAATTAGACCTAACATTGACCACTTAAGAGTTTTTGGTTGTGTTTGTTTTGTATTAGTTCTAAGGTAGCAAAGGAACAAGCTGGAGCCAAAGAGTACCAAAGCTATGTTCATTGGGTATTCTTCTACTCAGAAAGGATACAAATGCTATGATTCAGAGACTAGAAGAGTCTTAGTGTCTAGAGATGTCAAATTCCAAGAACCAAAAGGTTTTTATGAAGAAGGGACTTGGGATCAATTCAAAGACATGGAAAGGAATGGTACCTATGCTCCAGCCACTTTACCTAAAGGAAAAAGGGCTGTAAATTCTAAGTGGATTTTTACCATTAAATACAAAAGCAATGGTGAAATTGATAGATATAAAGCTAGGTTGGTGGCTAGAGGATTTAATCAGACTTATGGTAAAGATTATAGGGATACCTTTGCACCTGTAGCTAAGCTTCACTCTGTTAATGTTGTTCTTTCACTTGCTACTAACCTTAATTGGTAATTATGGCAAATGGATGTTAAGAATGCATTCTTACAATGTGAATTAGAAGAAGAGGTATACATGTCACCTCCACCAGGTCTAGAGGAAGAGGTAGGGGCCGGCAACATACTCAGGTTGAGGAAGGCCATTTATGGCCTTAAACAATCTCCAAGAGTTTGGTACCATAAGCTAAGTGTAACCTTGATGGATAGAGGCTTCAAAAGATTTGAAGTTGAAAATACTCTTTTTACACTAAAGAGTAAGGAAGGTATTGTGGTAGTTCTCGTTTATGTAGATGATATAATCATATCTGGTAGTGATAGTGTTGGTATTGCATCTACAAAAGAATATTTGAAGAATGTCTTTGATATTAAGGATTTATGAGAACTTAAATACTTCTTAGGAATTGAAGTGTGTAGGTTCAAGGAAGGTCTTTTCTTATCTCAAAGGAAATATGTTGTAGATTTAATAACCTCTACATGTATGATGGAAGCTAAACCAGCCAAAACACCCTTAGAAGAATACTATAAAATCGGAACTAAGGGGGAGGTAGAGGAGGAAATTGATTTTCATGATCTTAATCTCTATAGAAAAGTGGTTGGTAAGCTTATTTATCTAAACATCACTAGACCAGATTTATGTTTTGCTGTGAATTAAATATCTCAACACATGCAAGGTCCAAAGATGAGACATTGGGAGATGGCAAATCGAATTTTGAGATATCTAAAAGGCACTCATGAACAAGGTATATGGATGGGTTGCAATAGAAACACAAATGTGGTTGGTTATTGTGATGCAGATTGGGCAGGAGATAGGGAGGATAGAAGAAGTACCACAGGCTATTGTACTTTCATATGAGGGAACATTGAGACCAAGAAGCAAGAAGCAAAAGGTGGTGTCATGCTCTAGTGCAGAATCAGAATATAGAGCCATGATGAAACTTACAACTGAATGAATTTGGCTGAAGCAACTCCTTGAGGACTTGGCCGTGAACTTTGATGATCCTATCACCATTCATTGTGACAATCAGGCTGCTATACACATTTCCTCCAACTTTGTGTTTCATGAAAGGACCAAACATATAGAAGTAGACTGCCACAAAGTAAGAAAAGTTATTGGAAAATGAATCATCTTGCCTTGCTATACAAGGAGTGAAGATCAACTAGCTGATGTGTTCACCAAAAAAACAACTTTGAAGAATGGCGCCTCCATCTATCCAAGGCTTGGCCTTATGACCATTCCACAACATTGATCCCAACATGGAGTGGTATACCCTTTTTCCCTAGAAAAAGTTTTGTCCCAATTGGGTTTTTCTTCTTTAGGTTTTTAATGAGGTAATGCTTCATGGTTGCAAGCTTAGGCATTCTCCATGTCTTAAACTTGAGGGGGAATGTTGGAATGAAGAAGAAATGATGAAGAAAGAAGGCCTTTAATTCTAGCTTAAAGGCGTGTGGTCTAAGTTATCTAAGGGGAGTGTCTAAGGCTTGTTTGTGTTTTAGTATTATGTTATCCTTGTAACCATTCATGTATAATGCAATCTTTGTACCCAAACAAGCCTAGACTAGAATAGTATAAATAGTTATCTTTCTCCTCATTTGTAACTTAGAAAAAACATAATTCTCATTTTCTTAATACAATCATTCTTTCTCTTTAATATCTCTAATCTCTCATTCTCTCAATCTACAAATCTCTTAATCTCATATTCTTTCAAGTTCCAATATAAAGCAATGATGGCTGAGATCACTAGGAAGCTGCAACAAGATTTCAATAGGACTAATCATGCTAATGAGTTTCATGAGTTTTCAATCTCTGCAGGCAGAAAAGCAGGAGGAGTTAACTATAATGACCATCGTCGTCCTAGATCAGAAGAGTACCTTAGTCAATCAAAGCTTGGGATTCCATCATTCCATGGGAAGATTGATCCCGAAGCTTATCTGAAATGGGAATAAGAGATGGAATGGGTGTTCAGTTGTTATCACTACAATGAGGCAAAGTAGATCAAACTTGCAACAAGTGGATTCAGTGGTCATGCCATCCATTGGTGGGATCAGATTGCATCCACAAGGAGGCACAATGGAGAACCTCAGATTGCTTCTTGGTTTGAGATGAAAGTTGTTATGAAAAAGAAGTTTGCTCCTGATTATAATAAATTTGGTTATGTGGAGGACAGACACCTAAGGAGGTCACATTAGAGACTAACCACACGCCCATCATCAGCCAAGTTAACACGCCAGGAGCATAGGTGATCTCAGGAGAAATTGGCTTTCCAACAGCCATAAACCAATCATTTTAGTCCAATCTGCAAAGGTAAGAAAACAAATTCAAATTTAAAAGATTTCTCTAATGAATCTTTTATGTGCAAATACAGGAAAAAAATTCCTAGAAGGTTATTTGTGGAGAGTGCTAAGGATAACAATGAGGAAAGGAAGGAAATTTCAAAAACTTCACCTTTTCATAATGAAGCCACGGTTTCTAGGTAGTTGTTTGAAACAGAAGAGCTCTTAAATGACTCAATCCTAGCTAAGTGTTTTCTACCATCTTCTCAAATTGATTCTATTCTTAAAGGAAAAGAGATTTGTAGAGAACTAACCATCTGTGAACCGGTGAGCCCGAGTAGCCTTGTCTTCTTTTCACAGGACTTTGAGGAGAAGATACCAGGAGAGATACCCAAAAAGGACCACCAGCCAGAGGTATGGAGACGCTGGACGTTGCTAAGGACGCCAATGGAGTTAGGAAGAAGGGAGATGTCTGATCCATTGCCAAATTTGCCCAAGAGTGAGACATCACTAGCTGAAGGTAAACTGTTGGCAAAAGAAAATCTCTGTGAGCTTAACAAATATATTTTCTCTGCTCCATTAGCTAGGGTATTAGATGATACTTGTATAAGTTTTACTCATCTTAAACCGGTGCAATCGAGTAGCAATGAGCTCCCCTTGCAGGACCATGAAGAGAAGCTACGGAAGGAGACACCAAAGGGATTGTATTTGGACAATAAATTGGCGCCTACAGCTAGTTGGGAGTTCAAGTCCTTCACTCCTTCTTTCATTGATGAAAGTCGTCTCAAACTCTGTAAGGATATTGGTTTGACAAATTCTTTATCTAGTTTGTTTGTGATTGTTACACCTGAAGAAGATAAACAATTTGGTTTAGAAAATGTGAAAGAATTTTGTGTTTTTAGGTTTATTTTTGATAAGATGATTCAATCCTTTGAAGCACCTAGACATGAAATATTTTCTAGATCAGAATGTTCTTTGATTGCTGAAACTGAGAGTTCTGAGTTTGCTTTGAGTCATAAGTTGATTAGGATAACATTAAGACAGAAATTTGTGAGGATTTATGAATGTTTCTCTAATAAAGTGTTGCATAACTTGAAATCAGTTAGAAAAGTTTGTGAAACTTTGTGCTGTGAAGATTTTTGGGTTTTAAAAGCTTGTGATATGAACCCTGCATTGAGTAAAAATGTTTGTGGAAGTTTTTTCAACCTGGAACATGAATTTACATTGCTAGAATGGTGGTCTAGAAACATGCATGACCTACTTAGAGCTAAGAGAAGTTCTGAATTTGAATATGTTGAGAGAGTTTCTAAGTTAGCACAATCTAATCTGTTTGCTAGCAATGATATCTATTTGTTTGGTTAGTGTTCAAAAGAAAACTTTTTGGTTAGTGTTCAAAAGAAAACTTTTGTTCCAGTGAGTGTTCTAATGCTAGAATGATCTATGATCTTGTCTTAGATGGTGTTTCTAGGAACCTGAATCTTGTCTTTAAGGTCTTAAACCCAGTGAATTCGGTTGTCTATTTTTGTTGCACATTTGATGTAGTTTTTCTAGTGTTTGAAAAGAAGCAGGATAGACAGATTATGGAGTTTGTTCTAAGAACAAGGAGGATTCAGGGCCTGAACAAACAATTTGATTATGGACCAAAGGAACACTTGTTTGCTCCTACATGGCAGCCACCTTCAACATTCCAAGGTGAGGACAATTTTGATCACACATCCAATGATTTTAAGTTGATTTCTTTTGTTACAAAAGAATTGGATTTAATGTCAAATTCTTTCAAAGGAGGAGGGGATGGTGTGATCCTAGACAGGCTCAATGAGGATGCTAAGCGACATGGACATGAAGAGGATCTTGATCAGATGGAGTTGGACCAGAACAAGGAAAAAGTGGGCTTAAGAGGCTTGGAAAACTTGGAAAACCTTATCAAGGTCGTGTGGGCAAGTGAAAAGGAGCTGGAGAAGCAACCCATGGACGTGGAGTTGGACCAGGCCCAAAGAGGAGCAAATTAGGCAGCCCAAGAAACATAAGACTCAAGCCAAGCGGCCCAAACCCAAGGAGTCATGGATGTGTGGCTAGGCCCAATAACCAAATCCAGAGTTGAGATCCAAAGAAAATCTATTTTACAAGTGGCTTAGGCCTGGTTAAGAAGGAAAAAGAAGTCCAAAGAGAGTAAATCAATTGGGCTGGTTTAATTTATTTATTGGTTTATAATTAATTATTAAAATTAAATAAGGGAGTAGTTAGGATAGATTAGGCTAGAAGTATCTTTTTGGTATATTCTTTAGGATAGATTATGCAAGAAGTATTTTTTTGGTATATTCTTGATGATTATATTAGGTTAGTTAGAATATTCTTTTCTAAACATAATCTTAGGCATCCATCCCTCTTCATTGTAATCACCCACGATTTTAATCATAAAAAAAGACTTAGAGAACTTTGTTCTTTTTCTTGCTTTCTCTGTTCAGCCTAAGAACATTGATCCTAATCACTAAAGAGTAGAATAATCTATTTTGAATTTTCTTAGCTTTAAAGCAGGGTGAGCCTGTGTTATTGGAATCTAAATCCCCACCATTCACACCTGATTGGAGAGCTAATAGCCTCCAATTCCTCATCCATACAAGCCGCTACTCACCTTCATACAAACCCACCGCTATTAAGGAGAACTAGTAGCTTCCTCCGACATCAAAACCACACTTTTCAAATCGATCTTTTTGTTTTTAAACAACCAGGACCGCACCACACCGTTCGCATCTCCTCCTAATACGCAGCACCGGTGACACCTTCCATGGGATATCCCTAGGATTTTCAAAGATCCTCCTTTTAGGGAACAAACTTTTCTTAAATCGTTTTCAATATATTTCAACGAGACATGACTACATCTCCAATATCAATATATTTCAATTACGGTTGGTGTCTTCCTTTCTCTTTGGGTGTTTGTCCTTTTTGGTGCCATCAAAACTTCCGTTAGCGCCAATGCCTTTAGACCTTTTTCTCCACCATAGCACAACACCGTTACCATCATCCCACCTGCTCTGCCAGTGCCCTTCACTTGCCCCTATCACCCACGTTTTGGTGAAGTTGGCTAGGCTCATCATTTTCTCCTAGTGGGCTTAGGATGATCCATCATCAAGAATAATTTTTTTTAAAAGCTGCTTTTGCTCAATTGCTTATCCTTATCTTTGTGGTTTCCTATTTATCAGAAAATTCTTCTCAATCAAAGAGAAATCAATCCCACAACCTTCTTCTCTTACTATAAAATTATGTTCATCCGTTAAAGAAAGCCAACCTTACTTTGTTAATAAGAGATAGCGCTGGAATTTGGATCATTATCTATAGGTCCCGGCCGTTCCATTAGATCCGCTACAGGATGTGACATGTACAAATTCATAAACTCTGAAACTCTATTAAATTGAAGCGGATGCAGATTAATATATACTTATAAAATATTGGCAGATGTGGGTTGGTTTATTTTAAGGCTGTGAATGGAAATATTAAAGCGGTGCCATTTTTGATGTTTTATGAAAAAAAAAAATACATTCATATTACCAAAAAATACTTTCATATTTTTTGTTTTCAGTAAAAAATATAATAAACGATTGAAAACCGTGCATAAATTTTTATAACTCACAAAAATTATCAAAATAAAAAGTCGCACCACACATTTGTAACTCATCAGTTATCATGCGGTTAAAGTGTGTTTTTTTTATTTTGTACATATATACATATAATATATACATTTGTTCAAGTTCAGATTTTTTTAAAATAAATAAACATATAAGTTCGTTGTATCGAATGACACATTCGAATGATCAAAAAAAAAAAAAAGTGTGATCATTCGAATGTTTTTAATACTTCAAATTTGATATTTATTATAACTTATATTAAAATTATTTTTTCATCAATCAAACATTATTTTGTACCAATTATTTTTTTTTAAATTGTATTTGTTCAGCATATTGCATGCAGTTGAACTGTACCGCACTTTCAATCCGCTTTTCCCGCACTATCAAAAATGTAGCTACCATTCAGAACTTAAAATGTCAAGTATGCAGATCCCGACATGAATTTGATTTTTTTTTTAAATATGATAAAATTTTTTATATATTATCAGTAATGTGTCAACCGATGTCGTTGATACAAATACCTTGAATGCAAGTACGAGACAGTACTTTAACTATTATGGTAGACCCCATCTTTATGTTATCAATCAACCATTTTTTGTAATCTTGGTGCATTTTGTTTTTGTTTTTCAATTAAATAATAAAATAGTTTGTATAGTCCATTTTATGAAAATAAATAGCAACATGCACATAACAGTAATTATGCATACCATTTGATGTGTTTCAAGTTTTTTATGTGTTGTTTTGTATATAAATTTTAAAAAAACGGAAAGTTATAAAAACTAATGTATGCCAGATATAAGAAAGATAGGAAAAAATCTAAAATCTTGACTATCTATTCAGATTCAATCTTTTGGGTTTTAGGGTTTGTGGTAGGAAATTCATATATTTTATTTGGATATTTTAAATTTTAAGTTTTATTTGGATTTGGATTCAGTTTAATTTTTTTCAAACTTGATTTGGATAGGGTTTTATTGATGATTTATAAGTAAGTAAAATTAATGTGATAAAATTTTTTAGTATTAATAATATTAATATAATTGTTTTAAAGTTATCTATTATAATCTGTATTCTAACTATTTGTTATTTTTATCAATTAAACATTTATTATGTACTGTAATATATTTTTTACACTATAAAAAAAAACACATTTACCATTAGGAGCCAAAATCCTAGTAATCTTCTTCTTCAGTTTTAGTCTCCACTTCTTTTTAAGGTGGCTGTCGAGTCGACGTCGAGTTTCTCTATCTCAAACTTAAATCCATCTCATTTAAAATTTCACTGATTGTAATAATCAAATCCTTTCGATCTATCAACTCTTTCTCTCTCTCTCTTTTTGTCTTAACCCTCAATATATCATCTTCACTTCTTCATTTTCACTTCTTCACTTCGTTATCTTCACTTCTTCCAATTATATGTGATTAGAAGGTAATCCGCTACACCGTTAAACTTATACGGGATGATTGCAGGTGTGTATAGAACTTTTGGATCATGTAAATATTATTTTGGTGAATAAAAATTTAACTCGCAGCAAAGCGGGTCTGGCAGGGCTATTATCTATTTTAATTAAAACGATTAAGTAGATTAGATCCTCTGTTCGGTTTTCTCTCAATTCATCAATCATTTTTATTTTTCTTCGTATAATCTAACATTCTTGTTCATATTGATCTAGATTTCTTATGAACAAGTTGTAACTTTGCTTCGTTTCATGTCTTTCTTGAGTTTTTGGCTCTAGAAACATTTTTAGTTTGCTTAAACACATATATGAGATTATAATGACGTCTGCTTATTCATCTCATTGGTCTGTTAAGCTCATTATTATTCGAAAATCACATTTTGTTTGTTGTTAATTTTTGCCCACATACGCCATCTTGACTCTGGTTGGATAATCACATTGAATATTCATAATGCATAGTTTTTGTTTTCTTACTTTTCCTTTTACCATATAAAATTCTCGATTGGATTCCACTTTTAGTTTAGGATGTTGGAACAATATATTAATAAGCAATTTTGAATTTAAAATATATAATTAAATTGTGAATAAGAATTTGATTCAAAATGAACTTTTTCCAATAATATATATTATAGAACAAAATCACTAAGAAATATATGGTATAAAGGGGAGAAAATTAAATTCAAAGATTTTTCATAACTTACAAATATTTTAGATGTAAAATCAAATTAAATTTGTCCATTATGGATCAAATTAAATTCAAATATTTTCATAACATACAAATATTTTGTAATTAAAAATCAAATTAAATTTGATCATTATGACTCTTGACCACCAAGTTTCATTTTTCTCCTATAAATACCAAGCTACCTAGAAGAAAAAATTTATCCATTCATTCTAAAGCAAAGAAAACACCATTAGACACATTTTATATATTATTTGAGAAGTTTTTAAGTGTTGAAGCTCTATTGAAATATTTTCTTGGTTGTTGGTGTTAGGTGCTAGCAGCTAAGGAATTCACAAGAATTAACAGGTTCCTTCATTCTCCTTCTTCTACTTCTCTCTTTCAGAAGTAGATTTTTGTTCTTGAGTATATAATAGATAATTAGCTCGTAGATTCAAACATGAATGAAACATATTTTTCTTAATATTTTGTTGTATCCTGAGATTCAAAGAATGCATGAAAACCGTTTCATTGCGGGCATTTTATTGAGTTAAGGAAATGGATTATCCCGCCTCCAAATTTTTTTTGTTTTTTTGTTCTTATGATTCTAAAAACAAAATTTTGTTTAATGTTTTATAGTTTATATTTGTTATTAAGTCATGTTAATCTTATTTATTATTAGTTTATCAATATTATGTTTGTCAAGGAATCATGCATTGTTAATATTGAACATAATAACATGATCATAAAGATTATTATGTGAAATATGAACTATAATTCTTGGTTAAAGATTAAAATTAAATTTTATTAGTTTTTATGTTCTTGTTAATAATTATGTTGATCATTCTTGAATTTATTATTCATGGTCAAAATATTATACTTAAGTATGTAATTTAATATTTTTAAATTATGTAAATGCTATAGTTATTTTTATAAAATAAGTTTTGGCACATAAATGTCAATATAAATGTTTGTATATATATATGCGTGTGTGTGTAGATATTAATATATATATGTGTGTGTTTGATAGTTTATTTCAATTTCAAGAAATAAAATATAAAGCAAATTGATATTTCTAAAATCCGGTTTTATAAGGTTCTACAATCTTAACTCAATAAAATTTGTTTTTTAAACGAATTTATTGTGTGAAAAATTGAATTTGCAAAATAAGTGTAATTATTTTGAATGTTAAAAAAAAATAAAAATAAAATAATCGGTTTAAGATTTTGTGATCGGATCTATCGATCCGGGTCTCAGATCGATAGATCCTTGTTGATCGTTCAAGAGAAATCAACTAAATTATAACCGAAACCGGTACCGCGGGTCATGCGACCGATCGATCGCAAGCCGATCGGTCGATCTCGCAAGATCGATGCTATTAACTGGGTAGGCGACCGATCGATCAAATGTATGATTGAACCGGGTCGCAAGACAACACAATAATTAAGATCGAACGATTCACATGAGGTCGATCGTTCGCAGCATACAAACTCCGATCAATTTCCTATAAGATCGATCGGGAGTGTAATTGCATGAAAAACTTGTTTTTTATATTGCAATGTGTCTACATGTGTTAAAAATGCATCTAAAAACATGTTAAATATGAGATTCTAACTCACGATTTAACAGTGTTAACAGATGACAAACACAAGTAACAAGTGTTAATCCACACTGATTTGTGCGATTTAAAATACTTACCCACTAGAGAAGGTAAAAAGTATTTTGTGACTTTCATTGATGATAGTACAAAATATTGCTATTTTTACTTGTTATAAAGCAAAAATGAGGCTTTGGATAAATTCAAGGAATATAAGCTGAAAGTTGAAAATCAACTAGACAAAACTATAAAAATAGTTCGAAGTGATAGAGGTGGAGAATATGAAGGACAGTTCGATGCATTTTGTAGAGAAAATGACATCATTCATCAAACAACTGCTCCTTACTCACCAGAATCAAATTGTATTGCAGAACGCAAAAACCGAACTCTGAAAGAAATGATGAATGCAATGATGCAAGAATCTGACATAACCCAAAACATGTGGGGGGAAGCTTTAATGACTTCAAATTATATTATAAATAAAATTCCACACAAAGTGACGGGAAAAATGTTATATGAACTGTGGGAATGTATATTTCCTTCATACAAATACATGAAAGTGTGGGGGTGTCTAGCAAATAGTGGCAGTACCTATTTCGAAAAAGGTCACAATTGAACCAAAAACAGTTGATTGTATTTTCATCGGATATGCGCACCACAGTAGTGCTTATCGATTTCTGGTTCACAAATCAGATATTCCAGATATACATGTAAATACAATTATAGAATCGCGAAATGCATCTTTCTTTGAAGATATTTTTCCGTGTAAGGAAATAATACACCATAAACGGACTAGGGAAAAAAGAGATGTAGGTGAAGCAAGCACTTCTGCTATTGGTCTACACAATGAAGAAAACGTTGAAATTGAACTCAGACATAGCAAAAGAGCTCGAAAGGATAAAAAATTTGGTGATGATTTTCTAATTATTTCACTTACATAAAATGAATCAAATACCTTTGAGGAAGCGATGTCTACATCTGATGCTCCTTATTGGAAGGAAGCAGTCAACAGTGATTCAATTATGCAAAAACATACATTTTACATAACAAATTTACCAAAAGGGTTCAAAGCTCTCGGTTGTAAATGGATATTTAAGACCAAACTAAAAACCGATGGGACTATTGACAAGTATAAAGTCAGACTTGTGGTCCAAGGATTTTGTCAGAAAAAAGGTTTAGACTTCTTTGACACATATTTTCCCATGACGAGAATAACTTCTATAAGAACTATCATATGCATCGCAGCATTACAAAATCTGGAAATTCACCAGATAGATGTAAAAACTGCATTTTTAATGGGTATCTTGAAGAAGAAATATGCATGAAACAATCTGAAGGGTTTTTTTATTTCTGAACAAGAAGACAAGGTCTGTAGACTTGTAAAATCATTGTACGGATTTAAACAAGCTCCAAAGCAGTTGCATGAGAAATTTGACAAAGTTATGATATCAAATGGGTTTCGCATAAATGAATGTGATAAATGTCAGTACTTCAAAACTATGAAATATGCATATGTTATCTTATGCTTATATGTAAATGATATGCTTATCATTGGAAGTGACAACGTCATTATAAATCAAACAAAAACCATGTTAAATGGACAGTTTAAAATAAAAAATATGGGACTAGCTGATGTAATTCTCGAAATTAAAATCACTAGATATCCTGGAGGATATATATTATCCTAGCAGTATTACGCTGAAAAGGTATTTGATATATTCAAGAATTATTCAACTGGAACCTCCACAACACATGTGGATACCACACTTCACCTAACGAAAACTTAAGGTGCAACGATATCACAAAATGAGTACGCTCGAGTAATCAAAAGTCTAATGTACTTGACTAATTGTACTAGACTAGATTTAGCTCACTCGGTAAATGTACTAAGTAGGTACACGAGCAATCCAGGACACATCCATTGGAAAGTGATAACGAGATTATTAAATTACTTACGCTTTACCAAAAATTATGTACTGCATTACGGTTCAGAACCTGCCGTGTTGGAATGATATATTGATGTTAATTGGATATCAGATTCCAAAAAATCAAAGTCCACAAGTGGTTATGTGTTTACACTTGGGGGTGCTGTAGTATCCTAGAAATCTTCGAAACAAACAGTGTTGGCTAGGTCAACAATGGAATCTGAGTTCATTGCGTTGGACAAAGCAGCAGAAGAATCAGAGGATCTTCGAAATTTTCTGGAAGATATTCCGATGTGGGGAAAAACCAGTGTCATCAATTCGGATACACTGTGATAACCAATCGACTATAACTCGTGCTAACAATATCTTGTACAATGGCAAGTCACGTCACATACGTAGACGACATAAGACCATTGGACAATTGATCTCAATTGGTGTAATTTCGCTATATTACATCAAATCAGCTGATAACTTAGCAGATCCTTTTACGAAATGTCTGACCCGAGATCAAGTATCGAAATCATCAATATGAATGGGTTTAAAGCCTATGATTTAACGATGAAATTTGGCGGTAACCCCACCTATACTTTCTAGGTTCAAATGGACAACTAAGTCAAATTAAGTCTAAGAAAACACTGTGAACTTATGTTTCTACCTAGTTCCTAATAATGATAAACAGTGTTGTCTGCAAAATTGAGGGTAAGCGTAAGCTTTTTGTGATTTCATCATATTTATTTCAAGGAAGTAAAACAGAATACTTCGAAATAGAATACAAGAATCACCTGTTGAGTGTGAAATTAGGCCGTTTCTAGGAGAATAATGGAAGGCTGTATTTTCCAAATTCACTCAAGAAATATCAGGCAAGTACAAGGCCAAAATGAACACAACGAGAGAGCGAAATCTCTACTAGAAAATATAATTGTGTGGTTCAAGACATCGTGTTCACCAACTGGTCTTGTAAACTCGATAGATTATAACAGTAAATGGTTCAAGACATTGTGTTCACCAACTGGTCTTGTAAACTCGATAGATTATAACAGTGATTGGTTCAACACTGAAAAATGCAATATTTTCATATACAATTATTTTTTGTATATACTCAAGAAAGTCTTCTTTCAGCCTAAAACGATCCTAAAAATGTTTTCGAAAAAACGTCTCAAGTGTTTTTAGAGTCAATTCTATTCATGTGGGGGATTGTTGGAACAATATATTAATAAGCAATTTTGGAATTATAATATATAGTTAAATTGTAAATAAGAATTTGCTTAAAAGGAACTTTTCCAATAATAAATATTATGAAACAAAGTCACTAAAAAATAAACGGTATAAAGAAGATCAAATTAAATTCAAAGATTTTTCATAACTTACAAATATTTTGGAGTTAAAATCAAATTAAATATGTCCATTATGAATCAAATTAAATTCAAAGATTTTCATAACTTACAAATATTTTTTAATCAAAAATTAAATTAAATTTGATCATTATGACTTTTGACCACAAAATTTTATTTATCTCCTATAAATACCAAGCTACATAGAAGGAAAAATCCATCCATTCATTCTAAAGCAAAGAAAACACTATTAAACACATTTTAGATATTCTTTAAGAAGTTTTTAAGTGTTGAAGCTCTCTTGAAATATCTTCTTGGTTGTTGGTGTTAGATGCTAGTAGCTAAGGAATTCACAAGAATTAACAGGTTTCTTCTTGAGAAGAAGATTTTTGTTCTTGAGTATATAGTAGATAATTAGCTCATAGATTCAAACATGAATGAATCATGTTTGTCTTAATATTTGGTTGTATCATGGGATTCAAAGAATGCATGAAAACCTTCTCATTGCGGGCATTTTATTGAGTTAAGAAAATGGATCATCCCGCTTCAAATGTTTTTTTTGTTCTTATGATTCTAAAAACAAAATTTTGTTTAAGGTTTTATAATTTATATTTGTTATTAATTCATGTTAATCTTATTTATTATTAATTTGTCAATATTAAAATGTTTGTCAAAGAATCATGCATTGTTAATATTGAATATAATAACCATGATCATAAAGATTAATATGTGAAATATGAAACTATAATTCTTGGTCAAAGAATAAAACTAAATTTTGTTAGCTTATATGTTCTTGCTAATAATTATGTTGATCATTCTTGAATTTATTATTCATGGTCAAAACGTTATACCTAAGTATGTAATTTAATATTGTTGAATTATGTAAATGCTATAATTATTTTGCTAAAATAAGTTATGACATATAAATGTCAATATTATTGTTTATATATATAGACATTAATATATATATATATATATATATATATGTGTTTGATAGTTTATTTCAATTTCAAAAAATAAAATATAAAACAAATCAATATTTTTAAAATCCAGTTTTATAAGGTTTTACATATGAAATATAGGTCTGAAAGAGAACCCAAATTCCATAGCCTGAGAACATATAAATTTTCCTAGCGTTCATTTACTTTTAAGATCCATATTTTAATTCATTTAAAAACTTGCATAAAACAAACAAAAATAATTTTATCTTCTTTATCCACAGACTTTAGAAGCATATTTATATATCTCTGAATATATGAGTTTTGGGTATACCTCAAGCTTGCCGCATTTATTTGCAATAATATGTGCAGTCTCAAAAACTCTTTTCAAGATATATTAGGCTCTCCTTATAAGAATTTCGATAAATATGCCAACAGTTTTGTATTTTATACTGATGTACTTAAGTAATTATCATCTAACTTTTAATACCTTTTACGCTAAGCTTATTTTATCATTTGTTTATACATACATATTAGCAAATCAAATCTATGTTTTTCGTTTTTCTCCAAATATATTGCGACTAGACTTTATGATTATTTTTGTGATATAAATGAGTGCAATTTTTCAACCTAAGTCAAAGGAAATTATGATTGATCAATTTTTCACTCCCACCTGCTCTTTCGGTGCTCTTCGCTTGCCCCACCACCTTTCAATTTTGTCTTAACCCTAAATCTATCATCTTTATTTCTTTATTTTCACTTTTTTACTTATTCCAATTTTTTTTTTAATTAGCAGATAACCCACTACACCCACAATATTTATACGAAGCGATTGCGGATATGTATTTAAAGACTTGCAGATAATGCTAATATTATTTTGGGGGATAAATAAATTTTCAACTCGCGGCAAGACGGATGTGGCAAGACGGATTCGAACCACTTTCTAAGACTAACGAGAGATCAATTTTCTCTAGAAAAGAAAACAATATTTCCATCAAATATTTCTGTTAGAAAATAAACTCTTATCATGGTATTTTCTGCCTATTCTCAAATCATTTTTTTAGTATATCAATGTCAGTCTAAAATCTGACTATATAATGTTTCTCCGATCAATTTGTTTGACGGATTCAAATGAAGATTCTTTATGGTTTTGTTTACAAAATTAAGCAAGTCTCATTCCAAAAAAAATCTATGTTTTGTTTCAGTTTATTTTATTTTTTTAAACGTTTTGCCAGCAATTAGGGATGAATGTTCGGTATTCCGTTCGGATTGGGTTCAGTTTGTTTTTGGATTTTTGGATTTTCGGGGTGAAAGATCTAGACTCATTCAAACATTTCTCTATAGATCAGGTTCGATGCGGTATACATCGGATTTAACTCGGTTCTAGTAACACACTTTAAATCTTATTTTGTATACAAATACTATTTGAGTTCGGTTCCTAACCGAAATACTTAATAAACCCGAGCAATCTCTGATAAAACTGTACATTTGAAATTTTTCTCCTCCACCACTAGAGTACATCATATTTTACTCCATTCATTAAATCAAGATTTTCAACACTTTTCTTCAAATATGTTTCCAACACATATTTTTGTCATGAACTCCTATCATATTTATCTTATCTATATACATGAGATTCATTCTCTTATAACCCAAACCATCATCTACCAAATCCATTCTTTCAAATGACTGCTCTCGGCTAAACTAGGATGATTGACTTTGAGTATATTGAGTATAAGGCTGTTACACATCTGAAACTTTACCATATCTTCCATTGTACTTAGTAAACATATTACGCAAAATATTAATCACTGAGTCATACATCTCCGTAGCCTCTAAAGTATCTTCCCCATACAGCTCTTCAAAAGCACATTTTTGTGAGTTCCATCTTCTTTGTATGATAAAAGACTGTAGATATAATCAACATTTTATGATATATTTCAGAATTTAAACTATGGCTCAATGATATCAATTTTTTTGCTATTGTGACTATCTCGTCATAGCATTTGTGTGCATTCAAAGACTAAGAAGCACATACTAATAATCTTGAGTTGTAGAAGATGAGAAGGAATCATGCTAACCTTTTAACCACTTTTAAATCAGTAAACTGAGGAGGTCAAAATCTTTTTGATCCATTATCAAACTACAAAAAGTAATAGTTGTATAATTTGTCATCTGCCTCTAGCGTATTGAATACGACCTTAAACATAAATATTGTGTCAACATCATATATGTTGAATTCCATCTAGTCTTCACATCCAAAGGCAAGCTACCCCTTGTAATATTTTCAGATTATACATTTGATTAAAAAAACTTCAACCAATTTGTAGAAAATATTACATATGCTACAATATTACGTATCGCAGACACGTTTGCATCTATATCAGCCAGTCCATCTTTCACAATTAGGGTAATGATATTGATTAACGAACCTGGAAACACTAAGAAGAACTGACTTTGAAACTTTCGCAAAGCCAAAGTATTAGTTGTTGCATTTTTCACAGTTATGCAAAACATCTATTTTATTCCCCAATCAGCTAGATATTCTAAGATAAAATTTGAGTCTATCTGTCCTTTGTGATCCGTATTCAATCTTATGATCAGTTTTTTCAACCGCCAATATGGTAGTGTACCTATTGTTTGAGTGGCCCAACTATGCATGGTGACATATACTCTTTGTTTGTTAGTTAAAAAACTATTTTTTTAAAGTTATTTTCCTCTGCAGATACATTTCAACAATTTCTTTTGTTGATGTCTTTCTTGAATAAGGTTTGAATAGGTTCACCTAAATGTATATAGAAATAGAGACATAGATAAAAAAAAAGAGTTTAAAAAAGTAAATAAAAATACAGTGAGAAAAAGAATAGAACATGCTAATCTTGCTTCAAAAGTGTTTCCAGACCACACTTTTGATAAAAGACAATGGCAACTCCCCTAGCACAACCATCTCATTTGATGCTTCTCTGAAAACATGTTCATATATGTTTGCATTTTCAGACTCCTTCTTCATTAATAATTGGTTGGATCTCTGATTGACCCTCTGTCCATGCTTTATATTGCTTCATCATGTTTGAAGTACCAGACTTTGTTATACACAAAAAAATTCTTTTGACAATAGTGACAAATATATTTGTCACAGTTTTCATTTGTTCTTGTGTAATGAACTCATACATTAGATTTTGTTGGGAATATCCTCTCTTTTTTGAGAAGTAGATGCATTAGTTCCAGCTGTTTGTTTTTGTTTGCCTTTATTATCTTAGTCATCTTTGTATTTACCTTGATTTGACAATGATGATGAATCCATGTGAAGACAAAAACATGAGATGCAATAAAAAAAAGAAACCCATATCATATATGAATAGAGTTAGGGTTCTAATAAGAAATACAGAGATAAAAGAAGAACAAAAGGATGGATAAATCAAAATAAACCCGTAAGTTCTCCAACAAAAAACTATAAGAGACAATACTAAATAAACAATACAATGTTTGTTAACAAAAAAATAGAATTAAAATCTAATATTTTAAACACCACTATCTAATCAGCTTTACTATGTGGTCAACAACATGGTTATCATTTTCTTTATCTAAGGGTATAAAATGGGTTTGTTTTCTTATAATTCCCAATCAATTTCGCATGACTTTAAACAACTGTATAAAACATCACGCAAATAAAACAATAAAGATTTACACAAAAATATCTAATCACAATAATATATTCCTAAAATTCAAATCAGAAATACAGTTTGAGAAGAAGACATAAAGAGGAAACATACCTACGACTGTGACTGATTCCTTGAATTATCAGATGGAGGAGAGTAGAGAAAAGGTGGGAAGTTACAATTTAGTTTATCCAGCTTGTTAAATAAAAATTCCAAATTTAATTAATTTATTTAGATATTCATTGATTTCAGAAGATTCAGAAACAGCATCAATAAATCAATATTTTTTTTAGATTTTATATATTAATTAAGAAAAATAGTATATACACTAAATACTTTTTTGTCAAAAATATGAATATAAAAGAACCTAAAAATGATAACCGAACTGATGGAAACAAATTGATATACACCATGGATGAGGGGAGGCTCTGTGCATTACAAGCTAATTTATCCGCCTTCGTGTTTGTTGTACGTGGAATGAAGGATATCCTAATAGTCTCAAAATAAGCTGTTACATCTATTGATTTCTTCCAAATGAGCTTTTAATGTTGGACACTCTTCCGCTGACTTTACCATTTTCACCACATCTGAACAGTCGGTTACAAAAACAACTTCTAATCTATGAAACGTATTCATACACTCCATTACTCAAATAAAAGTCTCCAATTTAGCGTGCAGTAGAGACTGCACCAAATGTTTGATTTCTTCCAAGACCCACCCACTTAACACCACCATATATCATGTGGCAGTGAGACAGTTCGAGGTACTATTGTCGTTGTGTATTTGATTTCTTCTATTATTTGAGTGTTTTCCCATAATTTTTTTTAGTTTTCGCCATCATAAGTCTTTTCTGTGCATTTCTGTTTATATTTTTGAAAACTTTATCATTTATATATATATAATATTATTATTAAATACACAGGCATTTATATGTTTGGTTCTCGATTTTATCCGAACTGAACCTTTATTCAAACCGTTATTCAAAATAACAAGCTTTATGATCCACTCGGGTTTCTGAGAGGTATCGAAACCAATCCGAGATCGAGATCGAGATCGGTTTGGGTTTTGTTTACAAGTATTTTGTCCCGGCAATCATGTTAATCGACTAGCCTATTGGGCCAAAAACCCTATTGGGCCAAAAACCTTATTGGGCCTTTAACTTATTATAATCCTTTTCGAAAAATAATTAAAAAAAAAAAACAAATCGGCTCAATTTTTAAACGTTTTGCCGGCGATCATGCTCCTGGTCGCGATCGACTGGGCCTTTAATTGAATATAATCGTCGTAAAAAAAAACACTAAATGGGCTCAATTTTCAAGTGAGCCTCTTTCCTCCCGTCGATTCTTCTCATCTTCTTCCCTGATTTTCTCCTTCAAGCCCTCTTGGTTCATCTTCTCGCTCTGACCTCTTTCTCTCCATTAATTTTCTCTGAAACAAGCTTCTTCGATCTCCATCGTGTTGGTAATTCCTTTTCCAATGCCTGTAACGATTTCATACTAGTACATACTTCACCTAGATTAGTCGTAATAGTTTTCAATTGGGAATCGAAATTCACTGTTTTAGAAAATTATTGTTTAGGAAGAAATGGAACCCTAATCTCGAGAGTTACATAAATTTCATTTAATTAATATCTTAGTTTCTTATAATAAATAGATTTTCAATTAGCTAAAGGCATTGCCTTGAGTAGTTTTTTGTTTATCCTTTCAGATTTGAGTTACAAAGTTTTGTGCAGCAACCAAAGATGAATAAAGTTGGAAAATTGTTGAGTTTCTTGTTTCAGGATGGCACATTCTTTGAGCTTCGTCTCCACCAACTTGAACAGCTTACTCCTTAATCATCAATGGCAGAGTTTTGGAACGTTGGTCTCTCCATCTAAATGCAAGAGGAGACTAGCAAGAAACATTAGAGCAGTGCAAGAGACTCAAGGTCCAAGAAGATTAATAGACATTATAAGAACGGTTCCTGAAATCTCTAGGAACTACTTCAAGAAACCGTCAAGAAGAACGCTTTTCGGAGGAATCTCATTGTTGGGTGGCTTCTATGTTGCGCAGACCATATCTTTGTCATTTGGAGCTTTGGGAGTGAACGATGTTATCGCTGCAGTTTTATGCGTTCTTTTAACTGAGTATGTGACGAGATTCTATTATAGCCGCACCAATGTGACATTCCCGATCGCTCTTCTCAATAACTTCAAGATGGGTTTCACTTATGGTCTCTTCATTGATGCCTTCAAGCTCGCTAGCTAAGTATGGTTTTTGAGTAAAGTTTTCTCTAATAGAATCTCGAGACATCAAAAATGCTTCAAGATGTAAAGATTAACATGGTTTCACATTAGCTCCGATTGTTTGTTTGTGTTTGCTTTCCACATATATTCGTTCACTCCCATGGTTGATACTAAATGCTCCATTGTAGTGAAAAATCAACGACCTTTTAAGTTTTGAATGTTTATGAGACTACAAAAGCTCTAAACTTTAGTTTAGTTTTGGTTCTTTCTCTGAGAGAAAATAAGGGAGTAAGAGAGATGGTTGATTGGTCTAAGAAAAGCTCATCTCTTTTTGCTTCCAACGCCAACGAATTACGATGTGATACACGGCGATGTCGGGAACACGAAATGGGAACCATCAGAAGAATCGGGGAAATGGGTTCAAGTAAATGGGTTCAAACATTTACTCAAGGTGAATATGAAATCAATTTGTTCAAGCTAGACGATGGTGCCATTGTCGGGGGATTCGCAGAGTTGTTTCCAAATGTTTGTTCCTGAGCTTTCACCTGAATCTTGTTTAGGGTCAAAGCTACGTTCTTTATAGTTACTACTAAGTGTATCAATGAGAAAGGAAAAGAGAAGTTAATCCATAAATGACCGATAAATACCAGTGTTTAAGATTAAATAACCAAACCCACATTTGTGTGAGTTTGTTAATTTAACAATGATGAAACTGAATGAAACTTAGGGAGGGATTTTATATGTACAGAAAACCCCTAGCAGCAGAATCAGCAATTTTAAAATAATCAGAACAACAACAATAAGAAAGCTTCTCTTGTCTCATGTCTCTCCTCTCTCAAGACTCAAGAGGGGAATGAATTTTCTTCAACGATGTTTCCTTGTCTTTCTCTTAAGCAATGTTCTTCCTGCTATGTGCCCAGAAAGGTTTTGCGGGTGTACGCTTCAAAGCCTTAACACTGAAGGGACTGTTCTTGCTCTGCAAAACCATCACATTGGAAAAGTCAGTATACAATCATCAAACTCATATGTTTTTAGTACCAAAAGATGTGAAGAAAACTCACCATCAGACAGGTTCCGCCATTGCAAACCGGGTACTCATGAGGACAGCAGCTAGAGTTATCATCGCAGCAAGTAGCAGCTTCTAGTGGGCAACATCCCCAAGCGAAGCAGTACTTACCGTACTTGAAGAGACAACAACAAGTGTTGCTCTCAGGGCAAGAATAGTATTTGTCACACTGGGTCGGTGGCTTAATGGGAGATGGTGGTGAAGGGCCAGGGTTTGGCGGGTTCTGACCTTTCTTGATCGGGTACGAAGCCTCCATAGCGATTCCACACTTTCCTGTTGGCTCCGCAATGTTACGTGCCATCTTTATGTATCCACTCTCTCCCCAGCTTCCTCCCCATGAGTTTCTCACAATCCAATAGTCCTTTCCATTCTCAGTTCCGTAACCCACAGCTACAACTCCATGGTCTAGCTCTGTTCCACAGAGTCCATCAAATACACCCTGTAAGAGAATAAGAGAGGCCAAGCAACACCTTCAGTATCTTGAAATAAACATCCGAAAACACGTTTTCAAAACGTGAAATTGTGTTATCATTTCTATTTCATTCATTCTTATTATGTTAACTAGTTTGAACCTAAAATTTATAAACAAATGGCTTAATTCATACCGAAGAATAAAGCTGGAAAGCGCGACCACCAGCTTCAATGGCGACACTAATAGGCTGATTAGCCAAAGCTTTCTTAAGAGCCGCCTCACTGTTCTCAGGGACATCTTCATAGGAATCAATTGTGACAACCTTAGCGTTTTTCTGCAAAAATTACCAAAAAGAAGAGGAATTAAGCCAATGTTTTTGATTTCATAACCAAAAAAAACTAAACTAAATGCAATAACTAAGTAACTAACCCTGTTCTGATCACAACGACCATCAGCAGCTTTGTATGGATAATCCTCCTCGGTATCAATACCACCATTTTTAATGATGAACTCAAATGCATAATCCATCAAACCTCCATTACAACCTTGATTGTAAGATGTGTCACAATCCACAAGTTCTTGTTCAGACAAAGAGATTAAATCTCCTGTCACAATCTTGTTTATTCCTTCCACGGCTCCAATGGTTGAAAATGCCCAACAACTCCCTAAATAACAGAAGATTAGTTTAACCATATTGTCCAAATAAATAATTAGCACCACCACTTGCTTTAATTCTTGAAAAGGTGAAATATTGTATGGGTCCATAATAACTTTAATTGTCCCACTACACAATTTTTAAAGTTTAAAGGACGAGAAGAAGACCCCACAAACATTATCAGCAATCTCATACTTTTTGTATAATAATAGTACTAAAACACAAAATATCATTCAAGAGATTTAATGATTTCTCAAAATTTGACCACAATTAATTCAACTCCATAGATTTACCGAAACGTAACACCTAAAAAGTCACGACTTTGAGACCAAACATCATCATTCCCGATAAGAATAATTACCAGGGGTAAATTTGTCTTTTTCATAAGTTTCAAGATTTTTTACAAATCTATCCAACATTTTGATTTTTTTAACATTTTAATAATTATAGTATAAACCTGATTCACTGTAAATAAATCATTTCAGATTCGAAAAATCATCGGAGATCGGAAAAAGCTTACCGCAGCTTCCCTGATCTTTAACGGCGGCAACAGCACCTTCCTTTCTCCAGTCAACGGATTCAGGAAGCGCGTCACCAACACGCGGCTGATAACGATCGCTAGTTTTGAGAACTCTCTTCTTCGGTTTAACACCGAGGTAAATAGATCGGTACTCATCGTTGGTTAGATCAGCGAACCGGGTTAAACCGAGTTTGTAACTGAGGTTTTTGTTGTTGTGTTCATCAATGAAACGGAGATTGTCTTTAAAGATCTCGAACCTTTGGTCCTTCTCCTCAGCGACAAGACCGTTGTTCTTCGTCATCGTCGTCGTCATCTTCTTCTTGCCGTGTTTCTCCATCCACTCCTCGTAGATTTTCGCAACCTCGGTGTCGCTACGGCCGTTGTCGACGGTGGACATGTGGTGTTTCTCGTCGTATGAGATGATCGACATGTCGCTGGCATATGAAACGCCGATCATCATCGCTAGGAGGAGGATGGTTACCTTACCGAATCCCATTTTTTATTTTGTTGTTTGTGGGGAAGAAGATGATGAAGAGTACAATTGTATGATTGACAAAGAGATTGATGGGGTTGTATATAAAAGAAAATTTCAGTATAGCATCATAATTAATTATTATTTACTTTTGTCCACTTTTCAAAAAAAAAAGGAAAATGGTTAAAAATATAAATTAGAGAAAAATAGAATATTTTTTCAAAATTTAAAATTGCATCTAGAACAAGAACTAGTAATTAAATTGCATCTAGAACGATAACTAGTAAAATACGACTCTCTCTCTAAAAAAAATATATATTATGAATTTTAGAGGTTATGATCATATGATTCTTACTTTTTTTTTGTTTCTTTTTTATTTTTTATCAATTTAATCTAATAACTTTAATATCTTATTTTAATCGTTTGAGAATAACCAATTTTTTATTTATAATAAAAAATTAAAATGGCTTAATAGTAAAAACAGTTGAGTTTAATCAACATAAATATTGCCAAAAAAATAAATAGAATATTAGATACCAAATATTATGTGAATTTTTAATGAATCTTTTCAATATTAAAAAGGATAATTGAATTTGGAACAAAAGGAGGCATTTATGTAAACGGGATATTCAATAAGCATCGTTATTAGCTTTCAATTAGTTTTGACACATTTTAATAAAAAAATTTAATAGTTAATTTTTGTTTTTTATGGGGCCGGTGTAGTGAAATAAAAGAAATGAAGGGTTACAAAAAATAAGTGAGAAGTAGTGGGGTGAAAATGATAAATAAAAATTGTGAAGAGTCTATTATTATTGGTTAAAACAAAATGAAGGTAACGACAGCTCAGAAGTGCCAAGTGGATGAGGTGTGATTGGGGGAGATATAAACTGTAATATATCAAAAGTCCAACCAAATAGGAGCACGTGAAGGGAACGTTTAATCTCACGCGCTAGAGTGTGGATATGATTATCTTTTTATTTTCTTTTGATAATGTTACAAGATACTGTGGATTTTCTTATGATCCCGAAACTGTAAGTTCACATTGCGGTCTCTATTATTATGATTCCTTGTGAAAATAAAATACTCAAATATTAAAATTAGTTTATTTGGATACAATGCACCTAAACATGTTGTAGAAGATTAGAAAGAGTTTTACGTATTCCATGTACATATATCTGAGGTGATATTTTTCTATATCTAATAGTTTCTTAATTTATAAAAACAACAAATGAAAAGATGATGCGTGGACTACTCTATTGCCATTTGTCATATTCATCTTGGAAGATTTTTATAAGTAAAAGTTTACAGAGATGAGAACAGTGATAGAGAGAAGTTTTGGAAATATAAATTTTTGGACGAACTAAACTTAGTTAAAAAGATTATATACAGAGGTAACCTGAGATATAGCAATTGCATCAAATGCGCGATAAGCCTCAAATCTATCGTGCATCTAAAAATCATGGTATTGAGATATCTTAATAACAAAGAACTACATGTAATAATAATACTGAACCAAAATAAATTAAATAGGCTAAATTTTGTAACTAGGCTGAGTGACCGTTAAACACGATTCAGAGAATGGATAGTCTCAGTACACATAAGAACAGACCGGAAACGGTCACTCCTGATCAAAAAGAGACCCAAACATGTGACTGAATGTTTGAAAAGGATGCTTTAAAAAACAGTAATTGAAAACGATATTAATATTAAAAGAGTACAATGGTAAACTTCCTTCTTGTTAAAAAAAATCATATTTATAAAGCTAACAATATTAGAAAAGACGTTATTTTCGACTGATGTTTCGGATGAATCTATTGACTATCGAATTTTTTTTTGGAAAACTGTTGGGTTCAATGCCTTTGGAAACCGTTGAAAATATCTGATGGTTTTTCGATAGACGTTGTCGCCATCGAAAATTCGTTAAAAATATCTAATAAATTTCCAATGAAAAAGATAATTCAAAATTCCAACGAATTCTGACGTATTTCCATCGAAAACCGTTATTCGTATAATTTTTTGACAGATTTCTGACGGCCACAATCTATTATATATATTTGCATCCTTCTTCATGTATTCATAATTCCAAACATTAATCATTTTCTAAAGTAAAACCAAAAAGTTTGAAGAGATGAATAGTTTTTTCGGTCATGGAATTTTTGTCCATAGATGGATGAATCTATAATGGATATGGATTCAAACATATTAAAAAGATGATAATGCACTAGGTACATATGAGTTCATATAATTGGTCGGAAATCTTCCTGATGAAAAAAGAGTAAGATAAAATGTCTTTTTTTCAACGGGAATAATATTAGTGTTATGGTTGACTTAGTTTGGAATCACTTATACAGTAATGAGTTTACACCGGGTTATAAGATATGATATTTACATGGATAAAAGAATTATGAATATTGTAGTACTAGTGAATCATATGTTACAGATAGCTTAGGAAAACATAGAAGAGAAGTAGATGTAGATGCATGTACGGTTCAGATGGTGAATGATGCCTTCAGAAAGAATATCCATTTGACTGGTTATGATAGAGATGGGGTTGAAGAACATAATTTAGAAGCGCAAAGGCTTTTTGATATGTTAGACGCAGCGAAGAAACCACTATATAGCAGTTGTAGAGAAGGTCATTTACCATATCATCTGCTAGTCAGATGATGAACATTAAGACAGACTACAATTTGTCGGAAGAATATGTTGATGCAGTTGCTGATTTTGTGAAAGATATTTTGTTGGAAGATAATATTTCACCATCATCATACTACAAGATTTAAAAACTTGTGGCTGGTTTTGATTTACCGTATCAGATGATAGATATGTGCCTCGAAAACTGCATGATATATTGGAGAGAAGATAAAAACCACAAAACGTGTCGATTCTGTCGTAAACCACAATTCAAGGAAACAAGTGGCAGAGTTGCGATTCCATTTAAACAGATGTGGTATTTACCATTAACAGATAGGTAGAAGAGGCTAATCAATCTGAGTGCACTGCTGAGGCAATGAGATGACATGTAAAACATCGAAAAGATTGAGAGATTACGCATTCTTAAGATGCAGAAGCGTGAAAACATTTTCAATCACTTTATCCACATTTTGCATATGAGCGACGAAATGTATACCTCGAGTTATGTACAAATGGTTTTAAGCTATTTAGAAAGCATGAAAGACAACATTCGTTAACCGATAATCGGAACACCTTATAGTTTGTCATAATATATGTGCATGCGAAGATAATTTTTGTTTCTTTCTATTCTAGTTCTCGACCCAGATCATCCGAGAAGGTCGCTCGATATATTTTTCAGCCATTGATCTATGAGTTACAATTGTTGTGAGATGATGGTGTTGAAACATTTGATGTTTCATGTTGGCATAGGTTTAATATGTGTGTGGTTCTTATGTGGACCATAAGTGATTTTTCAGCTTACAATATGTTATCTTGATAACCAACACATGGAAGATTATCGTCACAGATGTGTTCCAATTGCAACACAGCAGAAAGACATGTTGGTTTGATTGCCACAAAATATTTTTACCGGTAAATCATCCTTATCGTCGGTCTTGAACACATTTCGTATTTTGAATTTTAATAGTTTATATTAACTATAATTTTATTTTTACAGCAAGAGTTCACTTGAGATAGACAAATCATGACTATTGTTAAACGGGAATTCAAGATAAAAGCTGCGATAATATACTCGAAGAAGATGAACGAGTGGAAAGACAAATAGAAGCACAATGAAATTCCCAAGGAGCTGACCGAAAAACCTGATCTTTGGTGTGCTCTCATTACCTATTAGATGTCTCCAGAAGCTGAGGCAATCTCGACAGGCGACTGTAAGAGAAAAGGTCCGACGACCCATAATCTCGGAGCAGTGAACCAAGCTACCCGTGTAGGATAACTTGTAAGTACTTAAGTAATTAAAATTATATTTTGATTACTAATTAACGTAATTATAATTTTCTTATTTAATAGCATGAGATGGATGTGGAACGTCCTTCATTTTTTTGTATGCTCGAAGATGCTCACACAAACCAATACATTGGTGAAATTGATGATCAGGTTGCTTGTGAGATTTCTCAGACCGTGAGGAGGCTCGATGACAAGTTTCTTTAATTCCAAGAAATAGTCAAAGGAACTCCATACACTGAAGTTATGTTGGATAAGTTGAATGAAATTGTCTATGAAGTTAGTAATTTTTTTGTTACATCTTAGTACAGTTTTTAATTTTTTATTTTATAAATTTAGTTTTCACTTTATATTGTAGGTAACTCCAAAGAGTAAAAGTCGGCTTTACAGTTTATCTAAAGAGTCCTCGAATTCATCCGTTTCATCATTTCCATATTACGGTGATTCTGGTAAACGGACTACAAAACTAGAGCCACAAAATACCAAGCTTTGCCAACGAATTAACACAATGGAACAACATCGAGAAGCGGATATGGAAGAACAAGCAGTGGATAGGGCTCAGATAACAGCGGTAATGGCAGAGCTAAAAGCAGATAAGGAACGCCTCCATCTAATAGAAGAAAAAATGAACTTGTTTTTTAGTATGTTTTAGATGCGTCCTCCGTATTTTTCGTTTTTATGTTATATAACTTTAAAAATCAACGTTTAAATTTATTTTTAATACTTTTTAATTTCAGTTATTTTAATTTCAGTTAATTTCAATTAGTTTAAATATAATTTATATTTAATAATTTTATTTTTTAAAAATAAAATAAAATACGAAGCCGTCAGAAATCTGCCAGAAACTTGTACTGTCAGAAATCCATTAATTCTGCGGCTGTCAAAAATCCGTCGGTTTGGCGGCCATTATAAATCCGTAGGTTCGGCAGCCGTCAAAAATCTGTCAGTTCCGCTGTTGTTGACAATTTGTTGCTTCAACCGTCGTCAAAAATCGATTGGTTTCAGCCGTCGTCGAAAATCCATCGAGTTAGCCACATTAGTTAACCATCGGTTTTGCCGCTGTTGGTTAACCATTGGTTTTTCCGCTGTTGGTTAACTGTCAGTTTTGTTGCTATCGGTTAATCATCGGTTCTGCTACCATCGTTTGAACGTTAGAAATCCAGCCATCGAAGTCATTGGATAACAACACTCCAATTGTTGGATTTCTAATGGTTTTCTAATAGGTTTTTCAATAGTCTGAATCCATTGAAAATCTGTCGGAATTACCAACAAATTTTTGACGTATTCGTCATTTCCGACAACACAAAGAATTCCTCAAAATACAATGAATCTAATGGCATTCTGACGGATTCTTCCATTAGTATAAGCCTATTTTCTTGTAATACTACCTTATTTAGATTTAAATATGATATAAATTTTTGACAACGGATCAAATGTCAGGTCGGTTTAAAAAATTGTGGTCAGCATATTTATCATTTTCCTTCACCGCATAAGCTTGCTGGTCAACAAAGTTAATATGCGTCTTTGATTGTTTTTAAAGTATAAATTATAAGCAATGAATTGAGCATATTATTAACATTTTTTCTACATTTTATCATTTTCACCTATCGTATTACACATTTATGCTCTTAAAACAACATTATTATTTAGAAATAATTTTAATCATGTATATATCACATACATAATCATTTAAGATTAATTAATTTGTTAAGTATAATTATAGAAATTAATATTATATTACCTAAATATGTTTTTAACTAATACATTAACTAAATATATTTTATAATAGTATATTAACTAATTTTGTTTTCAAACAATCTGATAGTATTAAATCATATTTTTGTTATAGCTAAAATATTATTCAAAATTAATATTAGTTAAGTTTGATATATAAAATATAAAAAAATAAAAACCTAAGAAAATAATTAATTTATTAAATCAAATGGTTAATGTAATTAAATAACATAATATACCAGTTATTTTTTTATAAAAAAATAAAGTTTTTAAAAATTATATGATAAAAATATAAATTACACATATAAAACAACATAAATCATTATGTTGGAGTCGATTTTATAGAGAGTCGCCATGTGAGCCCGAGACCTACTTCTTCAGTGTTCATGCAGCCGAACGCTTTCCGAGAAGTGACTAGTACAGCTGAAAATAGATCTACCCTACACATGTAACAGGCTGGTCTATACAGGAAGAAAGTTGCTAGTAGACAGCCGGTTTAGGCCGTAGAAGAACGTAGAAATATGCATTAACCTCAAGAGAATTTTACCTATAAATAAGGACTGTCCACCAACAAAGAGAAGGAGGGGCGGACAAGGAGATCGGTCTGAGCAAACTCAAAAAATCAAAGAGGTATTGCCGGTGAGATATCGACATCGGGTATAATGCTCATAAACGTCCAACTAAAAGATATGAGAATTTCAACCCCATTCAGATGTCCGTCCGAGCAACTCTAACACTTTCTTTACCATAAGGTTATTCCGACCATTCGGCAAACTTAATTTATTTATCAGCTCATTAAACGTCTCATAAACCCACTCTCGGTTGAGCAATGTTCTTAATTAGGTATCAGAGTCTTCAAAAGGATGCTTTGTTTTTTCTCTTGGATCTGGGTTTGTTAGATGAGTGCAGGAATAGAGGCCATAAGTAGTGTCAGAATCATCAAGTGTAGGCAGGATGCTCCTCATTCATCAAGATGACGATTTCCGACCTCTCTTCAAGATATAATCCAGAAGACTTTGGAGGATTGACAATGGAAGGTGGAACCTCCATGACAAGCAGATGAAAATCTCTAAAAAATAGGTGGTGGTGCCCGGTGGACACGTAAGAGACAAAAGAAAAAGACACCAGAGGATCCGAGTTCCCGGTGGTGCGCACACGAAGAAATGAAATAGTTGGCTAAACTATCTTTTGGGCATATCCAATGCAGACAGCGAATAATAAAAAAGAAGGCGAGTAAAGAGAATAGGTGGATGAAATAATAAAGCAAGCGTTGCGTTCATGCGAGTCAAGATTACAAGAAAATTTCTAATTTTAGGTGTAAGATTACAAGCAAATTTTTTACTCCTACCGTGAAAAAATAACTGAAATAGAAATAAGATCTGGCAGTGGCAAAGGCGGATAAAAAGACGAAAAAGCGGTAAAGATATTAGTGGGAACAACCATGATGATAGAGAACGGTCGTATATCTCGTGGAGTAGAAAGACAACAAGATTTCTAGCAAAGCATCTCCCACTCGGATGAAGCCCCCAAAGTTGCGACAACACCTTCAAGTTAATCGGCATGCAACCAAAAAGAATCTTGAAGAAGGAATATGAAGTGATCATGCCTATCTAGATCGGTGAAGCACATGTGGGGTGTTCCATAAAAGAACAAGCCAACCACACCCCTCAAAAAAAAAAGGAATCGTAGAATCAAAAGACCGTCACAGGGATGTGTGTGCATGGGATTTGGAGACCATCCAAAGCCTCTTCATTATCGCACATGCAACCTTCTATGGTAGCAATGTAATAATAATTAACGCAAAGTGCAGCAAGCTAAGGATGCAATTATTTAATTGAAGACTGACGTGAATGCAACCTAACAGCCTGATGTGCGTGAAATATCAGAATCCTAGACGTCTAAGATGCAAATATACAAAACCAACGATCTCACGCAAGACAAGTAATCAACAAGCGATATAATCAAGCAAGTGGGTTACTAGTTAAGCCCTAGATTCGTTTCAATAATAATTTTTATAATCTTTATTTTGGATTGATTTATGAATGAAAACAAGCAAAATTAAGAAGAGTAATTAATGAAACAAAATTAAAAGAAAGATAGAACCTGATTTTTTTTTTTGGCGATTTTGTTTTTGTATATTTTTTTAGTCCTTCGAGCGAGGCTTTTAAGAAGAGTAATAAAAAAAATCAAAAGTTAATAGTAAAACACAATATAAGAACTATAAAAACAAATAACAAAGATATATATATAACTTGATATTTAAAAGCTTTTCAGCTCTGATATCAGATGATATGAGCTTGGGTGGTGGGCAACTTCAACCGATATAATCGAGGCTCTCGGAAGCAAAGAGATGAAAATGTGGATTGAACAGGACCACACGAGTTGCGGAAGACTCGTGATACACCAGAAGTATCCTTCATAAGGAAGAATTCGCCAAACTCAAGAGAGAAGGTGGCAGTCGTTTTGAGTTGTCAAAGACTTAGGGTTGTTTGCATAAAACTTGTGCTTTTTCATTAATGAAAATGTTAGGCTTATATAGCCTTACTTAGGTTAAACAACAAGCTGTTTAACCCAAACTATAAAGCGTTTAAAATAAAACCACACGAAGTTTGGGCTGCTGGAAACAAAATGGGCCAAGACCAATAACTTAAACAAAAATAAAAGCAAATGGGTTTAAGGCCTTTTAATACTTAGTCTAAAAGAATAAAAAGATAGAAATGGTCTCTCATATTGAGGAGTGACCGATTTTTAGATAAAGTCTTGTGAAGGATGATTGTGAGTGAACAAGTCTTCATCTTTGTGCACAATAAGGGTATTGCCTCATTAAAATCTTATTCGGAAAATCCAGTGGGACACTGGAGGAGGAAGTGTCATCAGACAAGAGTCTCCATGGCGTCTGATCGGGATGGAATGGGCCTTGAGGCTTGACTGGTGGGGCTTTGGGTGGAAGCTGAGGAATCATCTGTTGTGCATGCTCCACGTATTGGATGAACTTGAGACCAATGGTTTTAGCCTTGTTCTGTGTTACTGGTCCTTGCCCGAACGGCACTGGAACATCCGAGTTGTCTGGTGGGTCGATGTCCTCATCATTCACAACCCATCGGGCGCAATCCTCTAGGCTGACAACCAAACCAAATTTGTAAACTCGGGGTTCGTTCATTGGTCAGGATGATTGGTGTAAGAAAGAACATATTTCAAAAGCACAGGATGCTTGCCCCACATGGATGGGAGTTCAACAGGAGGGCTGAAACCCCGGGGAGAGAGCGACGAGAGTGACAAATAGGGAGGATATCTTTCAGTATGAAGTGACTCACCTCGACATAATACCTGAGAGTTTCAGCCTGATTAACCCTAGCATCTGGGTACAGGCGACTTTGGTCGGAACCGTTTTGGCTCAAAAACCCTCTAGAAAGTGACCAAGCCGAACAAGAGAATCCCTGAGAGCCAAAGAGATCCCAGTCAGAGGCAGTGTACTTAACAAGCATATGCGCCCTTAGCCGGAGGTGCAGCAGTCACCAGCGTCAAAGAAACGTGAAGACAAGAGCTATGACAAAGGTGGGATCAATGACAACGCGGACCGAACGATAACAGTGCAAAAAGGATGAGAGGCAAGAGTCAGAGTCCGGAGGATTCGAAAAAAGGCCCCATGAATACGACGATCCAAGGGAAAAACACGTTCTCTGAAATTAGGTTGGAGTCGACTTTAGAGTCGGCAGCCCAAGTCAGAAAAAAACACCGACCAAAGAAGAAAAGACAAGGGAATTGTCAAGTAATTATAAATTTATTCAAAATCTGACAATTGCAACTTGTAATCTGGTGAATTCAGTTCAAAATCCAATAATTTTATAGAGATCAATTTGATTTAATATTATTAGACCTTAATTATAAGTTTTCGAAGTTCAAGACTTTTCGTCGAATCGATTCATAGATTAGAAAATTATTTCTTATTTTATTCAGAAATTTATAAAAAATAATAATTTTTTCTTAAAAATAATATTTTAAATTTTAAAAAGAATTGTATTTTTACAAATAGTATCACTAAAATTATTTTTAAAAATTTCTCATTTTTTTTACATAAATAAATCTAGTATTAGTATCTTTCTACCTGATATTTTTATATTTATATCCATAAGTGTATATGATGTTCACAACTATATTTATTTGTTGTAAATCTAGTATAAAAATACAGATTTAGGCTTAACAATCTTGGCAAATTGATAATTTTTTCATAAAGCATTAGCTTTTTTTATTTTTCCTCATACGCGCTAGTTTTTGACCAATTTTGTAAATTGATAGTTAGGAAAAATAAGTTTCTAAACAATATTAATTTGACGAAGAACTTATTTATATTAAACATATTGTATTAATTAACGTTTGATTAGTTCCCTCATCGCTTGTATCTTTGGAAAAAGATTCATATGGTGCCACTAAAACTTTATTTATAATTTAGTAATTATAATAAGGCCTCGTGGAACTGTTATATAATTTTGTAAGTTGCATCAGAGAGAGAATATGTAGCTGCATTATAGAAAAGAATTAAAAACAAAATTGCGTGGAGAAGAGATACAGTGAGACTTTATCGCTTGCGAATGATGATAATTAGTTTTTTTTTTGTCAGGATGATAATTAGTTAAATTGGAAAATTTGCCATTATAAATAGTTTCTTTAATCTTCAACTGATCACCCACACTTTAAAAATAAATAAATAAATAAAAAATTGGCGGTCCATCCTAAAAAGGATGAGAATGAAAATGCTATTTTCCAGCAGCCCAAACTTCAGGCTTTTTGAAACACATATCCAGGCTTGCTTTTATTATTTCATTCTTATAAAATAATTTATCTCTAAAAAATTTAGAGCAAATTTACCTTTAGTTAAAGTGGAAGAAACAATAAGGAATAATAATAATTTCATTGGTTTCAAATATAAAATGATTTAATCTATGTTGTTATGATAAGTTGAAAAAGGGGGTGGGAGGTGAGAGCTGATTTTTATATTTTCAGAACTCAACATGTGAGCATTATGGTGATATGAGGCCCTTCTTTAAAACATTTTCATTAGGCCTCTTTGTGACAAATGAAAAATTTAGAACCGAATTTACTATATTTATTACAGCATTTTCTTTTGGAAGATTTTCAACTTTAAATATGTAACAAAAAAGTAAAAAAAAAGCATTATTTAACTGAAAGAGTATTTCAAATGAGATATTTTTGGATATTTCAACAGTTTAAATATCCAATCAATTAAATATTTTTTAAAACTTTTTTTGTTAAGTAATCAAAATTGAGAACCTTTCCAAATAGATGTGCTCTTACAGATCAATCCCTTAGGCTACATCGATCATATGATCTTTTGAGTATCTGCCCGGTTGTATTTTCGTATAAGGTCCTTATTTTTGCGCATAAGCTATAAGGCTGATTTTAATTAGACATAGTCTAATGAAACATTCGCATTGATCTCCATTTGTTTTTAAAAAAATTCAATATACATAAGTTTTATGGCTCTCAACTTGTTAAAAAATAAATTATTAAACTTTCTACTAAAATGTTTATCGACTCAAAATTTCTGAGCTAGTCCTGATTAACTATTATTGATGTAATCAAGAAGCTACAGGACATATATAAAGAAACAATTAGCCTATAAATCAATAAAGTGACAAAAAAACTAAATGAAGAAAGGATTAATCAAACATTTCAACAATTAGCCTACCATTTTATTGCTTATAACTAAGTGACCTAATGAATATTATTCAATATAAGCCGAAATTTTACTTATAGTATTGGAGGTCGCAAACACATACTTGCCTTACTTGCTGGCCGGAATACGAGCAAGACAAGCGATCATGCAATGATCCTTTCTATTATCCTTACTCGTGTCACTATAATTATGATTCCATTTCTCAATTAATCGCCTGATGTCGATTTGGTCATCTTCGACATTGGTTTTTATTGACCTTAACTCACTCTAAGTTATGCATTAGATCCCCATGTCAATCAACCATCCAACCATAGACATATCATATGAATCAGCAAGTCACATCATGTACTAAACACTGTCATGTATGTACCTTAGCCTATTCATGGTTTAAACTTTGATCATTGTTCATGTTGCCTACAACAAATTCCCTTGGATAGTTTTCTTCACGGTCAGATTGTCCGATTTTTCCATGTCGCCTTAGCTGCTCATGAACTTGGGTTCGTAACGTCACTCTTTCGTTCATGTTCACGGACATGTTCACCCTTCTTGTTCCCCGGTGAATCGCCCATGTGCACCCGATCATGCTCATATCAGCATACAAGATCATAATCATAATTCTCGATCATTCGCATTATCCCCTTGCCTTTCCTCCCATACGAAACTGTTCAAATATATGTTTAGATTCTGAAAATATTCCTTCTGTTTTGTTAATTTATATGAGGTACACAAATACTGAGAAGCATTCATAATACAAATCATGTTTCTAATGTATCAAATCGTTCATCTAAGCACTTGAAATTTGAGGAATGCGTAAATTCATTCGCTGGAAAAAGTTTCCGAAGTTTTAAGTTCGAAGTTGCTAATAAAGTAAAGCATGTTCGTGTGACGTCAGTATCTAACAAGGTGTTTGCGTACATGCCTACGCCCAACTTGCAGAACATATTAACATAAACTTTTGTCATGTAAGTAACAAAAGTCCAATGTAAGAAAATATATTCAATAAAGACAAAAAGGAATTTTTTTTTAACAATATAAATAGAAAAACTAAGACGATCCATACATCCAGGTCGTCAGAGATAGGCTTACATGCATCATAGGTAATGTGAACCTCCATGCACCACAAACTAATTTATTGAGTTTGTTATCTTTTGAATTATTATTATTCGTATATCTTCAAATGAATCTTTGCATTTTCTAAATTCTTCTAAATGGAATGTAAATGCTGGTCACTCTTCCAGTGAAGATACCATCTTCACCACATCTAAACAATCTGTTGTGAAGACCACTTCCACCTTTTGATATTCAATCATACATTCCATCGCTCAAATAAGTATCTCCAGCTCAACATGTAGTGAAGAGTATTTCTAGATCCAATCAATATTTCCTCCATCCCATTCTTAGCGCAAATCCATCATTTTCTTGAAAATTTATCTCCCCTTTCCATGAACCATCTACTTGGCATCCGCATACGTCATGCGGCAATTGTTCAACCCTGTGACCTAATTCCATACTATGCTTAATTCCTTCTTCTAGCTGGGCTTCTTGTCATACATTACCTTATGTTTCTGCTAGTCTAAGAATTTTCTAAGGATGTCTATCAAGATTTTTAAATACCTTATCATTTCTATTTTCTACAAATACAAATTATTCATGGAAAATAATCGTATGGGCTATCCGTTGACGGCATCAAAAATAGATAGTCTAAATTCGAGTAGATCAACCCCCTATGGAGAATTTCTGGATTTAAAGGAATGTTAGATAACGTCCAAATTTGAATGCCCAGAGTACATTAAAAATGACATGGTTTATTGTGCCTTTTTTTGCTCCACATCTACTACATTGCAAATCACAATTGATTCCACGTGATCTCAGATTCTTTGCTACCGAAATACATCCTGAAAGTGTTTGCCATATCAAGTGTTACAATTTTGGAGGGCACTTAGTCTTCCATACACGACCCTGAAGTGAGATGATTGTTGGCCCATAGATAATATTCTTACTACCTTTTTCTGGATACATCTGTTCAACCACGACACCTGTTTTCTATTTTTTGTGAAATCCCAATCATAAAAGCCGGGTCTTTCAAATTGACTCACTGCCAATGATTGTCTAATGATCATGTTCTCTAGAATAATAGTTGCTTCCAACAACGATATATTCCACATCTTTTTCTGATTATCAATTAAATCCTTGAACTTGAATGAATCAGGAAAAGTACAAAATTTGCATGTTGCTGATCTCGGGCGGGGAGCTAGGGATCCAAGGATCATTCCATACGGAGATATTTGAACATGATCCAAACTTTTTGATTAGACCTTTTTTAACCAGAGATCGAGTTGAGATGATATTTTCCAACCATAAGAGGAAGAGTACGATCTTGAGGATTTCAAAGGATCTGAATTACAGAAATACTGGTCTTAAAAATCCTTGAAAATAAGGAATCCAATAATTCCATCAGTCTCCACAACTGTTTTGCTAACATTTCCGTATTAAAATCCTCTATATTCCTAAATCTAAGGTCTCCTTTTTTGTGGATACATATTATTTTCTATGCCATCCATTGCATTCTACCGTTATTTTCCTTCAAACTCCACCAAAAATCAGTTATTGCCTTTGTAAGGTTTTTTGTGACCGTTTTAGGTAGTCTATAATAAGACATTACATAAGTGGTTAATGCCGTTAAAACTGATTTGATAGAACCTCTTTACCTCCTTTTTAGATCAATTTTAGAGTCCATCCATTCAACCTGTTGTGAAGTCTCTCATTTATAAATACAAAAATTTGTGTTTTCGGACTGCTTAGACTTTCAAAAATCTCTAAATTTGGCCCCATACCTCCAATTATTTTTATGTCCAATATTTTTTTTCATATCTTCTTTGATCACCTAATTAAACTTATGACCAAATTGTATTGATGATTTAGCAAATTTATTGTTGACCAAAGATTGCTTCATATTGTTTGAGGATTACAAGAATGATTTGACACTCTTCTCTTTTAGGTTGACAAAAAAATAGGCTGTCATCTTCAAAGAGTATATGAGTTATAGGAAGACACTATTTGCTATTTTTAATCCTGTTAATAATTTTTCCCTTTATATTTTTTTTAATATTTATAACCAACGCTTATGTACATAAAATAAATAAGTAGGAGATATATAACTTCCTGACACAACCCTTACTCTGGAATGATACAATCTCATGCTTAATTATTAATCAAAATTTTATATTTAATCAATGTGATACAACTTATTATCTACCGGATCTGATGTGAAGAAAAACCTATTTTCTATAAAAGGAAATATTTATATAATTGAAAAGTAAATTACTTGTATCCCCTCTCCATTTCCACCGCCAAATCCATACTATAATAACAAAAGCAATAAACATTTATCTTATCATATCATAAATTGGTTATTTTGATTAAAACCTATAATAAATTTATTTATCATAAAGTCCACTTGCAATTTAAGACTACTTTCGAATAGAAAATTTTAGCTAAACACGGAAAAACAGAGAATCAGATAATGCTTTTTAATCCTCACATTTCTCTTAATTTTCAATATATTGCATATATATATATATATATATATGTGTGTGTGTGTGTGTGTGATAAACGTTAGATCCAAAGAGATATATGTACAACTCGAAATTTCCAAGTGGTCATTCTTTTATTTTGTGCTGAAAATTTGTTGGACACGTTCATGCCCATCTTATTATTTATTCATATGATCCAACAAAATGCAGATATGCCCATCAACAAATTTAGTTGCGTGTTATATAGATCACAAACCATGTGCAACAAGTTGCTTTCAAGTTGCAATGCAGTGGAAAAAGAATTGCATATATACACCTATATGTAATTATAATACGAACTAAAGTATAAAATTCATATTGGGATATATAACTTATATAGTTATTCAAATGCAAAAGCAATTATAAATATAAAATATTAAGAGACGCCACAAGATATTTAACGAAGTAAGATGATTAGAATTACTTCTTTAAACAAATAAGAGTAAACTTTTATACAACTATGTTCATACTAAAAGATGATCTAAGGTAAACATGATTTCGCAGAAAAAAGGTAAACCTGATTAAAAAAGATTACTCAAAAGGTTATTATATTTTTTTATAGGAATTCTTTGCTTCATACTTCCAATAACATTAAAAAATGCATTGGTTATGTGTGAAAATCTCCAATAACGTATCGAGCCTTACCTTATCGAGTCTTCCAATAAAAAATTCATGCTACCAAGCATTTATCATAGTGATAATCTCAGATCAGTTAAAATAGATTTATAAACTATTATAAATAATTTTAGAAACTCATATAAATAGCTTTACAAAACCTGGGTTTATAAAGCTATTTATAATCTTTATAAAGGATCTTTAAACCCATATAAGAGTTATTAAGTTATGTGTACTAAAATTTTATATGATTTATAAATTTTTATAAATGATTGTCAATTATTATCATTGACAAACTAAAATTGATGAGGAACTTATCTTTCACATGAAATCGAGTAAATTTCTGATTTGATAACTTACAAACGATTTAAAAGATATATATATATATATATAATAATTTATAAATCCTTATATATCATACATAAAGTATATATAGTTAAGTTAGGTGTAATTCAGTTTTATATAATTTATGAACTCATATAAATAATTTATAGCCCTTATAGATGATTTAATATCCCTTGTAAATGATTTATAAATCTTCTTAAATGATTTATAAATCTTCTTCAATGATTTATAAATCACTATAAATTCCACATAAAATATAGAGTTATTAAGTTATGTAATTTTATATGATTTATAAACTTTATACATGGACATTTATATGATTTTAGAAGGTATCTTACAAAACCATAAGAAATTACCATATGATTAATAGGAATCTCATAATCGGTTCTTCTACTTATTGATAAGGTCTTGTAAAACTGTATAACCTTTTATATGGCTCTATAAGGTTTATAATTCAGTTTATATGATTTTTAAAATATATTTTTTAAAATTTTCAATGTTTTATAAGGTTTTATAAGAAATTAAAGTTTATAAGGGTTTATAAAGTTTTCCAAAGTTTTATATATATAATAAATCTTGTCTTTACCTTGGATTTGTTTAAGTTTCACAAGTGTTGGAAGAAGAAGATGATGTTATTTTCAGTGTGTTTTTAGATAAGGATACACTTTTCTTTTACTCTTAGAAAAATGTATTTTAAAAATTCACCTCTTTTTAGTTGTATTTTTGCAAAGTAGTACTTGAAATCGGTAATTTTGCAATTTTTTATTATATGTTTGAAATTCTTTATTTCATTATTCGGTATAAAAAACGACTGATCGAGTTTCCAAACTGTTAAACTTATTTGAGTTTAATCTTGATAAAGTACATTAGTTGTGTGGTGTTAAGTTAATAATAAATTATTTTTTATTAATATAATATATCTTATCTAGAAAAATAAATCAAAATTTATTGGAATTCATTAATTTAAATATATACATATTTAATATTAATATAGATATTATAGTATATATAATATAAAAAAAATTCTTTTTAGAAAATGAAAGATTAATTTTATTAATTTAACTAAAACTAAATAAATCAAATTATAATTTTCTTAAACCAAATGAAAAACTAAATTATTAACGATTAGTTTCAAATTTATTATAATATGTATTGTAAATTTTTGTATTAAATTAAATTCTCTAACGAGTGTCTTTGTCATATATTATATAATATAGATCATCTTCACAATTAACTTGATTTATTCATAAATAAAAAATTATTATTTTCTATTTTATCAGAATTGCATGAATATTTGGAGTGTTGGTATGATATTTTCTCGATTGAAATTTAGTATTTTTAGTTGATAAAAGAAGGAAAACGCAAGCAACATTTAAAAGTCTTACAACAATACAAATAAAAGAACATCAACGGCACAAATGTCCAACGAACTCCAGCAGGTTTACTCTATGTCCGACAATGGAACAATATGCAATACGTTTCCACCGCATCTTTTCTCCTAACAGTATACTCCGATCATCTCTGACAATCAAACTCCGATCCCGAGTGTCACGAAGGAATTATTATGCTTGATGAGGTGCTCTTGTTTGCGAAATCCTAAATTGACTACATTTTAAGATCCGTGAAAAGAAGTTTTCTAGTTGGATACAGTCCGAAATATCCGACTAGGGTTCATCATAGGGGTGCATCGATCGCTTTTTACAAAGATTACAAAAGGTTCATTGGATGCACTCAAGGATATGACAATTGGTACGGACGGCCCGAGCATAAACCAAGTGTTTTAGTCGGGGCTTTGGTCAGAGGACCGGATCACCGAGATGATTTTGTTGATCGGAGGGATAATTACGTTCAAACCGAGGCTTGTACGTATAATACTGCCCCTTTGGTTGGTGTTTTTGCGAGGCTGATAGAGCTTGAGGAACAAAAATTTGAGGAAGAAGTGAGTTTAATTGCAACTTAAAAGAGATAGATTTAAGAAAATTAGAGTACAAAAGGAAAAGAAAATGTGGTTATATATATATATATATATATATATATATATATATATATATATTGTTAGTGTTTTTCTTCTCAGAAATTATTATCGAGTGAAAAATGCGTATAAATATGAATTATCAATATAGACCTTGCTCAAATATTTTTTTAGTCGTTTTTATTTGTTATGAGGTAAAACAATTTTTTTGCATCCATGAAAACTCAAATAAGTTTTTCGAAAAAAACAATTTTTAATACAATGTAGTTATATATATATTTTAAAAATTAAACCAGTCCATAAAAGATCAATATTTAATAAATTATGAGAACTAAAGAAATTTTTTTTTAATTGGATTTGGTTAAAAGAATGCTTAAATATATATTGAATACCAAAACTGATTGTTTGCAGAAAATTATTGACCTACCATTCATCATAGAAGTGCACCAGAAATTCTGAACATTCTCAAATCCAAAATAATTTTCAGCTAACAGGAACCAATTTCTCATTTAAAATTTAATGGCTACAGTAGTAAAAAAAGACCATAATTAGATTTTAACTAATTTATTATCTTTTTTATTTAAACTGTGAATATAGTGAAAAATTTATAGTATAATGGTGATTATTTCTAAAATTTATCAAATAAATTCTTGTGATGTTAAAAAAATATTAAAGTTATATGAAAATTATATATATATATTTATATGATTATCCAAAGTTTAAGAACACATTCCACATAGCAGTTTCATCCATAAATCAATCAATATTGAGGAGGGGAGAGACAACAAAGAGAAAATATTTTATTTTCTTTCCATATCAAACTTTTAATAAAATGTAAAATCTAATTTTACATATTACAGTGATAAGGAGAAAGTAGTCGTTTCACTTAAATTTTTTTTTTGGTTAAATTAATGTAGTAGTTATAATATTATTTTTAACATTTAAAAGTGCTAAATTGCTAGATTCGAATCTCAAACATATATAATTTTTACAATCGTTTCACTTAATTAAAGTTATATTTTATAATATACCAATATAGTTTATTTGTTACAACTTAGAAGTTAAAACGGTCTCTTTATTGCTCCGGAAAAAGGAAAGCTCCCTTTTCTTACCACCTATTTGTTAGTTTATTGTGACTTACTCTCCTAAAGTGTTACCCCTGGCGTCATTTATTTTTTTACAACTACACTTCTCGTCCCGTGCTCGCTATACGACGTCGTTTAAGACTACAATATAACAAACCTGTCAACAGCAAGAAAAATCATTCGTCTTCTTGACATAAAAACATTGAAAAAATATTAAAGATCACCGCCCAAATTGAGGAAGAACACATTTTTGCCGACGATGAGTGATTGGGTGAAATTGAACTGCGATGAATTTGAAGTTAGTAGAGAAGAATCAATCTATTAACTCGAAGGATTTGAAGGGGAGGAGGTGAAACAGAGTTATTAGATACGATAAAATACCCGATCTAGAACTCTATGGAGAGCTCGAAAATCAGGAAACAATCAATCTAGAAGGTGGAAAAGGTCTTTAGAAACCCACCCTCGAAGATATAAAGGTTCTTTAATGGTGGAATGAAGATGACAATGGGAGAGAAAAGGAGAGAGAGAGATTTGTTAAAAGATTCCTTATGTTTGCAAACAGAGCCCGTGGGCATTACATATGCGTGACTCGACCGGTTTACAGGCAAAATTGAAATTACTAAACCAGAAAGTGTTTATTTTAAAAGACCCGCCAACATGAAAGTTGTTATCGAGTTTCCGTGAGGAATACGGTAACAATACTTTCTGCTGCAGACGATACTTGTCCTCAAGTATCAAGCTCAAACTCTGGATACTTAGCAACAAAATCCTGATAGAATTCCCAACTAGCTTTCTCGGCCGGCTCTCCCTTCCATTTGATATGCACCTTAGTAACCGCTTTATTTTGCCTCTTCGTCATCTTAGTCTCCAAGACAGTTTCAGGTTCCTTAGCCATTCCCTGATCACGAAGATACTGAGGAAGCGATGGTGTTGAGGACGGGGGATTCGGGCACAACTTCAGTTGACTGACGTGAAAAACTGGATGTATAGCTGATTCAGGAGGCAGCTCAAGCTTATAGGCGGCAGAGCCTACTCTGTCTATCACCCGATAAGGACCGTAGAAACGGGGCGATAGCTTATGAGGGATGTGACGCTGTTTGAGTGAGTGTTGGCGGTACAGTTGTAACTTTAAGTAAACGAAATCACCCACTGAAAATTCCCGGACTGAACAATTTGCATCGGCGTATTGTTTCATTCTATTCTGAGCTCGAAGAAGGTGAAACTTCAGCATACAGATAACGCATTCGCGCTTAGCTAAACTGCGATTGATAACGACCGAAGAGCTCTCCCCTGGCAAGTAAGGTAAATGGACAGGGGGGGGGTTGTCCAAAGACAATCTCATAGGGAGTGCAGTGAATAACAGAGTGGTAAGTTGTATTGTACCACCATTCGGTTAACGGTAACCATTGCGACCATGTGGACGAAGACTCTGAAGACATACATCACAGGTAGGTTTCGAGTGTCCGATTCGTCACCTCCGTCTGGCCATCCGTTTGAGTGTGGTAAGATGTGGAGAACTTAAGATCGACCCCGTGTACCCGGAAGAGTTCGGACCAAGCTTCACTAAGAAAAGATGGGTCCCTGTCGCTGACGATATCCTTCGGCATTCTATGAAGTCGAAACACCTGATCCATATAAATACGCGCGACATCCAATGTCGTGTATGGGTGCGATAATGCCAAGAAATGCACGTTTTTGCTTAACCCATCAATAACCACCAAGATACAATGTTTACCCGAGGAAGCAGGAAGACCTTCTATGAAATCCAAGCTGATGGACTCCCATATCCCTTGAGGTATAGGTAACAGCTGGAGCAACCCAGGTTTAGCAGCCGTATCATACTTATTGAGTTGACAAACGACGCAATGACGAACATAATCCCTTACTTCCAAACTCATCCTCGGCCAAAAGAAAAGGAATTTGATTATCTGTAACGTTGCATCTCTACCAGAGTGTCCCCCGATAGCAGAGTCATGGAGCCACTTGAAAATATGAAGCTTAACATCCGGATCATTTCCCACCACGAGTTTTCCTTTCCGACGCAGCTCACCGTTCACAAATGTATAATGAGGGTGAGAAGTTTTGTCGAAACGAATATCGGAAATGATTTTGAGAAGGTGAACGTCCGTGTCCCAAAGCCATTGCAGAGATGAATAAAATGCATCATGGGCTTGGGATAAAGTTATTTGGAGTAGTTCACCCCCTGTTACGCGAGAAAGGGCATCCACAACATAATTCTCCTTGCCTTCTTTGTATTGGATTTTGAAGTCATACCCCATTAATTTGGAGAGCCACATGTGTTGGAATGGAGTTGTTATTTTCTGTGAGTTCAAAAACTTAAGGCTTGCTTGTACAAGCTCTAAGCTTGTACCGCGTGAACAACAGCCATCATTTCCTTCTCATAGACCGACAAATGCTGATGTCAAGGACCCAAAGTGCGACTTATGAAGCATATAGGGTAATTATCTTGCATCAAGACTGCACCGATTCCCTGATTCGAGGCATCCGTTTCCACCAAAAAGAGTTTATCAAAATCGGGAAGTGCTAAAACATGGGATGATGTCAAGGCCAATTTCAACGAGCCAAAAGCATGAGTAGCCTCAGTATTTCACTCGAAGTTATCTTTCTTCAACATATGGAACAGGGGTTTGGCGATGATTCCATAAGACTGAATGAACCGACGATAGTAATTAGCCAAACCGAGGAAACTGCGTAATTGTTTCAGAGTAGTCGGTATTGGACATTCTTTAATGGACTTGATTTTAGCAAGATCAGTACTGACTCCCTCTGCAAATATGAAGTGACCCAGATATTCGATCTTAGTTGCCCCAAAAGTACATTTGGAAGCTTTGAGGTAGAGTTGTTGTTGACGCAACAGAGAGAATACCATGTCCAAATGATTGATATGTTCGTCCCAGGAAGCACTGTAAACCAAGATATCGTCGAAAAAGATAAGAACAAACTTGCGTGCGACTTCTTGAAACCCGTGATTCATCAAACTCTGGAATGTAGAGGGGGCATTAGTGAGACCGAAGGGCATGACCAGATATTCAAAGTGTCCCGCGTGAGTTTTAAAAGCTGTTTTATATACATCATGCGGATCCATTCGGAGTTGATGAAAGCCTGATCGTAGGTCCAGTTTAGAGTAATACATTGATCCTCCTAACTCATCCAAGAGATCATCCAATAGGGGAATGGGATACTTATCTTTTACTGTTTGCTTGTTCAAGCCTCTGTAATCCATGCATAATCGCCAATTACCATCCTTCTTTTTCACCAAAACGATCGGAGACACGTATGGGCTAGAACTATGTTGAATGATTCCCTAATTCAACATTTCCTTAACCATCTGATCAACGACGTCCTTTTGCATCGAAGAATATCGGTAGGGACGTTGATTGATCGGTGTTGAATTTGCCACCAGAGGTATTTTATAATCAAACCCCTCTCTAAACGGAGGTAAGGAATCGGGTTCAGCAAAAACATCGGAGTAGGATTTGAGTAAAGATTGCAAATCCGGAGAGTCTATCTGTCTCGTATGAGAGGCTGAGATATGGAACAGGGACAAATCAGAGCTCGTTTCGAGGGACTCCTTCACATTTTGAACTTCCCGGACTTGCATCATTGCAATCTGAGGAGTTTGTAATAAGATTTTATTGAGCTTACTACCCTTGACCATCTTTCTGCTTGACTTTTCCGAGCCTCGAAGAACATGTTTTACTCCTTGCAGTGTAAACTCCATCCGCAGATTGGAGAAATCCCACCAGATACGTCCTAGAGTGGTTAACCATTGCACTCCAAGGACGAGATCGCAACAAGATAACGGCAAGATACAGACTTCGGAGTGGAACTTGTAACCCTGCATACTCCAAACGAAATCTGAACACTTGTATGACGTGATCAAATTATCGCCGTGAGCTGCTGATACTGCCATGGGTTTGGTCTCCTCCAATAGACATCCGAGTTCATTCGCCTTTCCAATATCGAGGAAATTATGGGTGCTGCCAGGATCAATTAAAACAAACAACTTCTTCTTTCCAAAGAGACCCAATAAACACATACAATTGAACGTTGAAGAGCCATTGATTGCGTGAAGAGATAACACTGGTCCACCCTCTGGAGGATCATTTGCTTGTGGACTTGGATCTTCATCCGTCTCCACTGCAGGGAACTCATCCTCCTCACACTCCATAACATAAATTTGAGCTCTTCTATGTTTTTGTTGATGACCGGGGAAGAATTTTCGTCACAGAACATACAGAGCCCTTTGTTTTTCCTCTCTTGCATTTCTTCATAAGAATACTTCTTCGGGTATTTATCGGTAGTAACCCGAGGAATAAAATTTGGTTTAACACCCTCAGTGGGTTTGTAAGGGGTCGGCGAAATCGACTTGGGGAGAGGGGCGATCATGGAGCTGTTTGGAACAAAGGGAGTTCTGAACTTGTTTCGATTCGTATGAGTAAGGTATCCTTCATGTAACCTCGCAATTCTTGCAGCTTCCGCTACGTTAGTGATCTCGAACTGCCTGATGTGTAAGGCCAGATGAGGATTTAGATTAGCCAGAAATATACTCAGTGCGTTACTTGGTGGTAGTGATAACCGAGTCAACACGTTTTCAAACTTCTCTAGAAATTCATCAACAGAATCCCCACCTTGCTTTAACGTCACCAGTTCCGATAAGGGATCATCGTAGTGTTCTCTGAAACGTTTAGACAACGCAATAATATACTCAGACCAAGTAGGGAAAACCCCATACCTTTTCCCTATGAAATTATGGTGCCACTTCAGTGCCTTCCCGGACATGTGGATAGAGGCAAGTTGTACCCGTTGTTCCGGTGGTGTATTATCCAGAAAAAAGAATTGATCGCACTTATAGAGCCAATTCCACATGAGGTTTCCGTCAAAATCCGGGAACCCGATTTTGTTGGATAGACGGCTCAACGTTGTATGATGTTGAAAACTGTTATTACTCATGGCTCCTAGTGGTGAACGATTATACGTAGCTGGATCAGAGGGTTTTGGTGTTTGGAGAATAGACCCCAACGTTGATGAATCCATGGAAAATTTTTCGTGTCGTTTATCAGAGTCTTTCGGAAAGATCTCTGTTAACATATTCGTAATACCCTTAAAATTTTCCTTTATACCCATAGTGAAACTCGCCAACTTATCGTTCATCCCCTCTTGGATTTCAGAAAAATGCTTTTCGAAACCATCCTTGAAACCCATTAGCTCTGATCGCATCGCATTCGCTTCTTCTCTTTGGTGGAGCTTCATTTCTTCAAGTTGTTTATTCATTTCTATCAGCGATTGTGCTCTTGTATCCATGATCACCCAAGGTCGCAAAGAACAAAGACTCTGATACCAATGAAACAGAGTTATTAGATACGATAAAATACCTGATCTAGAACTCTATAGAGAGCTCGAAAATCAGGAAACAATCAATCTAGAAAGTGGAAAAGGTCTTTAGAAACCCACCCTCGAAGATATGAAGATCCTTTAATGGTGGAATGAAGATGACAATGGGAGAGAAAAGGAGGAGAGAGATTTGTTAAAAGATTCCTTATGTTTGCAAATAGAGTCCATAGGCATTACATATGCGTGACTCGACCGGTTTACAAGCAAACCAAATTAGAGTTATCAAATTATTTAAACAAATTACATAAACTAGAAAATGTTTATTTTAAAAGATCCGCCAACATGAAAGCTGTTATCGAGTTTCCGTCAGGAATACGGTAACAGGAGGGTGTAGTGAAGGAGGCTTGTTGCAGTAAAACCTTTGAGTTGCCGTCCATTACGGTTGAATCTCCGTCGAAGGTTCCGGCGAAAGAGAAAACCACTTCGGAGGCTCCGTCAAAACTGCAATTGAAGACCGATTCGCTTCGGAGTCCATATCAGCCGGATGAACGATCGACTCAATCGAGAGATGAACTGATCATGGAATTCTTCACTGTGCTTGTTGGAGCGGATGTACAAGAGGCAGTCTTTTACCTCAAACACAACGAATGGGATGTACAGGGAGCCATCTTTCATTTCTTGAAGGATCGCCGTCTAACGGCTTTTCAAAGGAAGTTGAATCGGAAGCTTGGGCGATCGTATTCAGAGCTGTTCTCAGGGGATGACACATCCGTGGCGGCCACATTGATGCGGTAAATTTTACTCTCTTTGTTTGCGATTGGTTCCGTAAATGTGGTGAAATTCTTGATTTTAGGGTTTAATGTATTTCTGTGTGCTTGACTGTTTGTGCGCTGGAGAATGATGCCTTTTTCTTTAACAAGGTTTCTAGATTACGATTTCTGAGTAGTGAGTCTTTTTCATATTTGAATATTTTTGGTCATTTTGCTATATTTTGTACAGTGAAGGACAAACCCCTAAAGCTAGACCTCGAATGGTGTCATCTCAACTGAAGGTATCTTCTCTTTCTACATAACAGGAGTTAATATTATATTGTCTTGATAATCTTTCTTTGGATTGACTGGTCTTCACTGATTTCTTGGTTTTTAAAAGAACGGAACTCAATGTTGTTGGTACACTGTTTTGTCTTTTCATTATATGGACAGGAAAATTTAAAGGGTAAGGCTGTTGACGAAGATTTGAGCACAAAGTCACTCGAAGAAGCTGGTGGATACTATATCCCTGAAGCTAGACCTCTAATGGCCTCATCTCAAGAGAAGGTAGTAATCGTCTTTTTCTCTGCACCATACGCTTTTTTTAGAATTGTGTTTGATAAAAGCTAAAGCTCAAAACATAACCTTGCAATGAAGAACGGGAATCTTTTAGTTTTTAATGTTATCTCTTGATGGTCTCTCTCTCTTTGAGTTGCCCCTCTCAGTGTTGATTCATATGCTGCTTGCACTTTTCCATTCAGCTTCAAGAATGTACAAGTCCCGTCCAAACTAGGGAAGAAAAACTTTCGCCCGTCAAGGAATTTGCTGAGGCGCCGCCCTCAAGTATGAGTTTGAGTCAGCTGCCAAATTCGCCTGAGCAACTGTCACAGTTGCAAGAGGAAAGTATCAAATCATTCTTCAAACGGGCTATTGGAGCGTCTCGAAAAGCCACAATTGCTTGCCTCAAACGCTGCAAGTGGAATGAAGAAGTAGCCATGGGTTATTTCTTAGGAGATTACACAGAAGCTATACCTGAAAGTGCAACGGCTAAAGTGGATGTATGTGTAACCTCTCTCTCTCTCTCTCTCTCTGCAATATTAACTATGGTCTTGCTTCTTTTCTCGAATTGTGTATGCTAAAAGCTTTAACCTCAAACCAGAACCTGGCATTTTGGATCATAGTTACATAAGAGGAGTTAATATTATATTGTCTTGATGATCTTTCTTTGGATTGACTGGTCTTCACTGATTTCTTACGATTGTTGTTAAAATAACGGAACTCAATGTTGTTGGTACACTGTTTTGTCTTTTCATTATATGGACAGGAAAATTTGAAGGGTAAGGCTGTTGACGAAGATTCAAGCACAAAGTCACTCGAAGAAGCTGGTGGAGAATATATCCCTGAAGCTAGACCTCTAATGGGCTCATTTCAAGTGAAGGTAGTAATCGTCTTTTTTTTTTTTGTCTGCACCATAAGCTGTTTCTGGAATTGTGTTTGAGAAAAGCTAAAGCTCAAAACCTAACCTGGGAATGAAGAAAAAGGCAATCTTTTAGTTTACCTTAAAGAGTTAACAACCTATTATATCTGGAAGGTCTTTTGTCCTTCTCTGGTTTTTTCTTAAAAAGAATGGAACTCAAAGTTGATGCGTACACTGCTTGCATTTCTACATTCAGAATAAAAATATTCAGGAAAGTTCAAGTCCCATACAAACCAGGGAAGAAACCCTTTCGCCCGTCAAGGAATCCACTGAGGTGGCACCACCAATGGTGATCGATTCACGTACGAGTTCAAATCAGCGGTAGAATTCGCCGGAGCAACCGTCTCAAGGTTACTTGGAAGAAGGCGAAACCGGGAACTCGTCTTGGTAAACCAGTAAATGTTGGTTTCTGGAGTATTCTTCGTATGAATCGCTAAACCTCTCAGGATCGTAAAACTTCCATATCTAAACTTGTGCAGTTTGAGTAATGCTGACCCGACCGAGACAGGAAATGTCACCGTAGCTATTCCTGGAATTGCATCGTCTCAAGTGGATGTATGTAACCTTTTGCCCCACTGCACTTTCTTACTATGGTCTTGCTTATTTTCTCAAATTGTTCATGCTAAAAGCTTTTAAGCCCTAAACAGAATCTGGCGTTGTGGATCTTAGTAACATAAGGTGTTAACATTCTTTATCTCTTGATGTTCTTTCTTTGGATTAACCTTCTCTCTTTTCTTAGGATCGTTTATGTAGAATTTGTAATAAATTCAAACTTAAATTTTATTCATTTGAAAAGAGATATTTTGCCAATGCATGTTGCACCCCTTTTAAACATAAAAGCTTACATGATTTAACTGACATGCGAGTTCAGCTTTACACTGTTCTTGCGGCCATGCTTGCTCTTACACTTCAGTCTCATAGGTGAGTCTATTACACATACTAGACTCATTGACAATTAACTCCTAACTTCCTCATTACAACTTAACCATGAGAAGATTATGATTTAGTTGACATGAGATTACTTGTTTGAGACCCATCATCTTTAGTTGGGCCATTCTTCTCATTCGAATTGTTGCTCATTTCAACATCCCCCCTCAAGATAGGCTGGTGAGGATTCTTGAGGCCTATCTTGTCATGAAGGTATGAGCAAACATGTGAGGAAGTCGCCTTTGTGAAGATGTCTGCACATTGATCTTGACTTTTCACATACGCAGGGACTATACTTCCATCTTCTATCTTCTCTCGCATGAAATGACAATCTACCTCTATGTGTTTGGTTCTTTCATGAAACACTGGATTAGATGAGATGTGAAGAGCAGCTTGATTGTCACAAAACAGGGTTGTGGCATTGTTTACTTCAATTCCGAGTTCTCTCATAAGTCCTCTTAGCCACATAATCTCATTAGTAGCGTCCTTCATGGCTCTGTACTCTGCTTCTGCGCTAGAAAGAGACACCACTTTCTGTTTCTTGCTTTTCCAAGTGACAATGTTCCCTCCAATCATCATACAATATCCAGTGGTTGATTTCCGATCCTCTCTGTCACCTGCCCAGTCCGCATTACAGTATCCCACTAGCTCATTGTTTCCATTCTTTTGAAACCAAACTCCTTTGCCTGGACTAGCTTTAAGATAGCGTAGGATCCTTTCCACCATGTACCAGTGGTGAACCATGGGCCTTTGCATGTGTTTACTAACTTGATTAACAGCAAAACAAATATCGGGTCTTGTAATAGTTAGATAGATGAGTTTACCAACTAACCTATGATATTGTTTGATATATTCCCATGGTTCCTCATTGCCCTCTTGCTTGTATCCATCCTGTATAGGTGTCTTTGCTGGTCTACTGCCAAGTTTCCCAGTCTCACTTAACAGTTCTAACACATACTTCCTCTGAGATATGAACATTCCTTCTGAGGAGCGGATCATTTCTATCCCCAAGAAGTACTTCAATTCCCCCAAGTCTTTGATCTCAAACGTGTCAGTCAAGAATCTCTTGGCTCTCAAGATTCCCTCAATGATGATATCATCAACATAGATCAGAATTGCTACTGTCCCTTGTTCTCCATGGCGTGTGAACAAGGAATGATCAGCATTAGACCTTTTAAAACCTTCCTTCATAAGGCATCCACTCAACTTGTGATACCACGCTCGTGGTGATTGCTTTAGACCGTAAATAGCTTTGTGTAGTTTGCATACTTGATCATTACAATTGTTGGAGTCTAGTCCCTCAGGGATTTCCATGAAGACTTCTTCCTCAAGTTCTCCTTGAAGGAAGACCCTTTTTTACATCCATCTGCCACAAGCTCCAATCATTGTTAATTGCAATTGAGAGTAGAGTTCTTACGGAGTGAAGCTTGGCCACGGGAGCAAATGTATCAGTGTAGTCTTCCCCATACACTTGAGTGTATCCCTTAGCAACGAGTCTAGCCTTGCGCCTATCTAGTTCTCCTGTGCTAGTAAGCTTATTTGTGAACACCCATCTACATCCCACAGTTTTCTTGCCCATGGGAAGTTCTACCAAACTCCAAGTGCCATTCTTGATCATAGATGAGAGTTCCTCTTCAATGGCTTTTCTCCATTCTGGGTCAGCAAAGGCTTCTTCAAAGGATCGTGGCACATCGTATCCATCTACTTTAGCAATAAAGACTTGTAACTCCTTGGAAATATGTTTGGTGGAGTAGACTTCTTCTAGCGGGTACTTGGAGTTACCTTCTGTCATTGGCCAAGGCTCTGCTTTGTTCTCAGATGGTTCTCCTTCTTCCGTAATGATTGTCATATTATTTGAGAATGGGCTTTTCCAAAACCAATCTGGAGGTACTCTTGTTCTGGTGCTTCTTCTAAGATTGGATGTGTTTTCTGTTACTTCCTCTTCAGCATCATCGCTTTGGTTCACAGGGTTTTCCACTAACTCTTCCATTTCATCACCCTCTTGACCTTCACCCATGTGAGTGGGATTCTCTACTAGATCTTGTAACCTGGTAATCACCATGTCAAGATCAGAATCATTTTGATCATTACCACTGAACCATTCCTCATCTTCTTCCCATTTCTTGTCGTCATAGAGGCTTTTCTCTTCCTTGAACTCAACATCTCTAGAGACATATACACGCTTGTCTTCTGGACTATAGCACTTGTACCCCTTTTGTGTAGTGGAGTATCCTACCATTACACACTTTATGCTTTTAGGCTCTAGCTTGTGCCTTCTTTCCTCTGGGACAAACACATAGCAAACACTACCAAATACTCTGAGGTGTTCTATCTTTGGCTTACTTTGATTTAAGATATCATAAGGCGATTTATCCTCTAGTCCTTTTGTAGGCAGTCTGTTGATCAGATAAACAGCGGTCATCACAGCATCACCCCAAAAAGTCTTTGGCATTCTTCTCCCAAAGAGCATTGTTCTTGCCTTCTCTAATAGATGTCGATTCTTTCTCTCTGCCACTCCATTCTGTTGTGGAGTATATGGGCATGTCGTTTGATGTTGGATTCCATTCTCTTCCAAAAACTCTTTAAACTTGTGATTCACATACTCTCTACCATTATCACTTCTTAGAGTTTTGATCTTGGTGTTGTATTGTGTTGACACATAGCTTTGAAACCGCTTAAAAGCTTCAAATGCTTGACTCTTATTCTTCAAGAGTGTGACCCAAGTATACTTGCTCTTTTCATCGATAAAGGAGATAAAGTATTTGTATTGATCTCGTGAAGGAATTGGTGAGGACCATACATCTGAATGGATCAAATCAAAAACATGCTCATAACTACTAGTAGACTCTGGAAACATTTTCCTACAATGTTTCCCCAAAACACACACTTCACAATCATCTTCTTCTCCTACAGCATCAGGAGCTACAAGCTTCAAGACGTTTAAGTGTGGATGTCCAAAACGTTCATGCCACGGTGGTTTGTTCACTAAGGTGGCGCCAAAACCCCATTCATTTCCTCTTGTCACAATGTCGTTTCCCAACGAATAGAGCCCTTCACTCATAATCCCTTCACCGATCAATTCATCACTTTCATTGTCCTGAAACACCACATCATTAGCACCAAAAACAGCCTTACAGTTGAGCTTTCTAGTGAGGTTTGAGACAGATAGTAGGTTGTGGATAAAGGTAGGTGCATAATAGCCTTTTGTCCTTCTACCAAAGACATAAAGATCTCCTCTTCCACAAATACGGGAGTTAGCACCATTTGCAACATTAATGTTTCCATAATAAGGTCGAATATTTGATAACAGATTAGAATCGCAAATCATGTTGTGAGTTGCACCGGAGTCAACTATAATCTGTCTATCAGTTCCTCTAGCTTGACTAGGACTACTTCTTTCCATCATGAGACACTTACCCGAATCTGAAAGTTTGGAGATGCTCTTGATTAGAGCCTCCAAGTCTGACTTCCTTACAAAGTCATCTGATCCTCTGTTTCCCCATTGAGATCGGGAGGTATGCCCTGAGGTCCACTTCTTTGGCTTAAGATGAGGGTGTAGTACCCAACATTTCTCCTTGGTGTGACCCTTTTGCTTACAGTGGTCACAGTTGAGGGCTCGCCTTTCTTCAAATGATGATGGTCCTCTGACCATGTGAGCTGTCTCGCTTACTCCATGAAAGAGGCCTCTTGATCCTTCTTCTTTCTGGATTGCCATACACACCTCTTCAAAGGTTGGCAACTTTTCATATCTCAAGATATGTTTGATGAGATCTTTGAAGGTATCGTCTAGAGCCATTAGCAACCCGAACACTTGGTCTTGCTCCTTTCTCTTCTCCAGTTCTTGAACATTGAGAGTCGGTGGTCTTAGCATCTCCATTTCAGACCAGAGTGCCATGAAATCTCCAAACAGGTCTTTGAATGTTCGCCCTTCTTGTTGGAGTGAGTTTAACGCCTTTTTAACCTCATAGATGCGGCTGATGTTGCTCAAATTTCCATACACATTTTGGAGTGTATCCCATAATTCCTTTGCGGTTTCAGAGTAGGAGTATGCCGCAAGGATAGATGGTTCAAGTGAGCTTTGTAACACAGCTAAGACCAGTTGGTCTTCTTGTTCCCACCGAGCGAGTCTTTCTCCTTCTTCAGCTTCTTTTGACCCAGTTTGATCCTCACTTTCTCCTTCTACCGTTGCTCTTTCTTTGGGTCCATCTGCCTCAATGTGGTCCCAAAGTCCACGGCTTCGAAGGGCTGTCTTTGTGGTTCTTGTTCACAGAAGGTAATTGCTTCCCTTTAACATCACGGGGAGAGCGGTAAGCTTCAAGTTCTCCATTCTCTCTTACACTAGTGTTTGTTGATTGTCGGTTTTAAAAAGAAGGAAGAAAATGATTTAAGCAAGTCTTAATGATCTTGCTCTGATACCATGTAGAATTTGTAATAAATTCAAACTTAAATTTTATTCATTTGAAAAGAGATACTTTGCCAATGCATGTTGCACCCCTTTTAAACATAAAAGCTTACATGATTTAACTGACATGCGAGTTCAACTTTACACTGTTCTTGCGGCCATGCTTGCTCTTACACTTCAGTCTCATAGGTGAGTCTATTACACATACTAGACTCATTGACAATTAACTCCTAACTTCCTCATTACAACTTAACCATGAGTAGATTATGATTTAGTTGACATGATTACTTGTTTGAGACCCATCATCTTTAATTGGGCCATTCTTCTCATTCGAATTGTTGCTCATTTCAACAGTTTACAGAAAAAGGGAACTCATTGTTGTTTTGCGTTTCTCCTTTTTACCCCCCTGAGTATTGTGTTTTGTCTTCTCATAATATGAAAAGGAGCATTTGAAGGATAAGGCTGTTGACGAAGATTCAAGCCGGATTTATCTGATGATACTACGATGAAACTAGATATATGATTGGCCAATGGTGAATCTGGGTTAGGGTTATTATGTATTCCTGTTAGATCAGACGAAACCGTCAGAGACATCCGCGAGAGAATTGATGCGTTTACACCTGAAAACAACAGAGACTACTATTTCAAGTCTGTTACTGGAGTAGAGTACAGGGATCTGAATACAACTGTGAACAGAATTACTTCTGGTTATTGTGGTTATACAACTCTCTTCCAGGTATACTCCACTTAGCTTTTGGTCTAGTACAGTTTCCCTTGATATATGATGCAGAGAGACTGAGAGATTTATATGACTTTAGAGAGGATTCTTGCCTTGTATAGAAAGGAAAAAAAAACAGAGTAGCTTCGTACTTGTTTTGGTATAGGAATTGATAAGGAGAGTTCTTATTATAGCTTTGAGTCTGTATAGTTTGAATCGATTGATGAAACATAGAAGATTTGAAACAAGCTTTGTGTCTCCTCTGTTTCTTCATTATACTTTACAAAACAGACCAGCTGCTTACTTTTCTTTTGACAGATGAATTGGAGAAAAAACAATAAGATATATTCATGAGTAGATCATACTATCTTGTTTTGGTAGTACATTATTGGCCTGAATCTCCATTTCGTTGACCGTTAAATACTCTATTGGCGAAATTACCCTTGTTGTAATCACTTTATTCCACACCGTACCATCGTTATCATATCAACCCGAATCAGAGATAAGTCGTCTGCATCCTCTCCGTTGTTTCTGGTTCGTATTCGGATAACATGAGGATGTTACCTACCTGTATCATTGATCTCTTTCGATTTTATTCGTCAAGAGGTTAGGGAAGAATAACCGTAAATGTGAATGAATAAATTATTGAAAAGGAAATAGAACAAAAACATAACTGCTTTATTACTAGACCATCAACCGCTCGACAGACATTCAAATATCAAGCGAAAAAGCTAAAACAATACAAACGGCTTAACTTGACGAGCCACTCCGGCTTGTATGAAGCAATTACTTGACCTACTGCCAATCCAAACAATACTCCAGACCTTCTTCCTCATCTTGTTTCACATCTTGTTGTTAAGCAAATATTTTGTATATTCAATTAACAAAGGTCCTGAGATTGATTATACCAAAGTTACTATTCCGAATGTAGATCAAACTCTCGATATTAAAAACATCTTGAATCCCCCAATTGTAGAGAGAAAATATCTCTAATAACCCAATCCCCAAATGAAAACAATCAATGATTCAAAAGAAAGACTTATTAATCTATTTATACTTTTATTAATTGCAACTCGCCCCCTCAATCTTTTCAACTTCACTCTTCCTCCTTCTCGTATAAACTCTCAACGGTTTATCAATACCCCCCTCAGCGACACAAAGCTTGTCCTCAAGCGAGGGAAACTGATGAATCAACCCTGCCATCTTTTCTAAGTCGTCTCATGAGATAGTAAGCCGGACCATACGATCAAGACCTCCAAATGACCATTGTCATCATATCGAGTAGCCAAGACTGATTCAGGAGCAATAACAATTTCGTCGTCCAGAGTAAAAGAAGTTGGTATTTCTGAGACCAGATGAGTGTTTCCCAAAACTGGTTTCAGTTGGGATACATGGAAAATATTGTGAATTTTCGAAGTTGGAGGAAGTTTCAATCTATACGCTACAGCACCAATCCTCTCCAAAACTTCAAATGGTTCAAAATAACGAGCAGCTAACTTCTGATACAGCCTCTTGATCATTGATTGCTGTCTGTATGGACGTAGCTTTAGAAAAACAAAAATCACCAATGTTGAACTCCAACTCCCGACGATGCTTATCCGTATTGTTCTTCATCCTGTCTTGCGCTCGTATAAGATGAAGCTTAATGGAACTTAAAATATCATCTATGTTTTTAACAATGATTCCAATTCAAAGTTAGTAGTGGAGCCTGTTTTAAACTTCAACAAACTAGGAGGGTCACTGCCGTACACCACCTTAAAGGGAGTAGTGCCTAATGGTGTGTGAAAATTTGTGTTGTACCACAACTCAGCCCATGCCAGATACTTAGCCCATGTCTTTTGATAGGTTCAAAATGACAAATAAATCAAATTAAGTCTACATAAAAACTGTGAAACTTTAGTTTCTACCCAGTTTCTAAAGATGACAAACAGTGTTATCTGCATATATAAAAGTTAAACATTGACTTTAATGATTTCAAATATTCTTACCAATGAAGTGAAGCAGAGCACTTCGAGAAAAGAATACAAATATAGAAAAATCACCTTGTGAGTGTGAAATGAGACCAATTCTAGAAAAATAAATGAAATGCTATATTCTCCAAGTTCACTCACAAAAAACCAGGCTGTTCAAGGCCAAAACAAACACAACAAGATAACAAAGTTCTATGAAAAAATATAACTGCATTATAACTGTTGTCTAGGTTTACATTAGAAATCCGGGTGGTACAAGACATCATGTTCACCCCTGGCCTTGTAAACCCGACATATATATTAACATTGACTGGTTCAAAGATGAAAAATGCTACCAACTCAGACACGATTATCTTTTTGTGTACTTTCAGGAAAGTCTTCATTTTTAGCTTTCTCGATCCAAAAAGAGTCTTTCAAAGTCATCCTCAGCTTAGAATCATTTCTATTCATGTGGGGGATTGTTGGACCAAAATATTAATAAGCAAATTGGGCTTATAATATGTTGTTAATATGAATATAAAATGGGCTTACAAATTAGACCCATTGAGAATAAGTGGAAGTTAAGAAAGTTCCACATTTCTTAGAAGAAACTTTCTCTACTAGCATATATAGTTGAACAAAGTATCTGTTGGAATGAAGAAGAAATGATGAAATATGAAAGCATTTAATCCATGTTAAAAAGGCGTGTAGTTTCTATGTCAAAGGGAGTGTCTAAGGCTTGTTTGTATTTTAGGATTATGTTATTCTTGTAGCCATTTATGTATAAGGCTATCCTTGTATCCAAACAAGCCTAGACTAGATTAGTATAAATACATTACTCCCTTCACATTTTGTAACTAAGAATTCATAATTCTCAATCTCTTAATAAAATCATTCTTTTCTAATTCTCTATAATTTCTCATCCTCTCATTCTACAAATCTCTTAATCTCATAATATTTCATGGTATCAGAGCCAGGTTGCATCAAATCTGGGTAAATTTCATCATTCTTTCATTGATTCAACAAGAATCCTTCTTGTTCTTCATCATCTTCTGGATCAATTTCGAACGTCACCTTGTAACTCAAATTACGGCCGAACCACGAGTCCTTTTGACAATCCGCTTTCTCTGGATTGTGAATTTGAGAGTTATGAAGCTACGGCCGTTTGAATTGCATCATTTGACCCAGGGAATCAAAAGTTACGAATTTTCTTGCAAATGTCCTTCGCGAGTGTCTCCGCCGCAAACCTCTGTGTTTCCCAGGTCACCCGACGTTAACTATTCATCAAATCGTATTTTTAAAAATCCTAAACTCAAGCCCCTCGAGTCTAGTTTCTGTTTAAAGAAAGCAGAACTCAATTAAATTCAGTTTGAAGAATTTTCTTGAAGTTTTCCTCAGAGACGTCCAAAATCACCTGTACCAAGATCCTGATGATATAATTATAATTTTTTCTCAGTTTTCTTTAATTCATTGAATCTGGAAAGTTAAATAAGTGTCTTGTGAGGGTCTCCACGAAATTTCAGTTCAATCTAATAGGTTTAAGCCTTCAAGATTAATTTTCTTGATTCTCTTATTACTCTTTGGGAAGTTTTAATTTGAAATCTTGAAATTTAGGAATTGTTAATTCTTTAAATTCGAATTTTGATTTTATTCTTGGTGGTTATTATCAGTTTTAATCTGTTTTATAGGTGGTTATAGGTTGTTAAAATCTTGTTGCAAGAATTGGTTAAGGGTAGTTGCAAGTAGTTAGAAGTGGATAAGGTCTGTTACAAGATATTTTTTTTTCTCTCTTCTTTCTTGCACATCACGCATCTTTCTTTGCACACAAGGTATTGGTCTTCTCTATCTTGCACACACGATTTTACAGGTGCACACAAGTCGTGTGGTTAATAAATCCTGTTAATCCAGGATACCACGTCCAAGTTAATCGTGAATCGTGAACCACACGACCTGATCATTTCAACAAGGCGTGAACGGTGTGATCGTGATTGATACATTTGCTTCCCGACAAGCTTGCTTCCGACCAAAGACTGCTTCTTGGTCGTGCCGTGTTCGCTTGTACCGAATTCTTCGCGTGCTTGAGTAACCAATTCCAGCCTGTACCGACAAGGTGTGACGGGCCGCGATTGTCCCTGTACCGTGATCTTCATTCGCAACCCGACCAAAGTGTTGTCCTGTGTCCCGGCTGACACGGCCGTGATTGTCCCTATACCATCTCGACCCGACCAACCATCTACCTATCTTGACCATCAAGCATGGAGATTCAAACTTCTCTTAGAGCTCCAGTCATTCTCCATGGAGCAAATTATCTCTTGTGGTCTAGGACCATGAAAACCACATTAGGTGGTAAAGGTCTTTGGAACCACATTGCTACAAATGGCATTGAAGACAATGAAGTGGCTGAAGTGAGTGAGGATGTAGCTACTCAAGCCAAATGGTACCAAGAAGATCAGTTGGTACTTTCTATACTACAAAATTCTCTTGCTAGTGATCTTTTAGAAGCTTATTCTTTTTGTGAAAATGCAAAAGATCTTTGGGATACTTTGCTTAAGGTTTATGAAAACACCACTAAACTTTTGAGAATTTTTGAAGTGAAGAAGGCTTTGAATGAATTAAGGCAGGAGGATGCTGAATTCACAAAGCACTATGGCTCATTCAGAGCTTTGTGGGCTGAGCTAGAAATGCTAAAGCCAGCCACCATTGAACCACTTGTTCTCCTTGAAAGGAAAGAACAAGATAATGTGTTTGGGTTACTTTTAACACTTAATTCTAAAGTACCAATCAAAGACATAAGCAAATTGAAGTTGTTTGATAAAGAATCTAAAGAATTTTATATGCCCTCTTTTACCTTTAACTTGCTCTCAGTTAAAAGAGCTACTACTGATTTGAATTGTCATGCTATATTTGGTCCTAATGATTTCTATTTTCAGGATATTGAAACTAGAAAATGTTTTGGACAAGGAACCACAAGAGATGAATTGTATGTACTTGACAACATGGCTAGTGTTAGTGAATTGTAATCGGTTTTTCAGGCTAATGCATTTAGTACTGATTCTGATTTGTGGCATGCTAGACTAGGACATCCTCATCCAAGAGCACTTGAATTAATATTTCTTGGTTTGAAAATGCCAAAAGAGTTGTGTGATTCTTGTATTCTTGGAAAACATTGTAAAACAGTTTTTGAAAAATCTATGCATAAATATGAAAATTGTTTTGAATTGGTGCATTCTGATGTTTGGACATCTCCATTTCCATCTAGAGAAAACCATAAATATTTTGTGACATTTATTGATGAAAAGTCCAAATATACATGGGTTACTTTACTTAGTTCTAAAGATAGGGTTTATGATACATTTTTAAACTTTCAAGCATATGTTACTAATCAATACAATGCAAGAATTAAATGCATTAGAACAGATAATGGAGGAGAATACACTAGTACCAGACTACAGAAACACCTAGCCAAGCATGATATTGAGCATCAAACAAGTTGTCCTTACTCAGCAAAATGGAGTAGCTGAAAGGAAGAACAGGCACTTAATGGAAGTTGTGAGAACTATGATGTTCCACATGAAAGTACCCAAACGGTTTTGGGGGATGCACTTGTAGCAGCATGCTACTTGATTAACAGGACTCCTACAAAAGTCCTTGATGACCTGTCTCCATTTGAGGTACTAAACAAAACTAGACCCACTATTGATCACTTTAAAGTTTTTGGTTGTGTTTGTTTTGTATTAGTACCAAGGGAGCAAAGGAACAAGCTGGATCCAAAGAGTATCAAAGCTATGTTCATTGGGTATTTTTCTACTCAGAAAGGATACAAATATTATGAACCAGAGACTAGAAGAGTCCTGATGTCTAGAGATGTAAAGTTCCAAGAAGAAAAAGGCTTTTATAAAGAAGGAACTTGAGAGCAATTTAAGGACATCTCATCAACAAGATCAGACCAAGCTAAATACTTGAGGAAGCTCTTGGAAAGTATTGGAATAGTAGGTGGTCCTTCTCCTCAGCACACGGCCACCTCACCTCTGTCACCTGCCCCAACAGCAAGCGACCCTAGAACCGCAGAACCAGCACCAGCCGGCCCTTCCTGCCCAGCCGGCTCTTCATGGACTTCCTCCTTTTTTGACTCTCCTGGTCTTCCTCCTCTTGAACATGGGGGGGGGAGAAGCTACTACTCATGTCCAACAAGACTCAGCAGGAGATGATTCAATTCTAGTCTCAGCTTCCAAAAGATCAAGAGATATACCTACTCTTGTTGAAGTTTTGAGTGAAGAAGAGGAATCTAATCAAGAAGCTCCACCTACAGTTTTAAGAAGGAGCACAAGAAAAAGGAATCCACCAGTTTTCTACAATGGAAATTTTGTGGTTCATCATGATTAGGGAGTTTGTAATATTGCTCACTTACCTTCTAATCATGTTGCTTTTATTTCTAGTCTTGATAATGAGCAGATTCCAAAGACATATGAACAAGCTATGTCCAAAAAGGAATGTAGGGAAGCTATCTTAGCTGAGAAACAAGCAATGGAGAGGAATGGTACTTATGCTTCAGCCCAACCAAAAGGAAAAAAGGCTGTAAGTTCTAAATGAATTTTTACCATTAAATACAAAAGCAATGGTGAAATGGATAGATATAAAGCTAGGTTGGTGGCTAGGGGTTTTACTCAGACATATGGTGAGGATTATATGGATACATTTGCACCTGTAGCTAAGCTTCATTCTGTCAATGTTGTTCTTACTGTTGCTACTAACCTTGAGTGGGAGTTGTGGCAAATAGATGTCAAAAATGATTTCTTACAAGGTGAACTAGAAGAAGAGGTTTACATGTCACCACCACCTGGCCTAGAAGATGAGGTTGGAAGCGGTAATATACTAAGGCTAAGGAAGGCTATTTATGGCCTTAAACAATCTCCAAGAGCTTGGTACAACAAACTAAGTGTAACCGTAATGGATAAAGGCTTCAAAAGATATGAAGTGGAACATACTCTTTTTACATTAAATAGTAAGGAAGGTATTGTGGTAATTCTTATCTATATAGATGATATAATCATATCTGGTAGTGATAGTGTTGGTATTGCATCTACTAAAGATTACTTAAAGAGTGTCTTTGATATTAAGGATTTAGGAGAACTTAAATACTTCTTGGGAATTGAAGTATGTAGGTTTAAGGAAGGTATCTTTCTCTCCCAAAGGAAGTATGTTGTAGATTTACTAACCTCCACAAGTATGATGGAAGCTAAGCCAGCCAAAACACCCTTAGAAGTAGACTATAAAATTGCAACTAAGGGGGAGCTAGAGGAGGAAATTGATTTTCATGATCCTAAACTCTATAGGAAAGTGGTTGGTAAGCTTATTTATTTAACCATCACAAGACCAGATTTATGTTTTGTTGTGAATCAGGTATCTCAACACATGCAAGGGCCAAATATGAGGCATTGGGACATCGCCATGCGAATTCTAAGATACCTAAAAGGCACACATGAACAAGATATTTGGATGGGTAACAATAAAAACACAAATGTGGTTGGTTATTGTGATGCAGATTGGGCAGGAGATAGGGAAGATAGGAGAAGTACCACAGGCTATTGTACTTTCATAGGAGGAAACCTTGTGACTTGGAAATCCAAGAAACAAAAGGTGGTTTCATGCTCTAGTGCAGAATCAGAATATAGAGCAATGAGGAAGCTTACTACTGAATGCATCTGGCTGAAACAACTCTTGGAAGATTTAGCCGTGAAGTGTGAGGATCCTATCACCATCCACTGTGACAATCAGACTGCCATACACATAGCCTCCAATTCAGTGTTTCATGAAAGGACCAAGCATAGAGAAGTGGACTGCCACAAAGTAAGATAGGCTATTAGGAAAGGTATCATCTTACCTTGCTATTCAAGGAGTGATGACCAACTAGATTATGTATTCACCAAGGCAACATCTCTGAAAATTGGCGCCTCAATCTATCCAAGACTTGGCCTCATGACCATTCCACACCAATGATCCCAACATGGAGTGTTATACTCTTTTTCCCTAGAAAATGTTTTGTCCCAATTGGGTTTTCCTTCTCTAGGTTTTATTAATGAGGTAATACTTCATGGTTGCAAGCTTAAGCCTTCTTCATGACTTAAGCTTGAGGGGGAGTGTTGGAATGAATAAGAAATGATGAAATATGAAAGTCTTTAATCCATGTTAAAAAGGCGTGTAGTTTCTATGTCAAAGGGAGTGTCTAAGGCTTGTTTGTATTTTAGGATTATGTTATTCTTGTAGCCATTTATGTATAAGGTTATCCTTGTATCCAAACAAGCTTAGACTAGATTAGTATAAATACCTTACTCCCTTCGCATTTTGTAACTAAGAATTCATAATTCTCATTCTCTTAATAAAATCATTCTTTTCTAATTCTCTCTAATCTCTCATTCTACAAATCTCTTAATCTCATAATCTTTCAGTATCTAAGTTCAAATGTTTTATGGAGAGAACCAAGGGATCCACATGCGCGCACCTCCACCACCATCGCCGCTTGCTCGCGCTCGTGCTCTGAGTTTGGGGCTTTGTGGCTTTGGGAATGTCTCGTCGTCGATGAGTTCCTATTTTTTGGCGATAAAGAGACTTCAAGTAATCATTCTGTGCATCCAAAAAATATTTTCACGTCTCTTTAAATTCACTAAAAGGTCTAACTTTCTCTCATTCTCGTTTCTCTCTTTTAGAAGCGAATTTCTCGTTCTTGAGTATACGTAGATACAATGTACGCAGATTCCAAATTTGAGTGTTGCGAATCGATCTATAAACGATTGTATCCGAGGACTTAAAAAGCATATAGAAACCGTCGCACTACGAACGCATTATTGAGTTACGGAAAGAGATCAAATCTCGTATTCATATTCTTATTAAATCGTTTTATTAAATCATATATCACAAATTGATCTCACATATATCCGATTTTCACAATCGTATTGGGTTTCATCAAATCGTATTTTCTTATCCGGTTTTACAGGTCCTACAGTATTAACTCAATAAATCCGCTTCTAGCAAATAGCTACAATCGGATTTAAGTAAAACAATTTTTTTTTATCAATTTGTAATCGTATATGCGAACGCTGAAAAGCGAGATTGCAAAACAAATTTAAACAATCTGAAATCGTTTCTGCAAATGCTAAAAAAGTGAGTCTACAAAACAATATTAAAAGATTTATTACCAGATTAATCGATCTGAATTTTGAATCGATCGATCTCGAAACGTCTACGCGAACGCTATTCAGCGAGCTTGCGATTCGTTCAAGTGTTTTAAACTAACTTTTGAATCAAGTTTCTGACTATCGTTTCTTTTGTGAAACAGATGACAACCAACACCGCGAAAACTCTCGACAACAGTGAGATCGTACCAATGGAGATGACACAAGTCACTCCATAAGTACCACTTGATACCAGTTGACTGCTTCTCGAAAAGTTTGATGGGAATGACTTTAAGAATTGGCAACAAAAGATGGTCTTTTATTTGACATATCTGAATCTTAACAAATTCCTCAAGGAGGATAAGCCAATCACTCTCCATGGAGCCCTGGATGCGCGCACACTATCAAGTATTGATGCCTGGACACACTCAGACTTTCTGTGCAGAGGATGGATTCTTAGTCGTCTGGTTGGCAACTTATACTCAGTCTACAACAATGACAAGGTCGAGTCTTTTGATATTTGGCATGAATGGTTAGGACATGTGAATTATAAATCGATAAACCGGTTAATAAATTCAAACCTAATACCAAAATATAAACCAAGTAAAGACAAATGTGAAGTTTGCGTACAAGCAAAACTTACAAAACGACCATCACTACAAGTCTAGAGAAACACAAAACCTCTAGGATTAATCCACACAGATTTGTGCAATTTAAAGTACTTACCTACAAGAGGAGGTAAAAAATATTTTGTGACTTTCATTGATGACTGCACAAAACACTGCTATGTTTAATTGTTACAAAGCAAAAATGAAGCTTTAGAAAAGTTCATGGAATATAAGCTAGAAGTTGAAAATCAACTCGAAAGAACTATTAAAGTAGTTCAAAGTGATAGAGGTGGAAAATATGAAGGACAGTTTGATGCATTCTGCAGACAAAATGGAATCATTCATCAGACAACTGCTCCTTATTCACCTGAATCAAATGGAGTAACGAAACGTAAAAATTGAACTCTAAAGAAAATGATGAATGCAATGTTGCAAGAATCAGACGTAACCCAGAACATGTGAGGGGAAAGAGCTCGAAAGGAAAAAATTTTGGTGACAATTTTTTAATGATTTTACTCACTGAAAATGAACCAAAAACCTTCGCGGAAGCAATGTCTACACCATACACACTTTATTGGAAGGAAGCGTCAAAAGTGAATTCGATTCAATTATGCAAAACCATACGTTTTACATAATTGATTTACCTGAAGGGTTCAAAGCACTCGGTTGTAAATGAATCTTTAAAATTAAATTAAAAATCGATGGAACAATCGATAAATATAAGGCTAGAATTGTTGTTCAAGGTTTCAACCAAAAAGAAGGTTTGAACTTCTTTGATACATATTCTCCAGTATCAACACTAACTTCTATCAGAAATCTCGTTTAGCATTGCAGCATTAAAAAATCTGGATATCCATCAGATGGATGTAAAAACTGCATTTATAAATGAAGATTTAAAAGAAGAAATATATATGAAACAACCTAAAGGGTATGTTGTACTAGGACAAGAAAACAAGGTCTGTCGACTTGTGAAATCGTTGTATGGACTTAAGCAAGCTCCAAAACAATGAAATGAAAAATTTGACAGCGTCATGATGTTAAATGGATTCACCATAAATGAAAGTGTTAAGTGCATTTATTCGAAGACTACAAAAATGCTTATGTCATGCTATGTTTATATGTAGATGATATGCTTATCACTGGAAGCAACAACGATATCATCAATCAGACTAAAACCATGTTGCGTGGACAATTTGACATGAAAGATATGAGATTGGCTTATGTAATTATAGGGGTTAAAATCACTAGACATCCTGGAGGATACATATTGTCCCAAAAACATTATGATGAAAAAGTGCTTGAGAGATTCAAAACTACTCAAGTGGGACCACAAAACTCCTGTATATACTACTCTTCATCTGACAAAAAATTTAGGTGCACCTGTATCACAAAACGAATATGCTAGAGTGATCGGAAGTCTAATGTACTTGACAAACTGTACTAGACCAGATTTAACACACTCAATAAATGTACTAAATAAGTACACGAGCAATTCAAGACACACCCATTGGAAAGTTATAACCAGAGTATTATACTACATACGGTTTACTAAAAACTATGTGTTGCACTACGGTTCAGAACCAGCAGTTTTGGAAGGATACAGTGATGATAACTGGATTTCTGACCCCAAAAACTCAAAGTCAATTAAAGGATATGTATTTACACTTGGTGGTGCCGCAGTATCCTGGAAATCTTCCAAACAAACACTTCTAGCTATATCAACAATGAAATCAGAATTCATTGCATTAGACAAAGCCAGAGAAGAAGTCGAGCTGCTTCGTAACTTTTTGGAAGATATCCTGATGTGGGAAAACCAGTGTCATCAATACACATACACTGTGATAACCAATCAGCTATAGCTCGTGCAAACAATAAATTGTACAATGGCAAGTCACGTCATATATGTAGAAGACATAAGACCATTAGACAATTGATATCATGTGGTGTAATCTCGACTGATTACATCAAATCATCTGATAATATAGCAGATCCTTTCACAAAAGGTCTGACACGAGATCAAGTCTTAAAATCATCAAAAAGAATATGTTTAAAGCCTATGAACTAAAGATGAGACTTGATGGAAACCCCACCTACACTATTTTTTAATAGGTTAAATGGAAAACTAAATCAAATTAAATCTACATAAACACTGTGAAACTTTAGTTTCTACCCAGTTACTAAAGATGACAAACAGTGTTATATGCATATAAAAAGTTAAGCACTGACTTTTAATGATTTCATATATTATTACCACTGAAGTGAAGCAGAGCACTTCGGGAAAAGAATACTTATATGGAAATATCATCTTTTGAATGTGAAATGGGGCCGTTTCTAGGAGAATAAATGAAATGATATATTCTCCAAATTAACTCATGAAAAACCAGGTTGTTCAAGGCCAAAACGAACACAACAAGAGAACAAAGTTCTACGAGAAATATAACTACATTATAACTGTTTTCTAGGTTTACACTAGAAACCCGGGCGGTTCAAGACATCATGTTTACCCCATGGCCTTGTAAACACAACATATTAACACTTACTGGTTCAAAGCTGAAAAATGCTACTAACTCAGACACGGTTATCTTTTCGTTTATACTTAGGAAAGTCTTCCTTTTTAGCTTTCTCGATCCAAAAAGAGTTTTTCAACGTCAACCTCAGTTTATAGTCATTTCTATTCATGTGGGAGATTGTTATTAATAAGCAAATTGGGCTTATAATATGTTGTTAATGTGAATATGAAATGGACTTACAAATTAGACCCATTGAGAATCAGTGGAAGTCAAGAAAGTCTCACATTGCTTAGAAGAAACTTTTTCCACTAGCATATATAGTGGAACAAAGTATCTAAGTTCAAAATAGTTTATGGGGAGAACCAAAGGATCCACATGCGCGCATCACCACCACCACCACCGCTCGCTCGCGCTCGTGCTCGTGATTTGGGCTTTGGGCTTTGGGCTTTGGGGCTTTAAAGCATTGGGGCTTTGTCATGATCGATCGCATACAAGATCGATTGATCTGGTTTTTGGATCGATCGATCACCCACAAAATCTGCATGACATCCACAAAATTTTGAATCAAAGATTTGGTAACTGTTTGGCGGATTTTCTGGGTTGTGTACCGAAAAACAGTATTTTATCTCGAAAAAACATCTGTCCACTATATCCTATATAAAGAGACTTCAATCGGTTATTTTGTGCATCCAATAAATATTTTTGCGTCTTTCTAAATTCACTAAAAGGTCGAACTTTTTCTCATTCTCGTTTTTCTCTTTCAGAAGCAAATTTCTCGTTCTTGAGTATACATACTGTGTTCGCAGATTCCGAATTCAAATGTTGCAAATCGGTCTATAAACGACTGTATCCTGGGAGTTCAAAAAACGTACAAAACAGTTGCACTACAGACGCTTTATTGAGTTAAAGAAAGAGATCAAATTCTCTTCATCTTTTTATTAAATCGTTTTATTTAATCTTATTTCACAAATTGATTTCACATATATCTGATTTTCACAATCGTATCGAATTTTATCAAATCGTATTTTCTTATCTAGTTTTACAGGTTTTAACTCCATTAGAGTTGTCATTATGGTTGCAACCACGAGTATCAAACTCGTTCTTGAACTGCGTAAGGGCTTGACTCTGGCGGGGACGACAACCAACAAGACCAAGGACAAGATCATCAATACGTAAGAAGCTTGAAGAGGAGACACAACAAAGTAAAAGTAGAGACAGACAATTAAACCGGATAAGCAATTCCAATATGGTTGTCATATTTTCGAGAAGAATGATTTACGTCATCACTCTGTCCAGTCATTAACTTTGAACTTTGACAAATTATAACCAAACAAATGTCCAAGCACATGCTCCTTTGAACTTGTAAAAGTGATGTGATTCCAAAATTCTACGTTAGAAAAATCAACTTGTGATGATAAGGTGACATAAAGAACTCAGATCCCACCTCTTGGTTTATACCAAGTCTTTTGTCTCTCTTAGCTAATAAATTTTTTTAAACCAGAGTGCATGATGTTTGACCTAAGAATATCGGAAAGGTGAAAATTAATAATGCTGAAGTGCCCAAGTTCAAACTTCAAAGGAACAAGTGGAATGGACTTTCGTGGTGCTTGTGGATAGTCGATTTTCAAAGTTAGTGACAGAACAAATTGAACACGTAAATAGAGCTTTCAAAATGGGATGTATACGTCCATTTGGATCCGTCTACATTTTGATTATGGACAAATAGTGACTATATCTATTAACGCCTATATTCATTAAGGCCCATGCTTATTAACACTCATGTATAGACTGATCATGTATTTGCAAGAAGACTATTGAAACTAGAAGATGTGAGTTTGGTTGCAACATATGAAAGATAGCTTACAAAAAAGGTAATTTTATTTTGCACTCATTTAGCATTTTGTATAGATTTATGTATATACACAATATTGTCGAAGATATTAAAATAAAAATATATATTTAAAGTTTTGTAGCCAATTATATTCCTTAAAAGTTAGAACGGTCTGTTGTTGCAACCTATTTCGTTTTGTTAATAGTCATTACTTGCCATTTTACCTTGCGTCTTGTGGATATAATTACGTTATTTGGCGTTATTTTAGACTTCACTGTTTTAGCAAAATTTTTTTATCAGAAAACAAAGTAGAAAAGTCCCACCCGAATTTGGGAACAAAAATAATGAGGACATCGTTCCAGCTACTGCATCGGTCATACTATCAGGATCTTTAACTCAATCAAAGAGAAAGGCTTTAGGAGACAAGTTTGGCATGCTGCTGGAGAGTGGAGCTCGTCAGGAACTCAGGCAGACCGCACCAGATTCCCAGCCGACTGATCCCGATCCATGCACGGTCGATGTCGACCCATTGAAGCCGGACAAAGAACAATAGAGGTTCCTTCACGAAGACTCTTTTTTCTCCGGTTTCTTTACCATTCTCATTCGGTAAAGACACCAAAAGTCATGCTAGGAAATTGTACTCTTTTTCCTATCTTCGATTTTATCTCATTGGGTTTTTCGAAGAAGATTTTAATGAGACAATACTCTTAGTGCGCAAGACGGTGAAGACTTGTTCACGACTCTACACCATTCACAAGTCTCTACCAAATTCTCCTAAGTATTTATTTGGGTTTTCTATCTTTCTTGTTTATGTTTTCATAGACTAAGTATGTTATTTGGGCTTATGAATTTATTTAATTAATTAAACTCATAATTACTTAAAATCGCCACCAATAAGTGAACATCATGTTGTTTTATTTATTAAAAGGCTAAACATCATGTTCTTTAGCCTAAAGTTGTAAAAATGCATTATATAAGCATTTGAATTATTCATTAATAAAACAACCATCAATTAAGAACAAAATTTAAACCTTAAGACTTAGTCTTTGCTTGGTGCCGCCTTCACCTCCCTTTGGTGAGCTTGTCGTGTTCTTTAGCCTCATGGTTGAAGTTCTTGGAGTATCACAAGCCCTTCTACTGCTTGTGTGGTCCCATTGATCCACCACTCGCTTCCATATCTCTTGTATTGCAACCTGAGCATTCTCGATGAAAGGACAACCCACCAACGTTCTTACATCATCTAGTATGAGAGTTTAAAAGCTCATGAACATCCGGTTGAATTTATCTTTTTTTTTATTTGGCAAATTAATTTGTTTGAACTTGTTTTGCTTCTGATTTGTTCACTTTATCTCTTTTCCCTGAGGTTAACGGTTAAAGTTGAAGGAATCAAGTCACCATCTACAAAAAAAATTAAGAAAAAATCAGGTTCTATCAATCCTTGCCTTTGTTAAAAAAAGAGAAGAACTTTGATTGCTTGTTCTATTGTTTTTGTTTGATTTCTTTTATAAAAACGAAAACTATAAGAAAAGGGTTAGGATGTCTTAAAACATATTAGGGGTCTAGAAAACTCACCTATAACACTGTCTTCACTATTGAAAAATTGTGTGATCCAAGCATATTTGGTATACACGCGTGTGATAGGTTTAGGTTTCTTGTCTGCTTGTTTTTGCTTGAGTCGGTTTTTCCTTGTCTTAGTTCAAGTCGAACCGTGAGTCCAGTTTCTAGCCGTCCCGCTAGATCCGCGCCTTCGTCTCGTTTGTAAGATTAAGAGTTTAAGAGATTTAGAGATTTGGAGATTGAGAGAGAGAGAGAGTAGAGAGAAAATAGAGAATAAATATCATTGAGAATTTAAGAAAAATGAATTTCTTGCTTACAAAGGAAGAGAGAGAAAGCTATTTATACTAATCTAGTCTATGCTTGTTTGGATACTAGAATAGCCTAATACATGTTTGGTTACAAGAATAACATAACATTAATTCCAAACAAGCCTAAGTCACTCCCTTTGGTAGATTAGATAAATGATGACTTCTCTTAAGAGTCTAAGATACTCTTTCTTCATTTCTTCTTCATTCCAACACTCCCCCTCAAGCTTAAGTCATGGAGAATGCCTAAGCTTGCAACCATGAAGCATTACCTCATTAAAAACCTAAAGAAGGAAAACCCAATTGGGACAAAATCTTTTCTAGGGAAAAATAATATAACACTCTACGATCAGGATCAATGTTGTGGAATGGACATGAGGCCAAGCCTTGGATAGATAGAGCCGCCAGTCTTCAGTGTGGTAGCCTTGGTGAACACATCTGCTAGTTGATTGTGTAGCAAGGTAAGATGATTCCATTTCCAATAGCTTCTCTCACCTTATAGCAATCCACCTCAATATGTTTGGTTCTTTCTTAAAACACAGAGTTAGATGCAATGTGTATAGCTGCTTGATTATCACAATGGACAGTGATAGGAGACTCCAAGCTCACGCCAAGAATGTCAAGGAGAAGTTGCTTCAGCCAGATGCATTATGTAGTAAGCTTCCTCATAGCCCTGTATAGAGCAAGATACAACCTTATGCTTCTTAGTCTTCCAAGTCACAAGATTACCTCCTATGAAGGTGCAGTAGCCAGTTGTGCTTCTCCTATCTTCTCTGTCTCCTGTCCAATCTGCATCACAATAACCTACAATTTCTGTGCTTCCATTACAACCCATCCATATACCTTGTTCTTTAGTACCTTTCAAGTATCTCAAGATCCGCATAATCATGTCCCAATGCCTTATCTTTGGGTCTTGCATATGTTTAGAAACCTGATTCACAGCAAAGCATAAGTCAGGTCTAGTGATGGTTAAATATATGAGCTTACTAACCACTTTTTTATACAACTTTGCATCATGGAACTCGTCATTTTCTAGCTCCCCCTCAGTAACTATCCTGTAACCTTCTTCTAGGGGTGTCTTAGGTTGTTTAGCTTCTATCATACCTTTAGAAGTTAGTAAGTCCACAATATATTTTCTCTGAGATAAGAAGAAACATTTCTTGAACCTACACACTTCAATTCCTAAGAAGTATTTAAGTTCACCTATATCATTAATATTAAAAACACTCTTTAAATAAGCTTTAGTAGAATCAATGTCTACTTTATCACTCCCTGATATGATTATGTCATCCACATAAATGAGTATAACCACAATATCTTCCTAACTCTGAAGTGTAAAGAGAGTGTATTCAACTTCTGATCTTTTTAAGCCTCTGTCCCTTAAGGTCACATTCAGCTTATGGTACAAAGCTCTTTAAGATTTTTTTAAGCCATAGATAGACTTTCTTAATCTCAGTGTATTGCCGCCGCCTACTTGATTTTCTAGACCTGGTGGTGGTGTCATGTACACTTCCTCTTCGAGCTCACCTTGTAAGAATGCTTTCTTAACATTCATTTGCCATAATTCCCAATCATGGTTAGTATCAAGAGAAAGAACAACATTAACTGAGTGTAATTTAGCTATAGGAGCAAAGATGATGCAAGAATCGTGGGGTGGGCTGTCTTTCACCGAGAAGCTCAGGTTGCTTGACAGAAAGAATGGAAGTGAAGGGTGGATAGAAGGGACCACACAAGCTGTGAAAGGGGCTTGTGATACTCCAAGAACTTCAACCAAAGGACGGCTGAAGAAAACGGCTGCTACCAAGCTTGGAGGCGGCGCAGGACTTAGACAGTAGTCTTAGGTTTTTGTTTAAAATGCTTGTTATCTTATTAATGAGTAGACAAAAGGCTTATATAATGCCTTATTACAAGTTAGGCTAAACAACATGATGTTTATCATCTCAAGGAATTAAAACAGCAAGTAGTTTGCTTAATGACAATTAAAATAACTTTGGGCCCAAGTAGTCAACATGACTTATAAACCCAATTAAAATACTTAGTCTAGAAATAGAATTAAAGATAGAAAAACCCAATAACACTTATGCCAGAAATCGATGAGGACTTGTGAATAAAATGGAATTGTGAACAAGTCTTCACCGTCTTGCTTACTAAGAGTATTGCCTCATTATAAACTTCTTCGAAAAACCCAGTGGGACAAAACCAAAGATAGGAAAAAGAGTACAATTTCCTATCACGACTTTTGGTGTCTCTAACGGATGGTAATGGTAAAGACACCGGAGGAAAAATAATCTTCTAGAAGGAACCTCCATGGCTCCTTGTCCGGTTGGAACAGGTCGGATGGTCTTGGGACGGTCATGGCTTGGCTTGCTGGTCTGGACACGGTCTGGTCGGGTAGTCCGTGGTCGTATGGTCCGGACGGCATGGACGGCAACCTCGGATCAAGCTGGGTCGGCACGGTCAGTCAAGTCTCCAATAGCATGTTAAGCTTATCCCCTAAAGCCTTCCTCTTGGACCGTGTGAGTGGTCCTGGTGGGATGACTGATGCAGTGGCTGGCTCGATATCCCCATCATTCCCTCCCTCTTGAAGTGCTTTGGCCTCCAAAGCGAACTCCTCACCTGCATCAAACAACTCTAAGTCAGAAACATTAAACGTACTAGACACGTTATACTCACCTGGAAGTTCGAGCTGATAGGCATTGTCGTTGATCCTCCGAAGGATGCATAATAGACCATCTCCCCGGGGTGCAAGCTTGCTCTTTTGTCGTTGGGGAAACCTCTCTGGTCGTAGATGTAGCCAAACCCAATCTCCTCCTTGAACATAATGTGCCGGCGGTCCTTGTTGGCATTCTTGACGTTCTGGATGTTCCATTGCTCCAGATTTGCCTTGGTCTATGCATGTAGACGCTTGATGTATTCCGCCTTTCCTTCTCTCTCTAACTTGATGGCGTCTCCCAGTGGTATGGGTGTGAACTCGATTGGCGTGGTCGGGTTGAAGCCGTAGACAACTTCAAATGGAGAACTCTTCGTTCCGGAGTGTGTAACCCTGTTGTAAGCAAACTCGACATACGGAAGGCACTCAAACCAATTCTTCAAGTTTCTGCCAATCGTCACTCTTAGTGTCTGGGACAATGTCCGGTTGACCACCTCTGTCTGTCCGTCAGTCTGTGGATGGTACGCGGTAGAACAAAAAAGGTTGGTCCCTAACTTGCGCCACAAGGCTCGCCAGAAGTGGCTGATGAACTAGGTGTTGCGGTCGGACACAATCGTCCTGGGAATGCCGTGCAGTCGTACTATCTCCTTGAAGAACAAGTCGACAGTCTGGCTTGCGTCATTGGTCTTGTTGCAAGTGAAAGATTATGAGATTAAGAGATTGTAGAATGAGAGAATGAGAGATTAGAGAGAATTAGAGAAAAAAATTATTTTTCTTAAGAGAATGAGAATATAATTTCTTAGTTACAAAATGTGAAGGGAGTGAGATATTTATACTAATCTAGTCTAGGCTTGTTTGGATACAAGGATAGCCTTATACATGAATGGCTACAAGGATAACATAATAATAGAACACAAACAAGCCTTAGACACTCCTCCCTAAACATTATAACTCACAGCTTTATAAGAGCCATGAATTCCATTATAAATTCATCATTTCTTCTTCATTCCAATATTCCCCCTCAAGCTTAAGACATGAATTGCTTTAGCCAAATGCATTCAGTTGTAAGATTCCTCATTGCTCTATATTCTGATTCTACACTAGAGCATGATACCACTTTTTGCTTTTTGGTTTTCCAAGTCACAAGGTTTCCTCCAATGAAAGTACAATAGCCAGTGGTACTTCTCCTATCCTCCCTATCTCCTGCCCAATCTGCATCACAATAACCAACCACATTTGTGTTTTTATTGCAACCCATCCATATACCTTGTTCATGTGTCCCTTTAGATATTACAAAATCCGCATGGCCATCTCCCAATATCTCATCTTTGGACCTTGCATAAGTTGAGATACCTGATTCACAGCAAAACATAAATCTGGTCTTGTGATGGTTAGATAAATAAGTTTACCAACCACTTTCTATAGAGCTTATGATCATGAAAAACAATTTCCTCCTCTAGCTCCCCCTTAGTTGCGACTTTATAATCTTCTTCTAAGGGTGTTTTGGCTGGTTTAGCATCCATCATACCTGTAGAGGTTAGTAAATCTACAACATACTTCCTTTGAGATAAAAAAGACCTTCCTTGAACCTACACACTTTAATTCCCAAGAAGTATTTAATTTCTCCTAAATCCTTAATATCAAAGACACTCTTTAAGTAATCTTTAGTAGATGCAATACCAACACTATCACTACCAGATATGATTATATCATCTACATAGATAAGAATTACCATAATACCTTCCTTGCTGTTCAACTTCAGATCTTTTGAAGCCTCTATCCATTAAAGTTACACTTAGCTTGTAGTACCAAGCTCTTGGAGATTTTTTAAGGCCATAGATAGCCTTCCTCAGCCTGAGAGTATTGCTGCTTCCAACCTCCTCCTCTAGACCTGGTGGTGGTGACATGTATACCTCTTCTTCTAGCTCACCTTGTAAGAAAGCATTCTTGACATCCATTTGCCATAACTCCCACTCAAGGTTAGTAGCAAGTGAAAAAACAAAATTAACAGAATGAAGCTTAGCTACAGGTGAAAAGGTATCCCTATAATCTTCACCATATGTCTGAGTAAAACCCCTAGCCACCAACCTAGCTTTATATCTATCAATTTCACCATTGCTTTTGTATTTAATGGTAAAAATCCATTTAGAACTTACAGCCCTTTTTCCTTTTGGTAGAGTAGCTGAAGCATAAGTACCATTCCTTTCCATGGCTTGTTTCTCAGCTAGAGTAGCTTCCCTCCATTCCTTCTTGGTCATACCTTCTTCATATGTCTTGGAAATCTGCTCATTATCAAGACTAGAAATGAAAGCAACATGATTAGTAGGTAAATGAGCAATATTACAGACTCCCTGATCATGATGAATAACAACATTCCCATTATAGAACACTGGTGATTTCCTTTGTCTTGTACTCCTTAATAGGATAGTAGGAGGAGCTAGTCTCAATATCCTGAAAATAGAATTCATTAGGACCAAATATAGCTTGAAAATTTAAATCAGTAGTAGCTCTTTAACTGAAAGCAAATTAGAAGTAAAGGAAGGCATGTAAAAGGCTTTAGATTTTTTATCAAACAACTTCAATTTTCCTATGCCTTTGATTGGTACTTTAATTTCATTAGCAATGAGAACATTACCTAAGGCAGGTTCTACATTTTCTAGCAATCCTAGATCACTAATCATGTGATGAGAAGCACCAGAATCAACCACCAAAGATTTAGGAGCATTAGGGGTAAAAGAAGTTTGAAAAGAAGCATGAAAAGTTTTACCCATCACATTGCTATCCTTTATTGCCTTGATAAAAGCTTCTAAGTCTGTTTTTGTCATAAATTCAGATGCTGGAGACATAGTACTAGTGGAGGCTGAGTGAAAAAATGAGCTGCTACCACACGCCTTTAAAGGCACAGTCAAAGGGCTGTGAGCTTGAGTGAGACTGGCCGTGGGTTGCTGAGGCCGTGAGGCCCAGGTTGCCTTCAGCTGAGGATGGAGTATCCAGCACTCATTCTTTGTATGGCCATTCCTCTTGAAATAGTCACATATTTGTCTCCTCTTCCTAGAATCATTTGCTGGTTTGAAGAAGCTTTTGTGTGCAGTTACCAATTCAGCCTTGTTGTCAAATAATCTATGAGGTCCTTGCTCGTCTTGAATTTGAGCACAAACATCCTCCTAGCTAGGAAGCTTATCAGACCTGAGAATATGCTTAATAAGATCTGAGTAAGTAGTATTAAGTGTTAAAAGTAACCCAAACACCTTATCTTGTTCTTTCCTTTCAAGGAGAACAAGTGGGTCAATGGTGGTTGGCCTTAGCATTTCTAGCTCAGCCCACAAAGCTCTGAATGAGCCATAGTGCTTTGTGAATTCAGCATCCTCCTGCCTTAATTCATTCAAAGCCTTCTTCACTTCAAAAATTCTTAAAAGATTAGTAGTATTTCCATACACATTTTTTAAGGTGTCCCAAAGATCTTTTGCATTTTCAAAAAAAGAATAAGCTTCCAAAAGATCATTAGCAAGAGAATTTTGAGTATAGAGAGTATCAACTGATCTTCTTGGTACCATTTGGCTTGAGTAGCCACAGCCTCACTAACTTCAGCCACCTCATTTTCTTCATTTCCATTTGTAGAAATGTTATTCCAAAGACCTTTCCAATGTGGTTTTCATGGTCCTAGACCACAAGAGATAATTGGCTCCATGAAGAATGACTGGAGTTCTGAATGTAGTTTGAATATCCATGTCAATGAGCTTGATTGCTAGGACTAGATGGTTGGGAATGGACCAGAATGCGTGATGGCAGGATTGGTCCAAGAATGGCTTGTCGGAGCGGTCACAAAGAATGTGGTCGAATTGGTCACTTGTAGAGGTCGATCTGGACACAAATAAAGGAGTTTGGTCAAGAGTCGGGATGTGAGGTCGAGAGTCGGAACAATCGCTGGTCAGAGGACAGCCACAATGATTGCATGTGATCCAAGGATCTGATAAAGAAGCCGATCACGAACAGGAGCTGATGCCAGGCAGGAGCTAATACTGGTCCGGTCACGAGCACTTGTCAGGCACGTCAAGAGGAGCGGATGTGAGAACATCTGATCGATACCACGGGATGTGATACCAAGCCATGGGAACAGTTGATCGATGATCGCGTGATACCAGTTGATCGCGTGTACAAAGTATATCACAAGATCGCCTCAGGACACAGACAATTCAAAGTCTCGGTCTTTATCTTGAAGCTGCACACGAACACTGGATACACGACGCAAGAGAAAGGCTGAACTGAAGATTACTAAGCGCGTGAGGAAGATTCATCAAGTTGCGTTGTAAATCAAGAAGTCCAACACCTTTTAACAACCTCAACAACCTATAACAAATTTTGAACAACTCCTGCAACAAGATACAACTAACTCCAACCACCTATCAATATTTCTTATCTATTCTTATCAAATATGAACAAACAAATTCAAATAAAATTTGAATTATATGAATTAAAACAATCCTAAATTTCAAGATTCCAATTTTAAACTTTCAAAGATTAACAAGGAAATCGAGAAAATCAATCTTGAAGTCTTAAACCTATTAGAATGAACTCAAATTTCGTGGATACCTCACAAGATACTTATTTAACTTTCCAGAATCAAAGAATAAAAGAAAACTGAGAAATGATTAGAATATTATCATCAGGATCTTGTTAAGAATGATTTTGGACATATCTGAGGAAAAACTTCAAAAAAATCCTTTAAAATAGATGGAATCGAGTTCTGCTTTATTTAAACAGAAACTAGACTCAAAAGTCTTGAGATTAGGATTTAGAAAAACTGGATTTGATGAAGAATCGACGTCGGAATGACCTGGGAAACACGGAGGTTTGCGGCGGAGGCACTCACGAAGGTCATTTGCAAGACAATTTGTAACTTTTGATTCCCTGGGTCAAATGATGCAATTCAAAGTGGTGTGGCTTCAGAACTCGCCGATGTACAATTCAGAGAAAGAAAATCGTCAAAAGATGTCGTGGTTTGGCTCGAATATGAGTTACAAGATGACGTTTGAAATCGAACAAGAAGAAGATGAAGAAGAAGATGAATTCTTCTTGAATCAATGAATGAATAATGAAATTTACCCAGATTTGATGTAATATGGCTCTGATATCATAAAAGATTATGATATTAAAAGATTTTAGAATGAGAGAAAGAGATTAGAGAGAATTAGAGAAAAAATGATTTTTATTGAGAGAATGAGAATATAATTTCTTTGTTACAAAATGTGAAGGGAATGAGATATTTATACTAATCTAGTGTAGGCTTGTTTGGATACAAGGATAGCCTTATACATGAATGGCTACAAGGATAACATAATACTAGAACACAAACAAGCCTTAGACACTCCTCCCTAAACATTATAACTCACGACTTTATAAGAGCCATGAAGGTTATTCTAAATTAATCATTTCTTCTTCATTCCAACAGCAAGCGATGAAATGCGCCATCTTGGAAAATTAGTCGACCACTACGAAGATGGAGTCCTTGTGGTTGATTTTTGGCAGGCCTAGTACGGAGTCCATGGAGATGTCTGTCCAGGGCGCGGATGGGACTGGTAATGGCATGTAAGGACCCTGCGGATGTATCTTGGATTTAGCCCGTTTGTAGATAAGGCACTTAGCGCAGTGTGCCTCTACATCTCGTCGCTGATGGAACAGTAGAAATACTCCTTAAGTATGCTTAATGTCTTGTCAATGCTGAAATGACCCATTAGACCTCTTCCGTGGGCCTCTCTCAAAAGCAGCTCTCGAATCGATCCTCTCGGAATGCAGAGACGCTTGTCCTTAAAGTCGGCGTCGTCAACATACAACTCTTTGATCATCTCGAAACTCATGACCTTTGACTCCATCACGAAAATGAGGTTGTATCTGCGGGATAGGCCATCAGCCACAATGTTGTCCATTCCCTTTTTGTACTTGATGACGTAGGGAAAGGTCTCGATATACTCAAACCAAAGAACATGTCTCTTCTTAAGCGTGGATTTTCCTCTGAGGTGTTGGAGTCTGATGGTCAGTGTGAATCACACATTCTCGGGCAAGTAGATAGTGTTGCCAAGTCTCTAAGGCGCGGAACAAATCATAGAGCTCCTTGTCGTAGGTCGGATAGGTAAGTGCATCTCCACTTAACTTTTCGCTGAAGTAGGCGACAGGTCTTCCGTCTTGAGTGAGGACTGCTCTGATGCCAATCCCTGAAGCATCACATTCAACCTCAAAGGTCTGGGTGAAGTCTGGTAGGACTAGGACTGGGGCGTGGGTGAGGCGTTCCTTCAGCAGCTTAAAGGACTTGTCCTGGTCGGGTCCCCAACGGAAGTCTTGGTTCTTCTTTATTGTCGAGGTCAATGAACAATCTATCATGCTGAAATCTCGGATGAACTGTTGGTAGAAGCTGGCGAGTTCGTGGAAGCTAAGGACCTGGCTGGCGATTGTTGGTGTGGGCCACTCCTGTATGGCCTTGATCTTCTCGTCGTCCACCCGGAGTCCCCGGGAACTCACAACGAATCCAAGAAAGATGACTTGGTCTGTGCATAATGTACATTTCTTGGGATTTCCGTACAACTGCTCTCTCTGAAGAGTGGTAATGACGGCCTCTAGGCGCTCCAGATTGTCTGAGTAGGTCGTACTATAGATGATAATATCGTCAAAGTAGACTACTACGAACTTCCCAATGAACGGTCGAAGGACTTGGTTCATAAGGCACATAATAAATGTACTTGGAGCATTGGATAGGCCGAATGGCATTACTAGCCACTCATAAAGACCCTGCTCCGCTTAATTTGTCTAGCATATTGCCCTGGCGCAGAATGGGGTGTCGGTACTTGATCTTAATGTTGTTGATGGTGCGACAGGCGACACACATCCTCCAGCTCCCGTCCTTTTTAGGTACAAATGGACCGGGACGGTACAGGGACTGAGGCTCTCTCGGATGTAACCTTGAGCTATAAGATCCTGGACTTTCTGTTCTAATTCTTTAGTCTCCTCGGGGTTGACTCTGTATGCAGGACGGTTGGACAGCTGAGCTCCGGGAACAAAGTCGATGTGGTGCTCAATCCCTCGGTTAGGTGGGAGGCCGGCTGAACTTTCATCCAGAAACACGTTGGCATATCTCTCTAAGAGTGCTCGGACCTCGACAGGTAAGGGGGCCTCGATGCAGGACGTGTTTAGGCTCTCTCTCTAGAGCATCAAAACGAGCTGGGTACCCTTGGTACAGGTGGCTTTTTTCATGTCTACCACATTGATTAAAAATTTCTCCTTGCGGACATGTTGATCTTTCGCCATCTTAGACTGCATTTTTTGAACGGCGTGTGCAGACATCGGTGCTAAATTGTATCTACGCTTTACGTGGACGAATGAGTAGAAGTTGGTCCGTCCAATGTGCGTAGTCACTCGGTCAAATTGCCATGGTCGTCCTAGGAGGAGATGTTCAACTGAAATTGGGACGACATTACAGGTGACCTCGTTCTGGTATATGTCAATGCTGAAAAAAACTTTAACTTGGTCCGAAATGTATAACTCCGTCTTGTTGTTCAACCAGCGTAGTTTATAAGGCTTAGGATGCTTGGTCACAGGCAATCCTAGTTTCTCCACCATGTATTTGCTCGCGGCGTTGGTACAGGACCCTCCGTCTATAATCAACGAGCACATTTTCCCAAGTATTTTACATTTTGAGTGGAAAATGTTCTCTCAATGTTCTTCCTCTTCTGGCTCGAATCTCGATCTGAAAAATCATCTGATCATGAGCATTTCTCCGGAGTCAGCATAATCAATCTCCTGGTTGGATTGTTGCTGGGCCGTTGGTGCTGGCTCCTCTTGCTCGTCCTCGGATTTGTAGTCTCCTGAAGTAGTGAGTACCATTGTCTGTTGAGTGGAATATTGTCGGGACATGTGTCCTCTTCCTTTGCACTTGAAGTATACGATTTCGCTGCTCCGCTGAGGCTAGTTCATGGAACTGGTCGGCTTCGGGGCGGCTGGGGCAGGCCTGGGAGCCGAGGTGCTGGTCACGACTTTGCCCTTGAGACGTGGGTCAATGAGCTGGATCGTCCGCTCGAATGGTTTGGTGCTGGTGCACCAGGTGCTCTTAGGTCAAGAAGGTGCGACAAGTTTTCGTTTATGGCACTACTCTATCTGGACTGCTAGGTGGAACAACTCGCCTAGATCATGGTATGGCTGTAGCTCGATCTTTTGGGCGATGGATTCGTGCAAGCCATCGATGAATTGGGCCATTAGACTCTCCTCAGACTCGTCTACGTCAAGTCGGTTGTGGAGGTGCTCGAATTCATCTAAGTATTCGGACACCATCTTGCTGCCTTGGGTAAGGCGTCTGAATCGTCTATGAAGCTCGCGGTGGAAGTTAGGTGGAACGTAGCGTCTCCTCATAATCTGGGTGAGTTCGACCCATGAGGTCAAAGCACCCATCCGAACTCTCCTGTGAGCTGTTACTTCTCGATCCCACCATGCCAGTGCGTGGTCAGTGAACTACGCCATTGCTAGGGCGACTTTACGGAGATCGTCGTAGTTATAGTACTCGAAAAGGAGTTCCATTGTTCTCTCCCAGTCTAAATACTCCTTGGGATCAACCTATCCTGAAAAGGGAGGCGGGTTCATCTTTTCTTCAGATAGTGCATAGGCTATCAAGGTTGTGGCATGGGATCGTCGTAGTACTGATGTCGACACATTCCTTGATGGGCCGTCTGTGGTCGATCGTGTGGGTAGGGTAGTGGCGTGGGGCCTGGTGTAGGTGCAAGCTGATCCAAATGCTCGAGACGCGTCGCTATGGTCGACATATGGATCGTCAAAGTTTGCAGAAGCTGCAGTATTGCTTGACTGTTCTGTCCCGATGTCGGTTCGTCGCTACCTGACATATTTCCTTTTCCGAGAAAAGAAAATTTTTGAAAAAGAAAAGTTTCCTGAAAAGTTAACTTGCAAGAATGGAAACTTTCTTTAAATGGAAAATTTCCACACATATGATTTTTATTTTCTTTTTATTATTTATAAAATAAAAGGAAATTAACTAATGTGAAAAAATAAATAAAAAAAAGGAAATAAAAGAAAATGGAAACTATCTTAAAAGATAATTATTGTCTAAATCTAAAAATAAATATGGCCTAAAACTAAAAAGGAAACTAATTAAATAGAAAATATCCTAAAAATTTATCGCTTAATTAACTAAAAGAAAACTATACTTAAACTAAAGTGAAAAGTAATTAATTCCTAATTTTCTAAAAGGCAACTATCCTAAACTAAGGGGAAATCTATTAATGGACTATTTTTTTTAGGAAAACTACCTAAGAGATTTTAGAAAACTTCATAAACTATTTCCTAGCCTAGAAAAATTATGGAATCTAATTAATTTTCTACCTAAACAAAAGAGGAAAATTACCTAAAATCTAAGGTGAAGAATCTAGACACTTAGGGATTTTCCAAACCTAGCCGCCTAATGCAACTAGGGACTCGACATGCAGATTGGCTCGGGCTATGGGAGGCGGCACGACTATGCGGGTGCTAGGGAAGGACGCGGTATGGGTATGGGCTAGCAAGGGACTAGGGAAAGCAACTGCGGGACCTACAAACTATGCGGCTTGTTACAGGGACTGGAGCTAGGAACTCGGAACTAGGGTGCTAAGAGGAACCTAGTACTAGCGAATGGATGGGAACACGGTAGAAAACGAGGGGACTTGGAGCTAGGTTGGGCGCGGTATAGGACAGTGCAGGACTAGGGCGGGGTGCTAAGCGCGGGACGCGGGGGGGGGGGGGGAACTAACCTAGCATGGGACCTAGGCTTATCACACGCGAGACCACATAAGGACCTAACTAGACCTAAACCGCGAGACTTAGACCTAGAACTCAACTCAGGCAAGGAAGCTAAGGGGCTAACCTAAGGAGTTAATACGCGGACTCAAACAAGCAAGCAACCCACGCACCCTATCTGCACACACGTGTAGTCCAAGTAACCTTGGGCTCACAATTTCCTCAAAGCTTGGAACTGGTGTTCGGTGTGAGTTTCTAAATATCCTAGTTTGCTTTTAAACAACCTAAACACTTTTTTTGTCTTTAAAAAAAAATTAAACACCAAACAAGCAATCAAACTCTTTTTTTTTAAAACAAGAAACCAAGAAAGGATTGATAGAACCTGATCTTTTTGGGTTTGTGGTATGTGTCTTGATTCCTCCTCCTTCTTACCGAGAACCTCCGGGGAAAGAGAAAGAAACACAATCAAAAGCCAAAAACTATTGCAACAAAAACAAGAATAAATCGCCAAAAACAAACGGATATATTCAACCTGATGTTCAGGAGCTTTAAGCACTGATACCAGATGATGCAAGAACCGTGGGGTGGGATGTCTTTCACCAAGAAGCTCAGGTTGCTTGACAGAAAAAATAGAAGTGAAGGGTGGATCGAAGAGACCACACAAGCTGTGAAAGGGGATTGTGATAATCCAAGAACTTTAACCAAATGATAGCTGAAGAACACGGATGCTACCAAGCTTGGAGGCGGCGCAGGACTTAGACAGTAGTCTTAGGTTTTTGTTTAAAATGCTATATTACAACTTAGGCTAAACAACATGATGTTTAGCCTCTCAAGGAATTAAAACAGTAAGTAGTTTTCTTAATGACAATTAAAATAACTTAGGGCCCAAGTAGCCAACATGACTTATAAACCCAATTAAAATACTTAGTCTATAAATAGAATTAAAGATAGAAAAGCCCAATAACACTTAGGCGAGAAATCGATGATGACTTGTGAATTAAATGGAATTGTGAACAAGTCTTCACCATCTTGCGCACTAAGAGTATTGTCTCATTAAAACATTCTTTGGAAAACCCAGTGGGAAAAAACCGAAGATAGGAAAAAGAGTACAATTTCTTAGCACGACTTTTGGTGTCTCTACCGGATGGTAATGATAAAGACACAGGTGGAAGAAGAATCTTCTAGAAGGAACCTCCATGGCTCCTTGTCCGGTTAGAACGTGTTGTATGGTCTTGGGACGGTCGTGGCTTGGCTTGCTGGTCCGGACACGGTCTGGTAGGGTAGTCTGTGGCCGGATGGTCCGGACGGCATGGACGGCACCCTCGTATCAAGCTGGGTCGCCACGGTCAGTCCAGTCTACAATAGCATGCTGAGCTTGTCCCCTAAAGCCTTCCTCTTGGACCGTGTGAGTGGTCCTGGTGGGATGACTGGTGCAGTGGCTGGCTTGATGTCCCCATCAAAAAGTATCCCTATAATCTTTGCCATAATTTTGTGTGAATCCTCTAGCCACCAACCTAGCTTTATACCTATCTATCTCACCATTGCTTTTATATTTAATGGTGAAGATCCATTTAGAACTTACAACATTTTTCCATTTTGGAAGAGTAGATGGTACATAAGTTTGATTCTTCTCCATAGCTTGTCTTTCAGATTGAATTGCTTCTCTCCACTCATTTATCTCCATTTTTTCCTCATAGGTCTTTTGATTCTTCTCCATAGCTTTATCAAGACTAACAATAAATGCAACATGAGAATCAGGTATATGAACTAGATTACACACTCCTTGATCACGGTGAATCACTGCATTGTTGTTGTAGTATAAGTTGAGTGGAAATCTATGCCTTGTACTTCTTTTAAGAACAACAGCTGGTTCTCCTTTTTCTTCACCTTCTAGAGCATCTACAAGATTAGGTTGAATGTCCCTTGGCCTTTTAGAAACTGAGACTAGAAGTTCTACTTATGAATCCTCCTCTTGATTATGTCTAGATTCCTGGCCCCCCTCATGACCAAGAGGGGGTATTTAGCCCAGTTGGAAAGAAAGCCTGGTCGAAGGCGCCATAGTTGGAGTTGGTGCCGGCACTACCCGCGCCTGAGCCCCTATTCTAGTCCGGGATGATGATGGACCCATGGATGGAGCATCAATTGAGACTGGTACTTCTTGTGTCTTGGGTGGAGCGGGCCGTGATGAGCCTGAGACCTGTTCTTTCCAGGAGATACAATGGTGTTGGGTCGTGCCTTGGTGAACGCGGATCGGGCTAGGCTGTTCCTGGTTCGGGCCATGCTAGTACATGAACTGAAGCTTGTTCTGGAGCTGGTCCTGGCGCTTGGTGAGGAGGAGCTGGGCCAGGTGTTGTCGCCTTAGGATGGACTATGTCAATGTTTTCTAAGATCCTTCTTAGACTCTCAGATTGGTCATGTCTTGTTGTTGAGATGTCCTTGAATTCTTCCCAAGTTCCTTCTTCATAGAATCCTTTGGACTCTTGGAATTTGACATCTCTGGATACCAGAAATCTTCTAGTCTCTGGGTTTTAGCATTTGTATCCCTTTTGTGTACGAGAATACCCAATGAACGTGGCCTTGGTGCTATTTGGTTCCAGCTTGTTCCTAAGTTCTCCTGGTACTAAAACAAAACGAACACACCCAAATACTCTTAAGTGTTTAATATTAAGCTTAGTTTTTTTAATACCTCATAGAGAGTCAAATCATCTAGAACTTTAGTTGGAGTTCTATTGATTAAGTAGCATGCAACTACTAGAGCATTTCCCCAAAATCGTTTGGGAATTCTTGTGGAACATCTTTGTTATCACAACTTCCATCAAATGTCTGTTCTTCCTTTCAACTACTCCATTTTGTTGTGGAGTGTAGGGACATATTGTTTGATGTTCAATGCCATGCTTAGACAAGTGTTTCTGAAACTTGGTGCTAGTGTATTCCCTTCCATTATCTGTTCTAAAGCATTTAATATTAACATTGTATTGGTTAGTAACAAATGTTTGAAAATTAAGAAATGCATCAAACACCCTATCCTTGGAACTAAGAAATGTAACCCAAGTATACTTAGATTTTTCATTAATAAAGGTAACAAAATATTGTTGGTTTTCTCTTGAAAGAAAGGGGGATGTCCAAACATCAGAATGCACCAAATCAAAGCAATTATTATATGAATGAGTTGATTTCTCAAAAACAGTCTTACAATGTTTCCCAAAAATACATGATTCACACAAATCATTTTGCAATTTAGTTCTAGGGATTATCAACTCTAAAGCTCTAGGATGAGGATGACCTAATCTAGCATGTCAAAGTTCAGTTGTGATATTAACATCTACACTATTAGCACATGGTTCTTGTAAAGAATGCGTGGACAAGTCATTCTTTGTTGTTCTTTGTCCAAATTTCCTACTTGTTTCAATATTCTGAAAGTAGAAATCATTAGGACCATATATAGCTTGACAATTAAGATCTGTAGTAGTTCTCTTAATAGACAACAAATTAGATGTGATAGATGGCATATAAAAGGCTTTAGATTCTTTATCAAAAAATTTAAGCTTCCCAATTCCTTTAATTGGCACATTTATTCCATTAGCTATTACCACACTAAGGCAGGTTCTTAGTTTTCTAGCAAACATAAATCACTTATCATGTGATGAGAAGCAACATAATCAACAATCAAAGGTTTAGAAGCAATTGATGTTTGAAAAGAAGCATGAAGAGATTTACCTAATACATTACCACAGCTAAAGGCTTTGAAAAGAGCTTCCAAGTCTGATTTCTTGACAAACTCAGATGAAAGATTGATGAGAGGAGTTGAGGTCATATGTCCTTGAGGCGAATTATAAGGCATAGGAGAGGCGGTTGTATGCACCAAGTTAGAGGAGCTGTTTGCGCTTGTTGATGAAGGTTTGGACCTGTCAATGAACCAGCTTGGCTTCAACTCAGGATGAAGCACCCAACATTCCTTCTTGGTTTGATCGGTTCTCTTGTAGTGATCACACACGACTCTCTTCAGCTTGGATTCAGCTGGAGCCGGCTTGAAGAAACTCTTTGGGCAACCACCGGTTCTTCCTTGTTTCCAAATAGCTGAAGAGACCATTGCTCCTTCTGTATATTAGCACAAACATCCTCCAATCTAGAAAGCTTGTCCTCCCTAAGAATGTGCTTAATCAAATCAGTGTAGTTAGTGTTTAAAGTTAAGAGCAACCCAAACACCTTATCTTGTTCTCTCCTTTCATGGAGAGTAATGTGATCAATTGTGGCAGGCCTTAGCATCTCTGGCTCTGCCCATAATGCTCTGAGGGATCCATAGTGCTTTGTGAACTCAACATCCTCTTGTCTAAGATCATTCAAATATTTCTTTACCTCAAAAATCTTCATGAGGGTAATAGTATTTCCATATACAGTTTTTAAAGTTTCCCAAAGGTCTTTAGCATTTTTACAATATGAATATGCTTCCAAAAGAGATCCATAAAATGTGTTTTGGAGTATATAAAGTACCATCTGATCTTCCTGAAACCATTTGTTTTGATCATCTTGATCATCTTAGTCAGCCCTTTCAATGGCTAGAACAGGCGCCTTTGTTATGTGACTCCATAAGCCTTTGCTACATAAGGTGGTCGTTATGGTTCTTGACCAGAGCAGGTAGTTCGTCCCTTGAAGAATAACATGGGCTTTGATATGCTCTTGGAACTCCATTAGACCTGTTCTAAATCCTGCAAGAGCAAAGAGTCCAGGGCAAGCAACATGCGCTACACTAAACCACAAGAGGTGTGTCTAACAGTTAACAACCACCCAGAAACCGTTTTCAAACCACCAACAACTTGCTTCAACAGACCTAAAATACTTAATACAACTTGCTTCAGCAGTTAAAAATTGGTTATAACAATCAAACCAACTTATCATTCACTTCCCCGTCTTTTTTTTAAAAAAGCAAAATTTTTCTAACTTTTAAGAAAACCTTTCTTGAAGTCAAAAAATCTTTGGATTTCAACCAAACTTCTTGAAACCCTCCAAAAGATCCTTAAATAAGTTTTGATAGTCCAAGATTCGAAAAAGATTGAGAAAGATTGAGGTTTTTACAAAAATACCCCAAATAAGTTAAATCTGGACCCTTTGAAGAAGATTGATAAAAAAAAGCTTATAAACGTGAAAATGGGCAAAGAGGACCTCCTGAATTATCAACTAGACTCCTTATATGTGAGCTTAGGATTTGAAATCACGTGATTTGTTGAAGAATTGGAGAAGATATGCTCGTTACAAAACGGGAAACTTGCAGCGGAGGCAATCGCGATACCACCAGAGGAGAACGGTTGGAACTTTCAACTCAGGCCACCAAATTGGATGAAACCACCGGGGAAATGCTCAGAAATTGCCGGAGAACAACCCTTGATGAAGAAAATGGTAAGACCACTCGATATCTTGCCGTAAACCTTGAGGAAAACACGATGATCTCGCGACTGGTCTGGTTTCAAGGCTGAGAGGTAATTGCGTGCAAGATGGTGAGATTCTGCGGAATTCTTAAGCTACATCATTGAAAAATGGCTCTGATACCATTTAAGATAAAGATTTTAAAAGATTTAGGGATTTGGAGATTGAGAGAGAGAGATTAGAGAGAAAAGTGAGAATGAATATTATTGAGATTTGTAGAAAAATGAATTTCTTGCTTACAAAGGAACAGAGAGAAAGTTATTTATATTAATCTAGTCTAGGCTTGTTTAGATACTAGAATAGCCCAAAACATGTTTGGTTACAAGAATAACATAACATTAATTCCAATCAACCCTAAGTCACTCCCTTTGGTAGCTTAGATAAATGGTGTCTTCTCTTAAGAGTCTAAGAAACGCTAGGTCCTGCGCCTTCGTCCCTCTAGGTCCCGCGCCTTACCCCTCCACCGTCCCGTGAGTCAAGTGTCTAGCTTCCCCATATGGTCTAAGTCTGTTATAGTCCCTATTGAGTCTAGGGTCGAGTCTCTAGCCGTCATGCACCCTTGTTCAAGCACGTAGCGCGCTCCCGTCCCGCAAACCATAGGTATAGTCCCACATCCCGTGTCCCACCGTACCGCGCCTTACCTCATCCCGAACCGCGCCTCTTGTCTGGTGACCAATTTAGGCGTCTCGGTTAGCAGGTTTCTTTACATCTAGGTTCATAGCATATAGTCTTTAGGATGTTTTCCCTCTGCAATAGATATATGATTATCTTTTAGGAAGTTTTCTAAAAACCTTCTAGGAAGTTTTCCAAAACCTTTTAGGCAGTTTCTTTTCTAGACTTTTTACTTCCTTTTTAGAGTCTAGGACCATTAAGTCTAATTTTTCCTTTTTCTACATTTAGGCAATTAATTGTTTAAGAGTATTTTCATTTCAGAGTTTTTCCATAAAAGGAAATTTTCATTTTGGAAATTTTCCTTTTTCTGCATATAGGTAGTTAATTTTTTATGAATATTTCTTTTGCAGAACTTTTCCATAAAAGAAAATTTTTCGTTTCGCAAGTTTCCCTTTTAGGGAAACTTTCCCTTTCTCTAAAAGTCATTTTCTGCAAAAAAGGAAATATGTCAGATAGCGACGAGTCGTCTTCAGGTCAGAACAACCGAATGATGATGAAACTTGACTGCAAAGATGACTACAATAGCAATGCGCCTTGAACGTCTAGAGCAGCCAGCGCCTACACCTACACCCGCGCCCGCCCCAGTTCTAGTCGCACCTCAGTACCGAGCCAATAAATCAGAGACGGCCCACCAAGGAATGGGTAGAAATCAGTACTACGATGAGCAGATGCCGCCGGCTAAGCATCCCGTAGCTCATCCGGACGTGAAGATGAACCCTCCTTCCTTTTCAAGAAAGGTTGATCCCGAGAAATATCTCGATTGGGAAAGGATGATGGAACTACTCTTTGAGTACTATAACTATGATGATCTCCGTAGATTTGCTTTAACAACGGCTCAATTCACTGATCACACACTGGCATGGTGGGATCGTAAAGTAGCTGCTCGCATAAGAGCAAGAATGGGGACTCTGACTTCATGGATCGAACTCATCCAGATTATAAGGAGACACTATGTTCCTCCTCACTTCCACCGTGAACTATAGAGACGTTTCAGATGCCTGATTCAAGGCAGTAAAACGGTGTTAGAATACTTCGATGAATTCGAAATAGACTTGACGTGGACGAATCAGAAGAAAGTCTAATGGCTCAATTCATTGATGGATTACATGAATCAATCGCTCGGAAGATCGAACTTCAGCCTTATCATGATCTTGGCGATTGGTTTCATTTAGCGGTCCAGATAGAGAAGTGCAATAAAAAGAAATTGACTACACCTTCTAGACCAAAGAGTATGTGGAGTGGTAGCTCCAAACCATTTGATAGAACAACTTCTAATAGTGATCAATGCCACAAGGGAAAAGCTGTGGTCAGCAACTCGGCACCTAAGGCCGCTTCATCTGCTTCAAAACCGGTTACTTCCATGTCTACATCGATTAAACCTCAGCAAAGCAAAGAGATTGTTTGTTTCAAGTGTAAAAGCAGGGGTCACATGTCACGACAATGCCCCACTCAGAGGACGATGGTGTTGACAGCATTAGGAGACTACAAGTCGGAGGATGAGCAAGAGGAAGTTGCACCTGTGAATAACCAGCAATCTGACGAAGATATAGAATATGCTGATTCCGGAGAAATACAAATGATCAGACGAGTTCTAAGCTCGAGATTTGATCAGTAAAAAATCGAGCAGCGTGAGAACATCTTCCATTTGAAATGTACCATGCTTGGGAAGATTTGCTCATTGATTATAGATGGTGGGTCCTGCACCAATGTAGCGAGCAAGTATATGGTTGAAAAGCTCGGACTGCCTGTAACCAAGCATCCTAAATCTTATAGAGTGCGATGGTTCAACAACAAGACGGAGCTTTATATTTCTGATCAAGTTAACATCACATTCAGTATAGGTAGATACCAATACCAGGTAACTTGCGATGTAGTCCCGATGTCAGCTGGACATCTCCTTTTATGACGACCTTTGCAATTCGATCGTGAGACTACACATAATGGACAGACAAACTTTTACTCATTCTTCCATGATAAGTGTAGGCACAATCTGGCACCCATGTCACCACAAGATGTGCGCAAAATCCAATATAAAATGGCGAAAGATCAGCATGCTCGCAAAGAGAACTTCCTCATCAGCGTTGCTGATATGAGAAAGGCAGCTCGCACAAAGGGTATTCAACTCGTCCTAATGCTTTACAGAGTGATTTTGAACGCATCAGGCGCTGAGCCCAATTTGCCAGCGGAGGTTCAGACCTTGCTAGAAAAGTACGCTGACATATTCCCAAAAGAGATTCCAGCAGGTCTACCGCCTATCAGAGGCATCAAGCACTACATCGACTTCATTCCAGGAGCTCAAATGCCTAACCGTCCTGCTTACATAGTTAAATCTGAAGAGGCTAAAGAATTAGAAAAGAAGGTTCAAGATCTTATGGCTCAAGGCTACGTCAGAGAGAGCCATTAGTAACATTACTAACAAGTATCGACACCCTTTTCCTCGTCTGGACGACATGCTAGATGAGCTGAGCGGAGCTGCAATCTTCTCAAAGATCGACTTAAAAAGTGGATATCATCAAGTCAGGAAGTGAGAAAAAGATGAATGAAAGACTGCACTCAAGACCAACCAGGGTCTTTATGAATGGCTAGTGATGTCATTCGGTCTCTCTAATGCCCCAAACACCTTCATGCACCTTATGAACCAAGTTCTTTGACCTTTCTTTGGCAAATTTGTATTATTATACTTTGACGACATTTAGAGCATCTAGAGACAATCATTGTCACACTTCTTAAAGAGCAGTTATACGTAAATTTGGAGAAGTGTACGTTATGCACAGACCAAGTTGTCTTCCTTGAATTCGTCGTGAGTTCACTGGGACTTAGAGTAGATGACGAGAAGATCAAGGTCATTTACGATTGGCCTACACCGACTAATGCAAGCTAGGTTTGGAGTTTCCATGGACAAACTAGCTTCTACCATCTGTTTGTCAGAGACTTGAGTACGATCGCCGGTTCGTTGACATCGACAATAAAAAGAACCAGGAGTTTAGATGGGGGCCAGATCAGGACAAGTCGTTAAAGCTGTTAAAGGATCGCCTCATCCATGCCCCTGTTTTGACTTTGCCAGACTTAAGCAAGACTTTTGAGGTTGATCGTGACGCTTCAGGGATCGGCATATGAGCAGTATTAACTAAAGGAGGAAGACATGTTGCCTATTTCAGCAAAAAATTAAGTGGAGCTGCTCTTAATTATTCTACCTATGATAAAGAGTTGTACGCGTTGGTCCATGCCTTAGAGACTTGGCAGCACTATCTACTTGCTAAAGAGTGTGTGATTCACACCCACAATCAGACACTTCAGCATCTAAGAGGGCAATCCACGCTGAAGAAGAGGCATGCTCGCTGGCTAGAGTATATTGAGATATTCCTTTACGTTATCAAATAGAAAAAGGGAACTGACAATGTAGTAGCTGATGCGTTATCAAGAAGATATAACCTCATCTCTGTTATGGAGTCAAAGGTTATGGGATTTGAAATAATCATAGAATTGTATGTTGAAGACGCAGACTTCACTGAAGCCTATCAGGAGCACGGCCAGGTGGCTTACAGTAACTTCTATCTGTTTGACGAGTTCCTCTTCAAGGAAAAACATCTCTGTATCCCAAGAGGATCAATTCGAGAGTTACATGTGAGAGAAGCTCAAAGAGGAAGTTTAATGGGACACTTCGGTGTTGACAAGACGATGAGTATACATTAAGAACATTTCTACTGGCCTCACCAACATCGAGATGTAGAAGCCCATTGTGCTAAATGTCTTATCTGCAAACAAGCTAAGTCAAAGATGCATCCACAAGGTCCTTATATGCCACTGTCGGTTCCTTTTTCACTATGGACTGATATCTCTATGGATTTCGTGCTAGGCCTGCCTAAAATTAATCACAAGGATTCTATCTTCGTCGTGGTTGATCGATTTTCTAAGATGGCGCACTTCATTGCATGTAATAAGGCAAATGATGCCAGTCAGACTGTCGATCTGTTTTTCAAAAAGATTGTACGACGCACTGCATACCCATGACGATTGTGTCGGACAGAGACACCAAATTCCTCAGTCACTTTTGGCGAGCACTGTGGCGTAAGTTAGGCACCAACCTATTGTTTTCTACTGCGTATCATCCCCAAACAGATGGTCAGACAGAGGTGGTCAACAGGACTTTATCACAGATGCTGCGAGCAACGAATGGTCGGAATCTGAAGAATTGGCTAGAGTGTCTTCTGTATGTCAAATTTGCCTACAACAGAGCTACACATTCTGACACGAAAAAGTCACCATTTAAAATCGTCTACACCTTCAACCCTTCCACTCCTATTGAGTTCACACCTATTCCGTTGGGAGATGTTATCAGCCTAGAGGGAAAATAAAAGGACGAGTACATTAAGCACCTTCATATAGAGACTAAGGCAAATTTGGAGCAACAAAACATTCAGAACACTAAGAATACCAACAAGGGTCGACGATATGTAGTTTTCAAAGACAGAGACTAGGTTTGGTTACATCTGCGATAAGAGAGGTTCCCAAAGTGCAAAAAGAGCAAGCTTGCAACCCGGGGAGATGGTCCATTCCGAGTCTTTAGGAGGATCAATGACAATGCCTACCAGCTTGAGCTTCCAGGTGAGTTTAATGTGTCTAGTACGTTTAATGTTTCTGATTTATAGTACGTGAGGAATTTGCTTTGGATACCAAAGCACTTCAAGAGGGAGGGAATGATGTGGACAACGTTACAGCTACTTTACCGGTCATACCACCAGGACCTTTAACTCGATCAAAGAGGAATGCTTTAGGAGACAAGCTTGGCATTCTGCTGGAGAGTTTATATGATAAACTAAACTATGCTCAGGCAGACCTTACCAGATTCCCAACTGACCAATCTCGGTCCATGCACGACAATCTCGACCCCTTCAATGTCGTTTTATAAGGCTTACATGACTCATCACAAATACGAACAACTTCCTAAAACTATGGACAAAAACTTGAAACATGATCACACGAAGACATGAACATAGACAATTACACAACTACTCGTAACGTCCCTGAACACTAGCTAAAGACTCAGACAATGACAACAATACATGAGACTAAGTCTTTTATTGTTCCAACGGTAACTTAACGGTAACTTAACCTCAACATTCTCTCCCTTGGACTGACTTCCTCGAATGTTCGGTTCACAATCCTCATCCCAATAACTGCTTTTATACTTCTGAATGATTTCATCTTCAAGGCGTTTGTCATTATGTCTGCAAGCTGCTCTTCTGTGTTGCAGTACTCGAGCTTAAGAACTCCCTCCTTGGCCCACTCTCTTAGGAAATGATATTGTACGTTAATGTGTTTAGACCTCTTGTGAATATCTGCATTTTTTGACAACTTGATGGTGGATGTGTTGTCGAAGAACATATACCATTTCTTCATCTGTCTAAACTCCGAGTTCCTTTAATATCTTGCTCATCCAAATTGCTTGAAACGCTATGGTTGCAGCAGCCACATACTCTGCTTCTGTGGTTGAAAGAGTGATGACGGTTGTTTGCATGATGACCACACTACTGCCGCTCCACTCATCAAGAACAAGTAACCTGATGTGCTCTTGCCATCGTCTCTATCTCCGGCGTAGTCACTATCGGTGTATCCAATAAGTTCAGCATTTCCTCCTTTCTTGTACCACATACCAAATTCAATCGTTCCTCTCAAGTATCTCATTATTCGTTTGACCACTGTAAGATGTAGTTGTGTAGGATTTTTCATGAAAGAGATTAAACTTACAGCAAACATTAAATTAGGAAGAGTAGCTGTTAAATACATAATGCTTCCAACAATTTGCTTGTAGAGTGTTGAATCAACCTTCTCCCTGTCTCATCACTGCTGATCTTTTGTCTCGGCACAATGGGGTTACAAACTGGATTAAAATGCTGAAAGTTGAACCTCTCATCTCGTTCTGCAAAACTTCAATTCTCAGAAAAGTACTTCATCAAGCCAAGATCAGTCATATCAAACACTTTTTCATGGATTCTTTGAACTCGTTGAGAAACTCATCATCATTGCCAGCGAACAACAGATCATCAACATAAATGCTGACAATTAGAATTTTTCTTTCTCGGCGCTTGATGAACATGATTTGTTCATATTGACTGCTATCAAATCTCTCCTTGATGAAGTAAGCTTTAATCCGACTAAATCAGGCTATATGCACCTGCTTTAAACCATAGAGAGTCTTGTGCAGTCTGTGCACCAAGTGTTCCTTTTCCTTTACCTCATAACCCTGTGGTTGATTAATGAACACTTCTTCCTTTAACTCTCCATGTAAGAAGACTGATTTCACATCTAACTGATAAATCATCAATCTATGCTGAGCTGCTACAGCGATGATCATTCTGAATGTATCCATTCATGCCACAGGGGCAAAGACTTCAGTGTATTCGATCCCATATTCTTGAGCATATCCTTTCACCACAAGTTGAGCTTTAAACTTATCAACTTATCCTAGTTCGTTGAGCTTGGTCTTATAGATCCATTTAACACCAATGGCTTTGGTGTTTTCATGTAGTTCTACTAGGGACCAAGTCTGATTTTTGGTGATTCACTTGATCTCAGAATCCATGGCTTTTTCCATTTATGATGCTTAGATGCTGGTTGGATCAAGAATCACCATAAGTGACATGAAATCTGCATCAATCTTTGCCATGTTTGCCTCTGCTTCTTCGTCTAATATTTTTTCACCGTCGGTATAATCTGCTACCCAAATTGGTGGCTTTTTCATTCTTCTCGTTGAAGTTGTAGCGGTATCTTGTTCATTGTGGTTTGTCATGTCTTCCATTTCGGGTTGAGCTTCATCTTCTTCTCCATTGTCTGCATATTGCAGTGTTTCCTTCGTTGTATGTCGCATCATAAGTATTCTCTCCCTCAATCTCCAGCTCCATACTCTGCTATTTTGGGTGACTTGTTTTCTCCATGGGATCAAACATCTTGTACGCCTTTGACTTGCTGCTATATCCAGTCATCACACAATTTATACTTTTGACTTCAAGCTTCAACCCTTCCACTCCTATTGAGTTCACACCTATTCCGTTGGGAGATGTTATCAGCCTAGAGGGAGAATAAAAGGCCGAGTACATTAAGCACCTTCATATAGAGACTAAGGCAAATTTGGAGCAACAAAACATTCAGAACACTAAGAATACCAACAAGGGTCGACGATATGTAGTTTTCAAAGACAGAGACTAGGTTTGGTTACATCTGCGACAAGAGAGGTTCCCAAAGTGAAAAAAGAGCAAGCTTGCAACCCGGGGAGATGGTCCATTCTGAGTCTTTAGGAGGATCAATGACAATGCCTACCAGCTTGAGCTTCCGGGTGAGTTTAATGTGTCTAGTACGTTTAATATTTCTGATTTATAGTAGGTGAGGAATTTGCTTTGGATACCAAAGCACTTCAAGAGGGAGTGAATGATGTGGACATCGTTACAGCTACTTTACCGGTCATACCACCAGGACCTTTAACTCGATCAAAAAGGAATGCTTTAGGAGACAAGCTTGGCATTCTGCTGGAGAGTTTATATGATAAACTAAACTATGCTCAGGCAGACCTTACCAGATTCCCAACTGACCGATCTCGGTCCATGCACGACAATCTCGACCCCTTCAAGCCGGAAAAGGAACAATGAAAGTTCCTTCACGAAGACTTTTCTTCCTCCGGTGTCTTTACCATTACCATCCGGTAAAGACACCAAAAGTCGTGCTAGGAAATTGTACTTTTTTCTTATGATCGATTTTATCCCACTGGGTTTTTCAAAAAAGGTTTTAACGAGACAATACTCTTAGTGCGCAAGACGGTGAAGACTTGTTCACGACTCTACACCATTCACAAGTCTCTACCAAATTTGCCAAAGTACTTATTTGGGCTTTCTATTTTTTTCTTATTTATGTTTTCACAGACTAAATATGTTATTTGGACTTATGAATTGTGTTAATTACTTAAGCCCATAATTTCTTAAAAATCACCACCAATAAGTGAACATCTTGTTGTTTTATTTCTTAAAGGGCTAAACATCATGTTATTTAGCCTAAAGTTGTAACAAGACATTATATAAATCTTTGAATTATTCATTAATAAACAAACATCAATTAAGAAAAAAAAATTAAACCCTAAGACTTAGTCTTTGCTTGGCACCGCCTTCACCTCCCTTTGGTGAGCTTGCCGTATTCTTCAGCCTCGTGATTGAAGTTCTTGGAGTATCACAAACCCTTCCACAGCTTTGGTGGTCCATCGATCCACCACTCTCTTCCATCTCTCTTGTCTTGCAACCTTAGCATTCTCGGTGAAAGGACAACCCACCAACGTTCTTACAACAGAAAACGACAACGAGAACACCTTTCGCTGACGACGATGGCTGATCCATAGGACAAAATCTGCGATGATTTAGGAGTTTGTAGACAAGAAAAGCTCTTTTATATTGAAGGATTCATATGGTATTTGGATGTAGTGATGTAGGTTTGCCACAGAAACACCTTGTTGTCGCTGTCCCTCACGGTTCAATCTTCACCGGGGAACAAGAAATCTGTGTCGGAGGTATTACTTATATGTTGCAGAATATAAGTAGAATTTCCATAGAAAACAAGTTTGGCAAAGAATATGATGATTTCATTCAACAAATTCAATGTCGTTTTATAAGGCTTACATGACTCATCACAAATACAAACAACTTCCTAAAACTATGGACAAAAACTTGAAACATGATCACACGAAGACATGAACATAGACAATTACACAACTACTCGTAACGTCCCTGAACACTAGCTAAAGACTCAGACAATGACAACAATACATGAGACTAAGTCTTTTATTGTTCCAACGGTAACTTAACGGTAACTTAACCTCAACATTCTCTCCCTTGGACTGACTTCCTCGAATGTTCGGTTCACAATCCTCATCCCAATAACTGCTTTTATCCTTCTGAATGATGTCATCTTCAAGGCGTTTGTCATTATGTCTGCAAGCTGCTCTTCTGTGTTGCAGTACTCGAGCTTAAGAACTCCCTCCTTGGCCCACTCTCTTAGGAAATGATATTGTACGTTAATGTGTTTGGACCTCTTGTGAATATCTGCATTTTTTGACAACTTGATGGTGGATGTGTTGTCGAAGAACATATACCATTTCTTCATCTGTCTCAACTCCGAGTTCCTTTAATATCTTGCTCATCCAAATTGCTTGAAACGCTATGGTTGCAGCAGCCACATACTCTGCTTCTGTGGTTGAAAGAGTGACGACGGTTGTTTGCACGATGACCACACTACTGCCGCTCCACTCATCAAGAACAAGTAACCTGATGTGCTCTTGCCATCGTCTCTATCTCCGGCGTAGTCACTATCGGTGTATCCAATAAGTTCAGCATTTCCTCCTTTCTTGTACCACATACCAAATTCAATCGTTCCTCTCAAGTATCTCATTATTCGTTTGACCACTGTAAGATGTAGTTGTGTAGGATTTTTCATGAAAGAGATTAAACTTACAGCAAACATTAAATTAGGAAGAGTAGCTGTTAAATACATAATGCTTCCAACAATTTGCTTGTAGAGTGTTGAATCAACCTTCTCCCCTGTCTCATCATTGTTGATCTTTTGTCTCGGCACAATGGGGTTACAAACTGGATTAAAATGCTGAAAGTTGAACCTCTCATCTCGTTCTGCAAAACTTCAATTCTCAGAAAAGTACTTCATCAAGCCAAGATCAGTCATATCAAACACTTTTTCATGGATTCTTTGAACTCGTTGAGAAACTCATCATCATTGCCAGCGAACAACAGATCATCAACATAAATGCTGACAATTAGAATTTTTCTTTCTCGGCGCTTGATGAACATGATTTGTTCATATTGACTGCTATCAAATCCCTCCTTGATGAAGTAAGCTTTAATCCGACTAAATCAGGCTATTGGCACCTGCTTTAAACCATAGAGAGCCTTGTGCAGTTTGTGCACCAAGTGTTCCTTTTCCTTTACCTCATAACCCTGTGGTTGATTAATGAACACTTCTTCCTTTAACTCTCCATGTAAGAAGACTGATTTTACATCTAACTGATAAATCATCAATCTATGCTGAGCTGCTACAGCGATGATCATTCTGAATGTATCCATTCATGCCACAGGGGCAAAGACTTCAGTGTATTCGATCCCATATTCTTGAGCATATCCTTTCACCACAAGTTGAGCTTTAAACTTGTCAACTTATCCTAGTTCGTTGAGCTTGGTCTTATAGATCCATTTAACACCAATGGCTTTGGTGTTTTCATGTAGTTCTACTAGGGACCAAGTCTGATTTTTGGTGATTCACTTGATCTCAGAATCCATGGCTTTTTCCATTTATGATGCTTCAACGCTGGTTGGATCAAGAATCACCATAAGTGACATGAAATCTGCATCAATCTTTGCCATGTTTGCCTCTGCTTCTTCGTCTAATATTTTTTCACCGTCGGTATAATCTGCTACCCAAATTGTTGGCTTTTTCATTCTTCTCGTTGAAATTGTAGCGGTATCTTGTTCATTGTGGTTTGTCATGTCTTCCATTTCGGGTTGAGCTTCATCTTCTTCTCCATTGTTGGTCGTGAACTAATTTCAACAAGGCCGTGAAGGATTGCTGGTCGTACCAGCTTTGGTACCAGCTTGCTTCCGACCAAGTCTCACATTCCGACCATGCGAATTCCGACCAAGCAAATACTTGACTAGGCCCTGTCTCGGCCACGTACCTGTTCTCTAGTCATCCCACTACCGGCTATCAAAGCTCCTGTTTCTCCTCGACCAGCCGGTCCAAACGTCCCGGTCCAGACGTCCCGACCATCGCCTCGTCCTTGGTATTGCCCACGTCCCAACCCTCTAGTGACCAATATATTTTATCATGGAGATTCAAACATCTCTTAGAGCTCCATTTATTCTGCATGGAGCAAATTATCTCTTGTGGTCTAGGACCATGAAAATCACATTAGGTGGTAAAGGTCTTTGGAACCACATTGCCACAAATGGCATTGAAGACAATGAAGTGGCTGAAGTGAGTGATGTAGCTCAAGCCAAATAGTACCAAGAAGATCAGTTGGTACTTTCTATACTACAAAATTCTCTTGCTAGTGATCTTTTAGAAACTTATTCTTTTTGTGAAAATGCAAAAGATCTTTGGAACACTTTGCTTAAGGTGTATGGAAACACCACTAACCTTTTGAGAATTTTTGAAGTAAAAAAGGCTTTGAATGATTTAAGGCAGAAGGATACTGAATTCACAAAACACTATGGCACATTCAGAGCTTTGTGGGCAGAGCTAAAAATGCTAAGGCCAGCCACCATTGAACCACTTGTTCTCCTTGAAAGGAAAGAACAAGATAAGGTGTTTGGATTACTTTTAACACTTAATTCTACTTATTCAGATCTTATTAAGCATATTCTTAGGTCTGATAAGTTGCCTAGCTTGGAAGAAGTTTGTGCTCAAATACAAAAGGAGCAAGGATCACATGGATTGTTTGGCAACAAAGTTGAATTGGTTGCTGCTCACAAGAGTTTCTTTAAACCACCAAATGATTCTAGGAAGAAGAGACAATTTTGTGACCATTGCAAGAGAAATTACCATGCAAAGAAGGATTGCTGGGTACTTCATCCTCATCTGAAACCATCCTGGGCCTCACGGCCACAACAACCCACGGCCATGACCAGCACAAGCCAAGCTCACGGCATTGGGTCATCAAGGGCGGTTGGCAGCAGCGGTTCACTTCCACTCTCAGCCTCCACTACTACCATGCCACAAGCATCAGAATTTGTGATAAAATCAGACTTAGAAGCTCTTATCAAAGCAATCAAAGATAGCAATGTGATGGGTAAAACATTTCATGCTTCTTTTTAAACTTTTTTTACTTCTAATGCTCCTGAATCTTTGGTGGTTGATTCTGGTACTTCTCATCACATGATTAGTGATTTAGAATTGCTAGAGAATGTAGAACCTTCTTTAGGTAATGTTCTTATTGCTAATGGAATTAAAGTACCAATCAAAGGCATAGGAAAATTGAAGTTGTTTGATAAAGAATCTAAAGCATTTTATATGCCCTCTTTTACCTCTAACTTGCTCTCAGTTAAAAGAGCTACTACTTATCTGAATTGTCATGCAATATTTGGTCCTAATGATTTCTATTTTCAGGATATTGAAACTAGAAGATGTATTGGACAAGGAACCACAAAAGATGACTTGTATGTACTTGATAATATGGCTAGTATTAGTGAATTGGAATCGGCTTTTCAGGCCAATACATTTAGTTCTGATTCTGATTTGTGGCATGCTAGACTAGGACATCCTCATCCAAGAGCACTTGAATTACTTGTGCCTGGTTTGAAAATGCCTAAAGAGTTATGTGATGCTTGTATTCTTGGGAAACATTGTAAAACAGTATTTGAAAAATATATGCATAAATATGAAAATTGTTTTGAATTGGTGCATTCTGATGTTTGGACATCTCCATTTCCATCTAGAGAAAACCATAAATATTTTGTGACATTTATTGATGAAAAGTCCAAATATACATGGGTTACTTTACTTAGTTATAAAGATAGGGTTTATGATGCATTTCTAAACTTTCAAGCATATGTTACTAACCAATACAATGCAAGAATTAAATGCTTTAGAACTGATAATGGAGGAGAATACACTAGTACAAGACTTCAGGAACATCTAGCTAAACATGGCATTGAGCACCAGACAAGCTGTCCTTACACTCCACAACAAAATAGAGTAGCTGAAAGGAAAAATAGACATTTAATGGAAGTTGTGAGAACAATGATGTTTCACATGAAAGTACCCAAACGTTTTTGGGGGGATGTTCTTGTAGCTGCATGCTACTTGATTAATAGGACTCCTACAAAAGTCCTAGATGACCTGTCTCCATTTGAGGTACTAAACAAAACTAGACCTACTATTGATCACTTAAGAGTTTTTGGTTGTGTTTGTTTTGTATTAGTTCCAAGGGAGCAAAGGAACAAGCTGGAACCAAAGAGTACCAAAGCTATGTTCATTGGATATTCATCTACTCAGAAAGGGTACAAATGTTATGACCCAAAGACTAGAAGAGTCTTGGTGTCTAGAGATGTAAAGTTCCAAGAAAAAAAAGGTTTTTATGAAGAAGAAATTTGGGAGCAATTTAAAGACATCTCATAACAAGAACAGATCAAGCTGAATACTTGAGGAAACTCTTGGAAAGTATTGGAATAGGGGGTGGCAGCACACAGTGTCATCACCTCAGCCACCTGATCCAGTAGCACATTGCCGCGGCAACTCAGTCCCGGCCGCTCCACATGATTGTCCCGGCCCTGGCCCTTCCGGCTCAGCTGGTCCATCCGGCCCAGGTGCATCCGGTCCTTCCTCATCCCTTGATTCTCCTGGCCTTCCTCCTCTTGAACATGGGGGGGGGAGAAGCTTCTACTCATGTCCAACAAGACTCAGCAGGAGATCATTCCATTCTAGTCTCAGCTTCCAAAAGATCAAGACCTACTCTTATTGAAGTTTTGAGTGAAGAAGAGGAATGTAATCAAGAAGCCCACCTATTGTTTTAAGAAGGAGCACAAGACAAAAAAATCCACCAGTTTTCTACAATGGAAATATTGTGGTTCATCATGATCAGGAAGTTTGTAATATTGCACACTTACCTTTTAATCATGTTGCTTTTATTTCTAGTCTTGATAATGAGCAGATTCCAAAGACATATGAAGAAGCTATGTCTAAAAAGGAATGGAGGGAAGCTATCTCAGCTGAGAAACAAGCTATGGAGAGGATGGTACATATGCTCAGCTATTTTACCAAAAGGAAAGAAGGCTGTAAGTTCTAAATGGATTTTTACCATTAAATACAAAAGCAATGGAGAAATTGATAGATATAAAGCTAGGTTGGTAGCTAGGAGTTTTACTCAGACATATGGTGAGGATTATAGGGATACATTTGCTCCTGTAGCTAAACTTCATTCTGTCAATGTTGTGCTTACTGTTGCTACTAATCTTGAGTGGGAGTTACGACAAATGGATGTCAAGAATGCTTTCTTGCAAGGTGAACTAGAAGAAGAGATTTACATGTCACCACCACCTGGCCTAGAAGATGAGGTTGGAAGCGGTAATATCCTAAGGCTAAGGAAGGCTATTTATGGCCTTAAACAATCTCCAAGAGCTTGGTACCATAAACTAAGTATAACCTTAATGGATAAAGGCTTCAAAAGATCTGAAGTGGAACATACTCTTTTCACATTAAAGAGTAAGGAAGGTATTGTGGTAATTCTTATCTATGTAGATGATATAATCATATCTGGTAGTGGTAGTGTTGGTATTGCTTCTACTAAAGATTACTTAAAGAGTGTCTTTGATATAAAGGATTTAGGAGAACTTAAATACTTCTTAGGAATTGAAGTATGTAGGTTTAAGGAAGGTCTCTTTCTTTCTCAAAGGAAGTATGTTGTAGATCTACTAACATCCACAGGTATGATGGAAGCTAAGCCAGCCAAAACACCCTTAGAAGAAGACTATAAAATCGCAATTAAGGGGGAGCTAGAGGAGGAAATTGATTTTCATGATCCTAAGCTCTATAGGAAAGTGGTTGGTAAGCTTATTTATTTAACCATTACTAGACCAGATTTATGTTTTGTTGTGAATCAGGAATCACAACACATGCAAGGACCAAAGATGAAACATTGGGAGATGGCCATGCGAGTTCTAAGATACCTAAAGGGCACACATGAACAAGGTATATGGATGGGTAACAATAAAAACACAAATGTGGTTGGTTATTGTGATGCAGATTGGACAGGAGATAGAGAAGATAGGAGAAGTACCACAGGCTATTGTACTTTCATAGGAGGAAACCTTGTGACTTGGAAAACCAAGAAGCAAACGGTGGTTTCATGTTCTAGTGCAGAATCAGAATATAGAGCAATGAGGAAGCTCACAACTGAATGCATCTGGCTGAAGCGACTCCTAGAAGACCTAGCCGTGAAGTGTGAGGATCCAATCACCATTCACTGTGTCAATCAGGCTGCCATACATATAGCCTCCAACTCAGTGTTTCATGAAAGGACCAAGCATATAGAAGTGGACTGCCACAAAATAAGAGAAGCTATTGAGAAAAGTATCATCTTACCTTGCTATACAAGGAGTGAGGACCAACTAGCTGATGTATTCACCAAGGCAACATCTCTTAAAATTGGCGCCTCTATCTATCCAAGACTTGGCCTAATGACCATTCCACACCAATGATCCCAACATGGAGTGTTATACTCTTTTTCCCTAGAAAAGGTTTTGTCCCAATTGGGTTTTCCTTCTCTAGGTTTTTAATGAGGTAATACTTCATGGTTGCAAGCTTAAATATTTTCCATATCTTAAGCTTGAGGGGGAGTGTTGGAATGAAGAAGAAATGATGAAGTATGGAAGCCTTTAATGCATATTAAATGGTGATATATTTCTATGTCAAATGGAGTGTATAAGGCTTGTTTGTATTCTAGATTATGTTATCCTTGTAGTCATTTATGTATAAAGTTATCCTTGTATCCAAACAAGCCTAGACTAGATTAGTATAAATACCTTACTCCCTTCACATTTTGTAGACATGAATTCATAATTCTCATTCTCTAATAAATAATTATTTTCTCTAATTCTCTCATTCTCTCATTCTACAAATCTCTTAATCTCAAATTCTTTCAGGGAAGAGAATATATTTTTGTGCTCTTTTTCCCTCTTTTGGGTTTTTCCCAATAGGTTTTTCCAAGAGAGGTTTTTAATGAGGCCCAAATGTATTCTCACATGTCAAATTGCATAAGGCCCTTAGCAGATAAATTATTAGGCCCATTTTGTGGCCCAAACTTGGTTCTTGTCATATTTATCGATTTGTTGTTCAAACTTCACATTAAATGGTCTTGTTGACCGTGTAGTCAATTCTTGCATGGCGTGGGAACTATGTGCTTTCCATGCAAGCCTTTGATCTCATGCAGATACTTAGAATTTTTTTCTATTTAAACATGGCCTAAGACACCCTTGTATTATTTTCTCTCATCAAATCTTCTCTTAATAAAATTTCTCTTTGGAATTCAAGTGTTTTTTATCACCAAAATCAGTGTGGCATATCTTATTTCTCTCCTAAACCTCTTCTTGGTGTGTAATATCCTTGAGCCGCTTAAGAAATCCATGTTCCTCCTCTTGGTGTTTAATATCTTGTTCATCCGATTCCATCCTTTGTTTCTCTTTCTTTGTGCATCGTTCTCAATCCCACCCATTGATTACCTATCTAAACCGCCTCTTTTCCTTTACCATCTGCTGCATCAGACTACTTTAAACCCCTGTCCAGCTTGTTGACGAGACTGGATTGTGATCCTGATCACAAGGATCATATCACAGGGTCTATACGAATGGCTTGTCATGCCGTTTGGTCTCTCCAACGCCCCAAACACCTTCATGCGGCTAATGAACCACGTTCTTAGACCGTATATCAGTACGTTTGTGGTTGTTTATTTTGACGATATTCTAGTCTATAACTCGTCTTATGTCGAACACGTCACTCATTTAGAGTTGGTAATATGTACGCGTCAGGAGGAGAAGTTGTATGCCAACCTAAAGAAGTGCACATTTTGCACTAATCAGGTCGTTTTTCTAAGTTTTGTCGTGAGCGCGCAGGGACTACAGGTGGACGGCCAAAAGATCAAAGCCATCCGAGAATGGCCCACGCCGACCAGCATAAGTCAAGTCCGGAGTTTTCACGGCCTAGCTAGTTTCAACCGGCGGTTCGTAAAGACTTCAGCATTATCGCTAGTCCACTCACATTCGTGATCAAGAAAGACAGAGAATTCAAGTAGGGAGCGGAGCAGGAGGACGTCTTCAAACTACTCAAGGAACGACTTATACAAGCCCCGGTCTTGTCTTTGCCAGATTTTCAGAAGACCTTCAAGGTAGAGTGTGATGCATCCGGCGTTGGCATTGGAGCGGTCTTGACCCAAGGAGGAAGACCCGTGGCCTACTTTAGTGAGAAACTAAGCGGAACAGCCCTCAACTACCTTGCCTACGACAAAGAGCTATATGCTTTAGTCCGAGCAATGGACGTTTGGCAGTACTACCTGCTGGCGTTAGAGTGTTTGATCCACACCGACCATCAGACGCTGCAACATATGAAAGGACAGACGACGCTCAAGAAGAGGCACGCACGGTGGCTCGAGTTTTCGAGACCTTTCCCTACGTGATCAAGTACAAGAAATGGAAGGAAAACGTTGTCGCAGATGCCCTATCTTGACGTCATGCCCTTATCTCGACCATGGAAGCTAAGGTCCTCGGATTCGAGCATTTAAGAGCCAAGTCAAAGGCTCATCCCCTACTGGTTATATCTCTCTTTACCCATCCCTACTACTCTTTGGACTAAAATTTCTATGGACTTTGTGTTAGAATTGCCTAAGATCAACCACAAAGATTTCATTCCCTGTGTTAAGACCAACAATGCGTCCCAGACCGCCAGCTTATTCTTCCGGGATATTGTAAGGCTACACAGGATCCCAAGGACAATAGTATCTAACTGCAACACCAAGTTTCTTAGTCACTTTTGGCAAACCCTGTGGAAGAAAATTGGAACCAAGCTGGTATTCTCGATGACCTGCCATCCGCATATCGATGGGCAGACAAAAGCAGTAAACCGCATGTTGTCCACTTTACTATGCCCCACCATCGGACAGAACCTAAATACCTGGTTCTAGTGCATCCCGCTGGTTGAATTCGCATACAACCGGGCCATCCAATCTGTGACCAAGAAGTCCCCATTCGAGGTCGTCTATGGGTTCAACCCACTGTCCCCAATGGAATTCACTCCCTTGCCTTCTGCGGAAATTTTCATCCTCGAAGGAGAAAGCAAGGTGGACTACATCCGGAAGTTGCACCAGAAAATCAAGGAAAATCTTGAGAAAAAGACGGACTCATATGCAAAGCAGGCCAACAAATGACGCAAGCAGGTTATCTTGAAGGAAGGCGACTGGGTCTGGTTGCATATGCGTCCCGTACGGTTCCCCTAGGAATACAAGGATAAGCTGGCGCCAAGAAGAGACGGTCGATTTCGGATCCTAAATAAGATCAACGACAACGCATATCAACTAGAGCTTTCAGGTGAGTTTAACATTTCTCCAACATTCAATGTGTCTGACTTGGAATTTTTTGATGCAGATGAGGATTCTGTTTTGGAGACCAAACCACTCAAAAAGTGAGGGGATGACGAGGACCCAGGCGGCACCACCCAACCGGACGAGCCAGCACTAGACGTACCAGCCTCGACCGTGCCCACATGACACATGACGCGGGAAACAGCCAAGGTGCTATGACACAAGTTCAACCAGTTCGTCAACCATACTGTTGAGGTTCTCTCGATCCATCCTGAGCCTGCGCTAGGAATGACCCATGGGTCGGGCCATGTGCTCACGCCCCGACCATGGAACCTACTTAGCCTCTATATTGCGGACGCTGTAGTTTTTACCATCACCCACGAGTAGAGACACCAAAAGACATGCTAATGAATTGGTTTTGTCCCAATGAGTTTTCCGAAGAAGATTTTAATGAGACAACACCCTTAGTGTGCACTAGGATCAGACTTGTTCACCATCTAGACACCCTTCACAAGCCGGCCCACGGCCTTAGGCCTTCTTTGTTTTATATTCTAGTTCGGGCCGCTGGTGTGATCCTAGAAAGACCAGAAGAAGAAATAGATTGAATGGCCCAAGACCAGGCCCAAGAAGATAAAGATTTATAGCTTGGACCATTAACAAGATCCAGGAGCAAAGCCCAAAGAAAGACCCTTTATGCCTTAGCCAAAATCGCCAGATCAAGTGAGGGAGAGAATGAAATTAAATTAACTAATTGGTTTAATTTGTTTATTGGTTTGTAATTAATCATTATAACTAAACCAGAGGATTAATTAGGATAGATTAGGCAAGAAGTATAGTTTTGGTATATTTTTTAGGATTAGACAAGAAGTATCTTTTTGATATATTCTTTAGGATTTTGTTAGATTAGTTAGAATATTCTTTTTAAGCATAATGTTGTTAGAGTTTTCTGCCTTTAAGAAGGCATATACCCCACCCCATTGTAAATCACCCACGATTTTAATCAAAAAGACTTAGAGAACTTATGTTCTTCCTATTTGTTTTCTCTGTTCAGCCTAAGAACATTGACTTCTAATCACTAAAGAGTAGAGTAATCTACTATGACATTCCATAGCTCTAAAGCAGGGTGAACCTGTGCTATTTTAATCCAAAACCCCTTCATATGCACCTGATTGGAGAGCTATAGCCTCCAGTTCTTCATCCCAAACCAGCCGCCATCAATCATATTCCACCCCACCGCCAACAAGGAGTGCTAGTAGCCTCCACTGTCATCAAATCCACCTTACTTCAAGTCGATCTTCTGTTTTAAAACTACCAGGGCCGCACCAAGTGGTATCTGAGCCTCTTGAAGGTTAGGGTTTTTGAAATCACCATCGATTTATTTCATTTAAAAAAAAAAAAAATTCTTTCTATCATTTGTAAGTCAGCTGAGCCTCTCCTAAATTACAGAAAGATCTAAGAGAAGGTCAATCAGCTGATGAAAATTAGAAGATAAACCCTGCTAGGAGAAGGTTAATCAGCTGATGAAAAAAAATCTTGCAATCTTTCTATCTTAAAGTTATAGTAGGTTTTAGCTTTAGATCTTAGGTGATTGGGCTTTGATCTATTCTGAACTTGTTGGAATAACAAGAGGAGAAACTACTGAGAGACCACCAAAAAGTGTGAGAGAGAGAGATTTTAGCTAACAGATTGTTAAGTTGTTTCAGGAAAAAGAGAGAATCCAAATGAAGAAATCCATAGAGGAGAAGGATCCACACGACCCCATAGATTTGACCAATTGCAGATGGAGGTCATGATGGATGAGATTACCAGAAGGCTTCATGCTACATTTGAAAACAGAGCTAACCGAGCTAATGAATTTTTCTATGGAGTTGATCCCCTTGCAGGTCGACCAGCTCGCGGAGGGAGACCAATCCGAGGAGGAGGGCACTTTGGGAGAGGTGCCAGACTGAGAGCTAGACAAGGCGTAAGGCTCGGAGGAGATAAAGAGGAGCCACATGACTACTCAGATGATTGCAGAGACCAACACCAAACCAACCAGGACCCTAGACCATATAACAACCTTGGAGGACTCAAGCTTAGAATTCCTTCATTCTCAGGAAAGAATGATCATGATGCTTATCTGGAATAGAAAGAATAGATGGAATAGGTGTTCAGTTGTTATCACTACACTAAGGTAAAGAAGATCAAACTTGCAACAAGTGGATTCAGTGGTCATGTCATCCATTGGTGGGATCAGATTGCATCCACAAGGAGGCACAATGGAAAATCTCAGATTGCTTCTTGGTTTGAGATGAAATTTGTTATGAAAAACATGTTTGCTCCTGATTATAATAAATTTGGTTATGTGCAGGACATACATTAAAGGAGTTCACAAGGGAGGACTATTGGGAGTAGATCAGAGAGGTATAAGGCCATGAGGAGCAGCCGAAGAAGGAGACAAATCTCACGCCCATCACCCATCCAGTTGACACGCCAAGAACATCTGTATTCCAAGGAGAAACCGGTTCCCCAACAGCCAGAAACCAATCAATATAGTCTAATCTGCCAAAGTAAGAAAGAAGTTTTTGAATTTTCATATTCTCATAATGAAGCCACGGTTTCTAGGAGGTTATTTGGGACTGAAAAGTTCTCAAACGACTCAAACACAGGTAAGTGTTTTCTACCATCTTCTCAAATTGATTTTATGCTTAAAGGAAAAAAGATTTGAAGATAACTAACCACCTGTGAACCGGTGAGTCCGAGTAGTCTTGTCTTCTTTTCGCAGGACATTGAGGAGGAGATACAAGGAGAGTTACCCAAGAAAGTACCACCAGACAGAGGCATGGAGATTCTGGAAGTTGCTAAGGACGCCAATGAAGTTAGAGGAAGAAGAGAGATGTCTGGTCCATTGCCAAATTCGTTTGAAGGTAAGGAATCAGTAGTTGAAGGTGAGTTTAACAAGGATACTTTCTCTGTTCCATCAGTTGATGTATAAGATGAGACTTGTCTAGGTTTTACTAATCTTAAACCGGTGCAACCGAGTATCAGAGAGTTTTCTTTGCAGGATCATGAAGACAAGCTACCAGAGAAGACACCAAGGAGATTGTCATTGAAAAGCAACTTGGCGCTTATAGCTGGCTTGGAGTTCAAATCATTCATTCCTTCTCTCATTGATGAAAGTCACCTCAATTTGTGTTTGTTATATCTGAAGAAGAGAAACAATTTGGTTTAGAAAATGTGAAAGAACTTTGAGTTTCTGGGTTTATTTTTGATAAGATGATTCAATCCTTTGAAGCACCTAGGCATGAAATATTTTCTAGATCAGAATGTTTTTTGATTGCTAAAACTGGGAGTTATGAGTTTGCTTTGAGTCATAAGTTGAGAACATTAGGGCTGAAATCGATTGAAATTGATTTAGATTTGAAGATTGATGAGTATTTCTCTAATAAAGTGTTACATAACTCTAGTTCAATTAGAAAAGACTGTGAAATTTTGTGTTGTGAAGATTTTTGGGTTTTAAAACCTTGTGATATGAACTCAGCCTTGAGAGAAAACGTTTTTGGGAGTTTGTCCAAGTTAGATCATGAGTTTGCATTGCTAGAATGGTGGTCTAGGAACATGCATGACCTACTTAGAGCTAAGAGAAGTTCTGAATTTGAATATGTTGAGAGAGTTTCTAAGTTAGTACAATCCAATATGTTTGCTAGCAATGATATTTATTTGTTTGGTTTGTGTTCAAAAGAAAATTTTTGTTCCAGTGAGTGTTCTAATGCTAGAATGATCTATGATCTTGTCTTAGATGGTGATTCTAGGAACCTGAGTCTTGTTTTTAAGATCTTAAACTCAGGGGATTCAGTTGTATATTTCTGTTGCACATTTGATGTGGTTTTTCTAGTGTTTGAAAGGAAGTAGGATAAACAGGTTATGGAGTTTGTTCCAAGAACAAGGAGGATTCAGGGTCTGAAAAACAAGTTGATTATGGACCAAAGGAACACTTGAGCAAGAAGTGGTGCCAAAACAGAGCAAGTACAGGACGTCCATAACAATCTTACCAGTTTGAAGATTGGATATGGGATCACACAAGTATCCGCTTCCAACATCCCAAGGTAAGTACGCCCTTAATCATAACTCCAAAGATTTTTAACTTGTTTTCTTGTTTTGCGGATGAATTGGATTTGAGGTCAAATCCTTTAAAAGGAGGAGGGGATGGTCCGATCCTAGAAAGACTGGAATAAGAAATAGATTGTATGGCCCAAGACCAGGCCCAAAAGGATAAGGATTTATGGCTTGGACCATTAACAAGATCTAGGAGCAAAGTCCAAAGAAAAACACTTTATGCCTTAGCCAAAATCGCCAGATCAAGGGAGGGAGAGAATGAAATTAAACGAACTAATTGATTTAATTTGTTTATTAGTTTGTAATTAATCATTAAAACTAAACCAAAGGATTAGCTAGGATAGATTAGACAAGAAGTATAGTTTTGGTATATTCTTTAGAATTAGGCAAGAAGTATCTTTTTGGTATATTCTTTAAGACTATGTTAGATTAGTTAGAATATTCTTTTTTAAGCATAATCTTGTTAGGGTTTTCTGCCTTTAAAACGGCATCTACCCCCCATTGTAAATCACCCACGATTTTAATCAAAAACACTTAGAGAACTTGTGTTCTTCCTCTTTGCTTTATCTGTTCAGCCGAAGAACATCGACTCCTAATCTATAAAGAGTAGAGTAATCTACTGTGACCTTCCATAGCTCTAAAGCAGGGTGAAAATGTGCTATTGGAATCCAAAACCCCTTCACTTGCGCCTGGTTAGAGAGCTAGTAGCCTCCAGTTCTTCATCTCAAACCAGCCGCCACCAATCATATTCCACCCCACCACCAACAAGGAGTGCTAGTAGCCTCCTCTGTCATCAAATCCACCTCCTTCAAGTTGATCCTCTGGTTTTAAAACAACCAGGGCCGCACCACCGTGCCACCAGAATAAGGCCCGTGGTCCAGTTTCTTATTTTTAGACTACTTATTGTTTTTCTGCACACCATGTAGTTTTTATTTAAACTTCTTGTTGTTTTTTTATTTAAGGGCAGAAACCCTAGACTCTATGCATTATATAAGCCTAAGTTTTTTCATTAGTGAGATAGACAATCCATAAAACAAAACCCTAGTGTTCTAATTTCTTAAGCGGCTGCCGCCTCCAAGTGAGTTAGCCAATTTCTCGTTCTTGACCTCAACTCTCAACCGAGCCCCTTTGGTGTATCACGAGTCCTCCATCATACCTCGTGTGGTCCAATTTTCCCCTCCCTGCCGCTAAGGATCAAGTTTCTCTCCCCCACGGTGAACCCACTTCCTTTCCGCTTGGTTCTTGCCAAGATTGAGTCTCTCTCTCGACCAAACCGTACATCCGGAGACAACCTCAAGGTTTTCCTGTAGACCGTGCGTGTGTCATATTATGAGTACTTGAATTAAAGGGTAAGAAGTACGGTCAAATAAAATACCCACTCAAAACAGGTCAAATATCAAGTACACCCAAAAAATCAGGTACCCGACCCGTGTCCAGGGCTACATGTGGGATGTTTATAGATAAATTTGTGTTTAAGTCTTCTTTTCAAAAAACAAAAAAAAAAACAGAAAGAAAGAAGTTCAAGAACAATTATAAAATGAAGAATACTCACCCAGGAATCAAGCCAAACGAGCCAATGGATGTTTGAAACATCAAGTTAAACGGATAATGATAAAAAGAGGGTTTTTCGTGTCTCGATTAGTGATCTCATACTCTTTAATATTGGCACCAAAATGTTCAGGGGAAAAATCTTCCATAACAACAAGAACACCCTTCAATTCAGCAGCTTCATCCACAGAGATGTTAAGAACTTTCTCCAGCTTCTCGATGCAATAGTCTTCAAGCAAATGATCCGCACAAAAATATGTCCAAATTTTCTCATCCATGAAAGAATGTAATATTGAAATAAAATTCCCCAGAATAAGAGAAAAAGAGATTGAGAGAGTTGAGAATGAATATTTTATTAGAATGAGATTATAATCTCTTGCTTACAAATGAGGAGAGAGACAGTTATTTATACTAATCTAGTCTAGGCTTATTTGAATACAAAGATAGCTTAATACATGATTGACTACAAGGATAACATATCATTAACCACAAACAAGCCTAAGACACTTCCTTAGATAGTCTTAGACCACACGGCCACATCCTTCTACCTTCATTTCTTCTTCATTCCAACACTCTCCCTCAAGTTTAAGACTTGGAGAATGTCTAAGCTCACAACCATGAAGTATTACCTCATTAAAAACCTAAATAAGAAAAACCCAATTGGGACAAAACCTTTTCTAGGGAAAAAGAGTATAATACTCCATGATCAGGATCAGTGTTGAGGAATTGACATGAGGCCGAGTCTTGGATAGATAGAGCCGTCAATATTCAGTGTTGTGGCCTTGGTGAACACATCAGCAAGTTGATATTCACTCCTTGTGTAGCAAGGTAATATGATTCCATTTCTAATATCTTCTTTTACCTTATGGAAATCCACCTCAATTTGCTTGGTTCTCTCATGAAATACAGATTTTGAAGCTATGTGTATTGCTGCTTGATTGTCATAATGTACTGTAATTGGCGCCTCAATGCTTACTCCAAGATGTAGTAATAATTGCTTCAACCAGATGCATTCAGTGGTAAGTTTCCTCATTACTCTATACTCAGCCTCAGCACTTGAACATGAAACAACCTTCTGTTTCTTAGTCTTCCAAGTGACGAGGTTCCCAACTATAAGTGTGCAACAACCGGTTGTGGACCTCCTGTCATTTCTATCACCTGCCCAATCTGCATCACAATAACCAACTACATTGGTGTTTTCATTACTACCCATCCATATACCTTGATCATGTGTTCCTTTCAAGTATCTCAAGATCCTATGAATTATCTCCCAATGCCTTGTTTTGGGTCTTTCATATGCTGAGACACTTGATTAACAGCAAAACACAAATCAGGTATAGTGATAGTTAAATATATTAGCTTACCAACAACCTTTCTATACTAAAGCCGCCATCTTCAAGCTCTCCCTGAGGTTCTACTTTGTAGCCTTTTTATAATGGGGTTTTGCCTGGCTTAGCTTCTAGCATTCTTTTAGATGTAATTAAGTCCAATACAAAATTCCTTTGACAAAAAAAAAGCTTTCCTTAAACCTACATACTTTAATTCTTAAGAAGTATTTTAGTTCTCCTAGATCTTTAATATCAAACATACTTTTTAAATACTCTTCAGTAGAGGCTATTCCCACTTTATCACTTCTAGATATGATTATATCATCAACATAAATGAGAATAACAACAATCTCATCATTACTCTTAAGTGTAAAAAGAGTGTGTTCTACTTCTGACTTTTTGAAGCCTATGTCCCTTAGAGTCATATTTAGCTTATGGTACCAAGATATAGGAGATTGTTTTAAGTCATGGATAGCTTTCCTTAGTCTCAGCGTGTTACCGGTTCCAACTTGATCTTATAGACCTGGTGGTGGTGTCATATATACCTCTTCTTCTAACTCAACTTGCAAAAATGCATTCTTAACATCCATTTGCCATAATTCCCAGTCTAAGTTAGTAGCAAGAGTTAAAACAACATTCACTGAGTGTAATTTAGCTACAGGAGCAAAATTATCTCTATAGTCTTCACCATAAGTCTGTGTGAAACCTCTAGCCACCAACCTAACTTTGTACCTATCTATCTCACCATTGCTTTTATACTTACGTAAAAATCCATTAGAAATTACAGCCTTTTTTTCCTTTTGGTAGGGTGGCTGGTGCATATGTTTGATTCTTCTTCATAGCTTGTCTTTCAGCTTGAATTGCTTCTCTCCACTCTTTTATCTCCATTGCTTCCTCATAGCTCTTTGGAATCTGATCTTTATCAAGACTAAGAGTAAATGCAACATGAGAAGCAGGTATATGAACTAAATTACATACTCTCTGATCATGATGAACTACTGCATTGTTGTTGTAGTAGAAATTTGGTAGAAATCTCTGCCTTGTACTTCTTCAAAGGGCAACAGCCGGTTCCCCTTGGGCCTCTCCTTCTAGAACATCTACAAGATTAGGTTGAATGTCCCTTGGTCTTTTAGAAGATGAGACTAGAATTTCTTCTTCAGAATCCTCTTGATCATGTCTAGATTCTTGGCCCCCTTCATGACTAAGAGGAGATGCCTGCCCAGTTGGAGAGAAGGCTGGTGCGTGCCTTGCCGAAGGTACTTCCCGTGCCTGAACACGTGTTCTAGGTCGGGACAAGACTGTATTGAGAGCCGGAACGGTAGCTGTAGCAGGAGCTGGAGCGGGCCGGGACAAGGCTGGGGTGAGCACTGGATCAGTTTGGGACGATGCTCGAACTGGAGGCCGGATAGTGATGGGTGTGGGACTGAAACTCTTGGTTCTAGGCACGGCCGCTGTGTGGTAGCGGGTGCTGGATTGGTCACGGCCACCGGCTCTGTTGTAATTCCTAATCTTTCTAGAAGTTTTCTTAAGTTCTCAGCTTGATCAGTGTGTTTGAGTTTATATCTTTGAATTGATCCCAGGAACCTTCTTCATAGTATCCTTTTGTTTCATCAAACTTAACATCCCTAGATACCAAGACTCTTCTAGTCTCTGATTATAACATTTGTATTCTTTTTGAGTTGATGAGTAACCAATGAACATTGCCTTGGTACTCTTAGCTTCCAACTTGTTCTTTTGTTCACCTGGTACTAAGAAAAAGCAAACACACCCAAATACCCTTATATGTTCAATACTAAGCTTAGTTTGATTTAGTACCTCAGATGGAGACAAGTCATCGAGGACTTTAGTTGGAGTCCTATTGATTAGATAGCATGCATCCATGAGTGCATCTCGCCAAAATCTCTTGGAACCTTCATATGGAACATCATGGATCTCACCACCTCCATCAAATGTCTTTTCTTCATTTCAGCTACTCCATTTTGTTGAGGAGTATAAGGGCAGCTTGTTTGATATGTGATTCTATATTTTGTAAGATGTTCTTGAAACTTTTGGCTGGTGTACTCACCAACATTGTCTGATCTGAAACACTTAGATTTAATCAAGGTGACCCAAGTATACTTAGACTTTTCATCAATAAAAGTAACAAAATACTTATGGTTTTCCCTAGATAAGATAGGAGAAGTCCAAACATCAGAGTGAACAAGATCAAAACAATGTTCAAAGGTGTGTATAGATTTTTGAAAAAAACTGTTTTACAATGCTTACCTAATATGCAAGCTTCACACATTTCATTTGGAAATTTCATACTAGCATCATTAGTTCTAAAGCTTTAGAATGTGGTTGTCCTAACCTATCATGCCAAAGATCGGCTAACACACTACCATCTACCCTAACTACATACGTTTATGAAACATCATTGACAAGAAGGTCTTCAAGCACATACAAATCATTCTTAGTAGTTCCTTGTCCTAGAATTCTTCTTGTGTCAATATTCTGAAAGAAAAATTCATTAGGACCAAATATAACATGACAATTCAAATCAGTAGTAGCTCTTTTAACAGATAATATGTTAGATATGAAAGATGGCATATAAAATGATTTAGACTCTTTATCAAACAACTTTAGATTTCCTATTCCTTGGATAGGAACTTTAGTAAAATTGGCAATTAACACATTTCCTAAGGCAGGTTCTAGGTTCTCAATCAAGTTTAGATCACTATATCATGTGATGAGAAGCTCCAGAATTTACTATCAAGGGTTTATATTCATTAGAAGTTTGAAAAGAGGCATGAAGATATTTACTAATCACATTACCAGTGTTTAAAGCCTTGATGATGGCTTCTAGGTCTGCTCTTTTGATGAACTCTGACTGAGTTACCATTGTTGCTGCTGGTGTAGCTTGGACCGGATTGCATAGAGCTAAAGGAGAGGCGCCTGAATAAGAGGAAGTGCCAGCAGCTTGCACCTTGTTGGAGCTAACGTTTTGATTACTCCTTGGCTTGTCTTTGAAGTGTTGTGTCTTAAGATGAGGATAAAGGATCCAACACTCCTTATTTGAGTGGCCAGTCTTCTTGCAATGATCACACACTTGTCTTTTCTTATCTTCAGACTTGTAGAAGACCTTATGAGCAAGAGCCATATCCTTTTTGTTTCCAAACAGCCCTTGAGAACCTTGTTCTATTTGTATCTTTGAACAAACATCCTCTAGACTTGGCAGCTTGTCTTCTCTGAGCAGATGTTTTATCAAATCGGTATAGCTGAAGTTAAGAGTCATGAGTAATCCAAATATCTTGTCTTGCTCTCTTCTTTTATAAAGAGTCATGGGATCAACAGTTGGAGGTCTTAGCATGTCTATCTCTGCCCACAAAGCTCTAAATGTCTCATAGTGTTTAGTGAACTTCACTTCCTCTTGCTTGAGTTCATTCAAGGATGTCTTAGCTTCAAATATCCTCATCAGATTAGAAGTATTTCTATAGACATTCTTGAGAGTCTCCCACAGATACTTAGCTGTTTCACAGTAGGAGTAAGCTTCTAAGAGGGTACCTTCAAGATATTTTAGCAAGATGGAGAGCAAATGTTGGTCTTTTTGAAACCATTTCCCCAATTCGGCAGTGTCCTCATTGTTTTGTTCTTCTTGAGCTTCTCCTTCACAAGCAACCATAGGCGTTTGGCTGGTTAAGACATGAGGCCATAGACCCATGCTACATAGTGTGGTCTTGATTGTTCTTGACCACAATAGATAGTTCACTCCTTTGAAAATCACTGGAGCTTGAATAGTTTTAGCAAACTCTATGAGAAAAAACTTGTAGAAGGCAAGGACAAAGAAATTAAAACCACCTTCTATTAAAACTTAAACGCCAGACCAAGAACTTCTAAACACTTTCCAGACCAAACAAAGACCTTCAAGACCAGGCCAAAACCTTCTAATCACGTTCCAGACCGCAAGGAACAAACACCCCTAACAGTTAACCGCCCCAACAGCTTCCTAACCTCTTGCCAACAATTACAACAGTTCTAAAATTCTCAGATAAGGGTGATTCAGCAAGAAATATAATTTTTAACTGCTCAGCCAACCTTAAACAAACTTTAACCAAAATTTTTCAAAAAACCTGAATTTTAACTAACTTCAAGAAAAACTTTCTTGAGGTTTAAAACCTTTTAGATTGGGCTGAAACTTCCTGTTACTCTCTAAAAGAACCTTATCTAACTTCTTAATGTCCAGGAGTTAGAAACCAAGTAGAGATATAAATGTTGTTACAAGAACCCCAAAGAGGTCAAAACGGACATGTTGAGGAAGCTTGATCAAGAAAGCTTCCAATCTTGAAAAAGGGCAATGCAGACCTCCTGAAACAGAAACTATACTCGTTCTACTTGTGTTTAGGCTTTGGATTTGCACGATTTTATGAAGATTTGAAGAAGTTATGCTTGCTTCAATGGAGGAGATACTTGATGAGGCGATCGCGATGTTACCAAGTGTAACTTTGGACCCTGATCTTCAAATGAGATGAAACTTATGCAGGATTGATCAGAATCACTAGTCTGATGATCCTTTTGATAGAATATGAGAGAAATACTCGTGATCTTGTTGAATTTGATGAAGTAACACCACGATCTTCTCGGCGATGCTGGTTTGAGAGGTTGGATGAAAGAATTGAAAAGAAACGTCGCGTTTGCAGATTTAAGATGAAGAATTGATGTAACCTAGCTCTGATACCATGAAAGAATGTAAGATTAAAATAGAATTTGCCAGAATAAGAGAGAGAGAGAGATTGAGAGAGTTTTAGAAAAAATGAAATTTTATTAGAATGAGATTATAATCTCTTGCTTACAAATGAGAAGAGAGACAGCTATTTATATTAATCTAGTCTATGCTTGTTTGGATACAAAGATAGCTTAATACATGATTAGCTATAAGGATAACATATCATTAACCACAAACAAACCTAAGACACTTCCTTAGATAGCCTTAGACCACACAGTCACATCCTTCTTCCTTCATTTCTTCTATATTCCAACAATGCATGACCATAAGATCAGTGAACTTATCAACATGCCTTGATAATAACCTCTGGTGTCACACATGGACAATCAACTTCTAACATGTTTTCCTTAAAAATGAAATGCTGGAAACAGAAAATCATATAAAAACAAAGCTACCACGACAATTTCTTCTCCCTGAAATGTGAATTTGATCCTTACTTGTCGCCAAAAGCTGATAAGAAATCTTATTGGACTATTCTGTCTCTCAGTCTTTTTCTCTTCTAAAAAGAGACTGCAAAAACCAGTTGTTTTTACTTTTTTTTTTTTATATTGGTTGTTATCAGTAGATGTCTGTCTCTCCTTTCAAACTATAACTCCTTTTGATCATTTATACAAATAGTATGAATAAAAATGTAGTTGTATCCATATTTGTATTATGGTTAAATATCATAAGATGAGGAGAAAAATTTAATGGAAACTTCCAATGGATCATAGTTGGGATCTTTGATCACAAAGATGTTTATCGTCTTCCACTTTATCTTAATCAACATGTTAGACTCCAGTTTATCTTAGTATCCAGTGAACTGCACGTTTGAATATTTCATTTCGGGCAAACTCGTATTTATGGTTGTTTACAACACCTTTATATCTACTTAAAATGCTTCAATTTGGGAGAAATTTTGGCATCCATCAAACATATTTTTTCTATAATTATGTTCTATTTTGTTTATGTGGAATATTTCTGGACAAATTGTGTTTAAGTCATCTTTCTGAAGTTTCCTTCCTCATATCACATATTAGAAAATAGTTTTTGGTAGATTTTTGATTGGTTTATCCATATCGAAGATGCTTCTGTTATATTTTTAAAAATTTAAGAACATGAAATAACAAGTGTAGAAAATCAATGCATGAAGTTTTCAACCAAATATGAAGTCAATAAAGTCACTATATTTAGTTTTGTTCAATAATGAGTTTAAATCATTAAAACTGCAAAGTCACTGTTTATTTGATCAACACTAATACATAATTATTGATATCGGTTTGTTTATTAATTAATATTTTTAATAAAATAATTTTTGTAATGTGACGTGTGAATAGAAATTTTTTACAAACTAAAAAAATTTCACATATAAAATAATGAAATTTAATGAATAAACCATTTGCGAGTAAATATTTCAAAAAAACAGCATTGAAAAATCATTTGTTTATTTTAGTTTTTTCTGCATATGGCTTATATATATCTGCCTATGTAATAATATTTTTTTCATAATTTTTGTAAGAATTTTGTATGATTCTTTTGCAAATAGTAAAAAAAAAAAAGAAAAGAATCTGATAAGTAGTTTGAATGATAATTTTTTAAAATATGATGATTATAAAATTTTGTATTTTGTAAAAGTAATGGTTAGAAATGGCTTAAGAAATAAGAAAGTTCAATTTATTATTAAGTAATGGTTTTAAATGGTAATATGTAATTTATAATGATATTAAAATTATTAATAACAGAAGATAACTAATAACATAAATATTAACCAATTAATGATAACTGAAATTACTTTTACTTTGAAATTTTTTTAAGTAGATGAATACATTTTTAAGTAAAATTAAAAATAAAAATTCAAATTTTTTGTCCAACTACTAGATTGATAAATAAAGTGGCAATAAACGTACATGTTTAGCAACAATTTACAAAACATCTTATTTAAACTTAAAGTTTTTAATCATCTGTCTGAACTCTCCCTTTTAACCTTCAATTTGGTAACCAAATGAACAGTTGAACCTCCAACCGATTATAGTCAATCAAATGACTTTGTTTTTTCACCCTATTATCACTAATTGGATTTTTTTTATGAAAACTATGTTACTTAAGATTTTAGTTACTAAACTTCTATGATTGTTTGTATGTTTCCTTTTAGCACAAATCATAAGGTAGTGGATTCATCTCCTACCAGCTCCAATTTTAATTTTCTATGTACTAGTTTTGCATATGGTTAGAACGATGGGTTTACAATTATGTATTTTTTTATAGATGCAAACCATTTTATTTGTTGTGTTATTTGTTTGGAAACCTTCTCATACTCTCTTCTGTTTTTATAAACAAAATTCTATAGAAAAATTATAATTGAAGAGATTGTTTTGCAATAAATTTCTCGAGCTTCAATTTGTTGAGAATGTCAATGGTGGTCTCGATCTTCGGCTTTGCTGTGCGGGAGGCCTTGATAGTGCGTACGGCATTTCCCTAGGATTCAACCGAGGAGGATTCCTCCAAAAGCTATTGACGGATAGATTGTTAGGTCGCGTCCCTACGAGTCTGGATCGAGAAGTTGGATCCGCGACGGATCGAATTGGTTTGGAATTGACGAAAAAAGAAGATTTGCCTGTGAGGTAAAACGCATGCATAGACAATACGCATTTGAAGTGTTAGCTACACTCACAGTAGCCTAGGGTTAAGAGATAATGGCTAATCATTGGGGTGAAACATAGGGTTCAGGCTCCACCGAAATTTTGTTTTTTGTTTAGGAAAATTTATCTTTATCATTAAAACAAAGAAATATATCCACAAAATCTCTCCAAAGATTAAATCTACACCCAATATAATGAAAAGTACTAATTGTAATTCATAGTTAAAAAACAAAAAAAAAATCAACCTTTGTATCACATTCCTATTTTGTCAAAATTGATCAAAAACTAGTTGTTTGAATACTGATGTCAATTGTCCACTGCTTTCATTATGTATAGGCTTCTCTATTATCTTTTTTGTTACTTTTGGTCTATAGATTCTTAAAATTAATATACATACATAATACATAAGCAAATGTGATTATGGAAATGGTGAGCAACAGTTGATGATCTTATGGTGCATTTCATAATGTCAATCAATTCTTATTTGTATAAGATCAAACTTTTATGTGGGAGATGGAAATATGCACTGAAATTTAGATATGAAAATTATTACACTGGAGACTTGATCTATTGTATTAAAATAATACTATGACCCAAACCGCATTAAATCTACTTGAATAAAAAATAAATGGAATGATTGTTATGAAAGCACATTAACCAAACAACTCCACTGAAATTCTTGATGTATATTTATTAATGCATACGTGATTGAATATACATATGTAGTCATGTAGACTATCATTACGAAGGAAACATGTGATTTTCTGCTTATTGTAGGTAATGCCAATTGTTTTATATGGTTCTATACAAAGCGTTGAGCAGCAAATACTTTGTTTCTTCTCGACGACCGTAGATGCTTATAAGCTAATCTTCGGTTTTTATTCGCTTCACTTCTTAATTCACATACTTTTCGAACTTTCATTAGCGCATTTTTAGATCTTGCTTCAAATTTTTGTGTAGCTGAATGTGAGTTTTTTTTTTTTTTTTGCTTTGTGTGCAAAATGAAGCTGAATATTAGTTAAGATTATTTCTTTCTCCTTTAGATGGTGTGGAGCCATTTGGTTAATTCACACTTTGGATATTTTGTTTCCTATATATTGCATATCTAGCTCGTTTTTGCTCGAAATCATCTCTTATGATAGATAGCATGACTCGTATAAGGCGTCTTCATTTCGTATTGAAGTGTATGTCACTACAAGAAAACAGCCAAACACCGACTACATCTGGCGACTGTTATGTTAGTCGCCAAAACAAACGACTGAATAGCTATTGTTTTTTGACTAGGTTACGACAACACATTTTTTGTCGTTGTTTAGTCGGGTAAGAGCGACTACAAACAAAAGTCGCCGACGTAGTCGTAATATAACGACTGAATAACGACAAATAGTAATTTAACACGAAGTAGTAGCCAAATAGTCGCAAAATTTAGCGACTAATTGACGACTATATATTTTACTGACTAAAATCCCACAAACTTACGACGGGAAGGGTTAATTAAAATGCAGTCGTCGATTAGTCGTAATATTTGTGTCAGTTTTACGACTATTTAAGTTGTTTATTTAAATGGCGACTACCTTGCGACTAAATCGGCAGGTCGTAATCTAGTCGTAGTTCAGTCGTTTAATTTAGGTGAAGTCACGTTTTAATCGACCTGGGGTTGGTGTACTGGTTTTTAACGACTATATATTGTAGTCGTGAATTTGTCGCTGAATGGTCGCTTTGTAGTCACCATATTTGTCTATAAAATGAAAACTCACGGAGCACACTTCATCAATACAACCCATGTGAACAAAATATATATCTATACTTCAAATATGACGACAAATAATGTTACCTCCGATGATTGTTGGGAAGCGTCATTTGATCAAATGGTTGTCATTGATGAGCTGCCTACAATATCTCTCCAACCAAGCCAGCATACAGAAGCCGTAGTTCCCCTCATTCCTGGACCTGGCCGACCTGTCCAGCAAGGCCTGTTTAGAAAAAGGGCATATGATGCAATGGTGTTGCGTGGAGAAAGTTCACAACCACGCTCAACACAACATTTCATTGGTGAGGTTTATAATGACCCACAACAGGGCGACAAGGACTTTAAGAGTTTGCGGTGGACTTCTGTAATGAATTTCATTTTTCTTGCAGGTAATATAATGTTACCATGTTATGTTTGTGTAAGATGAAATAATTTTTAAATATCTAAGGTTAAATAAGCAGGTACCTATAATAATTGGACGCCACCTTATTGGATCCAGATTTGCGATATTACATGTCCGTCTTCTGAATTTGTAAAAGTGAGCAAGGTATGTATGGTGTAGGAAAACCTAAATATATAGTCACTGGTATTTGCTAATGTTTTGAACTTGTTATATGTTAGGTAGTGGCTATAATTTCAACATTAACCCCGAACGGATTTGGGGATATGCTGGTGACTCTTAAGGACCAGTCTGGTAAAATTGAAGGAACAATGCACCAGAACATTTTCAGGATCGATGAGTACAGAATATCTATTTCGGTAGGCGCCATTGTCATTTTAAGAAATGTCACCGTTTGTCGATTTGCGAGGAAGTATAAGTATCTCAACATAGTGGCCCGTAACATAGTGAAGGTATATTTTTGAATACTGATTTTGACAATCATTATAATAAGGTGATATGATCAAAATTTTGTCTACAGATCGTAGGGGCTAATTCTATGGTTGCCGAGTACGAACCAGCTGAATGCGGGAATAATTTGGATGAATTTGAAACAGTCCCGGATTCTGATGTTGATGAGTAAATAACTATGCAGTACTAAGGCAGTCAATTACGTGGGCGCGTATTTGTTGTTACGAATTATTATGTATTTTATTTTCCTTTATTTTAATGTGTACTTTATTCTACTTTCTTTCCAAAAATAAGTGTAACAACAAAAATTATATAAAATATTATGATATAAAACATTAATATTTATGAAATTTTTTGATATGTTATATCTTGTTTTAAATGTATACATATTAATACAATGGCATGTAATTTGATTTACTCAATGGTTGTAAACCAACGTATGCTACGCTATATTATTATATATTTAAAAATCTAACATAAAACAGGAAATGAGCACTAGGTCAGATGGTAACCGGGATATTGCGAATTATAAGTTCGCTTGAGTTCGAAACTCGGTGAATACCAATGAAATGTTTACAAAATACGACTACACTATTTAGTCGTAAACCAGTCGCCTTTTTTACGACTACAAACCTACTAAATTCGGCGGGTTGGTATGTAGTCATAAAACAGTCGTCAAACACAAGTGCAATTATCACGTTTAAAATATTGTGGTTTGGTGTACCGGTTTTGGGGTTGGTATACTGGTATGAAGCGACTATACTTTGTAGTCGCTTTGTAATCGTCTTTTAGTGGCTAGGTAGTCGCTGAGATTGTCTATATAATAAGAATTCTCGCAATTACTTTTCATTTGTATGTCAAATAGATTAAAAAATAAAAAGACAATTTGTGTTCATAAAAATTTAAAGTATAATTTTCCGCATTTTACTAATGTCAGGAAATTACAATTATAATAGTTTCAGAGAGTGGATGTATAAAAGAATCGATGCAGCTACCGGCAATTTCTCAGAAGAATTCAGAACGGGTGTGGAGCAGTTCATGACATTTGCAAACAGCCAGCCTTTAGCACAAGATAATGGGGGTAAGTTTTTTTGTCCTTGTAGTGTATGCAAGAACAATAGATTCCTATCTGGGACGAAAATTTGGAGTCATCTTTTTAGTAAAGGATTTATGCCAGATTATTATGTGTGGTATAAGCATGGAGAAGAATTTAATACGGATGTAGGAGGTAGTTTTGTTAAGCCGCCTTATATAAATAGGAGGGTAGAAGTGAGCAATGTAGAAGAAGATAGATATGTGCAAATGGTCAATGATGCATTTCGAGATAACGTCAGTTTTACGGATATCAATAATAATAATTGGGGTGTACCTGATCATTTAGAAGAACCGAGAATAACAGGGTCCAAAAAATTCAATGACCTGTTAGAAGGTTCTCAAAAACCTCTATACTCTGGTTGTCGGGAAGGTCAGTCACAGTTATCTTTAGCTGCTCGAGTCATGCAAAATAAAGCAGACCACAACATGAGTGAAAAAGCAGTGGATTCGTGGTGTGAAGTTCTGACGGACTATTTACCTGAAGGCAACCAAAGTACTGGTTCATATTATGAGACCGAGAAGCTGATGCGTAACTTAGGTCTGCCCTATCAAACAATTGATGTTTGTGTGAACAATTGTATGCTCTTCTGGAGAGAAGACGAGAAGGAAGACAAATGCCTTTTTTGTGGCACAGAAAGATGGAAGCCAAAACAAAACCACCGCAGAACTAAAGTACCACATAGTCGTATGTGGTACTTACCTGTTGCTGATAGATTGAAGAGATTGTATCAGAACCACAAAACTGCAGCGGCAATGAGGTGGCATGCCGAGCACGTAGCAAAGGAGGGAGAGATGTGTCATCCTTCTGATGCGGCAGAGTGGAGATATTTTCAAGCACAAAATCCCCGATTTTCTGAAGAACCTCGTAATGTTTACCTTGGATTATGCACTGACGGATTCAATCCATTTGGCATGTCTCGCAACCATTCGTTGTGGCCAGTGATCTTGACTCCATATAATCTTCCCCCTGGTATGTGTATGAATACAGAGTACTTATTTCTTACAATCCTAAATTCTGGGCCAAAACATCCACGCTCAAGCATCGACATTTTTCTTCAACCACTTATTGAGGAGTTGAAAAATTTGTGGTATACCGGAGTTGATGCATACGACGTTTCCTTGCATCAAAATTTTAATCTAAAAGCAGTTCTGATGTGGACGATAAACGACTTTCCTGCCTATGGTATGTTATCAGGATGGACAACCCATGGTAAATTATCTTGTCCGATCTGCATGGAAGATACAAAGTCTTTTTATCTCCCTAATGGCAGAAAGTCATGTTGGTTTGATTGTCATCGAAGATTCCTTCCATACGATCATCCCATGAGAAGGAATAAGAAAGATTTCTTGAAAGGAAAAGAATCGAGAGAATATCCGCCTCCTTTTTTAACGGGTGAAGAAGTTTATTCCGGGCGTTTGTGTAGCGTAAATCCACCAGAAACGAAAGACGTAGGTGGAAATGGACACGAGAAGAAGATGCCTGGGTACGGTAAAGAACATAACTGGCACAAGAAAAGCATTTTTTGGGAGCTTCCTTACTGGAGGGACCTCAATCTCAGACATAATATTGATGTCATGCATACAGAGAAGAATTTTTTTGACAATATCATGTACACACTTATGAATGTGAATGGCAAATCAAAAGACAATGTCATGTCAAGATTGGATTTGCAAAAATTCTGTTCTCGGCCACATTTACATATTGATAGTCAAGGAAGAGCTCCTTTCCCGACATTCACATTAACAGAAGAGGCGAAGATAAGTTTGTTGGAAGCTGTTAAACATGAGGTTAAATTTCCAGACGGTTATTCAGCTGACTTATCAAGTTGTATTGATATGGAGAATAAAAGGTTTACTGGCATGAAGAGTCATGACTGTCATGTTTTTATGGAACGGCTACTTCCATTTATCTTCTCCGAACTCCTACCCCGAAACGTCCACATTGCTTTATCAGGTACTAAGTATGTTTATTATATATATGTAAGCGTTGATGACATATATATGAGCCTTTCCCGTGATTATAGTTGTTCATAATTTTTTTGATTTTCAAATATTCGCAGGTGTTGGAGCATTTTTCCGGGATTTATGCTCGCGAACTTTGCAGAAAGATCGTGTACAAATTCTAAAACAGAACATAGTTTTGATCCTCTGCAATTTGGAAAAGATATTTCCACCTTCTTTTTTTGATGTGATGGAGCACCTCCCTATACATCTCCCATATGAAGCTGAATTAGGAGGTCCTGTCCAATATAGATGGATGTATCCTTTTGAAAGGTTTTTCAAGAAGTTGAAAGGAAAAGCAAAGAACAAAAGATATGCGGCAGGTTCAATTGTTGAATCGTATATCAATGACGAGATAGCTTATTTCTCAGAAAACTACTTTGCAGCAAATATACAGACAAAATCAAGGTAAATTTGATTAACAGTATAGAAAACTATGTTTATGTTATGTGTTGTTGGCTAAATTATATACTTTTCACTTGTTTGGTCAGGTTAACAAGATACTTTGGTTGATTACATTTGGTATGAATACATCTACAAGTTGGACAAGCCGATAAGGTTACATACAAAAAATATCATCCCTACAGATCATGGATTCCAACAACATTGCTCTCCCTCTCTCTTGCAACTTCTTATTTTCTTGATTTATCATATTATATAGATCTTGAGATGGTGTCCTTTCTGGATTTATGACATTTGACTTTTATTCTGGAATACAGTGTCTAAATCTGTCTGCAAAATTCCACAACAGCTACAGACATTCTCCCTAACACTCTTTTGCGCATGATTCTCAATCTTTTGTTCCTTTTTGTTAGCTTTTTGTTCTCTGAGATTTTACTGTCATGACCTGACTAGATAGCTCAGCAAGATAACTCTCAAAACCTAAAATTTTTACTTTTATAACTGGTTAAATACACAAGAAGCCACATAATTTAAAATGTAGCTTTTGACTAAACTTCACGTGTGCAGATCGAGTGTGCCAAATGGACCACCAAAGTTGCTATTATCATTCATCCCAAAATACCCCATGATTCATTAAAGATAAAAAAATCAACTGATGTAACAAATATATATATATATATATATATATATACAAAAATGTTTGTCGAATTAATAAATTAAAATATCTTTCATCTGAAATAAATTTGAATTTTTAGCCAAATATATAGAAACATCAAAGTGGGCAGATCCAACAAACGATTTTCACAACAAAAATACGAAAAAAACATTGGTTTTAAATTCTTAATTTTTCCATGATATTTGGGGGAGCTAGCTACTCCTACTCGTCCCCAGAAGCAGAAGAGTGGTGAGGGAAGCTTGCCCACACGTCTTGCCACGTCATCTTCCCCTCCACGACAGAGCTCATGACAGAGGCTGCCTCCTTCAAGCTAACTCGGACTTGGTCATTGCTGTCTCTTTCTCTGATTGTCACCGATGTGTCCGAGTCCACTGTTATTGCAAATGGCACTCCTAGCTCATCGGTTCTCGCATACCTTTTCCCTATCGATGCACACACAAATCTTCACTCGGTTTTGCTCCATTTCAAAATTCTAAATAACTTCAAAACTAGTTTTCACGTACCAGTATCGTCAATCTTATTTAAGATGCCAACAGAAGTGAGTTCCTTAGAAATGACTTCGGTTCCTTCCTCGAATTGTTGGTTCTGAACCAGTGGGAAAACCGTGCACTTGATGGGAGCCACAAGAGGAGGGAAACGGAACACGTTCAATTGTTCGTCCCCTGCTTTGGTTGGCCTTGTGCTAAAACAATGCTCATATAGACAATATATGATCCGACCAATCCCAAACGATGGTTCAATCACCGACAGGTCCGGTCTAATATTTGTTGATGCCTATGACTATACAAATTTTATGTCACATCTAAGCCTATTCAAAAATTTTTAATGCAGTCCCTAAAAATAAAATTTTTGTGTGATGCCCTAAGCCATGTTCTTCTTCTCCTTTGATATTGACACCATGTTCTTCTTGATGCTCACGTTTTTCCCGAGGGTACACACGTAGAATTCCACTTCCCCTTTGGATTCCAGGGTCGTTTTCATCTCCATAGCTTCTTTCTCATTCATCGCCTAACAAAACATTACACAGAGCATGTTCTTTATTATATAAACTACTACTATGACACAAAGAAGCTTTTTAGTAAAACAATAGACTTCATTTAGTCTACCTTTAAAGATTCAACCACATTCTTCTGATTTCCCTTGAATGCAAGACCCAGTTCTTTCTTCACAGGATTAATCACAAGTTTCTGAGAGAAAAGAGAAACATATTAACAACAAATTTATAAAGACAGTGATGAAAATGTTAACTCAAATAAATTAATACCTCTACTTCTTTAGGTTCAGCATATTTCTATTCAGCCACAAGAGCAACGCCAATTTTTTGGGTTGATTTCTAATATACTCTTATTTGTGGAGAGCTTTTCTAACCTACTCTCCTTATTTCTCAAATACTCCTCAATTTTTGGAAAGACAAAAATACTCCTGCGTGTATGTGAAAACTAAACCCTAAATACCAACGGGTGTCACGCGCATTCCCCGGAACCCAAGCACCATCATCTCATGCACATATTTAAGTAATAATTTTGCATATACTGGATTTCGAACCCGCATCCTCAAGGTCATACTAAGAACACGCTACCATCTATGCCAGCATGTTTTTGTTGAAATATATTACATATATTAATATAAAACCCATAAAAAGGATAAAATCGTAATTTTCTATATTATAATTTAAAGAGGAGTATTTCAGAACATCACCTTAGATTTAAGAGTATATTAGAAATTGATTCCAATTTTTTACTGCCATACAACAATGTAAGCACAATCAACATTAGTACCTTTGAATAGCTGCCATACGAAATAATGAAAATATAACCAAAAGGTAAGTTTCATACCGAGTGAGCACGTAGGTCGTAAGCAGACCTATCTGCAATCCCAACACATTCAATCCATTCATATGAACTCTCAATTTCAGCATCCCAACAATCTGCTGCATAGTGGGACATTTCATTTGCTAGATGCTGGCGGAAACGCAGCCGTCCCTTGTCTTTTCCAAGGCAGGTAAGGAAAAGATAAACTCTCCCAATGAAATACCCTAAAGTTTCGTTGTTCACAGTTCCCTATTTGAAAATATTTTCAATTTGCAGAAATCAAACATCAATATAAGAAATTATAAAAAGAGAGGTCTGTGCAAATGCATAGTAAAATTACAAATACAAACCTGGGCAACAGCTTCTCCAATGCAAAGTTTTTTTGCAGATTGGCCAGATATTTGTTCTTTTCTTGGAAACATAAGGAACTCCAATTTCGATACATCAGAGTCAATTCACGAACTCTAAGAAGCCCTTGACGAGGAGATATCTGTCACTTCTGCATTCATTACACCAGGTCTAGGGTTCGAACCCAACACCCGGCATATTATTGGGGATATTAAAGCCATTAGACTATGTTGACAAAAAAAAAATATTATAGAATTGGTTATATACACTTACACCATGTATATATTTGGCTATACCATCTATACATGGATTAAGTTATACTCACATCCATTTCAGCCACCGAAATTTAGGCTTATAGCTGAAAATTTGTAATATTTTTAACTCTCTTCTATTTTTTATCGAGTGATTTTTTACAGTATCATTTCAGAAAAAGAGAAAAAGTAATAAGCTTTGAGTGAAACGTATATGTGGAGAAAAATCATCAGTCCACCAATTTACTTCCTTTTCTTTTAAGAACATTATTTTCTTTTAATAATATCATGAAACTCTAAAACCTATGTCGTCTCAAAATAATAATGGCTTAGTCCATATATTGGTCTAACACAACCCAACTTTTTTATACGAATAAAATGTATGTAGACATTGAAACAGCTAATATGTGAGTAAAACGCACAAACCACGTAACCAATGGAATATTTGTAACAAAGATAAAATCTCAGATTCAAATATTTGTAACATAGTTTCTTCATTTGCATTTCAAAAATATCGCACAAAAGCCAGTATTGTTTTTTGCAAAACCTATACAAGTACGAGGAAAACCAGGTCGTGGTAGAAAAAGCTAGAAGCTTATTAGTTAGGAGCAACACGAAAAGCATATATCTTAGGCTAGTTGGCAATCTACATGACCACAACTAATCAAAGAAATTAAGAAAAGCTCAGCGGATTATAATACTGTATAAGCTACCAGTCTCAATAAGTGTAATTAGTTTGTGCATTAGGGTTTTCTCAAATCAAGAGAATGGATCTTGTTAATGTATATGGAGATGTGACTAATGTAAGTTGTTTTTGTTCTCATTCTGAATAAATTATGGACTATACACTACAAGAAAACATTAAATTTACTGACAAAAATTATGACGGTCTAATAAGCTGTCGGAAAAAGCTTTCGAAGAGGTGTCGGTTTTCCTTCGGTTCAGTGCCTTCAAAAATTTTGACGGATTTTCCTACAGAAAAAGCAACTGTTAGAATTTTGAGGAGGTTTTCTGACAGAAGAGAGATTGTCGGAATCCATCAGTTAATGAGTGTTCTGACCAATACCGAGGTTTTGAATCTGGTAAACCACGTGGTTCACAATGGTGGTTCTTCCAATTGTTAGGTTAATCCGGTAGCTGAATTTTGACGGATTTTCGAGGGAATCCAAGGATAACAACCATCTATATGTAAGATTGTTCTTCTTTCATCATTTTTACATATCTCAAAATAATTTTAATTAAAAACACGTATTTCTGACATGAGTCATTATTTCTGGGCATGGATGAACGAGATGTAGAGTCTAGACTCTACATCCATCGTAGTCTATTACAGTTATAAATGCAGACCTTGGCAACAGCTTCGCCAAGACAAAGTTTTTTTGCAGATTGGCCAGAAACTTTTTCTTCTCTTGGAAACATGAGGAACTCTTTTTTATGTACTAATTTTGCACACAATGGTTAGAACGAAGGGTTTAAATTTATGTATTTTTAATTGATGAAAATTATTTCATTTGTTGTGTTCTTTGTTTGCAAAACTTCTCATACTCTCTTCTATATTTACAAACCACAGACTATAAAAAAACCTACAATTGACTAAAAAATTGTTCTTTAACAGATTTCTCCAACTTCAGTTTTAGAAACTCAACGGAGATTCAACAGATTTCTCGAGCTTTTGTTATAAGCCATACTTCATTTGATCCAATTGATTAATATTTCTTAGATCTAGTAATCATATAAAGATAAAAGAGATCAAATTGAGTTTTACGTCACTAAAGTAACTATGGATCCTTTTATTTTCTATTAATAATATTTTGGGTAATTTTTCAATATAAATATGTCAAAACTTACTGTTTCACTTTTTAAATAAATTGTCTAATTGTATATAATATCATATTTTATAATTTAAATGATAATGAGTTGAAATAAATTGTATCTTCGTTAAGTTGTACATCATTTCCCATTTAGATGACCATACTCGAAATGAACATGAAGTAGTTCACAAAAAAGATTTTGTTAAATTTTTGTGTCATCCGCAATTTTTATTGCAAAAAGATACGATAATTGTATGATTTTAGTGTCGGTCATACATAATTGATTAGTAATAAATAAAATAAACTATGTTTGGCGAACAATCAACAAATTTCTTTGGTGTACATGTATATGGATAAGTCCATGTTTTTCATGAATGTCACATGAATTCTTTTACCAGTTTCAATTAGTATTTGACCCGTAAATAATTTCAAAATATTTATCTCAGATTCTTTTAAAGTTTGTTTTTAAATTCCACAAAATCAAACAGAAATATAATCAAATTAATTATGAATGACGAAAATTTTGGTTTTTTAATTTTGTAGGGATACTTACAGGAGATTTCAGCGTTCTATGGATAGTAGCCGACGTCGATCCAATGGCTTGAGCCAGTCCCAACAACATCCCGGCTCAGATACACATTCTTCAGCTCCACCGGTTTTGACCATCAAGGATTATATTACACAACCGGGTTGAGAGTTATTGCACCCATCCAAAGGATTTAGATGGGACGACATGGTAAGTTTTTAAAAACAACATTACATTAAAATAAAATTAAAATATGTTCGTACTAACATTGATATTTGTTCGTACTATCGTTTATATTTGCTGTATTTTTATCAGGTTTCCATACTCCCACAATGGGATTTATAAATGTATCAACAAGATGATTCACTAGTTGAGCGTCATGTTCCCAAGTTTTCCCAATTGATATAAGTGGAGAAGAAAATTTTGTTTCACCAATTTGCGGTAATTCTGTTTACATTAAGCATTAAGTTGTATATTTTACATATAATTATATTAACAATTTCTGGTTTTCTAGCAAGAATTTACTTGGGATCATATACTATCGGCGCTTGTACTAAAGATGTTTTATTCTAAAACTGTCGAAGCATATTCAAAGAAAATGAACGAATGGAAAACGAAGTGGAAAAAATGTAAAGTGCCTGACGAGATGGTTGGTAACATGACCTATGGTGTGCTCTTAGCGAGTACTATAAGTCACCAGAAGCTGAGACCATATATGCCAGACAGTCCATTAACCGCAAGAACCATAGGAAGAATAAAGGTTCTACCACTCATAATCTTGTAGCTGCGAGTAAGGCATCTCAGGCGAAACAATTTTGTAAATTAATTTATAATTATAATTTTTGCTAATGTTATTATAAACTTTTTAATATGTTATATTCTTTTTTTTTTATTATGAGATTGATAGGAACATCCTTCATTGTTGCGGTCTCTCCAAAATGCCCACACCATCAGAAAGACGGGCAAATTTCTCTCCTCCGCTTCGATTGGATATTACAGAGGAAGAACTGGCAAATCTGGAAGCTCCGACAGTTCGGAATGATCTATTGGTGTCATAAAGAAAAAATAACGAAGGCATAAAAAGAAGAGGCACGTGAGGTATTACGGACATAGGGGTACATTAATGTCTGCCCAAGGTGCAGAACAATCACCTAGTTGTATAATATGCACACAATATTATAGCTAACATTTTTTATGATTACTTTTAAAATTTTTGTATGGTTTTTAGACCTAAATCCAAAAAAAAAAAAAAAAACTTTTTGGTTAAGAGTGGAGGTGGTTGATGCTCTTGCGCCAGCATTCGTCACCAACTAAAATTCACCATTTTGATTTTCCAAATTTGCCCTCGTAATACATTTTTGTCTTTGATGACTTCACACCGTGTTGGGTTTAACTCGAACCGACTACGAAGAAAAATTAAAGTCAAAATTTGACAGCTCACACTCAAGAAGATTGTTGTTTCTTCAATAAGAAAACCTATTGGTCTCCTACTAACCAATAACATTCAACTTTTTACAACGTTTTGCTACATAATTTTCAATTCTTACTTTTTATTTCTTATAAACAAATGTTTTTTCAACCTTCTGTATGAAAGTCGTAGAGTTCAACAACATCTCTTGTGGAGAACCAGTGGTAGTTTGGAAAATCTCATTCTATATTTACTTGTAATATGAATACACGTTGATTTGTCTACCTTATATAAATAGTAAGAGATTGGACCTAACGAATTCAATTAAGTAGATGTAAAAACGCGATAAGAATATGAGATAGTCCAACATTCTTGGTCAAGAATTAATGCTATTTGCTTACACACGCGCGCACACACAAATGCTTATATATATAAAAACAAAAACCCAATCTTATTTAATCTCAAAAATAAAGAAAACAAGAATATAAAGAGAAGAAGAATAAGAAGAAGAATAAGAAGAAGATAGAGAAAGAAGTGATGCAAAAAAAAAGTTATAAAATGGAGAAGAAGATTAGTGTGTTTGTGATGTGTATGATCTTTTTATTGGTGGGCTCGTGTTTGATATTTGGGAGAGTTGATTGCAGAGCCTTACGATCGAAGCCGTTGAAAGATATCAACGGCCAAGATCAATCAGCGGTGGGCATGAAGGTGAAGAACAACTCGAGCAGTCAACGTCCTTTGATGAAGAGCTATGGTTTCCGGTTATCGTCTGGACCGAGCAGAAGAGGACGTGGTCACTGATCAACAATTACCATTTCATCTACTTTTTTCCTCTTTTTGTTAGACTATTTTAAACGTGTAAATCGTAATTTTTTGTTGAATGTTTCGTTCAAGAAGATGTAAGGCGTAACAGGAAGTTACTAGCTTTATCCCTGGATTGCATGTAGATGTATGGTTTTTCTTTTCAGATGGAAAGCACATAAGACATTAGTATTTTTTTAAATACTAAATAACAAAAATATATCTTAAAATTTTTTAAATATTTTTCTTTTATGTTTCTAAGAAATAAAACAAGTTTTCATCGTGTTTTTATTTTTGAAATATGTTTCCACCGTATTTCTGAATTGCATTTTTAAAAATGTATACATATATCAACTAGTTTTCGATTCTAAAACGGAAAACAAACTTCAAACGGAGTTTCCATGAAACCTAGATTGCTTCCTAATTGTGGATAGGAAAGCAACACAAACAAGTTCTTTCAGTTTCAATAAAATAGAGTTAAGTTTTTTTGAAGTATTATATTTGATGAAAGGTGGACAATATATGAGTCAAATATCATAGCAAATAGTACCCAATACTATATCATATTCAAATGGCCGCGTGATCAAACATATGTTAAAATATAGCATTAAACTTTTGCTAAATATCTCACGTTATAAGTTCATGTGTGTTATAAAAGAAGAATGCATATTGATAAGTTTTCTTCAAGATGATTATAAAAAACCGTCTCCTTTATATTCCTTAATTATTTAGGGTTTGGGTGTTGTTTCAAAAGCAAGCCACAAAATCAAAGCCGACTCCAATTAGTCGTGTTTGTTAATGCCAGATTGTCAACCGTCGCTATGTTCCTTTGACTTTCCATATCTGTGTTTTTTTAGTTTTACTTTTGCAATTTTGTGGGATATCCTTTCTTTAAATTCTATAAATTATAATTTAAATTAAATTAGCTAACATAATATTCACTATAGTGGTCACTTCTGAAATTCATGACATATATTTAGGATTTGAATCTAATATCATACACTGTTAAAAAGGATATTAAATCTATTACACTATGTTCACACAAAAAACATAATCTTTACAGTTTTATAAATATTAATTACTGGAAAAGTTATCCTTCAAACCACCAACCATAAACTATCTCACATTCACTTCCTCGCAATTGCAACATTGTTTGATCAAGACCATTTTGAATGTGATATATATATTTTGGCCCTCTATAGTGTTCTCGTAGTTATTTTCGATTAGACTTCAATCTTATATAGTAAAACGATGCTATACACTCAGATACATGAATATGAATTTTTCAATCTCAAATCCACAAAACCAATAAAGAGATGAGTCAAACAAATTGAATGGCCCATAATTCATGTTTCAAATGACAAACAACATTGACCCTGATTGATAACCTGCTGAATGACGGAAATATTTTGTCAATAAAATTTTTTTTCAGAATGTGTATGAGACGAAGAAACGCAAGTTTGCGTTTTTACTGAAAAATATATAAAAAAAACTTTCATTTAGCAGAAAAGTGGGTGTACAGTAGATTTTTTGTGGAATCAATTTTTTATAATTATTTAATTACATAATAATAACATTTTAGAATTCTAAATAAATATTAATAAATTTTTAAATTATAAATATAATCGTTTTACATAAAAAAATTTAAACATTTAGTAAAAACATTCAAATCAACAAAAAACTAATATTGAAAATATTAGTAGTCACACTATAGTAAATAAATACAAATTTGCATAAAAATTTGAGAAGAATCAAATCAATTAGAACAAAAAAAAAATTAAACATCTTATATAATAAAATAGAAAGAGTAATAAATAAAAATATGATATTTGATTTTTTAACGTCATAAGATATTAATCTATTACTAATTACAATAAGACAATTAAGTTTTTATAATAATATTAATATTTTTGTTTTTATACACAATTAAAGTTTATTATGATAATAAATAATATAGTGAAAATTTATTTTCTTAAAATAATTAGCTCAATTAAAAATATAGTAAAATTTATTTAAAATAATTTATATTTTGCTATTTCGCAAATTTCCAATCATACAAAAAAATTCATTCGTAAGTTTTTTATTACACAAGTTTTAAATTATTCTAGAGCTTTTAAATTATTCTACAGTTTTTTTTCCATTATTCTGCAATTACATAACTGTTACCAATCAAATCTATTATATAAGTATTTCTAGTTCCCAAGAAAAAAAATAATAGTACTTGAATGCTACATGCACATAACATATGTATTCCATTTTCAACCCATTTCAAAAATATTGAAATAATAGAAATTACCAAACTTCAAAATTATATACATGATTTATAATAAACTCTAATCGTAACTTCCTCCACAATTACAATAACTATGACATTTCAAGTGGGAGACTCTTAGAATGACGAAGAAAAACTAAAGACAGAGATTTGAACAAACAATGACACAAATTGTCTAATCTATCTAATGCTTATAGATTCATGTGACCGAACAAACAACGACACATTTTGTCTTAACTAATCAATAACGATTAAGCAATAAAAAGACAAGAATCTAAAGAAACAATGACAACAAAACTGTCTAATTTCTTTAATGCTTAGAGGTTCATGTAATCTCCTACAAGGCTACAACTAACAAAAACAGATGTATTAACGGATTTAATCAACGATTAAGCTTAATGTAATAACGAAATTGTCAAGAGTCAGACCACATAAACAAAGAAATCCACAAAGTCACACACTACAAGAACACTGAGAATCTCAACTTAAGGAGAAAAAAAACACTTAAAGAGATGAAGAGAGCACTGAGTTCAAGCGTCGAGCTACACCGAAGCCACAGGACGAGACTTAACGGATTCAAGGACAAGCTTGCTAATCTCTTTAGAATAAACTGAAAGGATCTCGATGGGAAAAGAAAATAGTTTAATGAAAATAAACGCTTTGTATTTCTTGAAACTGAGAGTAAGAGAGAAAGAGACATTCGAAGCGATATTAATGAGGGTTTTTTGTTTTGCTTCGTAGTATTCGCGATATAATCCTCTCGCCAATGTTCTTAGGTGACTGTCGAGTTCTTCTTAGTGGTTTAATTTTTTTTCTATTTATTTTTTAGGTTAGTGATATTAGTTTTTAGTTTTGACTTCAGTTGTTCTATTTCACGTTTTTCGATTCGATTCAGTGACGGTAACATTCAAAATAACAGAGAAAATGTATATGGAAGTGAGAAAGAAGAAACCATGAATGATAACTAGACCAATAATGAGAGTAAGGAAACATCCGAACTGTCTCTTTTCTAATGTTTCTAAATGGTTGGTTGGACTTTGAAGTTGCTTCTGACTTTGAATGTCTTTTAACTAATGTTTTGCTGTCACTTTTGCATGCTTCTGATTTTGATTAGAATATGCTTCTGTGACTATATTATATTTTCCTGACTTTGAAATTGGTTGGTTAATGATTCTGACTTTTAATGTCTATGATTTTAATGTCTCAGTGTCTCATCACCTTGTTATATCTTTCGTAATCGTACTTACACAATCAACTCAAACGAGCAATTCAGCTTTGGAGTTTGCAGTGTATAATCCAAACAATGTCTCCATCTCTGTCTTGACTATTACACTTGTGGACTCTGCTGACCTTTAAAGACAATTTACACAACATAACCAATCAGCTTTGATCTACAAAATCGATACAAAGCTTTTCTTGAACATGTGCACTAAAGTGCTTGACAAGATCATTGGTAGACATGTCGAGACTCTTCTTACAGTCATTGCCAATAGTAATTTTCAAAAAGTTTTGAATCTTGCTTTAAAAGACATGAAACAAGAGTTTGAGAATATCTATAGAAGAGAGTATTAGAAAAGGGTAGCAACAAGAGAAATACCAACATAAAGGACTATAGAAATATAATAATGTACCCAATCAAATCAAATAATCAAATTTTGTAAACATCTAAACAGTTTTGCTATTTAAATATTTCAAAAATCCGAATCATATTGAAACCGAACCAAAAAAACAAAACATGTACTAGAATATTCGAATACAGTTTTTCTAAAAATATTTATTATATTTAGATTTTAAATAATCAGATATCTAATATATAATTAATCAATTTCAAAAAGAGTTATATTTAGTTTGAACCAATCAAAATAACAAAAAGTTAATCAGATATTACTAAATGAAATTTGATTATCCAAAATATCTAAAAATATTAAATAAATTATTTGAATTAACTGATATTTTAATCAAATTACCTGAAATTTTTATGATCACCTAAATTATCCAATACTTTAATCTATCCAAAAAACAAACTAAATTGTAATGAAATTGGATCCATTTCTTTTGGGTTATTCGTCAACTTCCAATTTCACTACTTGAGGTAAATCCAAAATCAAAGAAACCAAACCAAAATATATCCAAATTTCATAAATACTCGAACCATTCATATATCTATATATTTGAAATATTCAAAAGTTATAGTATATAAGCAATGTTATGCTTCAATTTAAATAACCAACTAGTGTTGAGAAGCAGATCAAACCCATCTTATTTGACATGTCCAGCTACCTATTTAAAATATTATAACTAGTCAAATCCATTTCGTTAAAGGAAAATGTTGTATCCGTAAATTTATATTTGCGGATTATCTGAAGGACCAGCAAAATTTGAATCTTGTTTTAAAAGACATGAAATAACAAGAGAAATCAGAAGAGTGTAGCAACAAGAGAAATACCGACATAAAGGACCCTAGAAATATAATAATGACATAACAAGAAACAAAGGAAAAGAGAGCTTAACACAAAGACTCTGTGTAAGAGCTCACTTGAGTGGGATGAACCTGGAGGAGTTGGTAGCACCAACACCAGGCCTACCGTGCTTAACAGGCTTGTACGAGATTGAGAACTCAGCTAGGTAATGTCCAATCATCTCCGGTTTGATCTCGACTTGGTTGAAAGTCTTTCCATTGTAAACACCGATGATGCTTCCAATCATTTCAGGCACAATGACCATGTTCCTCAAGTGGGTTCTCACTGATTCTGGCTTCTCACCAGCTGGTGCATCTCTCTTCTGCTCAAAACATAGAAAAGTTATATTAATTAGCGTTTAAAGCCATCTGATGGTAAAGACCGAACAAAAGATTGTATAGATGAGCATTAATACATGCATAGAGATAGAGATACAATAACAACATTAACATGAAATTGGGATATCGATTTATGAACAAAGAGATGATGGTTGTTATAGTACACATGTTCTCTAATGTTTAAAGAGATTTGGTAGCAAAAAAACGAGCACAAAATTGTATAGAGAAAATGGAAATAAATTAGCTGAACTATTAAACAAAGAGATACCGATATAGTGAACATTAGTGTTCATGGTCATTTGGTCACAAGGATCCCATGTGACAATTCAACACATGTCTGTTTAGTGATGAGAGAAATTTGGAGGCATTACCGCTTTGCGCAATTTCTTGATCAAAGCCATAGGCTTCCTGGTCAATCCTCTAGAGAACCTATAATATAAAAAAGAATTTACAAAATAAAATAAAACACGAAAACAGATCAATCTCAGAACCAAGAGACGATATCTACAGATTCGAACTAGACAAAGCTTTTTGTTTTGTTACCTTCTGCGGATACGGGAACTGAAGAGCTTGACAAGATCATCGGTAGACATGTCGAGAAGAGCATCGAGATCGACTCCTCTGAAAGCAAACTTCTTGAACGTTCTCTTTTTCACAATTCCAGCCGCAGCAGAAACCTCTGGTTCGAGATCCGCCTACAGATTGGAGAGAATTACAAAACATAACGATAAGAAATCTAATCAGCAGAATACAAAAGATTTCAGGACAAACCATTGTTGGATTGGTGAAACCCTAAAAATCCACAAAGCTAATGTCTGCGCAAGGGACAAACAACTTAACTTAAGCACCAAATATATATTAACCTAAAAGGGTTTTTATTTATTAATCGGTACTTTCTTTTTCAATTTTCATCTGGGCCCATATATTTAGATTTATCTCAAAACTGATTTTTGAAGTGACTACAAGAATATTATTAGTCACATACTGTATATCACATAAAAGTATATTAAAAGTATATTCATAAAAGAATAAAATTTGAATTTTTTTTTGTCAACATAGCCTAGTGGTTTTTATTATCCTCATTAAACATTGTGGGGTGCTAGGTTCGAATCCCAGACATGTATCATGAATTTCAGAGGTGGTCACCATTGTGCCACAAGATTCCAATTCAAATTTGAATTTCATTAAGTGAAATTCTTGGGTTTTCGTTCTCATGAAGAATAAAAGAGTAATTACAATTTTATATTCTACCTCAAACTATTAATTGTTTTCAATTTTAAGATATTGTCGCCATTGTTTTTTTTTGTGTTTTTTAATTGGATTTAATACTCAAGCACAAGATACCAAAAATAAGGTTTTTACAACTTGCCTGAATTTTTTTTTTCTTTTGATTAAGGGTAGTTCTTAGAGGCTCCTTAACACCAAACTTTTAGCCATTGTCTCCTACTCTTAGTTATGCTATCACAATTCAATCTATTTTCAAAGGGAATAATCTCATATCTTCTCTTTTGAAATTACAAACTAAATAAGTTTCAAAAATAATAGGTTATGTTGAAATTAAAATTAAATATTTTTTTTCTTAATTTATCTAACTCTCCCAATGATATAACAAAAGACGAAAACAAAATTATCACTTTCTTCCTAATTTTTGTTATATTTTTTTATCTTTAATAAATATATTTATTTTTTTCTTTTGGAGAGAATTGAAAATAAGAAAATAAATAAATTTACCTTTTATGCTTTATTGTTTAAAATACAAGTTTTTTTTTTTACATTCAAGTTTTACCAATCATACTCTTAACAACAAGTTTTATTTTCAGCTAGACAAAATATTTTTTTTTTAAAAACCCTTTTTTACATCTTATGCTTGAATTATTTTTTTCACACTAGTATCTCTATTGTACAGAAAGCCATTTTTTATTAGTGATAATGTTGTTGTTGCATTTCTATATCTATGCATGTATTAATGCTTATATATACAATATTTTGCTGGGTCTTTACCATCAAATGGCTTTAAACACTAAAAATGGCTTTAACACACAAAAATTCAAGCATAAGATAAGAAAAATAAATACAAAAATATTTTTCATCTAGTTGAAAATAAAACTTGATGTTGAGGACATAACTGGTAAAAATTGAAAGTAAAAAAAGTTGTATTTTAAATAAAAAAGAATATAAGGAATTTTTTTTCAATTCTCTCCAATAAAAAAATAAATATATTTCCTTAAGATAAGAAACTACAAAAGAGTTTAGTAATAAATTGAGATGTTTTTTCGTCTTTTATTATATGATTGAGAGAGATGTAGAGTAATAAATGAAAAAACACTTTTTCTATGTAATTTTTACTCTTAACAATCTATCAGTTTTTTCGAAACATATTCTAATTTTATATTCTACCGCAGACTATTAATTGTTTTCAAATTTTAAGATATGGTCGCCAATGTTTTTTCAGTTTTCAAGCATAAGATATAAAAAAGGTTTTTTTAAAAAAATATATATATTTTGTCTAGTTGAGAATAAAACTTGATGTTTAGAGTATGATCGGTAAAACTTGAAAGTAAAAAATTTGTATTTTAAACAATAAAACAAGCATATTTATTTAAGATAAAAACGACTAAAATTTTAGTAGTAAAGTGATAAGTTTGTTTTCGTCTTTTGTTATATAATTGGGAGAGAGGTAGAGTAATTAAGAAAGAAATATTTTTTATGTAATTTTTACTCTCAAGCATATCTATCATTTTTTAAAAAAAAATATTTAGTTTTAACTTCGAAATAAAAAAGATAAGAGTCAAAAAAAAAAAAGATTGAGTTTGAGTAGGAGACAGTGGCTAAAAGTTTGGTGTCATGGAGCCACTAAAAATTACCCTTAATTAGAAAGAAAATCAGGCAAGCTGTAAAAACCTTATTTTTGCTATCTTATGCTTGAATATTTTTTTGCATATTAGATCTTTTGTATTAAGTAAAAGTAAGTAAAAAAACAGTAAATCCAATAAAAACTGAAAAAAACAATGATGACCATATTTTAAAATTTGAAAACAATTAATAGTCTGCGGCAGAATATAAAATTATAATTACTCTTTTATTCTTCATGACAACAAAAACCCAAAAATTTCATTTAATGAAAATCAAATTTGATATTCTTTTATGACTATACTTTTTAATATGCTTTTTATGTGATATACCGTATATGACTAATAATATTCTTGTAGTCACTTCAAAAATCAGTTCTGAGATAAATGTAAAATTTGGAATTAATATCATTAGATTTTGTTTTTCTAAATATATGGGCCCAGATGAAAATTGAGAAAGAAAATTAATTAAAAGACAACAAATCTCTTAAAATTCATAATTTAAATTATTTCCAATAACAGTAGGTTTAAAGTTCATTTTAAAATCACAAATACAATAACACTGTATTTTAATTGAGAAGTACTCTGTATATTAAAAGATCAATTAAAATTCAGTGTTATTAAACTTGTGATTTTAAAATTTACTTAAAATCTACTATTATTGGAAATATTTTAAATAATGAATTTTAAGAGATTTTTAAGTTTTAAAGGAGATTTGATAGAATTTCTTAGTTAAAATATTGAAACCCGAATCCCAAAATTTTAGATGAGATTCTATGTCTTTTAATGAAAACCATAGCAACTTCCATAATTCACCTAAAATCATCTGAAAACTCATTAAAAATCAAATCATCTCAAATATCACCAAGTACTATATTAAATACATCTCCTTTAGTTATGGTATCACCACTAATTTTCTTTTTCTCAAAGAGAATGGCTCTGATATTCTCTTTCAAAATTAAAACTCCAATATGTTTCGAAAAAACTGATTGATTGTGTTAAGAGTAAAAATTACATATAAAAAGTGTTGTTTCCTTTATTACTCTACATCTCTCTCAATCATATAATAAAAGACAAAAAAACTTTTCAATTTATTACTAAACTCTTTTGTAGTTTCTTATCTTAAGGAAATATATTTATTTTTCTGTTGGAGAGAATTGAAAAAAAAATTCCTTATATTCTTTTTATTTAAAATACAACTTTTTTTACTTTCAATTTTTACCAGTTATATCCTCAAAATCAATCTTTATTTTCAAATAGATTAAAAAAATATTTTTGTATTTATTTTTCTTATCTTATGCTTGAATTTTTGTGTGTGTTAAAGCCATTTTTAGTGTTTAAAGCCATTTGATGGTAAAGACCCAGCAAAATATTGTATATATAAGCATTAATACATGCATAGATATAGAAATGCAATAACAACATTATCACTAATAAAAAAATGGCTTTCTGTACAATAGAGAAACTAGTGTGAAAAAAAAAAATCAAGCATAAGATGTAAAAAAAGGGTTTTGTCTAGCTGAAAATAAAACTTGTTGTTAAGAGTATGATTGGTAAAACTTGAATGTAAAAAAAATTGTATTTTAAACAATAAAACATAAAAGGTAAATTTATTTATTTTCTTATTTCAATTCTCTCCAAAAGAAAAAAATAAATATATTTATTAAAGATAAGAAAATATAAAAAAAAATTAGGAAGAAAGTGATAATTTTGTTTTCGTCTTTTGTTATATGATTTGGAGAGTTAGATAAATTAAGAAAACAATATTTAGTTTTAATTTCAACATAATCTATTATTTTTGAAACTTATTTAGTTTGTAATTTCAAAAGAGAAGATATGAGATTATTCCCTTTGAAAAAATATGGAATTGTGATAGCATAACTAAGAGTAGGAGACAGTGGCTAAAAGTTTGGTGTCAAGGAGCCTCTAAGAATTACCCTTAATCAAAAAAAAAGAAATTCAGCTAAGTTGTAAAAACCTTATTTTTGGTATCTTATGCTTGAATATTAAATCCAATAAAAAAAAAACTATATCTTAAAATTGAAAATATTTAATAGTTTGAGGTAGAATAAAAAATTGTAATTACTCTTTTATTCTTCATGAGAACGAAAATCCAAGAATTTCACTTAATGAAATTCAAATTTGAATTGGAATCTTGTGGCACAGTGGTGCCACCTCTGAAATTCATGATACATGTCTGAGATTTGAACCTAGCACCCCACAATGTTTAACGAGGATATTAAAAACCATTAGGTTATGTTGACAAAAAAAAATTCAAATTTTATTCTTTTATGAATATACTTTTAATATACTTTTATGTGATATACAGTATGTGACTAATAATATTCTTGTAGTCACTTCAAAAATCAGTTTTGAGATAAATCTAAATATATGGGCCCAGATGAAAATTGAAAAAGAAAGTACCGATTAATAAATAAAAACCCTTTTAGGTTAATATATATTTGGTGCTTAAGTTAAGTTGTTTGTCCCTTGCGCAGACATTAGCTTTGTGGATTTTTTGGGTTTCACCAATCCAACAATGGTTTGTCCTGAAATCTTTTGTATTCTGCTGATTAGATTTCTTATCGTTATGTTTTGTAATTCTCTCCAATCTGTAGGCGGATCTCGAACCAGAGGTTTCTGCTGCGGCTGGAATTGTGAAAAAGAGAACGTTCAAGAAGTTTGCTTTCAGAGGAGTCGATCTCGATGCTCTTCTCGACATGTCTACCGATGATCTTGTCAAGCTCTTCAGTTCCCGTATCCGCAGAAGGTAACAAAACAAAAAGCTTTGTCTAGTTCGAATCTGTAGATATCGTCTCTTGGTTCTGAGATTGATCTGTTTTCGTGTTTTATTTTATTTTGTAAATTCTTTTTTATATTATAGGTTCTCTAGAGGATTGACCAGGAAGCCTATGGCTTTGATCAAGAAATTGCGCAAAGCGGTAATGCCTCCAAATTTCTCTCATCACTAAACAGACATGTGTTGAATTGTCACATGGGATCCTTGTGACCAAATGACCATGAACACTAATGTTCACTATATCGGTATCTCTTTGTTTAATAGTTCAGCTAATTTATTTCCATTTTCTCTATACAATTTTGTGCTCGTTTTTTTGCTACCAAATCTCTTTAAACATTAGAGAACATGTGTACTATAACAACCATCATCTCTTTGTTCATAAATCGATATCCCAATTTCATGTTAATGTTGTTATTGTATCTCTATCTCTATGCATGTATTAATGCTCATCTATACAATCTTTTGTTCGGTCTTTACCATCAGATGGCTTTAAACGCTAATTAATATAACTTTTCTATGTTTTGAGCAGAAGAGAGATGCACCAGCTGGTGAGAAGCCAGAATCAGTGAGAACCCACTTGAGGAACATGGTCATTGTGCCTGAAATGATTGGAAGCATCATCGGTGTTTACAATGGAAAGACTTTCAACCAAGTCGAGATCAAACCGGAGATGATTGGACATTACCTAGCTGAGTTCTCAATCTCGTACAAGCCTGTTAAGCACGGTAGGCCTGGTGTTGGTGCTACCAACTCCTCCAGGTTCATCCCACTCAAGTGAGCTCTTACACAGAGTCTTTGTGTTAAGCTCTCTTTTCCTTTGTTTCTTGTTATGTCATTATTATATTTCTAGGGTCCTTTATGTCGGTATTTCTCTTGTTGCTACACTCTTCTGATTTCTCTTGTTATTTCATGTCTTTTAAAACAAGATTCAAATTTTGCTGGTCCTTCAGATAATCCGCAAATATAAATTTACGGATACAACATTTTCCTTTAACGAAATGGATTTGACTAGTTATAATATTTTAAATAGGTAGCTGGACATGTCAAATAAGATGGGTTTGATCTGCTTCTCAACACTAGTTGGTTATTTAAATTGAAGCATAACATTGCTTATATACTATAACTTTTGAATATTTCAAATATATAGATATATGAATGGTTCGAGTATTTATGAAATTTGGATATATTTTGGTTTGGTTTCTTTGATTTTGGATTTACCTCAAGTAGTGAAATTGGAAGTTGACGAATAACCCAAAAGAAATGGATCCAATTTCATTACAATTTAGTTTTTTTTTTGGATAGATTAAAGTATTGGATAATTTAGGTGATCATAAAAATTTCAGGTAATTTGATTAAAATATCAGTTAATTCAAATAATTTATTTAATATTTTTAGATATTTTGGATAATCAAATTTCATTTAGTAATATCTGATTAACTTTTTGTTATTTTGATTGGTTCAAACTAAATATAACTCTTTTTGAAATTGATTAATTATATATTAGATATCTGATTATTTAAAATCTAAATATAATAAATATTTTTAGAAAAACTGTATTTGAATATTCTAGTACATGTTTTGTTTTTTTTGTTCGGTTTCAATATGATTCGGATTTTTGAAATATTTAAATAGCAAACTGTTTAGATGTTTACAAAATTTGATTATTTGATTTGATTGGGTACATTATTATATTTCTATAGTCCTTTATGTTGGTATTTCTCTTGTTGCTACCCTTTTCTAATACTCTCTTCTATAGATATTCTCAAACTCTTGTTTCATGTCTTTTAAAGCAAGATTCAAAACTTTTTGAAAATTACTATTGGCAATGACTGTAAGAAGAGTCTCGACATGTCTACCAATGATCTTGTCAAGCACTTTAGTGCACATGTTCAAGAAAAGCTTTGTATCGATTTTGTAGATCAAAGCTGATTGGTTATGTTGTGTAAATTGTCTTTAAAGGTCAGCAGAGTCCACAAGTGTAATCGCACAAAATCTTATGTAGACATTAGACAAGCAGGATTGTTGAATTCGGTTTGTATAATAGTCAAGACAGAGATGGAGACATTGTTTGGATTATACACTGCAAACTCCAAAGCTGAAATAGAAACTGCTCGTTTGAGTTGGTTGTGTGAGTACGATTACGAAAGATATAACAAGATGATGAGACACTGTGACATTAAAATCATAGACATTAAAAGTCAGAATCATTAACCAACCAATTCCAAAGTCAGAAAAATATAATCTAGTCACAAAGCAACTTCAAAGTCCAAATCTCTCTTTATGATATCTAGTATTTGTAAAAATATTTCTAAATTCAAGCTTATTAAATCTAATATTTATACAAATCCTTTTAAATCTTGGTTTATTGGATTCATCATTTATATAAATTCTTTCAAATCCACTGAAAACAAGGATTTCATCAATAAAATTTATCAAATAGTATTTGATTGGATTTGACAAATAATTTTTAGTTAAAACTTAATGAACAGAAATATAATCTTATGATGGTATTTAAAGAGTTTTCAAAATATAAATTTTTATGATAAATTTTTTAGATATTTTAAAGTTTCCATTATAAAACAAATAAAAATTTTAAAATGGTTGTAAATATATATATATATATATATATATATTTGAAACGAAAAATATATATTTTAAAATGAAAAAAAATATTTACTGGAAATCAAAATATATAACAAAAATCTGGTAGAAAGGTTCTTTAAAAATAAAATCTTACCAACTCAACAATAGAATTTTATTTTAATTTTAAAATTTTCTCAAAATTAGCAATTTAAACATTTCCAAGTCGGAATCATGTGGCACAATGGTAGCCACCTCTGAAATTCATAACACAGGTCTGGGGTTCGAACCCAGCACCCCTCGATGTTATGAGGGATATTAAAACCATTAGGCTATGTTGACAAAAAAACATTTCCAAAATCTTCAAAATCGTACCAAAACAAAACATCTAAATCTCTACCAAAATCTTCAAATTTTTCAAAATTTTATTTAAATTTCATAAAAATTTAAAACTCTCAAATCCTACCAAATCATCGATCCAATAACCCTCCTAAAAACAAACAGTTGGGAAGTTTCCTTACTCTCATTACTGGTCTAATTATCATTCATGGTTTCTTCCTTCTCACTTTCATATACATGAAATCGAAATGTTACCTGTCACTGAAACTGAAAACGTGAAATCGAAACCAAAATCTAACATCATTAACCTAAAAATAAATAGAAAAAAAAATGAACCACTTAGAACAACTCGACAGTCACCTAAGAACATTGGCGAGAGGATTATATCGCGAATAATACGAAGCAAAACAAAAAACCCTCAATAATATCGCTTCGAATGTCTCTTTCTCTCTTACTATCAGTTTCAAGAAATACAAAGCGTTTATTTTCATTAAACTATTTTCTTTTCCCATCGAGATCCTTTCAGTTTATTCTAAAGAGATTAGCAAGCTTGTCCTTGAATCCGTTAAGTCTCGTCCTGTGGCTTCGGTGTAGCTCGACGCTTGAACTCAGTGCTCTCTTCATCTCTTTAAGTGTTTTTTTCTCCTTAAATTGATATTCTCAGTGTTCTTGTAGTATGTGACTTTGTGGATTTCTTAGTTTATGTGGTCTGACTCTTGACAATTTCGTTATTACATTAAGCTTAATCGTTGATTAAATTCGTTAATACATCTGTTTTTGTTAGTTGTAGCCTTGTAGGAGATCACATGAACATCTAAGCATTAAAGAAATTAGACAGTTTTGTTGTCATTGTTTCTTTAGATTCTTGTCATTTTATTGCTTAATCGTTATTGATTAGTTAAGACAAAATGTGTCGTTGTTTGTTCGGTCACATGAATCTATAAGCATTAGATAGATTAGACAATTTGTGTCATTGTTTGTTCAAATCTCTGTCTTTAGTTTTTCTTCGTCATTCTAAGAGTCTCCCATTTGTAATGTCATGGTTATTGTAATTGTGGAGGAAGTTACGATTAGAGTTTATTATAAATCATGTATATAATTTTGAAGTTTAGAAATTTCTATTATTTCAATATTTTTGAAATGGGTTGAAAATGGAATACATATGTTATGTGCATGTAGCATTCAAGTACTATTATTTTTTTCTTGGGAACTAGAAATTCTTGTATATAATAGATTTGATTGGTAACAGTTATGTAATTGTGATGGAAAAAATAAAATTTTTAATTAAATTTTTAATTTTGAACATATTATTAATTATTAATATTTATCTAATTCTTAATATAAATATCATATAATATATATTTAATATAAAATATTATACAATATTGATCTAATTGTTAATAATTGAACTCCACCAAAATTAGTTTGTGTTGGATTGTATTTGGTTCAGTTTGTGTTGAGTTTGGTTTAATTGAGGTTGAATTTAGTTTAGTTGAAAAATTAACAATTGACAAAACATAAAATTAAACAAAATCAAATTCTTAATATAAATATCATATAATATATATTGGAGTTTGGTTCAAATACTTTAACTTTTAAATATTTGGAATATATAGATATATGAACTGGGTATTTATGAAATGTGGATATGTTTTGGTTTGGTTTCTTTGATTTTTGGTTTAGTTAAAATAGTGAAATTGGGAGTTTACTAATAACTCAAAAGAATCGGATCCAATTTGGTTACGATCCAATTTGATTTTTTAAATAATAAAATAAAAATATTGGATAATTTAGGTGATTTAGATAAAATTTTAGGTAATTTGATTAAAATATCAGTTAATTCAAATAATTTTTATATTTTTAGATATTTTGAAGATTTTTTTTAGATAATTTGGGATAATCAAATTTCTTTTAGTAATATCTGATTAACTTTTTGTTAATTTGATTGTTTCAAACAAATATAACTCTTTTTGAAATTAATTAATTATATATTAGATATCTGATTATTTCAAATCTAAATATAATAAATATGTTTAAAAACTGTATTCGAGTATTCAGGTACGTGTTTTGTTTTTTGGTTTGGTTTCAACACGATTCAGATTTTTATAATATTAAAATAGTAAAATTGTTCAGATATTTACGAGTTGCGATTATTTGGTTTGATTGGGTACATTATAATTCGGTTTGGTTCAATTATTTTGGTTTAATATAATTTGCGAGTCAAATTCTTCAAAACTCTTAAAAGTTTGAAATAGTTCTAAAACATTCATCTCTCATTTTCATTTATTTATTGATTCTTTTAAAAAAATTCAAAACTAGCAAAATTACAAAATAACCTTCAGATTTTAAACTTATTACAATCCATACCATGATCCAGTGGATTAATCCGCTAAAAACGACTATAATCGGGTTATTTTAATTTTTAAAAATCAACCCACTCACTCCCATGAGCCCACCACTCTCGAAACTCATCTTTTTTCTCTTTCCCTCTTGCCCTCTCCCCTTAGTTCTCTTCTCCCATTTTCTTCTCCGGCAAAAACGAAACCACCACAACACTCCCAAAATCCATTAAAATTCTGCATATTTTTCTTAAACTCTCCAAAATTGAACATTGCTAACCCTAAATCAAGTTTTCCCTTTTGTTTTTGTGCAAAATCATTTATCTCCTTTCCAATAATCCAAACCCTAAAAATGGTTCCTCCGCGAATTGGAAAGACGGTGACTACCGAGAAAAAAGGGCGTACTCACGCGCCGTACAAGAAGGCACCCGCGAAGAGGAAGAAGAAGAACCTCCTACAGCTAGAGAACCAACTCCATCTCCGCCGAGAGAACTTCGGATGGTTGTTTGGACGCCTCATCCTCCATCTCCTCTAACTCCTCCATCTTCCCCAAGCCCTTTATCTTTTTCAAGCCTTTCATCTTCTCCAAGTCCTCCATCTCCTCCAAATCTGACATCTCCTCCAAATCCGCTATATCCTCCAAATCCGCCATCTCTAACAATGAATTCCCCTCTAACATTGGCGGCATCGGAACCGGCGGCAGTGGAACCGTCGACTGCAGAACCAGCGGCATCTCCAACATTGGTGGCATCTCTAACAAAGGCGGATACAGAGGTATACCCTAATCAATTTAGTTAATTTGAGTAACATTATGTGAAATTATGCGGAATTAGACCATATATTAGTAGCTAATTTGAAGAAATTTGGAATTGTATGTTAGTAACCGTAATACAACTAAGTATCCGTTTATACAACTAGACGTTTGTGTACAACTAGACGTTTTTGTACAAATGACTATCGATTAATACAACTAAACGTTTTTGTACATCTGAGTATCAGTCGGTACAACTACATGTTATTATATAATTGAATATCAACATATACCAATACATGTTAGTGTACAACTGAGTATCAGTGAATACAACTACATTTTTATATACAACTGAATATGAATATATACTAATACATATTATTGTACAACTGAGTATCAGTGGATACAAATACTAACTAGAAATATGTTTGGATTGCAGGTTTGTGAGCCGCTTGGTCCGGAAACACTCTTCTTCAAAAACACTGATTATGCTCCAATATGGAAGATTGCGTCTAAATATGAGGATTATAACACATTGAATGATATTGCTGGTCTTAAGAATGGACGACAAGTGGTACTAGGACCGGGTTGGTTTGTAAATCATCCTCAGTTCCAGCAAATTTGGCATAAAATGAGAATCAATAACCACAAATTAATGGGAATTTGGATGTTTCTCTTACGCACAGTCCCAATAGACAATCCTAAGATGTGCTGGTTCACGGTTAATGGTGTGCTAGTGCGGTATTCGCTGAAAGAACATGCGTTGATCAGTGGATAAGACTACCGCTCTTATCCTCCAGCTTATAAAACACTTGGGAGCTTGAGGTTTTTAAAGCGCCACTTTAAGAAAACTGAGAAAATAACTATTGCTGAAGTAAGAGAAAAAATAAAGAAAATGACACCCGATGGCGAGCGACTTAAAATGACGGTGCTATTATTATTTTGCACAATTATCAAAAGATAAAAAATGTATGGATTTATTGATCATTTCCTTCTTCGAATTGTGGACGATCTCGAAACTTGTAACACATTTTCGTGGGGGCGATACACCTTCTATTTATTTCGATGGAGTTGCTAAACCCACATGGTGCTTTCCAGGATTCATCATTCCTTTGGAGGTAACTCTTCTTCATATAGTTTTATTTTTTGTTGTAAATTACACGGTTGGCCTAATGTAAGTGATTTACAGCTTTTGGCTTGTGAAGCCATTCTAGACTTGGGAATGAAATTTCACGAAGATGACCCCATATCTGACAGTGGATGTCCGAGAATGTGCAAACGAAGATGGCAGAAAAAAGACGCGACAGTTATCTTAAAAGTTTTTTGTTAGGAGAGATTAATGAAGCACTTTGATCAAAATAGGTACACAATCATATTAATAATGTGTGAACTGACTATTGGTTTTGAAGACAGATGCACAGAGAATCTTAAGCATCTTGAAACCTGATGTCTTCGAGCAAACCTACTGTTACACATCTTCGAAGATAAGTTAGATGATGAATGAGATTCTTTTTTATTTCTGAGCTGGAACCAGTGGTTGGTCGATGGGAAAAAGAAGATTTTCTGGCAAGACATCTTCGAGTTAGACAAAGCTGGTCGAGTATTGACCGTGAGAAGAGAGGAAAAACTCCCAGCAGCGATTGAAATGGAGAAAGTTGGCGCTGAAGCTGAGGATGTGCTGGAGGGTTATGAAAGACTTATGAAGATGATGGAAGAAGGGTTTAACAACATCAACAAGAGGTTTGATGCACTAGAGGAAATGATTGATTTATTATAGAATAAGATTGAGGGTGAAGATGAGGATGAGGATGATGAGAGTGGTTGTGATGGTTATGGTGGTGGGGGTGGTGAGGATGGTGGTGATGGCGGTGGTGGGGGTGGTGAGAGTGATGAAGACAGTTCAAGTCCATCTAATAGGCTGAAAAGGAAAGCATGTCCTTCATAATTTAGGCAAAGTCCTTTTGTTAATGCTTGATCTCTTTTGTGTAGTTTCTATTGTTTTTTGTCGTTTTTTGTGTTTTAAACTCTATTATGTTGTTTTGTGATTTTAAACTTTAATGATTAAACTCTATTGTGTTGTTTTGTAGTTTTTAACTTTAATGATTAAACTTTTTGTGTTGTTTTTATGGTTTTATATAGTTGTTTTGATAATACAACTGAATCTTGATAATACAACTGAATAAAACTGAGTAGTACGAATACAACTGAGTACGACTAGTGCTAAATCACACGCGTCCTCCCGCGCTTTCATACTACTGTTCAATAAAAAAAGTATTATGCGTTCTCACTTGTTCATACTAAAAGCGTTCACACGATAGTTGTACATAGTTGTAGAAATAACATGTAGCTATATAAATCTCTATTTATAGTTTTTTCAGTTATATCGATATTTGTAGTCAATTTTCTGAGTTGTATCGCCTTCATTTTGTTACTAAATTAGGATTATAAAATTTTATAGTAATAAATTTTCGAAAATACAATTTTTTCAGCAATTCATAAACAAAACACATATATGTTTAGGATTTGTAAGATTAAAACATGTTATTTTTTTATTTTTTCTAGATTAAATTAGATTTCATAATTAATAGGGTAAACACTAGTTTTATTATCTCAAATACATGATTATAACATATAAAACATAAACCATAATCTTTAAACCCTAAACCCTAAACTAAAACCCTACAACGTAGTTGTACCAATAATACACAGTTGTATTTTCTGGTACATAGTTATACTAGTAATATCCAATAATACACAGTAAGTTTCAATCTTTGATACCACTACCACCACTACTATAATCAAAGTACGAATATAAACCTCATTTGTAATTACTTTTTCTCCTTGGCCGATGTTCTCCAACTAATGGAAACTTTGTTACTTGGGGTCTTCCTCTTTGGTGACATAATCTGGAGGATGAACAACCATATCAACAATATAATCATGAATTATCCACTGAGACATATGAGGAACTGAATATATCGTCTTGCAATAAGCCAATGCCCAATTCATTATCCAATAATATTTGGAGCACAAATCATGTATTTCAATTTCGGTGAATTTCTTCTTCCTTGGTTCCATAAGGGCCGTTATAGCATAAACACATGGATACTTTACAAGATCAAAGACACATATGCATTTCTTCATTTTCAGATCAACCAAACAAACATTATCATCATCTCCACACACGTTAAACTCAAGAAAAAAACTGTTTAATACTATCACTTTCAACTTCTCCACCTTAGCACACAAATGGTGCAACTCTTTCTTAATAAAAGGCACCAACATCCCATCGTTGAGAGAATTCTGTCGATTCTTGTTGAACCACTCAGCTACCTTTAAAACAATGACATCGGTCATCGGTAGAAGAGAGTACTTCCTTGCTTCTCTTAATACCGCGTTAATAGACTCACATGAATTGTTTGTGTTCATGTTGTACCTATGTCCCGGGAAATAACATCTTGCATATTTCCAAGTTTCATGACAAATTTTATCAAGATAATCCCCTAGATACCTTTTAATATAAGCATTGTATTGTATTTGAAACTCACACTCCGTGTACACTTCTGCCATTTCTATGAACCATTTTGTAAATGCTTCTTTGTTGACGTATGAATAGTTTCCCTTCATGTTCTCAGATAAGTGATAATACAATACACATGCACAGCTAGCAGATACACCTCAACTATTGATTTGATAATACTTATGTGTTTATCCGTTACAAATACTAGATTGATCACTATTTGATACTACTGATTTCAACTTACTAAAAAACCAAGTAAGACTTAAATATTTCTCACCATCAACAATACCAAAAACAATCAGATAGTGGTGATGATCAAGATATGGCGCAGTCGCAACTATTAGTTTTCCACCAACCATATTCTTAATGTGAGTTCCATCCACAATAATCACTTTCCTCATGGCTGAAAAGTAACAAAATTTATTTCTTTATCCAATTCCACATAAGTAACAATACTCGGATTTATCTTCTCCAACATGTACATATAATGAAACAACATCTTGTAGTTATCCTCTGGAGAACCTTGTACATCTTCACAAACTTTGTTTTTTCCTCACCACGCGGTATTGCGTGATATTTTCACCCATACTCTTCCTTGTATCAAATCAATGATATTCTTTGTACTCGGTGTATCAAGAGTTTCAGGGAAATAATCATGCAAAACAGAAGCAACTAATCGTATTGTAACACATCTTCTCCTTGTACTTGTACTAGAAGATGCACGCAAACACGTATGAATGTTGTTGTACTTTCTGATCGGGAAGAAAGTCAAATCAGCATGTTTTATAGCCCGCAAAAACCACTTGCAATATTTTTCTGCTCTACAACATTTGACCACATACTGCTTTTTATCGGTATTAAAAACATCATACTGAAAACAATTTAAATGTCTAGCTCTCTATACTAATTCTTTCATGTGTGCATTACTTTCAAATTTTTGGCCAATTTCCACATTCGTACCATCTTCTCATTTTAGATTTGCCGGCTCATGTCCTTGTACCGCAGGTGTGACCTCAATGACTCACTTCTTCATCTTGTACAACAATAACATTATGTTCTGATGGCTCACTTTCAGCTTGATTCATATTGCCATAATCTTCCCTCACACTAGAAATCATGTCTGAATTACTTGCATTAAATTGGCTCTGATTACTGACAGCTTCCACATGCAGCACACTTTTCGCATAATCTTCATAGAGCTCCAAGTAACACAGAAGTCCTTCATCGTCTAAGATATAGATTGGGTTCTTAGAGTCTATTAGAAGTGGGATGTAACTAAGTTTCAGTGCAGTCATAACTTCATCCACTCTCATCTTCTTGCATATATCTTCAACCAAAAGCATAAACAGCACCTCATTACTCGTTTTTTTCATCACAAGAGCGTGATGAACATCTTCTATTGAAACCCATACAACATCATCACCATTTCTTATAAAATGTCCTGCGTAGTCAATGTGTACGAGATTGCGTTGCTTTGATTCATTATACACTAAAAACAATAAAATTCAACATTAGTTATACTCGATTGTTTTTAGTTGTATACGTTTACCATAGTTGTAATCAGTTGTATTAGTTTGCCCTAGTTATACTCAGTTGTATTTTCTAACCATAGTTGTATACGGTTATATTCAGTTTTATTGAAGAAACATAGTCGTACTAATCCGTACTCATTTATACTACTTCAACATAGTTGTATTCAGTTGTATTTTTGTAACATCCAGTTGCACTTTATTTGTAATAAATAAAAACGATCTTCATTTCAAATCCTATCACTAAAATATCACTAAACTCTTAAACGGACATCTAAGTGATGCACACAACCTGAAATGAAGAACCGGAGCTCGAATCCCGCTTAAATCCTCTTCAAACGCCAAAACCACAAATCAACCAATTTGGAGCTCCACGTTAATGGCGGAAAAGAGTTTTCAGAGCTGGAGAACAGACAAAAATGCTTTAGAGAACGAGTGTACACAAGTGTGCAAGTATAAACTCAATAGAAGAATAAAAGAGAAGAAGAAAAAATTGAAAAAAGGTTGAGGTAGGTGTGTCCACATTAGTGGTCAAAGAAGAAAAAGATGAATTTTGTGTGAGTCCTCCAAAAGTAGTTTTTTGTATTTAATGAGGGGATAAAATATGAAATGAATTTTTTTTTTGTCAACAAAGAAAAGCAAACTATATGAAAAATATGAAATATTATGTAACCAATCTGATGGATAAGCGTTGATATGTATTTTCAACGATGGTAACTTTCATACACTGCACGCGAGATTATATGCCCTTCCATTAGCTTGGGATATGGGATATTTTTATATTGCTGAAGTGACTTTGCATCTCTCATACTCCTTCAAGTGTATTGCAAAGGCTGACCATTCTTCGGGATATGTTACCATCTTCACTACATCCAAACAATTTGTTGTGAAGACTAATGCTAATTGTTGTAATTCTCGCATACACTCTATTGCCTATAAAAAAGCCTTCATCTCAGCGTGTAATGGTGACTGGCTAGCGATTATATTTATTGCCCCCATCAATAAGTCTTTTGACCCGTTCTACTACATACCCATCCTTAACCTGACTATGACCATGATTGGTAACCTGCGGAATGGTGGAATCGCATGTAAAAACGTGATTCCACAAATATTTTGTCAATCACAAAATTATGCGGAATCGCATATGAAACAAGAAAATGCAGACTTGCATTTTCCCTGACAAAAAATACAAACAAATTCTATTAAGAAAAAAGTGAAGGTGAAGTTTTTTTTTATGAAATCAAAATTTTATAGTTATTTAATTACATAATAATAATATTTTAAAATTTTTAATAAATACTAATAAAATTTTGAATTATAAATATAGTTGTTTTAAATAAAATTATTTTAAAATTTTAGTTAAAAACATTCAAATAAATAAAAAATATTGATAGTCACCCTATATTAAATACTTGAAAAAATCAAATAAATTAAAACAAAAAACTGTTAAACATCTTATATAATAGAATAGAAAGAGTAATAGATAAAAATATGATATTTAATTTTTCAACGTCATAAGATATTAATGTATTCTTATATATATACTAAAAATAAGTTAACTAATTACAAAAATATAATTATATGTTTATAATAATATGAAATAATTTTTATCTTATAATTATTTTTCTCAATTATAATTTCTTATGATAATAAATAATATATTGAAATTTTATTTTCTTAAAATAATTAGTTCGTTATAAAATATAGTGAAATTTTATTTAAGATAATGTATATTAGTTATTCAGCAAACTTATCCAATCATATAAAAAATTCATTTCGCAAGTTTTTCATTCTGCAGGTTTTAAGTTATTTCGCATGTTTTAAATTATTCTGCAAGTTTTTTTTTTTATTTTTCCATCATTCCATGATTAAGCATGTGTTATCAATCAAAGCCAATATAATCGAAAATGAAATGATTTTTAATTAAATAAAAATAAAATAAAAAAATAAAAAATGGTAGATGTGATAAAAAAAATTAATGAGAATAGTGTGGCACAATCTTGTTTGAGAATATTTGAGAATTGACTCATAATTTGCATGTGAAAATTTTTTAAGGGCACAATTCAGAAAAAAACATCCCGCCAACACAATTCGGCTGAATAATTTTCGTAAACCCGAAATTTTGAAAAATGTCCAACAACCTCAAAAAATTCGAAAATACTAAACATAGAGAGCGCCAAAATTCTATGTTTACTCGAAAAATTCTCTCAAATTGGCGCTTTTGCTCTCTCTTCCCTTTTACTTCTTCCTCTTCTTCCCCTTCTCTTCCAATCGAATCTCGATCTCAACCTCTTTTTCTCTCTCTCGTTATTACTCTTTTTCCCTCTTCCTATCACTCGAATCCATTGAATTATGTCCGACGAAAAAGAGAACTTCGTTAGGATGACGAGAGCAGCAACGAAAAGAAAAGCTTCCATTGCAATAGACGAGGAGCGTCTCAGCAAGAAGAGAGTTGTCCTCGGGGAGCTTCGGAACTTGTCCAACGTCTCTGCCATTCCAAATCATCAAAAACAAACTAAGAAGCCCAGAAAATCCGTTAGGCTCTCGACCAAGCAGACGCATAAGAAGCAGAAGGCAAACTCGAAAGTCGCAGCAACGACTAATGAACCAAACTCCAATACCGACACTAAATCTGATGATCCCCAGATGTGTGCTCCTTATGTTACCGGAATCTTCGAGTATCTCCGTCAAATGGAGGTAAATAAAAAAAAGGCATCTTCAGCTTTCTTGATTCGCAATTCGATATGGATTTCATTTGCTATAGTGATTCTTGAGGCTTATATAGTTTTCTTGATTCGTAATTCGATCTGGGTCTTTTGTAATTTAGAAAATAGTTTTGAGAAGTTGCTGGACTTGTGTTCCTTGATTTTGTGTCTGTGGTTTATGTAATTTAGACGATAAAAAGCATAGATAGTGTATAATCATTGATTTGTGAAGTGAGATATAGTGAAATTTGTACAGATGAAGGAAAAATCAAGGCCTGTGATTGATTATATAGAGAAAATGCAGAAAGATGTAACATCTAATATGAGAGGAGTATTGGTTGATTGGTTAGTTGAAGTAGCTGAAGAGTACAAACTTCTCTCGGACACTCTTTACCTTGCTGTCTCCTACATTGACAGATTCTTGTCTCTTAAGACTGTTAATAGGCAAAAGCTTCAGCTTTTGGGAGTTTCTGCAATGCTTATAGCCTCGTAAGCAAAATATTTTTTAGCATTTTTGTATTTGTTTGTTTGCATCTCTTTTGTAGTGTGGGCTTAAGTCATGCGCTTTTGTAGGAAATATGAAGAGATAACTCCTCCAAATGTGGAAGACTTTTGTTACATCACAGACAACACTTACACTAAACAAGAGATTGTTAAGATGGAAGCTGATATACTTATTGCCTTGCAGTTTGAATTAGGAAATCCAACAAGCAATACATTTCTAAGGTTAGAATATGATGCTACTGGTTGTCATTAATTTATGGTTGTGTATACTTTATTGTCTCACTTCTGCTCATGTTGGTTTTTTGTGCAGACGGTTCACAAGAGTTGCGCAAGAAGATTTCGAAGTGCTTCTTCTAATTGTGGCATTTTGTGAATGTATAGAGTATCAATTTACTAAGCCTTTTCTCTTTTTCAGATGTCACATTTACAAATGGAGTTCCTCTGTAGCTATCTTTCGGAGTTAAGCATGTTAGATTATAACAGTGTGAAGTTTCTTCCGTCTGTTGTGGCTGCTTCAGCGGTATATCTTGCAAGATTCATCATCCGTCCAAAACAACATCCTTGGGTAAAGCACGGTTTCTATATACACCACTTTGTATAAGACACTAAATCTCTGGTTGTTGAATGTAACAGAGTGTAATGTTGGAAGAATACACGAGATACAAAGCGGGTGATCTCAAAGAATGTGTTTGTATGATACATGACTTGTATCTGAGCAGAAAAGGAGAAGCTTTACACGCTATTAGAGAGAAATACAAGCAGCATAAGGTAAACTAATTAAACTATTAATAAATGATTTTGACTGGAATGTGTGTAGAACAAAATGTTCTTGAGATTTACATGTTTCTCTGTCTCTCTATTTTGGTTCCTAATACAGTTCAAGTGTGTTGCGACTATGCCTGTATCGCCAGAGCTTCCTCTTACCTTCTTTGAAGATGTCAACATTTAGAGAGAACTTTGGTCTTCGTAAAAGTCTCGTCCAAAACCACGAGAAGCAATTCGTTGGTGTTTTGGGTTGTACATGTCTTAGGACTACTTTTAGTTTTTGGTATTGAAAGATCTTAACTTATGTTTAAAGATTTTGTTTACGTAGTTATGAAATATTTTTCTTGGGTTTTATTTTTTAGCATACACTCTTTTTCCCTTTATTAGTAGTTTTATACGAATGAAAGTTCGTCGTTTCTGTTTTTTCTCTGTTTTTTCGTCGTTTCTGTTCTCAGCTCTTTCTCATCTGTTTTTTTTTTTGGTCAGGAAATACGAAATTAGAAATTTTCTATCAAGTACAAAGTTCTTAAACTCAGCTTAGCTAAACGATCAACATGAAAGAGGTACATGAACGAGAAATAAGTGAGGTCATGGATATCACAAAGAATCCCGTGGAGTTCACGATGACTAAAGTGAAAATTGATGGAATCAATACACTCCTTAAAGTCAGAAAAGAGGCGCAACCGTGAAAGGTCCAAATCTTTGGTATTCTTCAACGTTGCTAAAATAGCCAAACATTCCCCAATCACTGGAGAGGAAACATGTTCTTTGATCATAGCATAGGTCCGAGATCTTCGCGTAAGTGGGTTGGTGAAGCAAATTCTCAATCCCGCGACCTAAAGGAAAGAGTCCCAAGCAGCGTCCGCATAAGCTGAATTGATTTGTGTTAAGGAAGTATCAGGGGGGTCCAGTTTTGGTAATTTGGAGCACGCCGTAGAATTTATAGGCTGGGCCTGTAACCATTCATGGGCATCGCGGATCGCTCTACATAAAGTATCTTCATGAGATATGTGCTTTTGTTGGAAGATGAGGAGATTTCTAGATCTCCATATACTCAATATAATCCAAGGGGAAAGAGGTCCCAAGCCAATGCCCCAAGGTGGTAGAGCCGACAGGCAAAGTGATCTGAGGTAAGCCTCGTGAAGTGGTGCTCCGAGGTACACAAATGGAGTTTTCCATTGGATTAAATCTCAGCCTAGTCTAGCAAATCTGCAACCAAATAAGGTATGGTATAACGTCTCCTCTTGGCCACAATGGGGGCAAGGGAATTGTCCTTCGAAGCCATGAGAAGTTAGCGCTTCACCTACCGGTAGCGCTCCTCTAAAGATAAGCCACATGAGCATCCGAACCTTCGGTGCACAGTGAAGGCACCATATATCCTTCATCAAATCCGGTCAGGTTCCATTCCCTTCTAGGATGGATGGGGTATCTTCATCTTTTGTGATGGCGTAATAACCCGATCTAGTTGAGTAAGCCCCATCTTTCAATCCTGACCACAACCATCGATCTTCTCCCCCTCTCTCGCTAAAGCGAATGTTTAAGATATCATCCGCATTTAAGGGAAACAGGGAGGAACAGTTTTATTCCACTCTCTACCATGTGGCATCATCAGATCGTTGACCGAGAATTCTAAAGATTGTCGGTCTGGTGGGCCAATAGGTCCTCTGAAAGGAAAGAAGAGAATCCAGGGAATACTCCATATCTTGGTTGAAATACCATTCCCAATTGCCGAAATAGCCATCGCTTAAGAACATTGCGTCCAATCATAATACTCCGCCATCCGTGAGAACACATGTTGGGATCCGCTTCTAGAAAGTTGGAGTTATCGCAGTATTTACCCAATAATATATGGGCTAGAAGAGAATCTGGGTTTTGAAGGATACACCAACTTGTTTTAGCAAGGAGCACATCATTGAATTTCTGGATATTCTTAAAACCAAGACCCTAAGAGGTTTAGGTCGAGATAACTTCCACCAAGAAACCCAAGACATCTTTCTTTTATTCGTATTGGTATCCCATCAAAAACGAGTAAGCATTGATTGTATCTTCTTACAGAGATAAACTAGTAGTTTAAAGCTCAACATGGCATTATTAGAGACAGCCGCGAGAACAGATTTGAGGAGAACCAGTTTTCCCGCTGACGAGAGAAATTTAGTAGACCAACTTAAGATATTTGTCCAAATTCTATCCAAAATGGATGAAAAAATATCCCTTTTCAGTCTTCCGAAATGTTCAGGGAGATAGATATTTACCCAGTCCAGCTTCTTGGCCAATTCCAAGGATATTTATGCATTTTTTTGCGAAGATCGTTTGGAGCTTTTCCGGAGAAAACAATAGATGATTTGGCAGAAATATTTGGCCATAAGCCTTCTCATAGCGTGAGAGGATGTTAATTAGTGCTCTCGATGATTTGCTATCTGCTTTACAAAAAAACATCTTGTCATTGGCAAAAATGAGTTGATTGAGTCAAGGGCTCGCTGAACTATTTTAATCCCTTTCAGGTATCCCGAAGAATCAACATTACGACAAAGTCTCGAAAGGACCTCACTACACAATATAAATACATATGGTGAGAGTGGATCCCTTATCATATGCCTCGAGTTGGTTTAACATCTTTAAAAGCCTCATCATCCACTAAATAGGAGTATGATACTGATGAAATACACGTCATAATCCAGTTGATCCATTTAGGATGAAAACTGAACCGTTCAAGAACTGCCCTGATGAAGGACCATTCAAGACGATCATAAGCTTTACTCATGTCAGTCTTAACTGCCATGTAGCAAAATCTTTTCGCCTTAGAGTTCTTAAGGTAATGGAGAACCTCATGAGTAATCAGGATGTTATCTGTGATGGCACTTCCTGCTACGAAGCCGGATTGTATGTCCGAAATGAGGTTCCCTAAAAGCGATTTTAAACGATTTGCTAGAATATTAGCAATGAACTTATAAAATACATTGCAAAGTGCAATGGGTCTATATTCGGCCACATTCTGAGGATTTAATATCTTTGGGATAAGCCTAACAAACGTATGGTTCAGTTTTATGGGCATTTCATCGTCCAAGAAAAATTTCTGAATGTTATCTATAATATCTGCCCCAAGGTTGTCCCAATGGGCTGGAAACCATCAGGCCCTGAGGCTTTTTCCGGATGGGTATCCTTGATTGCTTTAAGGATCTCTTCACGGGTTGGGACAGAGATGAGAGCTTCATTTGTAATAGAGGAGATACATGGTGAAATTGTCTCATCCACAATGTGGGTACCGATGTCCCCCTCCGATGTAAAGAGGGTCTGATAGTAAGATGAAATGGCGACAGCGACATCAGTAGGTTCATATTGAGCAACCCCATGGTCATCTTCAATAACTGTGATTCTATTGACATGGTTGCGAGATTTTGTAGTCGCATGAAAATAACCCGTGTTTTTATCTCCTAAAGTCAACTACAAAAGAAGACTCCGTTGTTGCCAGAATTTTTATTCTTCGAATTTGAAATTACCCAAAACGAGATATAAGTCTTGTATAAAGGCATCATTCGGGTTAGGATCAGAGAGAGCCGTCTCAAGATCTTGACGTGTTTTATCAACTACTGCTCTTTTCTTGGTAAATTTCTCTTTCGCCCACATGCTGAGCGCAATCCGACACTTTCACTGCTTATCAGAGAGTGAGAAAGAAGGGTAAGATTGCCAGATGTCCTGAATGATCGCTTTGGATTCAGGGTTATCTTGGAGTCTCCTATCATATCGGAAGATTCAGTTTTTCTTCTTCTCAAGTCTGATCCAAGTGACCAATAGTCTATGGTCGGAAAACTCAAGATTTAGATATTCACAACGATTACGAATGAAATAATCAGCCCATGCACTGTTGATAAATGTTCGATCTAATCGACTTTGAATAATATGATTACCTTTCTTTCCTCGCCAGGAAAGGGGATTTCCAGAATGCTTTATCTCCCATAAATTATTTTGGGCAATGAAAGATCTAAAATCTGCAAAAGAAAATTCTGATCTAAGATGACCTCCTAATTTTTCATCATTATGGGTGATCTCATTAAAATATCCGGTTAGGAGCCAAGGGACATTCATATCATGATTTAGAGTCGCAATCCTAAGCCATACATCATTCCGTTTGAAATATCCGGAGCACCATAAACAAACGTTACTGATATAGACATCATCCTCAAAATAACCGATACATCAATAAAGTTGTCCGAACTAAAGTTCACAACATGGCTTATTTTTTATGACCAAAATAAAGCTAAACCTTCTCCACCTTTAGAGTGGGGAGGAACACCAAAGTGAGATGACATATTACAAGTCAAAAGAGCTTTTACCACGACATCTTCGTGGTTCTTCATCTATGAGAGGAATAGGATACAAGGATCAAAACGCCTGGTTAGCTCTTTAATTCGTTGAACCGTTGCGATATTCCCCATCCCACAGAAGTTCCAGCTCACGATCCTTAAGGAACCCGGGGAAACAGTTTTCGAAAAACCGTTCTCTTCTTTGAGGTGGTAGTCGGCGGTGCACTCGGTCCAACATCTCTCGGAACTTTCAGTGGTGGCGCACTTTGTCTGGGCCTAGAGGGTCCTGCCCCGTCATCACAAAGTCGAAGCGGGATCTTGTGCTGCCTTTGGGTCTGCGGTCCCCATGCCTGGGGGTGCATCTGATCCTGCTCTTCGCGTATCCATGACCTAGCCAAAGAAAGGGTGAGACAACCTCTAATCGAGATGTCACTGGTGGGCGTCCTCTCTTCCTCTTTGGAGCAACATCATCTTCGTTATGTATTTCTGGGTCAAAATCATCAACCAGATCATCACAATCAGCAAAGGGATCATCAATAGGGTCAGACTGATGCAAAGAATGCTCAAAGGTATCAAACTGCAACTTGCGTGAAGCCGGGGTAGTGGATTTATAACCTAGGCGCCTCTTGGTGTAAGCAGGACTAGAACTCCGATTGAGTGTCGCAATGTGATCATCTCCGTTAGTAGGAGGAAATGACAGAACAGGATGACTCATATCGGGAGGGGGGACCACGCGTGCACGAGCAAACTGTATCATGATCCGAAGTGGGAGAAGGACTCACAGATTTTGGACGATGAGAGGAGTGGGCTGCTACACGAGATGGTGAGCGTCGGGAGTGCTCGTGGCCTTACGCTCTCGAGGGTGAGGCTGATGATGAACATGAGCTCGGTGGGAGTTATCAGACTGATGGGCCGAGAAATGAGACAAAGTACGGTCACCCGAGTACTTACCCCGAAAGCGTGGCTCAGTAGGGTAACAATTTTGTGGAGCTCGCTGCAAGTGTCTAGGACGTCTAGTAGGATCATACTCCTGAGAGTGAGTATCAGATGTCATGTGATGAGAAGGTGGGGCCTCATTGCTTTGAGGTGTATGGATCGGGTCACTTAGTTATTTCTTCTTCTCGCCCGAGAGAGAATGTATTTTCCGATCACATTGTGCTTCATCATGAGACAATCTGTGGCAGATGAGACAGTGGTTCTTCAAACCTTCATATTCCAGTGAGATCGTCGCTTTCTAACCTTCTTCAAAATCGATTATAGTGGTTTTGATCAAGGGTTTCAAGCCATTGATCTCCACTCTTAGTCGAATACTAGAGCGAGTGATCTCTAAGTCCTGGAACTTGCCAAGTCCATCTTCGATCTGAGAAAATAGATCATCCTACCAGTAATGCAGAGTAAGACCCTTAACCCTAATCCAAAAAGGAATTTGGGAGGGAAATTCATCGGAGATTGTTGGCTTCCAAAGGTCCATTATCACCTTATATCGTGCAAAGAAATAGGGGCGATGGGCGAGAACGTGTTCCAAGTCTTCTTCAAACTCAAACGAAATTGGAAGCAACCGCTAACAAGATCCGAACCTCTAGCCGTTCCCTTTAGCTTCCAATTCTGTTTGACAAGATGGATCGTAGACCAAATCCATTGGAGAATCGAATTTGTAAGCTGTCTAACAACTGTGCATGAATTTTTGGAAATCAAATCTGCAGTGTCAAGATTCTCGGAAATGCGGCGAGACATGTTGAAATTGTTGGTTGTATGAAGGAAATATTGGATAATCATTGAATTAGTTAAGATTGATACTAATCGAGATAAGGATTAGGATCAAAGTTAGTTTAGATTTTATCGAGATGAGGATAAGTCAAACAAGAGATAAGATTTGGTGTTAGCAATATCAATTAGAATTCTCTATATAAGTATCAAATAGCTGTGTGAGTTTTTTTGATACATCGAGAGAGAGAGAATCATAAAAATTTAGTTTTTCTTTGGTGTAGCTTTTTATTCTAAACTTAATAAAGAAGAGATTTCCTTAATCTATATTGATTCTCAACTTAGATTTGGTATCAGAGCTAACCAGGCTTAGACAACCAAATTGACGACGACGAGGTCGTAAAGAGAAGAGTCGTATACAACAAAAACAAAGTATACTTTTGCTGGAAAACTATCTGAAATCTCATCAAAAAGTGCTGCCTTAGGAGAAGTAATAAAAAAGTCGAAGCTTGTTAAGAAATTCTTAAAAAGCTTACCGCGACATAAGTATATCCACATCATGGCATCTCTCGAGCAAGTATTAGACCTTAACACAACGGAATATGAAGATATCGTTGGAAGATTAAAGGCTTACGAGGAACGCATCGGAGAGGAGACACAAGCCGAGAAACATGAGAGACTTATGTTTCATCACTCGGAGTAAAATAATACCCACGGTGGTTTACTCGCGGTCGAGGCAGAGGTCGAAGAGGACGCGGTCGAGGCAGAGGTCGAAGAGGACGCGGTCGAGGCAGAGGTCGAAGAGGACGCGGTCGAGGCAGAGGGAGAGGAAGGTTTAACACAATAAATCAATCCTCAGACCAAAACATGCAATACCAAAACGCAGACTGCAATCAAAAGAAACAAATGGAGAGGCAAAAGAAAGACTACTCCAAAGTTATGTGTTATCGATGCAATAAACTTGGTCATTTCGCAAGAGCCTGTCCCAAAATACCGCAAAGGCGACAAGAAGTGAATGTTGCAGAGACAGAAGTCGCGGATGGAGCTTTATATTTTCATGAAGTTGTACTCTTAAATGAAGAAAATGTGCTGTTACAGAAATACGAAGCCGAAGGGAGTAACAAAGATATATGGTACTTGGACAACGGAGCAAGCAATCATATGACGGGAGATAGATCTTATTTCTCCGAACTCAACGAGAAAATCATCGGGAAGGTTAAGTTCGGTGACAGTTCATATGTGGAAATAACTAGCAAAGGATCAATTGTATTCCTGTGCAAAACAGGAGAACAAAGAATACTGAAGGTTATATACTACATTCCCGATCTCAAACACAATATCCTCAGTTTGGGTCAAGCTACTGAACACGGGTGTGAAGTACTCATGAAAGGAGATTACCTGAAGCTGTATGATCCTTGCGGGAGATTGCTTATGCAGGTTTCGCGAACTATGAATCGCCTCTACAAAGCAAAAATGCGTATTGAGAGTTCGATGTGCCTGCAAACCACAACCGAAGAAGCAACTTGGAAGTGGCATCAGCGACTCGGGCATATCAATCTCGGAGCATTAAAGGCAATGGCTAACAAAGGCATGGTGATTGGTTTACCAAAGATTGAGCTAGAAAATGGAACTTGTGAAGCTTTCCTAGCCGGAAAGCAAGCACGATCAACGTTTCCATCCAAAGAAAATTATAGAGCTTCTAAATGTCTCGAGCTAATCCACGGTGATCTGTGTGGACCAATATCTCCACCTACACCTTCAAAGAATAGATACATATTTGTCTTAATCGATGATTATTCTCGGTACATGTAGACTATTCTCATGAAGGAGAAAAGCGATGCATATGAGAAGTTCAAGCAATTTAAAAGGATGATAGAACATCAAACGGAGAAAACTATCAAGACACTTTGAACCGATCGTGGTGGTGAGTTCACGTCAACCGACTTTAACACATTCTTAACAGAATATGGAATCAATCATCACCAAACTGCGCCCTATTGTCCACAACAAAATGGCGTAGTCGAGAGGCGAAACCGAACAATAATGGAGATGACAAGAAGCATGATGAAGGCGATGAAATTACCAAAGTATTTGTGGGGGGAGGCAGTCCAACATTCAACATACTTAATAAATCGTGTGCCCACAAAAGCTTTGGTTGATCAAACTCCATATGAGTGTTTTCATGACAAAAAACCAAGCATCGAACACCTTCGTGTCTTCGGGTGTTTAACTTTTGGCAAAGTTACGACGCCTAATCTCAAGAAACTAGATGAAAGATCGAGGCCACTTGTCAATCTCGGGATTGAACCAGGAACAAAAGCTTATCGCTTATATGACCCTAAAGAAGGGAAGGTGATAGTGAGTCGAGATGCGGTATTTATTGAAAACAGAGGATGGAGTTGGGGTAATGAAGGGTATGACACCGATGATGAGCCCAAAGTTTTCAGAATAATTGAAGAAGTCACTCCAGATACAGGAGTATTTAGGGTTCCCGTCAAAGAAACATAGTATCATGTTCCTATTGAAGAAACAGGACACAGTGATAACAAGGTCACACATCAAGAACCGTAAGAAGCACCAAGACGATCAACACGAACGAGGTCAATGCCAAAACATCTGGAGGATTATGTGTTACTTTCTGAAAGTCAGCAGATATTGTTAATGATCAATGGTGAACCAGAATGTTTTGCTGAAGCCAAAACTCTAGTAGAATGGACGAAAGCAATGGAGGCTGAGATTGAGTCCATAAACAAGAACTCAACTTGGACTCTTGTTAACAAACCAGAAGGAGCAAAGATTATTGGTTTAAAATGGGTTTTTAAGCTGAAGAAAAACGCAGATGAAACTGTGAATAAGCACAAAGCTAGGCTAGTGGCAAAAGGTTATGTTCAAGAGGAAGGAATAGATTTCGATGATGCATTCGCTCCTGTAGCACGAATCAAATCAATTAGACTACTTGTTGCACTAGCTGCTGCTCAAGGATGGGAAGTGCATCACTTAGATGTAAAAACTGCATTCTTACATGGTGAATTAAAGGAAGAAGTATATGTTGTTCAACCAGAAGGCTTTCAAAAGAAAGGAGAAGAAAAGAAAGTCTATAAACTTCACAAAGCGTTGTATGGCTTAAGGCAGGCGCCTAGAGCATGGAACAACAAACTTGACCAAGTTCTTAAGAATTTTAAGTTTACAAGGTGCTCAATGGAGAAGTCCGTGTATTGCAGACAAGAGGGGAAGCATCGACTCATTGTAGCTGTTTATGTCGATGATTTGTTTCTGACTGGTACTTCCTTGAAGATGATAAACAACTTTAAGAAAGAGATGTCGTCGAATTTTGAAATGACAGATCTTGGTGAGCTTACCTACTATCTTGGGATAGAAGTAACACAAGACGTGAACGGGATTACACTCAAACAAGAAAGCTATGCACATAAGATACTACAGGATACAAGAATGGAGACATGCAATGCTTCTCATATTCCGATAGATCCCGGACTTAGGCTCAGCAAAGCCGAGAATGAATCACAGATCGATGCAACTAGGTATCGCAGAACAATCGGGTGTTTGAGCTACTTACTCCATACTCGACCTGATTTGGTGTACTCAGTAGGTGTACTTAGTCGTTATATGCAAAATCCAAAAGAGTCACACGAACAAGAAATCAAGTATGTATTACGATACATAAAAGGGACAATGAGCTGGGGAATAAGATATAAGCGAGGAGGAAACACATAAATTATTGGCTACAGTGATAGTAGTCATAATATTGATCTCGATGATGGAAGATCAATGGGAGGTCACATCTTCTTCTTTGGTGAAGCGCCGATCACTTGGTGTTTTCATAAGTTACCCACGGTAGCTTTATCTTCTTGCGAGGCTGAATTCATGGCAGCTACAGAAGCCGCAAAACAGGCGATTTGGCTTCAAGAACTACTCGGAGAAGTAATAGGCTCAGGGAGCGAAGGGATCCTAATTCGAATAGACAACCGTTCAACAATTGCACTTACACGAAACTCAGTGTTTCACGGAAGAAGTAAACACATCCTCTCGAAATATCATTTCATCCGTGAATGAATTGAAAATGAACAGGTAGATGTAGAACATGTTCCGAGAACAGAGCAACGAGCTGATATCTTGACGAAGGGTCTATCAAGAACAAAGTTCAAGGAAATGCGAGAGATGATTGGAGTAGAAGACCTTGAAGATTCAAAGATCAGAAGGGAGAATGTTGGATAATCATTGAATTAGTTAAGATTGATACTAATCAAGATAAGGATTATGATCAAAGTTAGTTTATATTTTATCGAGATAAGGATAAGTCAAACAAGAGATAAGATTTGGTGTTAGCAATATCTATTAGAATTCTCAATATAAGTATCAAATAGCTGTGTGAGTTTTTTTGATACATCGAAAAAGAGGGAATCATAAAAGTTTAGTTTTTCTTTGGTGTAGTTTTTTATTCTAAACTTAATAAAAAAGAAAGTTCTTTAATCTATATTTATTCTCAACTTAGAGGAAATAATACCCTTGGCAGCAACAGTAAACCGTGAGTGAATGGAGTAAACAGAGCAATTTCTTGCAACAGAGAACAATCGATCGTTGGGCCAGAGGAAACCGTTCGGGAAATCTTTAGGTAACACGACGAGAGAAATTTTCCGATGAAGACAAATGAACCCGTGGAAAAATTTCGGAGCTAACTTCCATAAATTCTCTCGCGTAGGAGAGCAAGATAACGAGCTTTGAGATGCATGTGTGGAGTCAGAGAGCAGTCGAGCAAAACGAACGAATACCTGATTTCTGAGAATTCCGATAACTCTCAGTAACGCCTGAGCCAAGGAGAGACAGTCGAAGAGATCTTCCCAAGGTTCTCACTTAGCTTTAGAGAAGATGAGCTAGAAACAGAGTAAACAGAATACGACGATAACAACTTTCCGGTGAAGTAAGTGAGCACATTTTTCGAAATGAGAGAAACTGAAGTAAAATCAGTGAAGCAGCCGTTGAATCTGACGTAACAGGGAGAGAGGAACGTCGAGAGAAACCGCCGTTAGTACACAATCCTTCACGACAAGGAGGAAAGCCGTGAGCAGAATAACTGAAGAAGACGATGCTGAGCAGCCCAAACCATAGTTGGAGAAAAGTATTATGGGATGGACCACATCCTTCGTGAAGGAGAGAGAGGTGGAAGAGAGAGATGTGCGTTAAGTCTTCTCCATCATCGGGGAAGATCCGGCGACTCGCTTTAGGCGGTGGGAAGAGGAAGACAGCAAAGTATCCGGCGGTTAATGTGGTGGAGAATTAAAAAAATATTACGGAAGAAGACGATGAAGGATGTTAACAAACGGATAGAAGGGAGAAGCTCAAAAAGTTGGTGCAGAAAGGTGAACGTAGACAGACCTCGTAACCCGTGTCTGGGAGAGAAAATTTTGAGAGCCCTTTCTCATCTCTCTTGGCAAGTTTTAGCAGTCACGGGCGCTTGTATCCTTTACGATGGATAATTGATCTACTTATGTACAGTTACAATCACTATGTCTAAACAACATAAACTATGCAACTCCAACAGATAAATAAACAATTAAGTATTCATAAGTCTTACAATTCAACTCCTGCAGATTATGACACTTTTCTCATCCAATTTAGTTCAAGTAATTAAACAATCATTTTGATGAGTTTATTAACATATGAGCGGTAGCTAGATATATATTCTCTCCAGAAACTCTTGAATTGAAAACTATGAAAATTTGGAGAAAATATGAAAAGTGACATCTCTGTGTTTTCTTTTGGTGGCATATATTATATGGTACAAGAGGCTAAAATTAAATATGTCAATGATGCCCATAGTTTCCTTTTCTACATCGTCGTCCTCAGACACGAATGTATTTTCACTATGCCTCGACAAAAGTATTACGAGCATCCTCTCTCGAGTTGCATATAGATCAGTGCATGATGATACTACCTCAATATTTTTTCCCCTAGAATGGTCTGGATGAAACAGAGTTTCAACTGTCATGGTTCGAAGGATTAAAAAAAACTACTTCTTTAAACATAAAACCATTTTACAAAATTTTGATTATATAATAAGTTTTTTATAAAAAACATGTAAAAATATATTTATACATATATCAACAAGCCGGCCTAGTGCCAGCCGTTTTTCATAACAAATGAATATTTTCTTCCCAATACCAATTCATAACATCATAATTCATTAAACAATTATCTCTTATCATTGGAAAATATCATCACATCATCCACAAATCTCATGTGTAAGATTTATTTCCTAACAAGATGAATAATAATCAATCTTACCATCGAAAGGTTTTTGTTGAAAAATCAAAAATTTATTTAATCGATATAAAAATAAAACTTGATATTAATGGTATGATTGGTAAAACTTGAATGTAAAAAATGTTGCATTTTAAATAATAAAGAGAAAATAAGTAAGTTGAGTAATAAAATACAAGGAAAATATATTTTTATTAGTTCGATTCATCTCCAAAAGGAAGAAAGAAATATATTTCCTTCATATAATAATCGACAAAAAAATTAGTAAAAATGAGAAGCTTATTTCCATCTTTTGATATATGATTGGGAGAGAGGTATAGTAGTTAAGAAAGAAACTATTTTTTCTCTCTAATTTTTGTTTTTAAAATCTATCAGTTTTTTTTCGAGATTTATTTGACTTTTAATATCAAAAGAGAAGATAGGAGCGATTACCTTGAAAAACAGAAATTGAGTGGTGATACCAAAACTAAGAAAGAAATACTTCTTTCTCTCTAATTTTTATTCTTAACACAATCTATTAGTTTTTTAAAAAACTTATTTGAGTATTAATTTTGAAGATAAGATTCATTATCTTTTGAATAAACATAAATTGAGTGGTGATAACAAACTTAAGAGCAGAAGACGGTGGCTAAGAGTTTGGTGCCAAGGAGCCACTAAGAATTACCCCTTATTCGAGAAAAAAATCAGGCAAGTTGTAAAAAAAAATTATTTTTCTGGCTATCTTATGCATGATTGTTGTTTTTTGCACACTAGATCTATAGTATTATGGTGAAAAAATTGCAAAAATGAGTAAATCTGGAAAAAAAAAACTTGAAAAAAACAATGAATCAATAGTCTGAGGAAGAATCAATAGTCTGATGTAGAATCGATAGCCTAATGTAGAATATAAAATCATAATTACTGTTCTATCCTTCATGTGAAGAAAAATCCTAAAAATTCACTTAATAGAAATAAAATTTGATATTTCATTAAGTATATTGAACAATGATATAGTAGTAAGAAATTATTAAATTGGTTAACTTAACTAACATATCAGAAAATATGTTTCATTTAACCATTTTTTTCTAGAAGTTTAAAACATAAAAAAACCTCGCTGGTAGTTGTATTTTTTTCTAATTTTATTTATTTATATACCATATATTTGATGAAATTCTATTTTATTTCATAAAGGAACAATATATTATATACAATAAGATTGATAAGAAAAACAAAGTACAAAATATTGTAAGTAATTACATCTAATCTCATTTATCTAATTAGTAAATATGTGAGACAAAGTATATTTTGTCTAATAGCTTATTCTTCTGCATGAACATATTATGTATCATGTTAAAAAATTTCAAAAGATGACTTTGGTCAATAATCTTTTTCAAAATATCTAAAAGTAATAAGATTAGCAGAAACAAACGTAATTCATCAGTTAGCGAGAAGCCAATAGGTAGTGGAAAACATAACAAACACTTGATAATATAATTATTATTGTCGTTGATATGAGTCAAACATTCTTGTTTTAAGAACGCTAACTATCTAAAACCTCCAAAACATATTTGCTCACACAAAAGACCAAAAAGTGGATCTTCTATTAACCCCCAGAAATTAACGACCGTAGTCCAAATCTAGCTACATAAGCACCATAGCTAAGCTATAAATTTCATTATACCGAAAATCAAGTAACAATGCCACACTACACATACTTGCTAAAATAACACAAACATCATTATATTAACCCATTCAATTGTCTTTTTTCACGCTTATTCTTATTTGAGCACTAAATGTTCATTGGAAAAGATCACATTGGTGTCCCTATAATCATAATCGCCGATTCTTTGGTACAATGTTTGTTTTTACTCCCCAGAAATGGTTTCCTAGAAATGTTGAATATCAAGCCCATCATATAACATAATTTCTACAAAAATAGGTTGAACCTAAATTTTTTTTTTTTATACCAGATAACTGTTTCTAGTCAAAGATTGATGATATCTATAGAAGAATACCAATATTCACATAAGCTTTTCAATGCATAACAAGATCTATCCATGCCACCATCCCGATATTTGGGAGGCTAGGGGAGATAAAAAAAATAAAGATTTGGGGAAACATGTTAAATATGTCAATGACTATATCAAAATTGTCTTACTCGAGAGATAAATGACACTAAGAATTAGCTTATCTATTTTAAAGTCGATTAATATATAAGTGGTTGAAGTATCAAATGTTTTAATTTGAAGCTTCTGATAATGTAAAAATTGAATTTTCGCACAAAATAATTTAACATATAATGCTCTCTGTGAACAAGAGAACCCACCACTACCAGTGAAAAACCATATGATGAACTTGTAACTTAAAAAATAAAATAAACTAAAATTTTTTTCTAAACTCCACTGTTATGATCAAGAGAAAAACATTTAGCAAAATATGCAAAATATATATAATGTTTAACTAGAGGGCAAAAAACACCTCTATAGCCTAGAGTTAGTAACAAAAAATGATGTCGTTAATAAATAAAGATGTGGGGAAAAATATTTAAGCATTCCTACCATGGAGATTAAATATAAACTATGCAAACAATTCCAACAGAAAAACCAAAAAAATAATAAACTCGGTGGAACAAGAGAACCATCATAAATCAAATTTTCAAATCCATCATTCATTATAATAAATAATGAAAGTTAGAGGTCATAAACAAGTCATCCAGTAAAATATAAAACATAATTCCCTCTTGAAACTCCTACCTTACACGATAAGAAAACAAATTATCAAAAAATTAGTTTTGCTCTTTTTGCTCTTGAAGTCGGCCATCCAAATACATTTTACGAGGCATGTCATTTACACACTTAACGACAATCATTTTCTTCTTGTGCATCACATATATGAGAAACACACCACAAAAGATGCAATAAATTTTCAGTGATGGCCATAATTTCCTTTTTTACATCGTCTTTGGACACGAAATGTACTTCCACTATATATCGGTGCACAATACTACTACCTCAATATTTGTTTCCTCTAGAATGGTTTGAATAAAACAGAGTTTCAACTAACATTGATTTCACTTGTGAGAATCAATATTTGGATTCATGGTCCTGATTTTTATGGAGTGTAACTTGTAAGTAAGCCACTTTATCATCGTGTAGCATATCCCATCACATTATGCTATTACAAGAATTTTGTGAGCACCTTGCTAGCATTTAGAAAGAAAAACACATGTCATCACTTAACAAGAGTTGATATGATTTTCTACCCATTGAGTAAAGAATGCATATCATAATTCTGAAGTCAATCATCCCACCTTGTTTTTCCAATCTAAAATCCAAATGATATGGTTCCTTACACAGAAAAAAAGAGAAGATTCCAACGTCTTCATAACAACTGCTTAATCATTAAATCAAACACTTTTATTAAATATATTTTTATGCATAAAAGTTAATTAAAAATTGTACTACTAAAACTACATAGCCAGAATTTCACAAAAATCAAAATCACTTTGTATCGATTTTATCTTTTGATTATGAACTTTAACATGATTGTTTTTTTTTGGTAATTATAAAACTAGACTCAAATTATGCCTAACTCATACAATATTAGATTGAATTTTTGTCTCTTTTATATATTTAAATTATGAGCTGAGTTTTGAAACAAAAAGCTAAAATTTGTCTATAGGATAATGAAATTATTTATATGATTTTTTAATATTACAACTTTTTTTAGTTTTAATATAAAAGATAAATGCATATTAGTGATATAAATAGTCAAATCAATTCTTTTAAGTTTTTCACGTGTACCATCATATTATAGAGAAATCAGTGTTACACAATTAAATATATAATCAAATAATTTATATTTGTCAAAAAATCCTTAAAGTGATAGATTTCAGTATTTTTAATTACATCAAAAATCGTCATTTTCTTTAGATATTATAATTTTTTCCGATCATACTCTACTATCGAAAGCATTATTCTGCTCTCTTAATCCATTAGATCCTTAACAAACATCAGCATGGGTCCATCCATGCTCATTTCTTGGTTAGGCCTAGAACTAGAACAAACTTTGTTTTTCTGTAGATATCGGTCTTTCAGTCAGTTATTTTTATTTTTCTGATTATTTTCTGATTTGAGCATTACAAATATCGTTGGAAGGAAAACCTCATTTTTCTACTAGATCTCATCTTTAACATGTTATTGTCTTACAAAAAGACATTTTAAATAGAAGCTAAATGAAAAAAAATTGTGAGCACAAGCACCAAGTGGAGGTGAGTTAGATTGGCTCTTTAGTAGTTGAATTACTTATTCTACTTTTACCAAAAACTCAATAAAAAGAATATTTATACACAATAAGCAAAATTAACCATTCCATACAAATAGATAATAAAAATTTGTATAGAACAACTTATTTTTATATAAATTTATGTATTTAGAAAGAGTAAATTTTTTAATACAACAATATTTTTTTTTTAAAAGAAAAACCTATATTTTTAGAGATATATTGAGTAGTATCACAATAATTAATCTACACATCAATTAAAACCTAAATAAAATATCTAAACAAATAGATATTAGTTTGATACTAAAATTGATATAAAAATAAATTAATAAATAAATAATTTGATGAGCCTTATCTCGACCACCACTATCAGTGGGCCTTATCTCCACTCTCAGCCTATAGGTCCATGTTTGTCCGACGACTGGTGTATTATCTTGATGAGTTCAAAAGATTTGTTTATTGACCATGCAATCAACACATGATATTTTTCTGTGTTTTGTTCTTATTCACTTATTCACACGATACAAAACTTGATTCCTGACAAATCATTCATCTTTAAATTGTTAAAACTCAAACTCAAATATATTTAACTCCAAAATATTTTTAGGTTAGTGATGAAAATATAAATGCACATTATTGATATAAATAACTAAACTAATTTTTTAAACCTTTCACATGGATTATTATATTCATGAAAATCAATGTTACAAAATATATATAGATACGGTCAAAAAATTATATTTACCAAATCATTCTTTAAAAAAATAGGATTTCAGTATTTACAATTACACTAAAACCTTCATTTTTCTGGATGTACAAAATTTTCACATCATACTCTACTATAAAAAGCATTTTTTTTCCTCTCCAAATCTCTTAACAGCATATTAGGTCTATCCATGATCACTCTTTGGTTAAGCCTAAAGTAAATCAAGCTTTTTTCTCTATAAATATTTATCTTTCAGCCATTCATGTTCATTTTTTTATTTGAGTGTTAAAAAATTATTGGAAGAAAGACTTCATTTTGTTTTATTAGATCTCATCTTGACCATGCTATTATCTTAGAAAAAACATCTTGTTTGGAAGTCAAATAAGAAAAATTCTGAGCACAAAAGGTACTCAAATAAGAACAACAAAATTCTGAGCACAAAAGGTACTCAAATAAGAAAAACATCTTGTTTGAATTAGATTGACTCTTGAGTGGTTGAATTGCTTATGTTATATTTATCAAGACTCAATAAAAAGGTACTCAAAATCAATCGTTCTATGCATAAAGATAAAATAAGCTTGTATAGAATGACTTATTTATTTTTTAAAAAAACTGACTATAAAAGGTGGGTTTTTAATACAATTTTTTTTTTAAAAAAAAAAATCTAAAGTAATATCACAACAATCAATATACAAATCCATTAGAAACCTAATTCAAATATCTAAATAGTAGATATTCATTTGATACTTAAAATTGATATAAAAATAAACTGATAAGTGGATAATAAAAAGATTTATATTTGTAATTATTTTGAGTAGATTTTTCATTTCTTGTATATTTTCGATAGTTATCTTAAGTCATAGTAAACAATATCAAACCGTTTTATTGAGTCATTATCAAATAATTATTTTTAAAAACAAAATCTGTTTTGACCAATAGGAAGTTGCCAGGTGTGGTCCACGAGAGTCTTTAGTCCAAGTGCACACATTGACTATTGTATGATTATTTAATGTGCATGGCAAATGAAATAAAAATTTAGAAGAAAAAAAAGGCACAAGTGAAAGAATTGAGAAAGAGAGAGAGAGATTTGAAACGAATCTCAAACTTATTCTAACTGTTAGATTTTCTTGTTTAAGTTTTTATTTATTTATTTAATTTCTTTCTCTCTGCAATTAAATCTCTATTATTTACCTTCACCACTCCTTTCTCCCATTAATACATAAAATCATCTTCTCTCTCTATATATACTCCTATTTCTCTTCGTATTAAATTTCCACAAAACCCCATAGAAGAAAAGGTCTCTTTCTCTTTCTTTTTTCCCTTCAGATATAATTTCTCTGTTTTTGTTTTTCTTCTTCAGCTTCTTTCTTTGGTCATGGAATCGTCTCGCGTTGGCGAACGCAACGGATATGCGGAAAATCCGGCTCCGACTCCACAAGGTGCGTCTCAGTCGCAACTTGAACCCGACAGTCAAAGAGCTGTCGACGAAGCTTTATTCCGATTCCAGACTGGTTTTGATTTTGAAACCCTAGAATCCTCTTTCGGTAGACTCTCCTTTGTCGATTCAACTGTTCGTCGTCATCAGCAGAATCCGTTACTCGACAATCATTGGATCAATCGATCTTCTGCGTCGTCGTCGTCGTCGTCACTACACCAAAATCAAGGGATCAATGTCGGCGGAGATGATGATGTTGGTGGTGATGATGATGGATATTGGTATCGCGATATGCAACAGATGATAAATCACTACAAAAATATATTGTTAGAGAACTTTTATGTTAATGAAAGATCGTATGCTAATCCTATGACGACGTTTAACAATGGGTTTGGTTTCCTTAACGGAAACTCGCAAGACGTTCCTTACATGTACTCAAGTAGTCGTCAACCTCATTGGAATAACAACAATGGGTTTGGTTCATTGAGGAGATGGAAGAACAACAACGAAGGTTTCTTAAACAGTCATGAACAGTCTCTGTCTCTAGAGAATGTGACGATGGAATCGTTTGCTTTGCTTGCTAGAGTTCGAAATTCAAGTTTTTCCTTGCAGAAGAAGATTGAAGTGGGTTCCAAGGAGACGATTGATGAGATTTTCAACGATTTTATCTTTCATATATTCGAGTTGATGGTGGACCCTGTTGCTTCTCATGTCCTTCAGAAGCTTATGGTGAAGTGTAGCTCTGAACAGATCACTCAGATTGTTGATGTGATCACTCGGCAACAGTTTCGATTTGTTTCCATATGCACTCATGATGTCGGGTACAGACACACAGACTTCTCATCCTTGTTCGGCTTTTGGTTTATGTTTGGTTCTTGATCGTTTTCTTTATATGTGATCATCCTTTGTTCTACTTAAGTTGGAAAATGTAATGTTAGTCAGATTTAGGCTTTGTTATTTGTTTTAGTTTGGGTTTAAGGATCAAGAAAAGGTAATGCTTGTAACAAGTGTTGTTGTTTTATTTAGTAATTTTCTTTTTGTTTTGGCATTATCAGAACCCGTTCGATACAGTCGCTGGTGAAGTGTCTTCACACTTGGGAACAAATCATGCGCCTCGTGGGAGCTGTAAGCATGGGAACACTTGCATTATCAAGGAACAATCATGCGAAACATGTGATAGTACAATGCCTCAAAGAGTTTCATCCCTCGCTGACTAGGGTAAGTATCTCATCCACAGTATTCTGCTTCAGTTCTTGAAGTATTCTGTTTATGATATGGTTGGTTCTTTGTTATATGGATATCTCAAAAGTTAAGTTTAATAGTAAAATTATTCATCTGCTGAGTCTTTGCTTCTGCAGAAGTTTACTTGAAATATATTTACCTGCTGAGTCTTTGTTTCTGGAGTCAGTTTTCATCTTTGTATGTTGAGAAAGGCCGTACGTCTTTTTCAAACTGGAAGTCACTTTCTTATAGTTGAAAAAATATACTGTAGCAATTCAAAGTAAATGAAATTAGTTTGATGTTTGAAGTTAACTCTTCTCAGTTAATTTCGCAGTGTGTCTGTTTTCTTCAGTTCATGATTTTCTGTAGAAGTCATACGACTGAAAAAATATTCTATTATCTGTATGGTATGTTCTGTAGCAGTTCAAACCTTGGTAAGTTTCTTGCTTGTGATACAAGTAAAATTAGCCATGATAGACCCTTTATCATATTTTACAAACAGGTTTGGTCTTGGAATATGATACTCTTTCTTCTATCCCCTTTGTTTATTGTTTTTGTTTTTACAGAATCTTCTTGAAGCTATCGCTCAAAACTGTTACCAGATAGCAGTTGATCAACACGGCTGCTTAATGCTTCAGGAATGTCTTGGGCCTCGTGGCACTTGTCCGGTGGTAAAGGCACATTTGATTCATGGGATAATCGCTAATGCGTTGAGACTCTGCCTGGATAGCTACGGGTAAACATGAGATGAAATGATGATTGATACACACAATCGTATTCTTATCTCATCATATCCCCTTTTGTTTACTCACAAGTACTATGTTCTCTTTCAGAAACTACGTGGTGCAGTATGTAGTAAAGCTGGCAGATCCATATGTATTACTTTCGCTCGTCCAACAGCTGTTAGGGAACTATGCGTTCCTCTCCCGTGACAAATATGGAAGTCATGCTGTGCAGAAGTTCTTGAAAATCAAGTGTATCGACCCTAGCATTATCATAAACGACTTGCTTCCAGAATTTGATACACTTCTTCTAGACACGTTTGGAAACTTTGTCGTTCAAACTGCATGGTTTGTGTGTAAGGTATGAATTATCAAGGCCGTACGTTGTTTAATGCTGTGGTCTTTCTACGTAGAGATTATGCGCGAGATAATGAGTCATGTTTGGTGTTTTGCAGGACGAAATGCGCATCATCTTGATGAGGCATATAGAGCGTAATAGACCACTGATGAGGTGCAACAAGTATGGGAATAAAATTCTGGAGAAACTCAATCTCTAGAGCCAAAGGAAAAAGAAAGAGAGAATGTTGTTTTGTTGTGTCATTGGTTTAGTCAGTGTTGATTTTTTTTGTTGATTTTTGTTAGACATAACCAGACAATATTGTCCTCACCAGAAAAACACCAGCATCTCCAATGATAAGAATCTCTGAAGAGGTTCTACCAATATTATATATATATATATAAATTTTAGATGAATTAGTATTAAGAAACTTGCTCCTCAAGAGATTTTGCAATGGTAGAATCCAATTTTGGTTCTTAAATTTTAAGAAATCTATAATTTTGCTTTGTTCACTTTCAAGCTCAGATAAATTCAAGATGGAGACTCTTCATGTCTCATCTCAATACTCTTCCTCCGATCTTTACCATTCGTAAATCCCTCTCAATCCGATCTATCTCGCCGCTCACTCCGAATCTACAGCTATGGAGGACCTGTCTGGGAAAAACTTCTCCAAGCCTCTGCTAAACTAGAGCTCGTGTGAAAAAAAAGAAGAGAAAAAGAAAGAGAAAGAGAAAAAAAAGAAAAAAAAAAAATGAATCAATCAAAAAGTAACAAGTAGGAGTTTTTAAACATTTCATCGGTCTTAAAAGTACGAATGATATTATGACACCTATGAAAGAGTTTCTTAAGTCTCCGTCTAATGATACGTTTTTAATCAAAAATATCTTAACTTTTATTTTTTATTTATTTTTAATTAGATGATACTCACAGAATATCACCAATAAGAACCAACTCATAACTAAAACAATATTTTTTATTTATTTTGATTTTTTAAAATATCAAGAAATTTTATAAGAAACTCTTTAAAACCTCCGTTGGAGGTGCCAATATGTTTTTGTGTTTGTTCTGTAGCTATTCTCTATGTATAAAACTCCCGAGGATTTCTTATTTTAGTGTTTGTTGTCTTTTTCTTCTTTTATTCCATCATTGCTTACCTCGTTCAAACTCTTCTCTTATGGTTTATTATCTTTGTTTTACAATACGTACTTGTATATTTTGATTGAATTGCTGTGTTTTAACTGTTTCAAATAACAATTTTTTTTTTCTAAAAGATCGTTTGATAACAAAACCTAATGAAAGTGGAGTTTGTAAAAAAGAAGGCTTCTGCTGTTTTTTTTTTTGTTGCAATATATATATAAATATAAGCAATGGTCCACACCATAAAAGAAAATAATAAAAAAACTTTACATTAATAGAAAAAATTCCATAAATATACGCTAGATAATTCTCACATATTTAAAAAAGAGGCATATTCTTTTGTCAATTCCTTGCTTATCAACTTTTCATAATTTTACATAAAAATTACTTTCTTTTTATTGAAAAAATAATCATTTCCACAGTAGCCAATCCTCCAAAATAAACATATATATTATGTGATTTTCCCATGTTCATACACAGATAATATATCTAAAAAAGTGATTTACTAGTATACTTATTAGAATGTGTGAAATGGTTCAAATAGTTCACAACAATTTTTAATTACTCAAACATTATTATAAAATTATATAATACCAGTTTGCCATTTTTTGATGTTTAAACAAAAAACATGAATTGTGCCACGTTAGCCGCACTCCGTGTGAAAGATCTTCCATAGGTTACCAGATTTAGTCACTTATGTCTACCAGACTTAATTTCTAGGTTTGGAAAGGTCTTTCATGGTCTACCAGAATTAGTTTATGGGTCTGGGAAGACCTTACAGACTTATTTATAGAGTCTGGGTAGGTCTGGCAGATCTTGGGTTGCTTATTTGTCGTTGATTTGTTTTAAGTATTGTGTTTGTTACTTCATCTGTTTGTTACTTCCTCTTTCTTCTGCATTTGGTCTTTTACCATACGCAAAATGGCGTTGAGGCGTTGTTTGGCCTGCTCAGTTGTCCTCCAAGACCTCGTCTAACAGTCGCCTATTGTCTTCTAAGGTTTTCAGAGCCTTTCTCTTTCTCGATGAGAAGAGGAAGTCATTTCTAAGAGATATTGCTGATATTTTATAGTGTAATAAAAATTTAGAGGAAGCCATTTCTTTGAGAAGAAGCCATTCCTCTCGATGAAGAAGAGGAAGTCATTTCTCTGGCAGAGTTTCTTGGACTTAGTTATAAATCTGGTAGACTTAAACTAAGTGTACCAGACATTTCTTAAGTCTGCCAGACTTAAAAAAAACTAAGTCTGGAACGACTGCCAAACTTTATGGAATTAATGATTAATTTTTGTGGCTTGCAAATACGTGAACATTTACTACAACTGAAAAGTATACTTGTGAAATACAATTCATATCTGATGAGGAAATTGGCTCTTCAAAAACGCCAGCTGAACTAGAGGGAGTGGTGACCATTCCTCAAGTACCAAGTGGACCTATAACTCGTCAAAGATCTAAAGTTATTGGACACAAGTTCAATCACCTAGTAGAGTTTGTGCTCGAGCAAGGATCAGCCGACCCTTGTCCATCTTCTTCAGCCGGCAACAAGAGAAAGGTAGAGGATCCATTTTCACGCATTTCATGTGAGCTTCTCCAGTGTCAGACATAATATTCTTGTGTCTTTACTATCACCATAGATTAAAGACACACAAAGTCATGCTAGAGAATGGTAGTATTTTTCCTACCTTCTGTTTTGTCCTAATAAATTTTTCAAAGGGGGTTTTAACGAGGCAACACCTCTAGTGTGCAAATCAGGGCATATTCTACGATAATCATCCTTCACAAGCCCCTGGAATAATCAGAAGATAATAACCCTCCAATGAAGACAAGCTCCAACAATTTTCTATACTTCGAATAATTATGTGTTTTTAACTTTTAAATTGCTTGTTGTTTTGTGTAAGTTCTAAAATTTTTGTTGGTTTTTTAGAACTACTTGTTGTTTATTAAGGCTAGGATAATTAAAATCTTAGCCTCCCCCATGAATGACAAACACAATTTTTACAGCACAAAAATATAGAACCCTAGTCGATTTCTCTCTAGTTTTAGCACACGACTTCTTCTTCTGGGTTTGATCCATCTTCCAGCCTTGAAGAATCTTGGTGTATCACGAGTTCATTCATCCCTCTTGTGGTCCAATTCACTCCATCCCACATGTGTTTCTTATTGAAGAGATTCTCTCTTGCTGTGCACAACACCCTTCTGTGATCCAGATCTTCCTTAGCTACAAGAGCTTGTATCATCTTTGGTATTAGAGCTAAAGATTCTACCTTCTCAGGGAGTGTCTAAACTTATCTCTGTCAATTTCTTTGTTTTCAATTTCCATTCAATTTTTTTTTTGATAATCTTAGTGTCTGCAGAATTGAGAGTTTAGGGTTGCTTTGATTGAGAGTTTTGATTGTTGTTAGGATTGAGTTTTGAGTAATTGATTAACACTTTAGGTTGATAGAATCCTAGAGTCTGCAGAAAAATCTAGAGGAAAAGCGACTAGGATTTTCGTATTTCGCTTTGGTTTTGATTTTCTACAGTCGATAGGAAACCCTGGGCGCGAAGAGGGAATCCGATTAAGGATCGATCGATCCCCCATCAAATCGACCGATCCACCCTCCTGCGGATAAATACAAGATCGACCGAGCGACTACTAGATCAACTGTTCCTCAACAAGATTGACCGGTCGCCCCTTAAATCGACCGATCCACCCTTCTGCGGACAACTACAGGATCGACCGAACGACTATTAAATCAACCGTTCTTCAACTAGATCGATCCCCCCTCTTCAGAACAACAATGTATGACAGCTTAGAGCAAGTAGACACCACTAATGCCATGATTCAGATGCTAGCAGCCATCAATGGGAAACTAAGCAACATGGCAGCTGATATGGATTGTTTGGGGCAACTGTTGAATCCGTAAAGATCAGATATACCTGAAACAGCTAGGCAAGGATAAGCTTGTGGCTTGGGAGAACAACCAGCTCCAGTGCCACCATTCCATGCCCAAACGCCACCATTCCATGCACCACCATTCCATTCCCAAAAGCCACCATTCCATCCACCACCACCACCCATGCAGCCTCCTGATGTGAAGCTTAATCCACCAACCTTTGCCGGAAAAGTGAATCCAAAATCTTATCTTGATTGGGAGAGAAGGATGTAACATATCTTTGAATACTACAGATATGCTGACCTAAGGAGAGTATATCTAGCTACAGCCCAATTCAATGATCATGCTCTTACTTGGTGGGACAGAGAAGTAACTGAGAGAAGTATAAACAGATATGGGAACATAGTGAGTTGGGAAGAGCTCAAATACACCATGAGAAGGCGCTAGGTGCCCCCCACACTTCCACTGTGACTTGCAAAATGTTTTAGGCGATTAACACAAGACAATAAGAGTGTGGAGGAGTACTATGAGGAATTTGAGCACCTGAGAAACCGGTTGGAAGTGGAGGACTCCCTGGATAGTCTGGCACAATTTGTGGATGGTTTGTAAGAAAGAATTGGTAGGAAGGTTGAGAGACAAACATACCATGACTTAGGAGAGCTGTTACATCTTGTCATTCAAATTGAGCAACAGAATAAGCGCAAGGAAACAAACAATACTCGGCCTAAGACCATCTGGAACCCCACACTTAAGCCAACAGAGAGGAGCAACAGTACACCAGGAGATAGCCGGTTCAAGAGCAAGGTGAGTGATTTCACCAAGACATCCAAATCCAGCCCTAGTGCACCTCATCATGCCACGCCAACAGCTCCCCCTCAATGGAGCCGAGACATCTTGTGTTTCAAGTGACATGGAACATGACACATGGCGAGAGAGTGTCCTAATCAACGAACCATGATCCTCACACCAGCTGGGGAATACGAGTCACAAGATGAAAAAGAAGAGGAATCCCATAAATTTGGTGATCAAGATGACGTAGAGTACCCAGACTCAGGAGAGCTCCTTATGATGAGACAAGTTCTTAACACAATGGTAGGTTATGAAGAGGTTTCACAAAGAGAAAACATCTTCCATACTTGTTGCATCATTCAAGGAAATGTATGTTCTCTAATCATTGACACAGACTCTTGTAATCATGTAGCTAGTTCTTATATGGTAGATAAAATTGGTCTTGAAAGAGCTAAACACTCTCATCCTTATAAGCTTATGTGGCTCAATGATAAGGCTGAGTTACACATATCAGATCAAGTCAAGGTCCCATTTAGTGTGGGGCGATACCATGATCAGGTGATGTGTGATGTGGTCCTAATGCAAGCTGGCCATCTCATATTGGGACGTCTATTGCAGTTTGACAGAAAAACCACACATAATGAATGGACTAACTTTTACTCTTTTGAGCAAGAAAAGTGCATGTGTAAGTTGGCGCCATTATCACCTAAAAAAGTGAGGGACATGCAATTGAAAATGATTAAGGATGAGAGTAAACGCAAAGAGAAATTCCTAATCAACTCCAGTGACATCTGAAAGGCCATTGGTAAGTGAAATGAACATGTTATTCTACTGATGTTTAAATAACTTTTGAATGAAGATAAGGCAGAGATCAAGCTAACATCAAAGGTGAATACATTGCTGGAAACATATGCTGATGTGTTTTCTGAAGAATTATCACATGGATTGCCACCAGTAAGAGGAATAAACTATATTGACTTCATTCCAGGAGTCCAACTACCTAATAAAGCCGCCTACAGAGTCAATCCGGAAGAAGCCAAAGAACTTGAAAGCCAAATAAGAGAGTTCATGGCTCAAGGATACGTGAGACAGAGCCTCAGTCCCTGTGTAGTTCCGGTTCTACTTGTGCGAAAGAAAGATGGCAGCTAGAGAATATATGTGGACTGTCGGGCTATCAATAACATAATTATCAAGTATAGGCACCCCATTCCCAGATTAGATGACATGCTTGATGAGCTCAGTGGTGCCACCATCTTCTCCAAAATTGACCTTAAAAGCGGCTACCATCAAGTCAGAATGCGAGAAGGAGACGAATGGAAAACTGCCTTCAAGACTAAGAAGGGGCTATACGAGTGGTTGATCATGCCATTTGGTTTATTAAACTCCCCCAGTACATTTATGCGTCTAATGAACCATGTTCTTAGACCGTACATTAGCAAGTTTGTAGTTGTATACTTTAATGATATACTTATTTACAGCTCATCTTATTTTGACCATGTGAAACATCTTGAGACAGTAATACGAACACTTCAGAATGAGAAGTTGCATGCTAATCTCAAAAAGTGCACATTTTGCACTGATAAAATTGTCTTTTTAGGTTTTGTTGTACGTTCGCAGGAATTACAGGTTGATGAAGACAAAATCAAAGCAATTAAGGAGTGGCCTACACCAACCAGTATCAGTCTAGTGTGAAGTTTTCACGGCCTAGCTAGCTTCTACAGGCGTTTTGTTAGAGATTTTCATTGCAGCTCCTCTAACTTATGTGATAAAAAAGAACCAATAGTTTAAGTGGGGAGAGGAACAAGAACGAGATTTCTAATTTCTCAAGGAGAGGCTGACGCACACACCCGTTCTAGCACTTCCAGACTTCAATAAAACATTTAAGGTGGAGTGTGGTCCATCCGGCATTGGAATAGGAGCAGTACTGACACAAGGAGGAAAACCAGTAGCATACTTCAGTGAGAAGCTTAGTGGTTCCTCATTGTATTATCCTACTTATGATAAGGAGCTTTATGCATTGGTGAGGGCAATGGAAGCTTGGCAACAGTACTTGCTTGCCAAGGAGTGTGTTATTCACACAGATCATCAGACTCTACAACACCTCAAAGGCCAAACTAATCTAAAAAGGAAGCATGCAAGATGGCTGGGATTCATTGAAATGTTTCCTTACTTCATCAAATACAAGAGGGGAAAGGAGAACGTTGTAGTTGATGTATTTTAAGGAGATACAACCTTATTTCTATCATGGGATCTAAAGTGCTAGGATTTGAATTGATTAAGGATATGTATGCTGAAGATGATGATTTTAAGGAAAACTACAAGGAGCATGGAAATGGCGCCTACAACAACTTCTATTTTTTTGATGGGTTCTTGTTCAAAGGGAAAAGACTTTGCATTCCACGGGAATACATCAGAGACTTATTGCTAAGAGGGCGCATGAAAGAGGATTAATGGGTTATTTTGGTGTGGACAAGAAATTGAGCATGCTGAAAAAACACTTCTTATGGTCTCATCAGAGACGAGCTGTGGAAGCTCATTGTGCGCGATGCTTGGTTTGCAAAAGAGCCAAGTCTAAGTCTCATCCACACGGTTTGTATATGCCACTTCCTATTTCTAATACTCCGTTTGGACTGAAATATCTATGGACTTTGTGCTAGGTTTGCCTAAGATAAACCACAAAGACCCCATCTTTTTTGTAGTAGACAAGTTTTATAAGATGACACATTTCATACCATGTGCTAAGACGAATGATGCTAGTCAACCTAAGATAAACAACAAAGACCCCATCTTTGTTGTAGTAGACAAGTTTTATAAGATGACACATTTCATACCATGTGCTAAGACGAATGATGCTAGTCAAATCGCCAATTTGTTCTTCAAGGAAGTAGTGAGAAGTCATGAAATTCAAAGAACAATAGTGTCAGATTGAGATACAAAGTTTCTGAGTCATTTATGGAGATCAATGTGAAAGATACTAGGAACCAAACTGGTGTTCTCAACGACATGCCATCGATAAGTTGATGGGCAAACGAAGGGGGTTAATAAGACGTTGTCAACGTTGCTTAGGGCAACCATTGGGCGAAATTTGAAGATATGGCTTGAATGCTTACCTTTTGTGGAATTCACTTACAACCGAGCTTCTCATTCAGCCACAAGGATGTCACCATTCAAAATTGTCTATAGCTTCAACCCACAGTCGCAAATAGATCTTACCCCACTGCCTCCAGTCGAAATTGTCAGCCTAGAAGAGGAGACCAAAGCAGAATTCATCAAAAGGCTACACCATAAAGCTAAGGAAAACATAGAAAAAAGAACATAATCATATACAAGACAAGCCAAAAAAATCATGCTAGGGAATTGTACTCTTTTTCCTATCTTCGTTTTGTCCCAATGGGTTCTCCGAAAGAGGTTTTAACGAGACAACATTTCTAGTGTGCAAACTACCTGTTTTTTACAAGCCCCTGGAATAATCAAAATATAAGAACTCTCCAATGAAGACAAGCTCTAGCAGTTTTTTATACTTAGAATAATTCTTTGTTTTTAAGTTTTAAACTACCTGTTATTTTTGTGTAAATTCTAAAATTCTTGTTGTTTTTTAAGAACTACTTGTTGTTTATCTTTAAGGTTAGGGTAATTAAAACCTTAACCTCCCCCATGAATGACATACACGATTTTTATAGCACAAAAATATAAAACCCTAGTCGATTTCTCTCTAGTTTGCACACACGATTGCTTCTTCTGGGTTTAATCCATCTTCGAGCCTTGAAGAATCTTGGTGTATCACGAGTCCATTCATCCCTCTTGTGGTCCAATTCACTCTATCCCACATGTGTTCCTGCTTGAAGAGATTCTCTCTTGCGTGCACAACACCCTTCTGTGAGCTAGATCTTTTTTAACTACCGAAGCTTGTATCAGTATCTTTCCTAGTAATGTACATACATATAAAAACACAATAATTTACCTATACAATTCCCTGTCTATACCAATTAAAAAGAAACCCTTGCGAAGCTGTATTTAATTCCTCATTTTCTCATGTTCACATATTTGGATCAATAGATAATATTATCTCTAGTATTGGGAGCCATCCATGACATCAATCCATAACTTCAAGCGGATAAAAGGGATGAACTTATCATATAGTTTGGGCGAAGGAGTATCCAAGGGTAAGACATTCAATGAACTTGAGCTTGTAAATGCCACAGTCGCCAAATGCTTGGTTAATGGGCGTTGACTTACCCTTTTATGCTTGAGTGCCATCCTCTGTATTATATACGAATTCATCCTTGAGTATGGTCTACATGCAAGATGATGATCTACAGGATCTAGCAGACTTATTCGTACTAAGTCCACGAAGATCTGTGAGGTCTATCAGACTTATTTTCTAAGTCCAAAAAAATTTCCGAGGTCCTGAAAGACTTACTTACGAAGTAAGGTAGACCTTGGTAGATCCTCACAGATGAGGAAGAAGGAAAAAGACGAGGAATTCAAAACAAATAAATGACAAAGGATGGTGAACATTACTTCACTGACTCCAGTAGCTGATCATGTGGTACAACTGATGTTGAACAATCGTAGATCTTGATTCACTTGTTCGGTAAATCAATGTCCAGTGCCGATTTTATGAGCAACATACAACATGCCAATGTCCTTAAACCACTGCTTGTTAGTTGGGCAATGAATTGGGGCTTTTCCTAAGTACATTTGTCGAAAGTAATCATCAAACATGTACTGCTTAGGATTCCTGTTGAAGATGTTATAATACCCACACCAACATGCACAAATATTCAGATCGAGGAAGGCTATTCTATCACTCTTATACGAGATTGGTGTCCACATACTCCTTCGCTGGAACAAGTTCATACCACCAGTCATATGCTGCAAGATACAACAATGTATAAGATGGTCTACAAGGTCTGCCAGATGTCAGAAAGTCTACAAAGTCTGCCACTGGTAGACCTTGTATATCTTAATTGACTTAGGAACATACTAGATCTGCGAGCCATCCATATTTCTCCTCTGGTCATCGATATCTGTGGATGAGCAACTGAAAATAAAACTCTGCTAAAAGAGTGACAGCGTCCATAGAAATTTCCTTGGAATTAACAAAGGAACCGAGTAAACAACAATAATAAATTGTTTTGAGAAAACAGTAAAATAGTCTGTTAGGTCTACGTAGGTTTATGTAAAGTGTATCACTATGTATAAGGCGGAAAATTGTAGAACTTACAAGACCTACAAGTTCCACCAGACTTAGTAAAATAGTCTGTTAGGTTTACGTAGGTCTGCCAGACCTTGTAGACTTAGTTACTAAGTCCGGTGGACCTTGTAGATCTTTGCATACTCTGTAACTAAGTCTGCAAGGTTTGGCAGACCTACGTAGATCTAGTTAGATCGTGTAGATCTTTCTAGAAAAATAAGAGAGGGAATAAGGAAAGAATAAGAAAGAAAGTTAAGATATGATACCTGGTTTGCAGCGATAAGACAGGATCCACCTTGTTTGCCCAACGCATCCTCGATGTAAATAAGGTCTCTGCCTGAACTGCTCTGTATAGATTTGTCCAGAACGCGACACTCGTCATCATACTCAAGACTGATGATGACTGGCTGGGACTTCTCTGGAGATGGAGTCGCCCGGGGATCAATTTGCTTTGGAGTTGTTAGCTTACTTGTAATCTCAGGGTTCCTAACAAGCTTCAAATCCAGAGACAAAGGGTTAGAATTTTGTTGCTCCTCAAATAAATTAACTTAGACAACTCTTGCATTGTAAATCTCCAGCAGATGCACCACGTGGACCTACAAAACAACAAAACTTAACTTACAAAATTTTTCATTGTAAATCTACAAGGTCTGCCAGACTTAAGTAACGATAGTGTGGAAGACCTACAAGGTCTGCCAGACTTAAGTAACGATAGTGTGGAAGACCTACAAGGTATAAGAAGGATAACAAAGATGAAGATGAAGACACATATACTTGTTTACCATATTTTCATCGGTAGCCTTGTCAAGTTCAAAGACAGCCTCAGTCCTAATACATGTCGTCTGCCAGGCAACACTCATAGATCAGATTTCTTGGATATATTTAGCATTTTAGCCAACATGTATTACACATGTTTATCTGCCCATGTGAACCTTTCCCCAGCTAACTTCAAAATAACAGCAAGTTGAGAGTTCCTCTATATGTCAGCGTATGCATCCTGGCCAATTTGATCCCTCATTTCTATAATTTTCCTTAACATGCAATAGTGGTTGAGGGTTTTGTTTATCACGATCTTTTTTCTTCTTAGTAAAACACTATAAGGGTATTTCTGCTCCGCCGTCATAGCTGTGGAGAAAAACCAACAAAGTCAACACATAACTTAACCACACTCTACAAAATATAACAAACTTAACTACGTCCACAAGGTTTGGCAGACCTTCGTAGTCTTAGTTTTTAGTCTGGCAAACTTAGTTTAAGTCTACTAGACTTAATATAAGTCTTAAACTGAGTTTGTCAGACTAAATACTAAGATCAGGAAGGTCTGCCAAACCTTGTGGACTTAGTGATTAAGTCTGGTAGGTCTCTCTGAAAGACTTAGTACACCTTCTGAACTAAGTCCATCAAAGTCTACTAAGTTTGGCAGACCTACTTAGTCTACCAGATTTGATAGATCTAGATAGAACTGTACATACAATGTGGAACCCAGAACTTCCACCATAGATCTATCAAGATGTAACATACTAAATTACGAAGTCCACCAAGAGATCCCAAGCTCAACCTAGAATGTTAGTATTCTAGAAAATGATGAACCCAATATCTCATAAACAACTATAGAAAAAACAACAATACATTTGAATAGAAAGATGAACGTCTTTAGAAACGATATAAGAAAACCGGAGAAGACAAAGGATCTCGCGGCGAAGAAGATGAATTTCAAAAGAGTATTTGAGTAATTTTGCGACGAAAAGAAGAAGAAGATTTATGAAGAGACGAGCAAGAAGATGAAGACGACGAATGAAAAGTGTTTTGCAACAAAAAAAGAGAATATTTTGGAAGAGAAGACGTAAAAATGAGATTATAAATTTGGAAAAAAAACAAAATGAAGTTAAAGAAGATGAAGGGAGTCTGACAGTTTTTTTAATGACGGTTATGTAAGAAAATGGACAAGTCCTTTTATTTGTGACTTTTCACACCATTTTTTTAAACAAAAGTGAAGAATATTTGAATAATTACACATAAATTGTAGAGTGTTTGAGAAATTATTTATATCTAAAATAAGTAACTAATTATAATTGGTTAATATTTTATTTTTATTTATAAAATTCAATTTTTTTTGTAATTTATATAATAATTAAGTAAAATAGTTATTAAAAACTATTTTATTGTTATCATAATTGGACCTATGACGTTAAATATAAAAATTCAAATTGGTTTGGTTATTTTTTTTTTGGGAAAACGGCCAAAAAAACCATGAACTTACCAAAATAAGCCAATTAAAACACGAACTTTTGATTGCGCCAATTTAATCATGAATTTTTAATAAATAGTCAATTTAAACACTAATTTAAGTTGACTAAGCCTTTTAACCTAACAAAAAGTCAACTTTTAATTATCTGTTAATCGCCGTTAATTATACAAAATAACGTCGTTTTGTATAATTAAATCTAAACCTAAAAATTAATAAATTCCTATAAAAAAACAGTGTTTATACATCTAAGTTGGGATCCTAAACAAGAATTTAATTGAAAGTGTTGTTAAACAATACATTATGTCTTCAATAAAACAACATAATTTCTTACACATAATTATCACAGACAATGTTTTACACACAGAAACATAAACAGAAACAGAAAACAAAACACAAGAACATAATGTCTTACACATAAAAGAACATAACTAAAACAAAACACAACAGAACAAAAGGAACATACAAACTTCTCATACTTGGGATTGAGATAGTTCTTGAGATAGTCCTTGTGAAGGTTGTGTTTGAGAGGCTTCTCCCTGCAAAAAAAACAATACAATTAGCATACAACACAATACCTTTTAGCAGAACAGAAGTAATTGATGAACATAAAACACATACCATATCAGATCTTTCTTTTCTTGGTCGACCTCTTGGCCTTTTAGGCGGATTTTCAACCCTCTCATTAGCACAAGTTGTCTTGTTATGACCTTGTTCTTGACACTTGGAGCATGTCATAACACGCTTTTCTCGGGTTAGCTCCTATCATAATTACTTGGCCTTCCACGGTTGCCTACCCTAAAGGATGGTGGTTGAACTCCTATCCTATTTAACCTAGGCCAGAACTTCATACCTTGAACAGGTTTTATTCCACGGCTAGAGGTTTGTACCCACTTCTGTGTTGTGTAATAATCAACCACATAATCATCAAATCTAAGCTTCTTTGCGATTATCACACATGTAGCATGCATACAAGGAATTCCTATCAACTGCCATTTAATACAGCTGCATGTTCTCAACTCCATGTCAACAGTGTGACTAACATTACACTGATCGATCTCATGCAAGTTTCCACACGCAGAGTACCGTATACACTCTCTAGATTTTTCCCTACTCAGCTCTATCTCACGATGTGCCCTCTTAGTAAACTTTGTCTTCAGCCTACCAGCTATAGCAGCCCTCTTTGCATTCCGAACCATACATTGCCGCCTAATGTCCTCTAACATATTTAGTAGTGGTTTTTTCCTTGCTTCCCTAATGGTTTTATTGAATGACTCACTCAGATTGTTAAGGTTATCATTGCAATATGATCTGAGTCTAAAGAATGCCCTAGACCAGCTACTAGGCGTCTGAAGTAGAAGAGTGTCATACGCACCTTTGTTATACTTCTTTAGTGTTTCTAGTGCATCCTCGTATTCTCCTACTGTGTAGCAGCGTGCTATGGTCCAAAACATACGCTCTAACTCAGGATCCTTGCTATCTCTCTTCCAGTTAGACAAAATGTGTCTTGCACACATTCTGTGCTCAGCCTCTGGTAACTCAGCTTTCACAGCATTCACTAGACCCTGCAAAATAAAGAAAGAAGACAACTCGTGAATATTCTATGGATACACGTGAAACAACAAAACAAGCATATTACTAACTTTGTAATATACTGATTCATAACAAAGAAGTTTACTAACTTTCTGCTTGTCGGATATGATGGTGATTTTTGACCCATCTTGGAGACCCAGATCTTCTTTCAAATGTTTAACAAACCATTCCCAGTTTATGTTGTTCTCAACCTCAACCACAACCCATGCTATTGGTACAATACGATTGTCACCATCTCTTCCCACAGCAGATAACAATTGTCCCTTTACATCCCATTTAAGAAAAGCCCCATCTAAACCTATAATGGGTCGACATGTCTCTATCCAAGATTCTTTTTGCGCTGTAAAACACATGTAGAGACGATCAAACCTCTGTTTACGGTTTGTACCTGGCACTGGAATGGTCTCAATCTCCATTGTTGAGAAGGGATTAGATCTCAGGACCTCTGCTTGGTAGTCCCAAATACGAGAGAAGTGAGCTTCGTGACTCGCTTTTCTTTCTTTATACAATTTAGCTTTTGCTTTTCCACATTGCTCCTCTGTCACACTCAAATTATATTCTCTCTTTATCTCATCAGCAATCTCTTTTTTCGTGAGCTTCGGATTTAGTCGTAACCTTTCTTCAAAAAGCATTGCGATTGAAATGTCTTCAGCATCTTCGAATATCCAGATCTTATGCATCTATGCTCATTCACATAAACCTTAACTAGCATCTTATGTCTTCTCTTTTCATAAGAACAGTAGATTCTCCAAGGACAATTAGATTCTATGTCTGAGCATTTTGCACCAAGTTGCTTAGCAGACGATCTGTAAAGCTTTATATCGTATCTTGTTCTAAGAGAGTACCTGAGCAGAGCAACTTTGAAGTCTGATGCGCAGCCAAACGTTTTCCCCAAATGCAGAAGTTCCTCACTGCCTAACGTATTAGCAATCTCCTCCCGACGCTCCAATTCATCTTCATCGTCGTCAGATGAAAAGGGGTCTGGGATATTGTCATCATCCCAAATGTCATCCCCATTGTCTCTATCGATATCATCCGTGTCATCTCTGTCTACATTTTCAAACTCAATTCGAAAGTCTCCAACAACTTCTTCTTCGACACCTATACCGTTTTGTTCAACCTCGATGTCAAACATATCATCTCCCTCATCTGCGTTTTCCTCAACTTCATCCACTTCCTCCGTCGTAGCTTCTCCCGCCTCCCTTTCTTCTTGTCTATCGCTTTGAGTTACATTTTGCCGAACGCTTTCCGCTGTATCATATGACCCAGTAGTATGACGAACAGGACAAAATTGTTTCGTCCTAACCATTGTGGAAAGATGAAATCGAGAAGATGAAATCGAGAGGATGAAATCGAAGGAATTTGGAGATTTAGGTTTAGGGATTTGATTTTGGATTTGTCAATTTCAATCGATTTGGGGATTTTATTAATTTTTAGGTTTAGATTTAATTATACAAAACGACGTCGTTTTGTATAATTAACGGTGATTGATAGATAATTAACAGTTGACTTTTTGTTAGGTTAAAAGGCTTAGTCAACTTAAATTGGTGTTTAAATTGACTATTTATTAAAAATTCATGATTAAATTGGCGTAATCAAAAGTTCGTATTTTAATTGGCTTATTTTGGTAAATTCATGTTTTTTTTTGCTGTTTTCTCTCTTTTTTTTTAGTATATTGGGTTGCATCTAATTTTCTGAATTGAACAACATTTTGTTCTTGTTCTAATTAGGCTAAAATTAGATTTTTCTTCATCTTAGCCTTGTAAATAGGATATATGTTTTTCAGAAAAAATAGGAATATGGAATTGTGATCGGTATGAAATTACATAAATGAATCAAATAAAATCAGTATTCTTTTGGAAAGCTTATATAAATATTTATAAAATAATTAAATCATATTAGTTGGTAGCATTGTGTTTTCATTTGTTTATAAGTTTTAATTTTTTTTAATTTAATTTTACATCAAGTTATATTTACAATTTTAATTTTAATCATTTTTTTTTAATTTGATATTCAGTTAATTATAACATGAAAAATTTACAAACAAAACATGATAAAAGATGATTTGGTTACATCCTCTTTTTCCTCTACAGACTTTTCTTCATATTCTCGGGATATTTATTTTCTTCTTCATCATTGATTCCAAACTCGAAATCTTCTGCACCAGAACATCTTTGAGACCAAATACGCTAAGATAAGCGTACATCCGTCTCTTCCACAACGAAAAATCGTCGAACCTTTTGATGTTCACCTTTGACCCTGTCATCTCTTTATCTGAGTTTAGATCGTTGATCGCACTTGAACCTTCCTTAGATTGTTAACTCAGGCTCTAATATCAATTTGTGAAGATTCGATCCGTGTCAACAACTCCGTTGATCGATTGAACTCGAGATATGATCGAAAACAGATTAATTGCAGAAATATACAAAAAGAATATAATGTTTGTTTACTCGGTCAAAGACTCAGGCTAGATCATAAACCCGATAATAACCTTCGATGTTTAATACATATCTATTAACGAATACAACACAACATCCTGCCCTTTTATAAACTTAGGGACAAGATGAAAACATAAAGCTCTAAACCCGATACAATTCATTTAACGCTAAATTAAATCTAACTCTGATTGAATCAGACCAAACCTTTTTGATCCAAAAGCCATTATTCTGATTTGGAAGTTCGTAACTCCATTCTTCATTAATTGTTGTAGATTGGAGAAAATTTAGTGTGGTGATAGAACAAGCGAAATCACAGAGAATTTGCCATTGATTATGCAGAATTTTCACGAAAATCAGGGAACATAACTGATAAGTTTTAAGAGGAAAAGAAAATAACATATTTTATTGCATATTTAGTTAAATAGTTTAAATTATTTTTTTTTGTTTTTTTATTGATCCAGTGTTTATTATATTTTATTTAAAATAAAGTAGTAAAATTGGATTAAATTACTAAACAGAAGAAACCCAAGTGAATTGAAGTATTTCTGTATGTATCTCATTAACAATATAACAAAAATGAATGGACTATACAATATATAGATCTGAGTTCTCTAACCTAGTAAACTGGAATAATCAAATAATTAAAGTTATTTTTCTCGGTTCGGTTTTATAGGTGCATTTTACACATTTTTTCTTCGTCTCTCTCTCGCGAGACATTGTCCCATATATCCCTTTTGCTTCATTTTCAATGTGTTATACCCCCTTTTAATCTCTTATACTTCTAATATATACAAAACATATTTTACCCTTAATGAAAACAAAATAATAATTTTAAAAAAAATAAATTGCACAACAACCAGCTCACGGTCTCTCAGCTCGCGTTCGAAGATCTTCGCGTTCTGTCCTCACTATCTCTCCTGTCCACTATTTCTTTCTCCTCCTCGTATTCACCCAGCTAGCTCAAGCTCGAGCTTGATTCCCAGATTATTAATCGCCAGCGAGCTTCTCCCTCTTTTCCGAGCTTCTCCCCCTCTTCTCCTCCTCAGCTTCAGTTTCGCTTCTCCTCCCCAGCTTCAGCTTCGCTTCTCCGTCAACCTCCCTCCGTCTGTGTAAATTTGAAATCAACAACTCGTCTTCAATTTCACTTTCAATTGTAATATTTCGATTGAACAACTTTTAACAATGTTTTATGGGGTTATTAGTACTAGACATTGTAAATTGATGTGGTAAAATCGTAGTAAACTAAAGTATGCAGAATTGAAATCTGTAGTAAAACTAATAAAACTTGTAAAACTGCGATGATTAGTAAAACTAGTAAACTTGTAAAAATCGTAAAACTAGTATTACTAGTATAACTAGTATAACTGATAAAACTGGTTAAACTAGTAAAAGTAGTTCAAGTAGTAAAACTAGTAAAACTAGTCAAACTAATACAACTAGTATAGTAAAAATAGTAAACCTTGATAGAAATTCGGAAAATAATTAAAATAGTAACATTGTATTACAATGAGCAATATACTGATTGAAATAATATTTCTGCGAATATATTATAGCTAGTATAACTGGGGACAACTAGTAATACTGATTTAAATTTTGTATTGTTTTGGCAGGTGACAATGAGCACCAAGGTCATGATACATTTTACATGTGGAGGTCGCATGTCTAGTTTTAAGTTATCATTGGAGGATATAACTTTACAGATGGTATAAGATATGATATACAAGAAGGTTGGGTTAGATGAAAATGTAGTAAAATTGAAATTTAGTTAAATTCCATTGGTGGTGGGATGTGAATCACAATTGAGTATTTGTGATGATGAGGATCTTTGCGTTTATCTAAACTCAATTGATAAAGAGAATCGTAGATGTATGCTGTTTGTGAAAGTTATCAGTATATCAGATGTAACTGAGCAACTTTTGAGAGTGGACAAAGGAAGTTCTTTTAGTACGAACTATGAGGATAACGCCATAACTCTGTTGTAGCCAATGAAGAAGATTAACAACAAGATGAGGCCATGGAGGATAAAGCTGGAGAGGATGAGGCAGTGGAGGATGAGGTGGATGAATATGTGGATGATAATATTGATAGGTCGGCTATGCATGATGAATATCTTCAGCTTACACCTACTATAGAATCAAGTCAGTTTTTTAGAAGAATGGGAAGACAGTGTGGGTGTGGATATTCATCAAGAATTTCCAAATAAAAAGGCAGTCCAAGAATTGGTGGATAGAGCTGCATTTATAAATTGTTTTGGTTATGTTGTTAAGAAGTCATATAAGAGCAGATTAGTGCTAAAATGTCGTCAAGAAAGCTGTAAATGGGTTTTATGAGCTACAAGAATAGGAAAGACAGAGAGTTTTTCGATTAGAAGGTATACCAAGATGCATACATGCTCTCGAGCTAGTCAGAGTGATAGCAACCATAAGAGAAAATGCACACCCAAATTAGCTGCAACGCTTTTGGGTGAAGATTATCCAGGGAAAATGGAAACTCCAACTCCTAAAAGTATTATGGATCTTGTTAAGACAAAATTGGGTGTGAAGATATCTTACTCTACTGCTTTGCGAGGGAACAACAAAGATGTCAGTGATTTGCGTGGTAGTCTAGAAGAAAGCTACAAGATATTGTATAATTATATGTACATGTTGGAGAAGGTCAATCCTAGTACAATTACAAGTGTGAAAGTTGATGAGCACAAAAAATTTAAATACTTATTCATCGCTTTGGGAGCTAGCATTGAAGGGTTTCAAGTCATGAGGAAAGTGATAAGTGTGGATGCAACTTTCCTCAAAAAAGGATATGGTGGTGTACTTGTGTTTGCCACAGCTCAAGATCCTAATCTTCATCATTATCCTAAGCGTTTGGTGTTCTTGACGGCGAAAATAATGCTAGTTGGTACTGGTTTTTTTAGACGTTGAAAACGATAGTATCAGACTCGTCTGAAATAGTTTTTATAACTGACAGAAATTCAAGCCTCATTGGTGTCATATCTATTGTGTATCCGAGCGCTCATCATGCTTATTGTATATGGCATTTGTCACAAAATGTGAAAGGTCATGCTACAAACGTCAACAAAGACGTAATCGCATGGAGATTCATGGAGTGTAGTAGGCTTTACACTGTGATTGAGTTCAACTGTGCTTATAGCGCTTTTAAGACAAGATTTCCTTCTGCGGCCAAGTATCTGGAGGAGACACAGTGACAGAAAAATGGCAAGGTGTTGTTTTCCTGGAGATAAATACAACATAGACACAAGCAATTGTGTGAAGTCTTTGAACAGTATTTTCAAAACCGCATGAAAGTTTCCTTACTCCCTATGGTTGACACGATCATTAAAAAGTTTTCTGAATGGTTTAATGATCATAGTAAAGATGTCACTTCTGGATCAATAGAACGAAAACTTGTGCCGTTAGTGGAGAACTATATGCACGACATATGGTCTATTGCTGAGAAATTGATTACGACCGAGCTAAACAGTTACGATTTGGAGTACAATGTCATCAGTAGTGATGGAAAGCCAAATTTGGTGAACTTAATCTTAAAAAGCTGCAGTTGCAGGGTGTTTGACATTCAAAAATATCCATTTGTGCACGCATTAGCCGCTTTCATTGATAACAAAAGGCACGAAGGTAGAGCTCGTGATATCCAGTTGCATGACTTGTGCTCGAAATACTATTCGTCGGAGCTGTGGGCATTGGCATATTACATGACAATTTATGTAGTACCATATATGAGAGAGTGGGAAATCCTAGATTGCATCAAAGAATTGCAAATCATACCTCCGGATATGATCAAAAAGAAGGATAGAAAGAAATTTAAGAGGTTTCCATCAGCTGGGGAACGACGTCCAAGGACCAAAAATAAAAGGTGTCCAAGACAAGGACTCTAATGGTTGTTATTTGGGGGCATTTGAGATTTTGTGTTCTGTAAAACTATGTAATACTGTGTTTGTGTTATTTAATATTAGTTTTTGTACTCGTAGTTTTACTAGTTTATGCTCTTTTTTTGGACAACTAACTTTAGTTTTACTAGTTCTACTTTTTTTTGGACAACTATGTTTAGTTTTACTTTTTTAGGACAACTATCTTTAGTTTTACTGGTAAAACTAGTATAAACCGTAAAACTAGTAAATCTGGTACAACTAGTATGAACCGTAAAACTAGTAAAACTGGTACAACTGATATAAACCGTAAAACTTGTAAAACTGGTATAACTGTTACAATTGTTATAACTGGTATAAATGATGTTATGTTATTTTAGTAAAGTGTATAGACAAATTGATATTATGAACATGAAATTGCTGTTATAAACATATTTTTTAAAAAAATATTAAAATATTTTTCATTGGTTTATTATTATGGAATAATATAGACAACATAGTTTTACACTTTTGATATCACTTCATGAAATATAACCAAGTTATTAAAAAATTTCATTCATAGCCTTTCAGAACATTTGAATACATGAAAACTCATAATTGTAATGTAAATGACATAAAACTGTAAAAATGGTAATACATAAAATTTAGTAAGGTAAAAGTAATTAAAATGAAAAACCCCTAAAATACAACTATATGCATTTTTTGTAAAACTACAATCTAGTGTAGAACTAAGTGCAAATTTTTGGCGCCCAGCTGTAAAATGTTTCCCGCCCAAATGTTAAAAATTTCAAGTTCCCCCAAATCATGAAAAAATAATAGTTAGCATATTTTTTCATAATTTACTGATTAATAATGTTGGAATAATAATATTTTATTAATTTATAAAGTTATTAATTTAAAGAAAAATTACTTTTTTAGATTCATATTTTTTTTTTTTAAATTATTTAAAATTAAGAAAATATTTTTACGATTTTATATGTTGATTTATCATTACAGATTTGGCTTATATCTTTTTATTAGATTATTTTTTGTTTTATTAGATATGTATTGTAGAGTATATGTGTACTTTTATATGTAACATAATAAAATAATATTAAACCTTTTTGAAATAAAAAAGATAATTTTATTTTGAAGTAAAAAAAACAATACAACGTTTTGTTTATATATATTTACATAAATTATTTATTATTTATGAATTTAATGAGATAATATATTTATTAACAATACAATATTTTGTTTATGTGTATATATATTTTACATAGAATAATTATTATTTATGAATTTAATAAGAAATATATTTATCTATAGGTTTTATTTTATTATCAGCTGATGCATTATTTTAGAACATTTTTTTTTGTTGATGTGGATAGTCCAAAATGTGTATAACTCCTTTCATTTTAGGTTAGTATAATACTTTGTTAACTATTTTGTTGTCAAAGACGCGTTAACCGATCATAAAAAGTGAAGACCGGTAAGAGTTATGACATTCGAGTCGTTGACTTCACCAAACAAGTAATTCTGCTACGTGACATTACATTATTCGTCGTCGTTAGAAGCAAATAAATTAAAATAATAATAAAAAATCATGAAATCACCGTGACCGGTGACCGTTTCATCCTCCTTCCTCCTCTCTCTCTCTCTCTTCTCTACTTTCGCTGTTCCTTCGAACAAACAACGAAGGATATACGACGGAGCCACGGTGGAGTTCACTCCGCCTGTCCCCACCGTCGCCACCGTCGTTCTTCAATAAAAATCCAACTGATCCATGGATCCATCTTCCCTCATCTTCCTCCTCTTCACCCTCTCTATATTCTCCGATCTGACCACGGCTAATCAAATTCCCGATTTAACAGCCGAATCACGGATGATTTTCCCTCTTAGCTACTCTTCCTTACCGCCGCGTGTCGAAGATTTCCGCCGCCGTCGTCTCCATCAATCTCAGCTCCCTAACGCTCACATGAAGCTCTACGACGACCTCCTCGCCAACGGGTTTAACTTTTCTCTTTTCCTTTTAATCAATTAAGATTCTATGATAATGATCCTAAATTTTGCTCAAATCTTATGTCCAGTTATTACACGACACGGTTATTAATAGGGACACCACCACAAGAGTTCGCTTTGATTGTAGATACAGGAAGTACTGTCACTTACGTACCTTGTTCCACCTGTAAACACTGTGGGAAGCATCAGGTGATTATTAAAAGGCCGTTATACTAACTAACTCAATGATCTTTGTCTGTTAAAGAAGTAAAGTTTTGTTTTTTTTTCAGGATCCAAAGTTCCAACCTGAGTTATCAAGTAGCTACGAAGCTTTAAAATGTAATCCTGATTGTAACTGTGATGATGATGGGAAGTTATGTGTTTACGAGAGACGATACGCTGAGATGAGTTCGAGTAGTGGAATTCTAAGTGAGGATTTGATATCTTTTGGTAACGAGAGTCAGCTTTCTCCACAACGTGCGGTTTTTGGATGTGAGAATGCAGAGACAGGTGACCTTTTCAGCCAACGTGCTGATGGTATAATGGGGTTAGGTCGTGGTAAGCTTAGTATTGTTGATCAGCTTGTTGATAAAGGTGTGATTGAAGACTCTTTTTCGTTGTGTTATGGTGGAATGGAAGTTGGTGGTGGAGCTATGGTTCTTGGTAAAATTAATCCTCCTTCTGGAATGGTGTTTTCTCGTTCGGATCCTTTCCGTAGGTAAAGAGTAAAACTTTCATTATTAATTTTGGTGTTTAGGCTTTTTTGGTATCTGATGTTCTTAGACTTAGATCTTGAGCTTCTCACACATCACTGTAGTTCTCGGGTATTTGCAGTCCGTACTATAACATTGACCTGAAACAAATGCATGTTGCTGGCAAGTCTCTGAAGTTAAACCCAAAGGTGTTTAATGGAAAGCATGGAACGGTCTTGGATAGTGGAACAACTTATGCTTATTTTCCTAAAGAAGCGTTTATTGCCATAAAGAATGCCGTAAGATATCTTAAGTATAGATTTTAAGCGCTTATTGTTTATGATACTCTTTATATGAGAGATTACAAGAACATGCATCGAATCCTTTGGACATTAAGAACTCATATTCTGTTAGCGAGTTGGTAATGCTATGTAAATATTGCTGTCTTGTACATCAATGGATAGCATAGAAACTGTAGGAGATAGATGTTGATGTATCTTCCTTATTGTAATCACGTATGCTCATCCCTCAGCTCTTTTCGCTTCATGAGTCTCTATTTTCTCTGTTAGCAGAGATTTGAAGAGCTTATTGTTTATGCTACTCTGTATCTTAAGAGTACAAGAGCATGCATTACGAATTTATATAGTTGGTAGAGCTATGTAGATATTGCTGTCATGTACATCAATGGATAACATTTTGGTAAATAGAAACTGTAGGAGACACATGTTGATGTTTCGTCCTTATTGTAATCTCATGTGTTATGTCATATTGTAGGTCATTAAGGAAATTCCATCTCTCAAACGAATCCATGGTCCAGACCCAAATTTTGATGATATTTGTTTCTCTGGCGCTGGAAGGTTTGTTTAAAGCAACAAAATTACGAAACTTCGAATTTATTTTAATTTCTAAGGATGCTAATTTTGGGTGGTTCAGGGATGTGGCTGAGATACACAATTTTTTTCCCGAGATCGCTATGGAATTTGGCAACGGTCAGAAACTGATCCTTTCTCCCGAAAACTATTTATTCAGGGTAATAACTTGGTAAAGTAAAGTGGCTTCATCCTTTTCCTTTAAGTTACTTGTTTGATCATCTTACCAAGCATTAACAGTTTCCATTTGTCTTTGCTTACAGCACACTAAAGTTAGAGGCGCTTACTGCCTTGGAATATTTCCTGATAGAGACTCAACAACACTCCTTGGAGGTAGTGTATGCAGACTCATTTTACGTATCTTGCATGCATTTTCCATTTTCTCTGAAACCATGTTTCATGTACGATTTAGTGAAACAGGAATTATAAATCGAACTTCCTGATCTAGAAATCTTGTTGAAGATTTGAAAATCAGTATGATCTAGATTAGGAGATGATCAAATGGAAGAATAATCACCTCGAAATGTTAGATTCCCTTTTGTCAGCAACAGAATAGAGAGAGAAAGTTAATATTATGAGATTCTTCTTATCATATCGTTTGGCAGAAATGCCTTAATATAGGACTGATGACTTGGTTTACAACTAAACCGATGCAACATAATTGAAATAAACCAAATAACGAGTGAAGTAAAACCGATAGACGTAACAGAATCAGGAATTGCTGTTACAATACTCCTTCCTCAACACAATGCTTGTCCTCAAGGATCGAAATCGGGGTGCTTAGTGATGAAATCTTGGTAGAACTCCCAGGTAGCTTTGTCAGATGGCTCCCCTTTCCACTGGACCAGTACCTTAGTGACAGCCTTATTATGTCGTTGAACCATCTTCTTCTCCAGTATTGCTTCCGGTTCCTTGCTTGTACCAACGTCCGATAAATAGGATGGTAAAGGTTGAGCCTCTGTTGGCGGGTTGGGACAGAACTTCAGTTGGCTAACATGGAAGACGTCATGCACAGCGGCAGTAGCCGGAAGATCCAATTTATAAGCCGTGTTACCAATACGATCGATAATCAAAAACTGACCGTAAAACCGTGGGGATAGCTTGTGTGGTATGGCTCTGTTCTTCAAGGAATGTTGTTTGTAGGGTTGCAGCTTCAAATACACGTGATCTCCAATGTTAAATTCCCTGTGTGACCGGTGAGAATCAGCATACTGTTTCATCCTGTTTTGAGCTCGAAGGAGATGAAACTTGAGCATAGTAATCAATTCCTCGCGTTTGCGGAGGCTGCGATGAACAAGTACTGAAGAGCTTTCTCCCGGGAGGTAGGGAAGATGAAGTGGTGGAGGCTGTCCATACAATATTTCAAAAGGTGTACTCCTAATAGCACTGTGAAAAGAAGTGTTATACCACCACTCAGCTAATGGTAGCCACTTCGACCATGTAGAAGGTGTTTCTGAAGTCATACACCTCAGATAAGTCTCCAGTGTCCTATTAGTGATCTCAGTCTGTCCATCCGTTTGAGGGTGGTAAGCAGTAGAATAGCGTAAATCCACCCCATGAACTCGGAACAGTTCTCTCCAAATATCACTCAGAAACGAAGGGTCTCTATCGCTAGTGATGTCTTTAGGCATACCGTGAAGCTTGAAGACAGAATCTAAGTAGAGCTGAGCGACTTCAAGAGCCGTATAGGGGTGTGATAAAGCTAAGAAGTGAGCGTATTTACTTAGCCTATCTACCACAACCAAGATACAGTGCTTACCAAAGGAAGGAGGCAACCCTTCGATGAAGTCAAGACTAACCGATTCCCATACTCCGTCAGGGACCTGTAAAGGTTGTAAGAGTCCGGGTTTAGCAGCAAGATCAGGTTTGTTTTTCTGACAGACGGAGCAATGACAGATGTAGTTGTGTACTTCCAAATTCATCTTAGGCCAGAAGAATAGTGACTTGATTCGCTGCAAAGTAGTATCCCGACCAGAGTGTCCACCCACAGCAGAATCGTGAAGCCAACGTAGAATATGTAGCTTTAGCTCCGCATTATCACCAACAACTAGCTTTCCTCTTCGTCTAAGTTCACCATTAGTAAACGTGAAATGTGGATGGGAGGATGAGTTAACCTGCAATTCGGAGATGATCTGTTGCAGCTTCACATCATCTTGCCAACACTTCTTTAGCAACTCATAAAATTCCTCATGAGCATGAGATAAAGTAATCTGTAACAGCTGAGAACCAGAAACTCGGGATAGAGCATCAGCCGCCAAGTTCTCTTTACCTTGCTTATAGTGTATTTCAAATGTATAACCCATCAGTTTAGACAACCACATGTGTTGAAAAGGGGTTGTGACCTTCTGATTCACCAGAAACTTTAAGCTGCGCTGATCAGTTTTGATGATGAAAGGTCTATGGGCGAGATATGCACTCCACGTCTGAACTGCATGCACTACGGACAAGAGCTCTTTTTCATACACCGAGAGAGCTTGGTGACGTAACCCCAGAGCTCTGCTAATGTAGCAGATGGGGTGGTTGTCCTGCATTAGAACTGCCCCAATACCGGTGCTGGATGCGTCCGTTTCAACCACGAAAGTCTTCTCAAAATCAGGGAGAGATAGCACCGGTGATGTGAACAGTGCCTTCTTCAGATTTTGAAAAGAAGTTGTAGCTTCTGCCGTCCATAAGAATCCTTCCTTCCTCAGTAGATTAGTTAGAGGTCTAGCAATAATACTATAACCCCTGATAAACCTTCTGTAATAGTTCGCAAGACCCAAAAAACTTCGCAATTGTTTCTGATTCACTGGAGTAGGCCATTGTTCTATGCAAGCAATCTTTTTAGGGTCGGTACTCACTCCTTCTGATGATATGAAATGTCCTAAGTACTCAATTCTAGTGGCCCCGAATGTGCACTTTGATGACTTAAGATAAAGCTGTTGCTCGCGGAGGATAGAAAAAACCACGCGCAAATGAGTCATATGATCATCCCAACTGGAACTATACACTAAAATATCGTCAAAGAAGACCAGCAAAAATTTCCGTGTAACAGAGCTGATATCCTACTTTTGATAGACGTCCAGTTAACCCATTTGGTTTTGCTAGCTGTTGATCATTTTCCGATGATGGTGTTCTTCGAATATTATATCCAAATGCTTGATTCTCCCCGGGATCTGGTGGTCGTGAGTTATTCCTTCGATCTGCATCCAACGATGTTGAACCAACCTCCATGGGTCGAGTTTGATGATCTCGAGAAAGTAGCGTGGAAATCATATTTGTTAATGTTGCTATTTTCTCTTCAGTTTCTGGATTAAGTTCGACGATCTTGCCAATATCAGCTTTCATATCTCCGATTTCGTTTCGCACTCCGATCGACTCTTCTGCTTGAGCAGATCGCAACACCTCAAGTTGTTTACTGACCTCAACCATCGATTGTGCGCGAGTCTCCATCGACAAATTTCCGCAGGAACGCAACAGGCTCTGATACCAATGAAACAGGAATTATAAATCGAACTTCCTGATCTAGAAATCTTGTTGAAGATTTGAAAATCAGTATGATCTAGATTAGGAGATGATCAAATGGAAGAATAATCACCTCGAAATGTTAGATTCCCTTTTGTCAGCAACAGAATAGAGAGAGAAAGTTAATATTATGAGATTATTCTTATCATATCGTTTGGCAGAAATGCCTTAATATAGGACTGATGACTTGGTTTACAACTAAACCGATGCAACATAATTGAAATAAACCAAATAACGAGTGAAGTAAAACCGATAGACGTAACAGAATCAGGAATTGCTGTTACATTTAGTTTCAAGACAGATCATGTGTTCTTCACTCTTTGGTTACAATATCAAGTTCAGCTTATATTTATTTTTTATTTTTTTGCTTTCATTAGATGATTATAATAATGTATATACATATAACATTTGATCAGGAATTGTTGTTCGCAATACGCTTGTCACTTATGACCGTGAAAATGACAAGCTCGGGTTTTTGAAGACCAACTGTTCTGATCTATGGAGGAGACTGGCAGCGACACCAGATTCTCCTGCACCTACTTCACCAGTTTCCCAAAATAAAAGTTCTCATATCTCTCCAAGCCCCTCTTCAAGCGAGTCTCCTACGACCGATCTTCCAGGTTGTTTGTTCGGATTTATGTTAAACCACGTTATGTTAGTATCTCTCTTCTTTCTTTGACTTTTTCACTATTTTAAACTCACAACAGAAGAACTCTATTTCGAGAGTTGTAAAATCACTCTTACCATTAGTAGTTCATGTGTAATAAGTTAGTTGTTATCACCCAGAACCTTTTCAACGTCATCCATAGCACTGTTATTGGCTATATGAGATTTTCTTTCTCTTCTATGTTTTGGTGTTAACCTGTTATTGACTATTTCTTACGAATGTGAAGGTGTTTTTCGGATTGGAGTTATCACCTTCGAAGTGTCAGTTAGTGTGAACAATTCTTCAATGAAGCCTAAGTTCTCAGAGATTGCTGATTTTATTGCCCGTGAGTTAGAGATTCAAAGTTCACAGGCAAGCTTAGACATGCAGTTTCCACTAGTTATGCTAAATTGCTTTTGTTGTGATCAATTCATCTTAATGGCTCTTCTTATTGTTAGGTTCGCTTGCTGAGTATGTCGACAAGCGGAAATGAGTATCGTCTGAAATGGGGAATCTATCCCCCACAATCTTCCGAGTACATTTCCAATAATACAGCATTGGTACTTCTCCTTTTCCTTACAAATGTGATTGGTTATGATAATAGTTGGTTTATAAGTATCTTCACTAGCCAATAAAAAGATGTGAGTTTTACTTATTTACGTGGTTGCAGAACATAATGTCGCTTCTGAAGGAAAACAGATTGCGCCTACCGGGGCAATTTGGAAGCTACAAGTTGTTAGAATGGAAAGCTGAGCAAAAGCAGAAACAGTATGTTTCGTGTACCTCGTATCTTCCACATCTATCATTGCTGGTTCACTAGATTTGATCAATTTACGTGTCTGATGTGGTTGCAGGAGCTGGTGGGAGAAGCATTTACTTGGCTTGGTGGGTGGAGTGATGATCTCGTTACTGGTTACTTCAGTGATGGTCAAACTTGTACTGGTGTGGAGACGGAGACAGCTAGAAGAAGCTACTTATGAGCCTGTAAGTGCTGCTGTTACAGAACAAGAACTTCAGCCTCTCTCGTCCTCTGAACCATCTAATGCTTGAGCCTCCTCATCACTCGAGTCTTTCTCTTTATAAATATATATATTTGAATTTGATAGAAAGAAAGTTAAACCTCAGGATTCAGGTAACAAAGATTCATCAAAAAGACACTTTGATTTCAAGTAAATTGTTGTAGTTTCCACCTTATTTTTGATGTACAAGGAAAGAAAGAAAACATAAAGAGAAAAATTGTTCGAATCCTTTCTCTTCTTACTGTGATTGTGGAGAGGTGATTGGTCTTTGCAAAGCTTAGGACACGACGGTTACATGTGCTACTCAAACACACACTTCTAATTCTAAACTTGGATGAATAAAAAATTATATGTAAAAACGGATAATGATGGGATAGCAACACAACTACGATCGCTTTGTGACAAAGAACCAAATTCAACACAACTACGATCGCTTCGTGACAAAGAACCAAATTCAAAATACATCAATTGAGGAATAAGTCTTTGTGCGGTTATTCCAAATTTATTTTTAGACTTAGTCAAATTGTTATCTTTTTTATTATGTTTCAGTTGCAGAATAAGTGTTCCACTATTTCCCATTCCAGCATTGTATAAAGTTAAGTTTCCAAATTTTCGTTATAAATATGAAAAAGCCAAAAAAAAAGGCAGAAATTTTTTTCTAAAAACTACCTGAGTTTTAGAGTACTTTCTGATCAATATTAAGGTACCTATCAATGGTATCAGAGTCTTTACGTTATTTTTTCACTACCTTTCAATTTCAATAAAACATTTCACCCAGAAAAACCAAAAAAAAAAACAAGGACCTTGAGTCCATGACTACTAACACAAAAAAACTCAAAAATTTAGAAACTGTTGTTGGAAATATGCAAGACGAATTCCAACAGTTCAGTATCGATATCGCAGATAGATTCAGCAGCATGGAGAAGTCGTTTCAGCAGATGATGGAGGAGATGATGCAACAGAATTGCGATTCTCTTCGCGACATACAAGTAGCGGTCATCAACAACTACGGGAGTATAACTAGCTCATCTCGGGAGACACGCCGATCAGGAGGAAGTATCAATATACTACCACGAGACGAACACATAAATCATTTTGCCCATCCAACGCAGCACCTGTTTGTCTAACTGGAATTTCCGCGATTTGAGGGAGGTGAACCAACAGAATGGCTGAGCAAGGCTAAACAATACTTCGCCTACCAAGAAATGCCACGAGAGCAGAGGGTAAACTTCGCATCCTTCCATCTCGTCGATGAGGCAAATGAATGGTGGCAAGCAACGGTCAAAGCTATGGGTATCCCTACATATCGTATTACCTAGGTTATGTTCGAAGAAGAAGTATGGACTCGTTTTGGACCATCAGACAGTGAAGACTTCGATGAAGCCTTGTCAAAGATACAACAAAAAGGGACTTTACAAGAATATCAACGAGATTTCGAGAAATTGATTAACAAGGTTGAAGGCTGGTCGGATAAAGCTCTTTTAGGAACATTTATGGGAGGATTGGATGACAAGATTGCAGACAGAGTGAGGATGTTTCACCCAAGATCACTAAAAGAAGCAATTAATTTGGCCCGAATCTAAGATGAACAATTGCAGAAACAAAGAAGAGAACAGCCTCGGTCTTTTGGCCCAAGCAATGGCGGAACAGGGAGATACCGAACCACATATAATAATCCAACGTTTGATAAAACCAACAGCCCATGCAATCCGGCTCCAATAGCGTCTGCCACTACAACACCACAGAAGTTGAGCTGAGAAGAACTAAAAAGAAAACGCAGTCTGGGGTTATGTTTTAGCTGCGATGAAAGATACACTCTAGGACATCGTTGCAAACAACCACAACTGTTTATTATGGAGAGCGAACATGACGATATTGACAACAATGAGAGGATTGAAGAAGATGAGAAGGAGCCTGAAATATCATTACATGCACTCACGGGTTGGGATGTACCCAAGACGATACGACTGCCGACGGTAATACACAAACGTAAGGTGATGGCATTGGTTGATAGTGGGTCAACCCACAACTTTATCAGTAAAAAGACTGCACACCACCTTCATCTACACGTAACAGTCACACAACCATTCTTGGTATGAGTCGCCAACAGAGCCCAACGGCAATGTACTGAAAAGTATGAGGCTGTTCCATTTCAAATTGAAAATATTTCCTTCACAGCTACTTTTTTGCGCTACCATTATGCGGATTGGATGCAGTTCTTGGTGTACAATGGCTGGAAGGTCTAGGACCAATCTTGTGTGACTGGAAGGAACACACTATGAACTTCACGTGGAAAGGAAAGGATGTACACCTACAAGGAGTCAAGTGTAGTATGGTCGAGGCACTGGGCTCAGCGGAGTTAGACAGAGAATTAAAGCAAGGCTCTGATGTTTTTGCAATCTGTTATGACCATAAAACAGAGGAAAAATCACTCGTCGCACAGGGTATGCATGTGTTTATTGATGAATTCTCTGAACTATTACAAGAACCAGCATCCCTTCCACCACGACGAGAAATCGAACATCGAGTAACTCTCCAAGAAGGTTATAATCCGGTCAATGTGAGACCATATCGGTATGCATATTTCCAAAAAGAGGAAATAGAACGACAAGTGCAAGGAATGCTCGAGTCTGGTATAATTCGACCGAGCGCAAGCACGTTCTCATCACTGGTTCTCCTCGTGAACAAAAAAGATGGATCATGGAGATTTTATACTGACTACCGCGCTCTCAACGCGGTTACCATTAAAGATCGATTTCCAATCCCTACAGTAGACGATATGTTTGACGAGTTACATGGTGCCACATTCTTCACCAAGCTCGACTTAATCGGCTGTTACCACCAGGTGCGTATGTATGAACCAGACATTGCAAAAACAGCCTTTCGGACTCACAATAGCCACTACGAATATTTGGTAATGCCGTTCGGATTATGTAACGCTCCATCCACCTTTCATGCACTAATGAATCAAATATTCAAACCATTAGTATGAAAATCGGTATTGGTCTTTTTCAATGACATCTTGGTCTACAATTCATCGTGGGAAGATCATTTGTCCTGTATGCGACAAGTTTTCCAGATAATCAGAGCAGAGAAGCTGGCAGTTTAATTGAAGAAATGGGATTTCGGAAAACCACAGATTAAATATCTCGGCCACATCATTTCTGGCGCTGGGGTGCAAGTCGATCCCTCAAAAATCCGAGCAATTGTCGAGTTGCTAATCCCAACAACAGTAACAGAGGTACTGATTTACTCAAGAAAGGAAAAATTTATGGGCTTGACCGGGTACTACCAAAAATTTGTCAAGGATTATTGAGTTATTGCCCGTTCATTAACTGATTTACTCAAGAAAGAAAAATTTGAATGGACAGACGTAGCCACCAGAACATACGAAAAATTGAAGACATCTCTTACAACCACTCCTACCTCGCACTTCCTAATTTCAACATCACCTGTCATCGAAACAGACGCCTCCGACGATGACATTGGTGCCATTCTGTCCGAAAAGTAATCGTCTGATAGCTGATATGAGTCATTCATTGGGGTTTCTAAATAATCATGGTCAACATACGTGCGGGAGATGCTCGCCATCATTGTTGCTGTGCGTTTGTGGAGACTGTATATATTGGGTCGAAAGTTCATTATTTAAGCGGATCAACGGAGTTTGCAATATATGCTCAAGCAGAGGATACTTACACTAGAAAAACAAAAATGGTTGGATAAATTGATCGGCTATGACTACGAGATTCAATATAAGCCAGGAAGAAAAAATAATACAATAGATGCTCTGTCACGTGTATCAGGAAGCCCAATTTTGGCTGCTGTTTTTGTGTCTAAGTCGACGATATGGGCAGAGTTAAAAGAATTAACAAAAACAGATCCTCACCTGCAGAAGATTGGAGCTGCTGTTACGACTAATCCTGGTAAGCCTTATTCTTGGCGAAACGATTTGGTCTGCTATCACAATAGAGTAGTAATTCCTGCACACTCCTCTCTGGTTGCAATGTTACTGAGAGAACATCACAGTTCTCTGCTGGGGGGATACTCCGGTGTCCTACGAACGTACAAGCGCCTTGCTCACCAGTTCTATTGGCCATCGGTGCACCAGACAATCCGCAACTTTGTGGCTTCCTGTGACGTATGTCAATGAGCCAATTCAGAGTCTTTATCACCTAGTGTCTTTTACAGCTGTTGGTCAGAGTCTTTATCACCTGGTGGTCTTTTACAGCCGTTGCCCATACCTTCTCAAGTCTGGGAGGACATCTCTATGAACTTTGTTGACGGTTTGCCTCGGTCTGATGAACACACATCGATCATGGTTACTGTCGACAGATTATCGAAATCTGCCCATTTTGTTCCACTAACTCATGCCTATACAGTGAGAGGCGTTGCTGCAAAATTCGTGTCCAACGTGGTTAAAATACATGGGACCCCACGATCGATTGTAAGTGATAGAGATCCAGTTTTTGTGAGTCTGTTCTGTCCGGAATTTCGGAAACTATCCGGCAATACACTCAACATGTCAACAGCTTATCATCCCCAATCTGATGGTCAAACAGAGGTTGTCAACCGCAATTTGGAACAGTATATTCGTTGCTTCGTGAGTCACAGACCAAACCAATGGAGCACATTGCTTCTGTGGGCAGAGTTGTGGTATAATACCTCTTTCCATAACTCAATCAACACAACTACATATGAAGCATTGTTTGGTCGACCACCGCCACCAATTCCTGCATATGAGAACGGATCATCTTTCAATGACGAACTTGACGAGCAGTTTCAAAACAGAGATGAGCTTCTCTCCGACTTAAAACATCATTTACAGAGTGCTGACAACCACATGAAACAACAGGCCGACCTACATCGCATGGAGCTTGAGTTCGCGGTTGGGGACTGGGTGTTTTTACGTCTTCAACCATATCGTCAGAAACTTTGTTTACCTGCTCATCTCAAAAACTATCAAACAGATTTTTATGGGTCATTCCAAATTACTAGACGAGTCGGACAGGTGGCTTATCAACTCGCACTGCCTGAGGGTAACAGGATTCACTCTGTTTTCATGTGTCAATGCTAAAAACGGGTAAGAGAACATGACGCTATAACTGGCACTTTACCACCATTACGGGAGAGTGGTCATTTGCTTTTGCAACCATCAACAGTTCTGCGCCATCGTTGGGTGACAAGAGGAGGTAAACGGGTTCAGGAAACACTCTTCTGTTGGGATGGATTGACGAACGACGATGCTACGTGGGAGCACACAGAACAGCTGAAGCAGAGCTTTCCAGACTTTGACCTGAACCTTGAGGACAAGGTTCTTTTCGAGGAGGGGAGTAATGATGGGATAACAACACAACGATGACCGATTTGGGACAAGAAACCAAACCCAAGATACATCAATTGAGGAATAAGTCCTTGTACGGTTATTCCAAATCTATTTTTAGACTTAGTCAAATTATTATCTTTCTTATTATGTTTCAGTTGCATAATAAGAGGCACTATCCCACAATGTATTCAGGGGGTGTTCCACTATTTCTCAATTCCAGCATTGTAGGAAGTTAAGCTTCCAAACTTTCGTTATAAATATGAAAAAGCCAAAAAAAAAAAGGCAGAAAATTTTTCCTAAAAACTACCTGAATTTTAGAGTACTTTCTGATTAACATTGAGAGACTTATCAAATAACTACTTAATAATCACAAAACTAGCATCTTGATTTATAAATTGACAAATATTCCAAATAGCAATAATTTTAATAAAATTTAGGTAAATGACAATGATCTGACATTATTCTTGTGTAAACAAAAAGTTAAATTCCAATTCTAAAATTTTCATATAATTAACTTCATATTATGTTTGTATGTATGTGTAACTGATATATAAAAGTCGAACCCTAAATTGGAAATCTTAAACTCTAAACTTCCATTTTCAATAAATTGGACGATTAAATCAAAAAGTTGTTATGGAAAGAATCATTTATCGTATAAAACTTGTATATAAATTCCTTAGAAAATATGATCAAGATCATATCATAGCCATTTCTTTAATTTGTCAAATATATCCCACCATAGATTAACGTTTTCCAACTTCTTGAAATACCATCACGGTTACAAAAGAATAAGATACCAATTAAGAAAGGAATAGGACGAAGAATCATTGTCCTTGATTCATCCCCCCATATGCCTAGAAGATGGCAAACATTTGTTGACAAAAGTTCCATAAATATATTAAAATAAATATATTAAAATAAAGAAACTCTCATTTCACTTCGTCCGATGCGTCGACTATAGTTACTTCTACTTGATCTTTTTAGGTTTGTTAAAAGAAAATGCATTAAGAAACAATGTATATCATTTGGGGGACAAAAGTTGAAAAATGCTAACAAATACTTACTGCTCACTACTTTCTTTCGAAGTAGTCGAGATAATTTGATCAATATGAAATGTCGATGATAATAGGGAACGTTTCTTGGTGGCATTACTGAAGCAACAGAACCTCAAACACAAGCCTAGGCAATTCTTGAAGGAACGTGGTGCAACGCAATGGCTAATGGGATTTAAGCTTTATAGCTAATCCCATTAGCCATAAATTAAAGTTGGTCGTGTCTTGAGACTATGCTCACATGAAAGAGGCATATTCAACTTCTTTGGAACGTTACAATATCCAACTACTGGCACTGTGGTATTCGACTATAAGAAATTGTTAGCGTTGACAAAAACGTTAGCATCTGTTGTAGTTGAGAAACAAGATGGATGGATACGTACGATGGAATAAAGTTATTTAGATGATGAAATAATTTACATAAACCAGTTCACGGTTTCAGACAAACTATGAGATGAGATGTTGGTGTGGGTTTGCTAAACTTTTCAAAGCTTTTCACACCTACGGACTTAATGCAATGTGTGTCTAACCATTTTATAAGACCTAGTATATTGCCCAAATGGAACTAAGGGTCTTTCGTTATACGGATGTATTGATTTATTACAAAATTCTCATTAATTGGACATTCTCTCACAGGCCTTTTGACTCTCATGTTATATTGATATTTATTACTATTTTACATACAATATCTTGTAAAGATCATGTATATATATTAATATATATCATTTTAAATATCACAAGTATATAAACTAGTTGTATATTTTCATACGATCAGTCTCTACGCACCACGCATGTCATCATCTATTTAGATTTCTTTTACAGAGAATGACAGTAAAAACGAGTGTACTACAAAACCATTAATCAACTTTTTGAATTGTTTAAACGGAAAGGACCATTTGCATTACATGCGGCCGCTAGATGTCATCACATCACTAGGCCACTTTAGTTTCACTTTTCAAATAAACAAAACCCCACTTTGATCTGCATTCCACCTGGATCACATACAAACCCTATTTTCTCCTTTTTGTATTTAACCTTCTTTAATCAACAAAAACATCCAAAACACCAAGAAAATCTCAGATCTCCCATGGACCACTTCTCTTGCAAGGGTACAAACAAGTTGGCCAGGAGGACCCACGTTGTTGTCGGTTTCAGACCGTGTTGTTTCTTCTGTGTCATGGAGGAAAAAGACCCTTGTGTTAGAAAATCATGGTTAGAGTTATCTCTGAGAGATATGCACATGATAAGAGACGACACAGAGCTCGTTCTCACACTCAGTTTCATCTGGAAATTCGCCATGACCGACCCCGAGAACCCCGAGTTACCGTCTCTCGGGATCTTCGGGTGCATGGCAAAGTTGTTGAAGAAAGGTCTTGAGGATGTAGAATGGGTAATAACTGGTCAAAATGTGTATGTTCCTTACTATGCAGCTCATATCATTGGATCTTACACCATGAAGAAGCCTGAATTTGCTGTGAAAGCTGTGGATTCTGGTGTCATAGCTCCATTAGTTGAGCTTATGAGAGGAAAAATGAGTTGGGTCGAGCAAAGAGTCGCGGTTAGGGCGTTAGGTCACTTGGCGAGCTACGAGGGGACGTTTGAGGCAGTGGCTGCTTACGAGGATAGTGTGGTGAGATTAGCTATGAAGATTGCAAATACATGTTTTGATGTTGTGTACGAAGAGTTTGTGAGTGTTCAAGAAAAAGAAGGAAGAGTGAGGTATCACAGTGACTTGCTTACTAGAGGACTTGGAGGGTTTGAGATGGAAGACCAAAAAGCCGAGGAATGGGCAAGCCAACTGCAGTGCTGGTCACTTCATTTACTCAATTGCTTTGCTTACAAGGAAAGGTCTATTTCTCTTATTTGCAACAAAAAATTTCTCAAGGAGCTAAGCCAAATATGGGGTGGATTGGTTAACCACACTTCACCTGCGGGCATCGGACTAATCCGGATTCTCTGTTATAGTAAACAAGGGCGAGAGCATGTTTCGGATTCGAGAGAGTTGATACTTAGTCTATGCAACCTCTCCCGGTCTTCTGATGATTGGCAATACATGGGTATAGATTGCCTTTTGCTTCTGCTCAAAGACCAAGAAACAAGGTACAAAGTCTTAGAGACATCATTGTTTAATCTAATAGACCTAGTTGAGCTTAAAGATTTTAGTGGTAGACCAAACCTAGGTGATAGAATAACTAGGGTTCTTCTAATGGATTACAATAGAAAGAGAGGTTGTGTTTACACTCACAAGACCCAAAAGGCTTTGAAAGAACTATGGAAGATTAAAGTAGAGAGGCGAAAGAGGGAGAGAAAGTTAATAGAGGGAGATAATCAAGAAAAGATGGCAGAGGCAAGTGTTGTTGTGAATTTGATTAAGCAGCAAGCAAATCAATTGCTTTGTGTAGGAGATATAGAGGGAGCTATTAAATGCTACAACGAAGCAATAGGCTTATGCCCTTTGAAACTTAGGAGAAAGAGAATGAGTCTATATAGCGATAGAGGAGAGTGCTACTTACTTCTTGGAGATGTAGACGCAGCCATAAGTGATTGCACAAGAGCTCTTTGCTTATCTGAACCTGTCAACTCGCATGGTAAGAGTCTCTGGACAAGGTCAAGAGCTTATGACATCAAAGGGCTTTCAAAAGAAAGTTTGATGGACTGTATCATGTTTGTCAATGGCCGGTCCTTTCGTGGCAAAATCCCTTACTATGCTGCTCAAATGATCAGCAAACAGATGGAAGCAACATGGCTGTTTGAAGAGGCTAGAGCAACGAAGCTTCGAAGGATGATGCTCATGGAGGAAAATCATGGTATTTTCACTATTTTTTTTTTCTTTCTTTATATTACAGAATGGTATTTTGATTTTCTTATGCGTATGTGTAGGAATATAGGTTTTTGGATCTCTCCTACATTGAGAAAATTAAAATTTGCTAAGATATATACTTCTTTTTTATATCTTTCAAGGCTTATCAACGATCACAGAAGAACCTGAGAAGAAGAAGGAAAGAATGATCATACAACGGAAGAAACCTGATCCTTTGGACTGATCAATCTATGTAGCATCTACCTCTTATCTCATAGGCATTGTTTTTGTCGGTTTTAAATTCGAAAGATTATACTTTTGTGATGGATAAGTATCAGAATGTTGCAGAGTTTATTACCATTTTTTTAATTCATCAACATGCGAGTTTAAAGTGGATGGTGACAAAACAAGGACATTAGCACAAACCGTTAAGTTACATGTTCTTGTCTTATCAGCACTCTTTGGAGTAAGTTTTGATTATTCGGTTCCAACTAATATTAGTGTTAAAATTCCTAACTGAGTATTCTTCTAGTCTATTATTATAATATGAACATCACTATCTGTAAATAAATAGTAAGATCGAACCTTCAATATTCTGAAAAAAATACGGTGAAACCCTATAAACACTATCCGACATTCGTGTTTTCAATACATTTTTGGTTCGTAAAAACAGTACATTGTTTCTTCTTTTTTGGGGTTAAAAACTTAAAATACAACGTTGTTATATTTATGTTGGCATTGGATAAAGTGGAAATGAGTATTTTATGTGAAGAAGTAAATGGAAAAGGTGTGAAACGAAGATGGTGGGGGAGGACCACAAAACCACATTAAGGTCCGCGTGATCATTCTTTTACTTGAATATATGGTTTATTGTAGACAGTTTTACCAGACTTTCGTATATTATTTGGACTAGCTTACTCTATACTTTTATTATTATTATTATTATTATCAGATGTATCAATAAAAATAATGAAGTCATGGCATCTACTATACGAAAATAATTTTGTGATTATCTCTCTGTGAAAAGTATTAGCTCCATGCCATAACCATGCTGTCTCGTGTGGGTAGATGACTCGTTCTGTGGGTGAAGAGCTAAGGATCGAATTCACCCATCTACGAAAAGTGTTGTGGTTTCCTCTTAGTCATTGTAGATGTCTTAGATGACCAGAATATTTCTTACGTCCCTTAGGGATTAGTTTGAGTTCCGTATTAAGTCCCACATCGAGAGTTGAGTGTGAATGAGGTAATATATATATATATATATGTAAGTATGTAGCAGTCCTCGACTCTTTAGCTAGGTTCTCAGTGTGAGTTAGGCAATTTTCTGTCCATGATCTACTCTTTTTGAGAAAGGGAGTTTAAGCTATGAAAGTTGTGGTGGTTCTATTGGAAAAATAAATAAATAAATTAATATCATGAAAAACAATTTTTATAATGTTTTCATGTATTTTCCAAAATCAAATATTACTTGATTATTAAAGATTAACACAATAGTATATGAATAATATATGAATCTATAATTTTGCGGAATGATGTTGGCGATTATTAATATAAAGATGTTTGAGATTTTCCTCAACTAAATACTTTTTATGCCTCTAAGAGACCTTTTATGTTTTTTCTCTTTATGGGTAAGTAGAAAACTCTTTGATTTATTGTGTTGGAGACCTTAAACATGTGTCTCTTTTTATAGTAAAAAATAGGAATCTCATAACTCCCAAATTTAAGACTATTAATATTTCATTTATTTAGTGAATATATAACTTAATTATTTTCAGTTTCATGGACTAAATAGTCCACTAAATAATTAATTAATTTTCAGTTTTATAGACTAAATTAGTTTACCAAATAATTAATTATTTTTCACTTTCATGGAATAAATTAGTCCATTAAATAGCTAATATAATTGCATTGAATATGATGACCACTAAATTAAAATTTGAAATAAAATTTCCAACAATCTCCCACTTGGACATCATATTAATCTTTAGACAATTATATTATAATACTTTAAGCGCGCATCTGTATGCTATTTATAATGAATTTATTATTTAAACAATATTGTCCATCACATTTACAAATAATGGAACCAACGCGATTTTTGATCATTTAAATATCATAATCAAACTACCATGATCACCATATAAGTATATGCAATGACATAGATCAACATTGATGAAATGACATGTCAAATATCATTATACATGTCTCTTTATTGGTACTACTTAAATCTTGATGATGACATATCTTTATGCAAGATGAATATTGCTATTATTTGAGTTCAAGAATAAAAATACCCTTTATTTATTCTGCAGAATTAAATATTTTAATTATATATATAGAACATATACATATCTGCCACTAAACCAAAGAACCATAAGAAATAATACTCATATGAACAACATGCTCCTTAAAGACAGTAGGTATTAATCATTTGGTTAATGGGTCCGCTAGCATATCCTTTGTCCCAATATGTTCTATAGAGATTTGTTTTTCTTGAACTCTCTCCTTAAGAACAAAATACTTGATGTCGATGAATTTTGATTTAGTCGATCATTTATTGTTGTTGGAGTAAAAAACGGCTGAATTGTTGTCACAATAAATTTTAAATGGTCTGTCCACACCATCTATCACTCGAAGACCTGTGACAAAATTCCGAAGCCATATACCATGATTGGTAGCCTCATAACAAGCGATAAATTATGCAGCCGTAGTTGAAAGAGCTATAATAGTCTGTTTTACGGACTTCCATGAGATAGCTCCTCCAGCCAAAATAAAAATGTAACCAGAAGTAGATCGCTTGCTATCTTGGCATCCCGCATAATCAGAGTCAGAGTACCCGATGACCTCTAATTTATCTGATCTTCTATAAATGAGCATGTAATCCTTTGTGCCATTTAAATAACGCATTACACGTTTAGCGGCCTTCCAGTGTTGTAAGCCTGAATTGCTTAAATATCTGCCCAACACTCCCACTATAAATGTTATATCGGGATGAGTACATACTTGAATATACATTAGACTTCCCACTGCCGACGCATAAGGAATCTTTTGTATTTCTTTTCTTTCAAAATCATTCTTTGGGCATTGACTGAGACTCAATTTGTCTCCTTTAGACACAAGGTATCTCCTGGTTTACTATCTTTCATGCCAAATCTACTCAAAACTCTATTGATGTATCTCCTTTGGGATAATTGAAAAATACCTCGAGAGCGATCTCTTAGTATCTCAATGCTTAATACACAAGAGGCATCACCAAGATCTTTCATTTCAAATTTCTTTGTTAGAAAGTATTTTGTTTCCTGCAGAAGTCCTATATTAATACTAGCGAGTAGAATGTCATCGACATATAATACCAAGAAGATGTAATTACCTCCACTAAACTTTTGGTATACACAATCACCAACGATATTAGCTACAAAACCAAATGAGCAAATGACTTGGTGAAATTTGTAATACCATTGATGGGATGCTTGTTATAGACCATAGATGGATTTCTTTAATTTACAAACCATAAACTTTGGATCTCCTGACACAAAGTTTTCTGGTTGAGTCAGGTAAATCGTTTCATCAATATCACCATTGAGAAATGCTGTCTTGACATCCATCTTGTGTAACTCCAAGTCAAATTGAGCCACGAGTGCCATTATGGTTCTAAAAGAGTCTTTTGAAGATACTGGAGAAAAAGTCTCTTTATAATATATGCCTTCCTTTTGAGTAAAGCCTTTAGCAACTGGACGAGCTTTATATCTCTCAATATTGCCTTTTGAATCTCGTTTGGTTTTAAATATCCATTTACAACCAATCAGTTTAACACCTTCAAGCAATTTGACGATATCCCAAACGTCATTATCTTTCATTGATTTTATCTCTTCCATAGAGGCATCAATCCATTTTTGAGAGTTAAAACTTTGCATAGCTTGAGAAAAGTTGATTGGATCATCTTCAATGAAGCCAATGCTATCCTCATGTTCTTGAAGAAATACAATATAATCATCCGGAATCGCATTTCTTTTCTCCCTTGTGGATCTCCTTAATGAAAGTTCTTGGGGTTGTTGAATTTGATTATTTAAAGGAAGAACATCACTATTGTTTAGTTCTGAAGTATCTTGAGAAACCTCTTCATTAATAATGATAGGGACAGAAACCTGTTAATTATCATTATCAGGTTCTTATTCGAAAATAATATTCTTTATGTTTTCCTTCCTCCCAAAATTCAACATCCTCAAGAAGTCTCGCATTTCCCGTCTCGAAAAAGGTTCTTGATGTGGGATTGTAAAACTTGTAACCTCGAGAGCGTCCAGAGTATCCAACAAAAAAAACAGCTTACAGTTCTTGATTCCAGGTTTAATTCATGAGGTTTATAAATTTTAGCCTCAGCTGGACAACCCCAAATGTGCAAATGCCTTAAGCTAGGCTTTTGGCCTGTCCATATCTCATAAAGGGTTTTTGTAACTGCTTTTCTTGGCACTCTATTAAGGATGTAAATAGTCGTTTTTAAGGCTTCTCCCCAAAGTGACTCTGGTAATGAAGAATGACTTATCATACTTCTTACCATATCTTTAAGAGTCTGATTATGTCGTTCAGCAACTCCATTCATACTAGGTTTTCCTGGCATTGTGTATTGCGGAATGATTCCACATTCTTTGAAGAATATGGTGAAAGGTCCAGGACTTTGTTCTCCTGATCTATCATACGGACCATAGTATTCACCACCACGGTCAGATTTGACAGCTTTTATTTTTTTCCAAGTTGAAGTTATACTTCAGCTTTAAAAGATTTGAACACGTCCAATGATTGAGACTTCTCATGTATCAAATATAGGTAGCCATATCGAGAATAATCGTCTATGAACGTAATGAAATATTGTTGTCCATTCCAAGATGCAGTAGGAAATGGACCACAAATATCAGTGTGTATTAGTTCTAAGACATCTGTAGCTCTGTTGGCACCTACTTTCTTAATGTTTGTTCTTTTACCCTTTATACACTCAATACAAACTTCAAAGTTTGTCAAAATCCAAGGGCTCGAGAATTTTATATGACACAAGCCTTTGAATTCTCTGTTTAGAGATATGTCCTAATCGCTTGTGCCACAAAGTGGCTGAGTTCTCACTTAGTTTTCGTTTTTTTACCTTGGGAGTTTGCAATATTTCATTATGCGAACTAACTATATCGAGCATATATAAGTTGTCAATTAAAGAACCAGAACCAAATAAGTTGGAATTATGATAGAGATTAAATTTATAATTTCCAAAAGAACAAGAAAATCCTGATTTGTCCAAAGCATAAATGGAAATTAAATTTCGTCGAAAAGACAGTACTACAAAAGTCTCAACCAAATCCAAAAAAAATTCCGGTCTTTAATTGTAGCCTAAAAGTTCCGATAGCCTCCACCACAACTTTATTTCCATTGCCCACATAGATGACCTCCTCATCCTTATTTGGTGGTCGGCTCCACAGGCAACCCTGCATAGACATACTTATGTGAGTAGTAGAACCAGAATCTACCCACCATGTGTCTATAGGAACAATAGCTAAATTAACTTCAGAACAAACCAAAGTCAGAAGCATACCCTTCTTTTCCCGCCATATGAGATACACTCTTTCTTTACGTGTCCCGTCTTCTTGCAGAAGTATCAAGTAGGTACAAAGACCTCATCCTGCATCTTTTGCTTCTTATGCGAAGAAGAAATGTCATTAACATCCTTAGCTCTTTTCTTGTGTCATTTCTGAGAAGTAGTTAAGTGAGCACTTTCTGTCTTATCTCGCAATTGCCTCTCTTCCTCTTGCACACAGTGAGAAATAAGCTCATTAAGAGACCATTTTTCTTTCTGAGTGTTATAACTCACTTTGATTTGCCCAAAGTGTGATGGAAGAGAAATCAAGATCAAGTGCACGAGTAAGTCCTCAGAAAACTCTAACTTTAGTGACTTGAGTTTTGATACGAGATGAGACATCTCCATGATGTATTCTCTTATGTTCCCTTTGCCTTTATACTTTAGGGAAACGAGCTTTGCCAAAAGGTTGCTCGCCTCTGATTTTTCATTTTTGGCAAAGTATTGTTCAATTTCCTCAAGGAAATTTTTAGCATTTTCTGTCTCAGAAATTGAGCCCTGAAACGCTTACGGAATGGAACGTTTCATTATCACCAAACACATCCGATTAGAACGATCCCATTTTTCAATTTTAATCTCATTGAGATTATCCGGAGTAGAAATGGGACGTTCCACACGAAGTGCAATATCGAAATCCATACAACCGAGGACAATCTCCACGATATCTTTCCAGATTTTGAAATTTGTCCCGTTTAACATGAGAATGTTATTAACATGGCAGATACATTTGAAGCAACAGTAACTGAAACTGAATTGTAAAGACATTATAATTGTTATCTAAGCAATGATGCAATCAATATCAGTCAAACAATAGTCCATCTTTGGACCGACTATTATTCACATAAAAAAATAAACATTAAGATTATCATGTATTTATTATTATTATTATTTGGCCAAACATTATCTTCCTTTGAGATGACTAATGAATGCATAAATATGAATTATACAATTGACATCTTATTTTGTCAAATCTTCCTTTGGGATGAGTAATGTTTTGCATACATAATGATCAATAAACATATATTTATTTTATTTTGTCAAACACTATAATTCTTTGGAATGGTAAATGTTCACATAAATAATTTAAACAATATAAGATGATTAAATATATGATAATCATACCTTTCTTTTAATATTATTATTATTTTAAGTGTATAATTATTTGGTCAAAACCTACATTTCTTTGGGAAGAGTAAATTTTGCATAAATAATTAACACTTGAAATCCAAATATATGTATATGTCAAATAAAACCATATATATGTTAATATATACACATAATTCCTTAAATATATATATATATCATAACTATTTATATATATATATATATTCATTATATCATATATTCATTACATGAATGTTTAGATATATATATATATAATATAAATCATTAGTATTATATATATCATATAATTATATATATATAAGTTAAGATTTCTTTTCAAATATATATATATATATATATATATATATATATAATTTTAAAAGTATATATCTTTAAAAATATTGCTCCAGTGAACAAATATTATAAAATACAATGATAAACTCAAATAAAATCAATATATATAAAATATCAAATCATGTAATATTATTAAACATGATATTTGAAAATCTTAATAATCAAATAAAAGATTATTGCTCTGATACCACTTGTTGGAAAAATAAATAAATAAATCAATACCATGAAAATTAATTTTTATAATACTTTCATGTATTTTCCAAAATCAAATCTTGCTTGATTATTAAAGATTAACACAGTAGTATATGAATAATACATGAATTCATAATTTTGCGGAATGATGTTGGCGATTACGAATCAAAAGATTAGAACCGAAAGATTTGAGATCTTTCTCAACTAAATCTTCTTTATGCCACTAAGAGACATTTTATGTTTTCTCTCTTTATGGATAAGTAGAAAACTCTTTGCTTTAGTGTATTGGAGACCTTAACCATGTGTCTCCTTTTATAGTCAAAAAATAGGAATTCCATAACTCCCAAATTTAAGACTATTAATATTCAATTTATTTAGTCAATATATAACTTAATTATTTTCAGTTTCATGGACTAAAATAGTCCACTAAATAATTAATTATTTTTCAGTTTTATAGACTAAATTAGTCCACTAAATAATTAATTATTTTCAGTTTCATGGAATAAATTAGTCCACTAAATAGCTAATATAATTGTATTGAATATGATGATCACTAAATTGAAATTTGAAATAAAATTTCCAACAAGCTCTTCTTTCTTGAAATGATTATTGTTCATCTTCTTTCTTTTTGATCTCTTTCTCGAAGACCACCACATCATCACCAACAGTTTGTTCCTCTTTCTCGTTCCTTGGTTCCAACCTCTTCTTCACTTCTCATTGCACTTTTGGAATGTGAAGCCGCATGAGCTATCTGGAAGTCAAAATTTCCATTGAGATTATTACAAATTCCAACCAGTTTGTGTTGGATTCTTGAAGCGCCACATATCCCTCTCTAGCAGTCAACACCCTTTCTGGTCCCCTTTCAAGATCTTATCAAGCTTTGTGTAATGACCGCGATCAAGAGCAAAACGGGCAAGGTCGGGGAAAAAGGGGATTTTGGGATTATGGGCGAAGACATCCGGGAAAGGAGAATATATATTATCCTTGTAACAGATTTCCCGGGATTTCCGCGATATCCTATCGACCCGAAAGGAATAATCCCAAAGGAGAAAGGATTATTCCCAGTCGATAAGGAATTATCCCCAAAGGATAAGGGATTATTCCTAGCGGATAAGGGGATTGGGTTGGTCGAAGTTGTTGGTAACAACTTCCGGGATTTTCGCACTAAATCCCAACCACTTTCCGAAAATCACGCTAGTATCCCAACAAACAGGATGGACATTCGAAGGGATAAGAGAGGCTGCGGATTAAGGGAAAATCCTAACCGCTTTCCGAAAATCTCGCTGATATCCCAACTGACGGATGGATATTCGAAGAGATAAGATGGGACTGCGGATTTAAGGAAAATCCTAACAGACTTCCCTTATAAATAAGGAGCAAGTCGCCTCATAAGTCCCTGCGTGAGTAAACGAAAAATCAGAACACTGAAAGAAAGAAAGTTCGAGGAAACTAAGTGATTTCTCTAGAAAGGTTCGAGAAGCGACCAGTTATCTGAGTTTTATCGAGAGCGGATCATTCGGTTAAGGAAATCCGGGTAAGCATCGATAAACTTAGAGTTTTACCTTTCTGGGCTATAAGCATCGAGAGACTTAGTGTTTTGGTCGATGTGTTTCGAGTAAAATCGTTAGGTTGTGTGACACGCATCGGTGCAGCGTGGACGATTTGCGACAAGAGGTATCAGAACGTAGGATTTTCATCGGATCATCGGAATCCTAAGGTGAGTGCGTGACTGTGGCTATGGTCTAGGGTCGTGAGCGTGTGTGGATTCAATAAGTGCTTGACTGTCTGATCTAATATACTTGTCCTGTCCTGTTTTAAGTGTTAAGCGTGAATAAGAGAGTCTTGTGTGACTCGTCCTGGTAAATGATCCAACAGTGGTTGGTGAATCACGTTTAGGAAAGTATATCGGCCTGATTTTGCATGATTGACTTATTGATTGGATTACTTGTTTTCGATTTCTTGACCATAGCTATGTGAGACGGGATGACCGCCTCACTAAGCAATTCGTTGCTTATGCCTCCTTATGGATGCAGGGTTAGGTAATACTCGGGAAGGTAACAGCAGTGGCTAGAACGCGAGACGAAGGCTGGAAAGAAGGGATGGTGGCTTAGTAGAATAATTGGGTCTAGTAGCTTAGACGATGTATTGGTAGACTTATCGTTGTACTAGAACCTCGGTTTTTATAATAAGTAATCTATTACACGTTTATGCACTGTTCCGCTGAATCAAATCTGAAAATGCTAAGAAAAAGTTAAGTAAAAATTTGAATCAAGAAATTTTTACTAAGTGTGATTGTTTGGGTCGACCGCGGGTAGGAAACCTTTAACCTGGGATAGTTTTCCCGGGTTAGGGCGCTTCAGTTTGGTATCAGAGCATGGTCGATTCTAGGACAGTGTTAAGCATAAACGGGTTAATGGGTTAAGCCATCCTTTCCAGCCAGTCTCGCGGTAAGTGATATTTTAGAGAATAACTTAGTCTCATGCTAACTTAATAAACTGTATGATTGATGCAGATGGTAAGGAATACTCGATCTCAGATTGGGAACGGTGGTGCGCCTGAGGAACGCACCACAGATGGGAATGGTGCGAACCCCACCAATGGTCATGGAGGCGACGCGGCAAATGTGCCTGCGGATGGAGTCGCTGCACCCCAGACCGAATTGGGACAGTTGATGGGGATGTTGGGACAGATCTTGGAAAGATTGACGGCTGCGGCACCTGCGCCTGTTGCACCTGCACCGGTGATACCACCGCCTGCGGTGAATGACCGGGTCGCCGCGGCAGCGGATGAGGAGGTATTGCCAGAGCCAAGGATCGCATCGTACCTTACGATGGCTGATCACATGCGCAAGCTGGGTACAAAGTACTTTGCAGGTGGTGCAAAACCAATCGAGGCAGATGAGTGGCAATCGAGACTCGAGAGGAACTTTGCAGCCATTCGATGTCCGGATCAGTATAAGAAGGACATCGCGGTCCACTATCTGGAAGGTGACGCGCACACTTGGTGGACCACGGTTGAGGCAAGGCGCGGTAATTGTTCATGGATGGTGTTCCGTGAGGAATTCCGCACTAAGTACTTTCCAAGGGAGGTATTTGACCAATGCCAACGTGCGTTTCTCGAGTTGCGCCAAGGAACCATGAATGTGCGCGAATATGAGATAGAGTATAACTCTCTCATGAAGTTTGCGGGGCGCAAATTCGAGGATGAACAGACAAGGATAAGTCGGTTCTTGTGGGGACTTCGAGTCAAACTCCGCAATCGTTGCCAAGTGCGGAGATACGACTCTATGTCTGAGCTGGTAGAAGTAGCGGCTCTTATGGAAATGGGCCTGAAGGAGGAAGCGGAGTTAGCAAACATGGAGTGGAAAGCGTCCACGGTACCTTCTGCTAGACTGAGACTTGGGTCGAGCCAAAGGAGAAACTCAGACAAGAGTCTCAGGAGCAACAAGGCATTGACGGTGCAAACTGCATGTCAAAGTTGCGGGAAAACACACTCTGGTCAGTGCAGGACCATTTCGGGTGCGTGTTTCCGGTGTGGCAGTCTGAACCATAAGATTGTAGACTGTCCAGAGAGGTACCCTGGGGCGCGAGAGTTGGGACGTAATTTTGGGGAACAAATATGTTATCATTGCCGTGAGCCGGGACTCTTCAGGTCTCAGTGTCCGAAGCTGGCGCAGTCATCCGGGAAACGGGCAAATGAAGGGCTGCTGCCACCACCACCGGCTAAGAGACCGGCGAATGCAACTAGTGGAACACCACGGGTCTTCTCAATTTCTGAGGATGCGATAGAAGGCAGCTCGTCTCGTCCGATCACTGGGACCATCCTTATGGGCGGAATACCGACCCATGTTCTGTTTGATTCCGGGGCGACACATTGTTTTGTTAGCCCTGAAGTGATTGGGAAATGCGGGTTCCATAAGGAACTTGGAGATCAACTCGGACTTGTCCGAGCGGCGGATGGTCAAGCTATGAAAACCTTTGGAAAAGTGCTTGACGTTCCGATAATGGTATGCGGTGTGGACATGTCAGCTGACCTAGTCATATGCGGAGTGAAAACTTATGAGGTGATATTGGGCATGGATTGGCTTGGAAAGCATAAGGCCCATTTGGATTGTCATCGAGGGAGAATCCGGTTTGAGAGAGGGAACTCAACGCTGGAATACCAGGGAATTCGACCCACTTCAGGAAGCTTGATCATTTCAGCGATTCAAGCAGAACATTTGATCCAGAAAGGATGTGAGGCGTATTTGGCCACGATCACAACATCAGAAGTTGGGCCAGACATAGGGCTTAACGTTATTCCGGTAGTTAAAGATTTCGGTGATGTGTTCCAGGCCTTGGTTGGACCACCACCGGAAAGGTTGGATCCATTCACTATTGAATTGGAACCTGGAACCGCCCCGATATCAAAAGCTCCCTATCGAATGGCACCAGCTGAAATGGCTGAATTAAAGAAACAGTTAGGTGAATTGATGAGAAAGGGTTCATCCGTCCGAGCAGTTCACCTTGGGGAGCACCGGTCCTGTTCGTTAAAAAGAAATATGGAAGCTTTAGGCTTTGCATCGACTATCGGGGATTGAACCGAGTTACGGTAAATAACAAGTATCCGCTCCCAAGGATTGACGAGTTATTGGACCAACTCAAAGGGGCGACTTGTTTCTCCAAGATTGATCTGGCTTCGGGATATCATCAAATTCCGATAGCCGAGTCAGACGTTCGAAAGACGGCTTTTCGGACAAGGTATGGACATTACGAATTCGTAGTCATGCCTTTCGGATTGACCAATGCACCGGCTGCATTTATGAAGCTGATGAACACTGTTTTCCGAGATTTCTTGGATGAATTTGTGATCATTTTCATAGATGATATTCTGGTTTACTCGAAAAACCAAGATGAGCATCAAGGTCACTTAAGAATGGTTTTGGATAAGTTGCGAGAACAGAAGTTGTTTGCTAAGCTCAGCAAGTGTAGCTTTTGGCAAAGTGAAATTGGGTTCTTGGGTCATATAGTCTCGGATCAAGGAGTGTCTGTTGACCCAGAAAAGATCAGGGTTGTGGCAGAATGGCCGAGACCCGAGAATGCCTCAGAGGTGCGGAGCTTTCTGGGATTGGCTAGCTATTATAGACGGTTTGTTAAGGGTTTTGCAAGCATGGCTCAGCCAATGACCAAGCTGACCGGTAAGGACGTTCGGTTTGTATGGTCAGCAGACTGTGAGACTAGTTTCGTTAAGCTGAAGGAAATGCTTACGAGTGCTCCAGTTTTGGCATTACCAGAACCCGATGCACCTTATGTAGTCTACACAGATGCATCTCGATTGGGACTTGGGTGCGTTCTGATGCAAGTGGGTAAGGTCATCGCTTATGCATCGAGATAACTAAGGAAACACGAAGCGAATTACCCAACCCATGACTTAGAGATGGCGGCTGTGGTATTTGCTTTAAAGATCTGGAGATCTTATCTTTACGGTGCTAAAATTCAGATCTTTACGGATCACAAGAGTTTGAAGTATATCTTCACTCAGTCTGAGCTGAACCTTCGGCAAAGGAGATGGATGGAGCTTGTTGCCGATTACGACTTGACCATCGATTACCATCCGGGAAAGGCCAACTCGGTTGCAGATGCACTAAGTCGGAAGAAAGTAGTCAAGGATGCTGTAAAGGATATGGAAGGTCTGGTCAGTATGATAAGCACTTTGCGCCTTACCGCATTGACGGATGATGTGGAACCGTTGGGCTTAGGTGCTGCCGACCATGCGGACTTGTTAACCCGCGTTCGGCTAGCTCAGGATACTGATGAGAAACTTAATGAGGCAGCAAGGAACGAGAACACTGAGTATCAGATATCGAATAATGGGACGATATTGGTGAATGGTCGGGTGTGTGTTCCCAAAGATCAGCAGTTGCGTGAGGAAATTCTTAAAGAGGCGCATCAGTCCAAATTCTCCATTCACCCAGGAGCGACTAAAATGTATCGAGACTTAAAGCGATACTATCACTGGGTTGGAATGAAACGGGATGTAGCCAAATGGGTGGCTGGTTGTCATACATGCCAAAGGGTCAAAGCCGAACATCAAGTTCCGGCTGGGTTGATGCAGAGATTACCCATCCCCGAATGGAAGTGGGATTTGATCACGATGGACTTTGTTACCGGACTGCCTATGTGTGATAAGAAAGATGCGATTTGGGTCATTGTGGACCGTTTGACCAAATCTGCTCATTTCCTCGCAGTAAATCGGAAAGATGGTTCGGAGAAACTTGCGGAGTTGTACATAAAAGAAATTGTCCGATTACATGGAGTTCCTGCGAGTATAATATCAGATCGGGACTCTAAGTTTGCGTCGGCGGTTTGGAAGTCATTGCATAAGCGGCTTGGGACGAAGGTCAACCTGAGCACGGCTTATCACCCGCAGACGGACGGACAATCGGAACGAACGATCCAGACACTTGAGGATCTGTTAAGAGCGGCTGTCTTAGACTGGGGCGGTAAGTGGGAGCAATACTTACCATTGGCCGAGTTTGCATACAACAATAGCTATCAAACTAGCATTGGAATATCTCCGTATGAGGCATTGTATGGACGGCCTTGCCGAACCCCGCTATGTTGGACCGAAGTTGGGGAGCGGAGCATTTATGGGCCAGACTTGGTCGATAGAACGACTGAGAAAATTCGGATTTTACAGATTAAAATAAAGGAAGCTCAGGATCGACAAAAGAGTTATGCGGACAAACGTCGAAGGGAGTTGGAATTCGAAGTTGGGGAGATGGTTTATCTTAAGACAGTCACATATAAGGGAAAGGAAAGAACAAATCAGACCGCAAAGTTAAGTCCGAGATATATGGGTCCGTATAAGATTCTAGAACGGATTGGGCCAGTAGCATATAGATTGGAATTACCACAAGTCTTAAGTGCATTCCACAATGTGTTCCACGTTTCAATGCTAAGGAAGTGCATAAGTGACAGACATAACGTGATAGTGGAACCACCAGCAGATCTACAGGAAAATCTGACCGTGGAAGGAAGGCCAGTTCGAATCGTGGGAAGGAGAGTTAAGACAGATCGCAGGAAGAAAACCAAAATGATTCAAGTCGTTTGGGATTGTGATGGAGAAGAAGAAATCACATGGGAACCTGAAATCATTATGAAGGAAAAGTTTCCCAAATGGTTCGACAAACAAGCGGTCGAGACTTCTAAGTCCAAAAAGACTAAGTCCTAGATTCGAGGACGAATCCACCTAAGTGGGGGAGAATTGTAATGACCGCGATCAAGGGCAAAACGGGCAAGGTCGGGGAAAAAGGGGATTTTGGGATTATGGGCAAAGACATCCGGGAAAGGAGAATATATATTATCCTTGTAATAGATTTCCCGGGATTTCCGCGATATCCTATCGACCCGAAAGGAATAATCCCAAAGGAGAAAGGATTATTCCCAGTCGATAAGGAATTATCCCCGAAGGATAAGGAATTATCCCCAAAGGATAAGGGATTATTCCTAGCGGATAAGGGGATTGGGTTGGTCGAAGTTGTTGGTAACAACTTCCGGGATTTTCGCACTAAATCCCAACCACTTTCCGAAAATCACGCTAGTATCCCAACAAACAGGATGGACATTCGAAGGGATAAGAGAGGCTGCGGATTAAGGGAAAATCCTAACCGCTTTCCGAAAATCTCGCTGATATCCCAACTGACGGATGGATATTCGAAGGGATAAGATGGGACTGCGGATTTAAGGAAAATCCTAACAGACTTCCCTTATAAATAAGGAGCAAGTCGCCTCATAAGTCCCTGCGTGAGTAAACGAAAAATCAGAACACTGAAAGAAAGAAAGTTCGACGAAACTAAGTGATTTCTCTAGAAAGGTTCGAGAAGCGACCAGTTATCTGAGTTTTATCGAGAGCGGATCATTCGGTTAAGGAAATCCGGGTAAGCATCGATAAACTTAGAGTTTTACCTTTCTGGGCTATAAGCATCGAGAGACTTAGTGTTTTGGTCGATGTGTTTCGAGTAAAATCGTTAGGTTGTGTGACACGCATCGGTGCAGCGTGGACGATTTGCGACAAGAGGTATCAGAACGTAGGATTTTCATCGGATCATCGGAATCCTAAGGTGAGTGCGTGACTGTGGCTATGGTCTAGGGTCGTGAGCGTGTGTGGATTCAATAAGTGCTTGACTGTCTGATCTAATATACTTGTCCTGTCCTGTTTTAAGTGTTAAGCGTGAATAAGAGAGTCTTGTGTGACTCGTCCTGGTGAATGATCCAACAGTGGTTGGTGAATCACGTTTAGGAAAGTATATCGGCCTGATTTTGCATGATTGACTTATTGATTGGATTACTTGTTTTCGATTTCTTGACCATAGCTATGTGAGACGGGATGACCGCCTCACTAAGCAATTTGTTGCTTATGCCTCCTTATGGATGCAGGGTTAGGTAATACTCGGGAAGGTAACAGCAGTGGCTAGAACGCGAGACGAAGGCTGGAAAGAAGGGATGGTGGCTTAGTAGAATAATTGGGTCTAGTAGCTTAGACGATGTATTGGTAGACTTATCGTTGTACTAGAACCTCGGTTTTTATAATAAGTAATCTATTACACGTTTATGCACTGTTCCGCTGAATCAAATCTGAAAATGCTAAGAAAAAGTTAAGTAAAAATTTGAATCAAGAAATTTTTACTAAGTGTGATTGTTTGGGTCGACCGCGGGTAGGAAACCTTTAACCTGAGGTAGTTTTCCCGGGTTAGGGCGCTTCACTTTGCCTTTAAACTCATTAATTCGTGGATGCCGACTTTGGAAAGGTTCTCCACTGACCACTAGCAACTCTCCTCCTTTATTGCCATTTTCCATGAAATTTATGATGCTCGTTGTATACCTCAGTTAAACATATAGTGCACCATATTTTTGGAGATCTCAGTTTCATAGTTTTAGAGTTATATAACAACTTGGATATGCAAAAATCACGACTACTCGATTCTACAAATTATGCAAGCATGGGTTATTGAGTTTTAAGTCTTTAGGGCTTGTCTTGTCAATTGGAAATTTGGGTTTAATTGTTTTCGAAGTCATTGATTCCATGAAAAACGATGAATCAAACTCAAGTGAACAGACACATGTTATATAAATCACTTGTGTCTTGTTGCTTAAATTATGTAATAACGAAGCTTTCCTATTGAAGTAATCGATACATTAGAATGGATTTAGACATCTGAGGCTCTCTTTCCAGGACAGCAACCACATCCTTTACAGAGATTGTCCTCACCACTTTTGGTTGAAGCGACGAGCCTTGGTTCTTCCCTAATCTTCGACCCCCTGGAAACACGAACACAGAACTTATCGTATGGAACAAAACCTTAGAGCTTTTGTTGAGGAAAAGTAATGTGGTTTTGTTAAAGAAGATGCACGGCAATAAAGAATGGACTCACCAGCTCCAGAAAACCGTCGTCCACCATCTTGTTTGTCCTTGGAGTTTCTTCCTCCACCGGAAGTAGTTTTCTGGTTTCCGTCTTTACCAGCTTCAGATACAGATTTCTGACGAGCTTCTGCCATTAATTGCCATTTCAAAAACGTATCATCTCCTCCTACAGCAGCACGAGCAGCAACGTTTGCAGCTGTCGTTCTCATTTTATCGTCGTCCTCTTTATTTCCCTTTCACATATCAAAACCATTTTATAAAGAACATTGCAAAAAAGGTATAATATTATGTGGCTCCACAAATTGTATTATTAATTTCTTCATACCTTCAAACCCTTTGAACGGTTATCTTCTTTCTCCTTCTCACTATCAACTCCACCATCACCTTCTTCAATCTGCATCAATGACAAAAAAAAAAAAGAAACAAACTTTGCAACGCCTGTATCCTATATAGTAAAATCAACAACATTGATAATGAGCTCAGAACATACCTCGTTCGGTTTCTTAAGCTTTTCTGCTTCAGCCTGTTTCTTCTCCCATTCCTCTTTCACCTTCTGGTTCATTTCGTTGATTTGTAGCCGAATATCTGACGTGATAATAGTCCGGTGTCTAGATTTCTCAATATCAACACGCTGCAGAAGCATTTTTAGCTTCAGAAAGATTAGATCCAATAATGTTGAAGAAGGTAGTAAGAGAAAGTTAGACTGACCTGCTTTGACAACCGAATTATATGAGACAATAGTCCTCGCATCCTTTCCTCCACACACTGAGAGTGCAAATGCATCAGCAAAGGGGAAAAAAAGCACAAGTACTAGTATGCAAACAATATGCACATGAAGTTGATATCTCACCAAAGACAAGCACCGTTCAACATCATTGCTTATCCGCTTTAACCCAACTTTCGCCACTGCCACATATGAAAAAACAAATATATAAGCTTCTTGTCCAAGTGATTCATAAACCTAGAATTTAAAAGAAGCATGATAGAAATGAGAAAGAAGTACTAACTAATTTCCGCCAGCTTTTTCTGCAGAGGAGTTTTCTGCAAAATTAATCTTTCTTCCTCTTCGTGCACAACTCTACGAGATGCTTCAGAAACACGACTATCCTCCTTGCCCGCGGAGAATAATTGTTCTTCCTCTTCCTAAAACCAAAATGCAGAGAGCAAAATTTTGATTTATTCAGTTCTCCACAACCAAATTTAAAATGAAAACAGAAGCTATCAGGAAACACAAAGCTCACCCTGAGATTAACACCACTGACTGCAGTAACATCATTGAGCTGTTCAATGCTTTGATCCATATTATTCGCTACTACTTTTTGCTTCTTGCTGCAAGTTGATCCATGCAAAATAACTATGGTTATAACTTTACATTTGGGAACCAAAAAAGAAAAGTGCTTTAAGCTGTAAATATCCATATAAAAGAAAACTCTAAACTATACTTTTTAGATGGCTAAAGAGAAAGAGCAAACTAAGAAAGCTCTAATAATTCCATCTTTCCAAAATCTGAACAGCTCAATTACCTTGGTGGTGGTGGTGAAGAACCTAATGTCTCAAGAGGTTTCTTCTGGCCAACAGAAGGCTTTTTGGGTGGCATTCTAGCATTAACTCCTGCTTGAGACGTATTCAATGGGCCACGAGAATTCATCTGATAAACACAAACAATTTGTCAATGAGAAATATTGTCCAAAATTGTTTTTTCCCCCATTTGCAGTTCATATTAGAAATTGAGTTGTCATGGAAAGAGCAATTGAGTTCATAGACAATCTTACTGTGTTAGCGTCCAGTTGAGTTATCATGGAAGGAGAAACAGAGTTTGCATGCGCCATGTTGGTAGGTGTGGATAAACCCATTCTAGAGGACTCCTTCTCTAAATCCTCTTTCGAAGCCCCTGACGCTGCATTTTTCTGTTCAAAACTTTGTTCAACTGATTCCTGCTTCACATGGGACACTGACGATCCTTGACTAGGTGCAGAATTTAGAGGCAACGATGAGCTGTTCTGGAAGTGCGAAGTAGCGCCACCTTGAACCCTACTAGAATCATTTACAGAAGTTGGCCTCTCAAACTTGGGCATATTCATCATGTTTGTGGTAGACTGGGGTGCTCCTCCAAGACCCGTTGGTCCCATGGACTGGTTATGTGCCACATGTCTCATATGGGATTCATGAAGGTTTGGTCTCAACGTGGAACCAGAAACATTGTTGTTTTGACCCGGGAATGAGTGAAAACTACCGGAGCTGGTATACATAGGAAAAGAACTTGGTGGGAGCTGCATCTGGTTATGCTGCGGATGATTTGTATGTCCCTGCACAGGTACTGAACTGCCTGTTGAAGAAGGAAGTTGGTTAAGGTGTACGACTCCACGAGGATCAGACTGAGATTTTTGATTATTGATTTCTGCGATTGAAGAGATTGGATTATGTAATGGAAATAATAAGACACGTCTACGGAAAGCATAGAAGATTTATAATAACCGTGAAGGAAAAAGTAATTACTACCAGTGGAAGGAGCTTGGATTCCCATTTTTCCCTGGTTATAACCCACCTGAATCAATTACAAATAAAGATGTATTTAACTTGATTTCTTATTGATCAGGAGAGACTCTTATATAGGCCAAGGACCAATCTATCATAAATCTAATGTAAAAAAGGAAAAACACAAAAACGTTAATTCTAATGAAAAAAGGAAAAAAGCACCAAAACTATTATAAACTCCTTAAGCATATCTCATATCAAAAATGTGGGACAAACGCAAGTCAGTAAAAACCATATGATTGATTAATCAACGCAGGCGCATATCTGATACCCTAAGAAAAGACAACATTTTGTGAAAAAGTAAGTCTTTGCATTTCAATTCTGATCAAAATTGATGAAAATAACGTTTTGCCCAACTCAATATGTTATCCAACTGTTTTGTGAAGCTTATACAAAGTGAAGGAAAGAAGTACAAGCGAGAAAGGATGCAAACAATGCATGTACGACCTTCTGGTTAAGGATTTTGCAAAAGAGGCCAAGAAGAGATGCAAATTTTTTGTAACATTTATTGAACTCTTTTATTCATGTAAAAAAACATAGTTATCCCAACCAAACAGTCACTGTAAAAATATAAACTGGAAACTAGAAAAAGAAAATCATATAAGAAAAATGATTAGAAGGTGTAACATAAAACCAAATAAAGCTAATCTTTAAGACATTCAAAGATGAGATCCATCAGCTAAACAGTATCGTGAAGGATACCAGTAGAATTTGGCGAAAAAAGCAAAAATAAATCTTAAGAGTCAATATTGCAAAAGTTCGTTGACTTAAAGATCACCAGTTGTACCCAATGTCAGACCATTCTTTGTTCATTCAAGCTAACAGAAAACAATATTCTACATGGACAAAGCCAAATTCAAAGGACAAAATTAAAAGAAACTGTAAACAGACAAATCCAATATGTATTTCATTCATTAACCTATAACCTAATATAAATGCCTTGTATTAGTCACAACATGACACAAAATATACAAAATGGTGTTACCTGCTGTAGTTTACTAACTGCTAACCTAAGCATCTGATCGCCTACAATATCCTTCATATGTCGTGTGAAGCCCTCTTTGGGGATTTCATTTTTCTGCAAACAAGTATCAGAAGGAAATCAAATGAAAAAGAAATAGCCTTGGTACAGAATGTCACGTGATTTCGCAGGTAGACATACCTTAAGTCTAGAATATAGAGTACGGAGCTGCAGTGCTCTATCTTTATCGAGTTGGGCCATTAAAGTAGGAAGCAAAGCAGCAAATGGTACTTGCTTCGGGTTACGGTTCATAGGATTAACAGGCTGTTCCACTCCACGAGCTTGTTGACTACTCATCTTTTGCAGTTTTAAATACTGAGATTCACTCTCTTGAATATGCGGTCTTTCTGGTTCATTACCAGAAGGATTCTTTTCAGAAATCTGTAACCCAGTTGTTTGGGGCACCTGTGAAGGATTCTCCCAGAGTTGACCTGCTCGATGAAGGTCTTGAGGCTGGTTGTGTTGTAAATGAGACTCATTTGCGCGTTTTAAATCATGTTGGTGTTGATTTTCTAAATCTGATCCTTGTTGCTCCTTCATCTGAGTGCTTTCATGGCTGTGATGTGTCTGGAGATTCATATTAGCATCTCCGATACCATTCTTCCATGTTGTAAACTGTTGGTTGGGAGAATGGTTGTTTCCTATAGAAATAATTCAAGCAATTGACTGTAGCTCAAATCCCAACTCTTCCAGCACCAGAGGCAGAGAAAAACAAAGATCTAAGTAGCCCCACGACCAAACGTCATGATTGCAGTGAAATAAAGATAAACCCACGCACTAGAAACATCATCAAGATCATCAACCTTTCTATCTACCCTGGCTAAATAAGTCTCATCACATTTATCAAATTTTTAATGACTCAACAAGCAAAAAAATATAGGCTATTGCTTATGAGAAACTTAATGCCGTTATTAGCATATAAAAAACCCTAAAAGAACAAGTCTTTCATGACCTGAAGTATTGCTTTAATGTAACTTTGAACTTTCCTCGTGTTCCAAGAGTAATAACCTATCTGAATCGAAACAAGCACAACTTTGCGCATCCACTCCAAGATTAAACCACATAAATTTCATCTTTCTATTGATAAAAAAAATGCACCTGGATCGCTCCATAAATTCAAGAACTTGACAGAGAGTTCCACATAAACTATTCAATACGTTTTTGGTTTCAAAACTTCAGCTTCATCCTCTACAAGTACAATCTCAAAGGTAGAGACTTTAAACTACCTCTAACGAATTTGTAGAGAACGATGAAGACACAATAAAAAGAAGCAGAGAAATTGAACGGAACCGTACCAGGGTTTGTCGGCACGAGCGGCAGTGAAGTTGAACCTTCAATATCACGATTCAAAGCGGCCTGGAACGCGTCAACATCAGCTCCTGAATGCATCGATTCATCCTAACCACACACACACACAAATATTCGCCGGGATTTTAAAATCACGACGACGGTTCAGACAATTCAATACACGCGAGAAATTGAACAGATGAAGGATTTTTTAAACGGAGTGAGATTAAGGAAAACTAACCTCGTCTTCTTCGAGGAGCTTGAAAATTGAAGGATCCATTGATATAAAAAAAAGCTCAACAAACGCTGGAAAAGAGAGAGCTCTCGGCGAAGATGAATTAAAAGCGAACAGGTGTTGTTACAAATCTCGAGTGGTAAAATTTGCAGTTGAGTCCTTTGTCTTAAGAAGTAAAAACTATAAGATAAAAGTTACAGATGAGTCCCTTATATATAAAAGAGTAACAACTAAATAACCGATATTCGCTCGGTTCAATTTTCAAAGGGTTACAAAGTTTTCGGGGTTTTTGGAAAATAGGTTTTGTTCGGTTTACAGAAATTTTGGTTTGCTTCTCAAATTCGGAGTTGAATTGAATTTGGATAAAAAATTGTAAACATATAATTATAATTATTAGTATATACTATATACTTTTACTATATTTTAATGAATTAACGATAAAATATGTTTTGTAAGTTAATCAAATATATTTATTATTTATTTCATGTATAGTATAACATTTATAAATTAATATTTGATAAATTAAATTTTTGATAAATTAAAACTTTGATAAATTAATAAAAATATTTCAGATGAATGAATTTCCATTTTGGTTGTTTCCAATCCCTAGGAGCTTGGTTTAGTTTTGTTCAAATTATTCGATAATTGCTATTAAAAACTGTACCAAATTTTGTTCAGATCTGGTTTGATGAATTTCAGTTAATTTTGTTTTTATTTAGTTTGGTTTGGGTTGTTTAACCTATTTAAAATATGGATTACCTGTTCGGGTTTGAGATCGGTTATTATCAGGATTAGATATTTCAGGTATAACAGTTTTATATCTAGTAAGGGATCAAAATATATCGATTGGATATTGGTTCAGTATTTTTGATATCGAATCGGTTGGATTTTCAATAAAATATCCGATAAAGTTTTGGATAGGATTCGGTATCGAATTATCGGTTTGATATCGGATCAGCTATACTCGATAACTCAAAATTGTATCTGAAATGAAAAAAAAATGAATTAGTTCGACTAAACTCAAACAACCAAAATCTTTAAAAGAAATGTTGAAATCTGTATGTCAGATATATATACATATATATATATATATATATATTTGGTCTTTTCATGAAACATAGAGTTTGAAGCTATGTGTATAACTGCATTATTGTCACAATGCATGGTAATAGGTCTTGAATCTTCAATCTCGAAGTCTTTAAGCACTGCCTTGATCCATATTAGTTTATTTGCGAATTTCCTCATCACCCTATACTCAGCTTCAACACTAGAACATGAGACAATTTTCTGTTTCTTGGTCTCCCAAGTTACAAATTTTTCGCCTACAAAAGTATATATATATATATATATATATTCGGATTATCGGATTATCCAATAGGTTTCGGATCGGTTCTTATCGGTATCAAATATTTCAGATATAACAGTTTTGTATCCAATAAAAAACCGAAACATAATCAGTTTGATATCGATTCGATATTATCGGTTCAGTATTAGATCTGTTTATTGGATATGGATAAAATTTCCACCCCTAAACTCTACTACTAAATTGGTAATCATAAACTAAACCAGATGTCGTTTATTGCTTTTTTTAAAGCACATCGGGTCGTTCCAACATCCGAGCGAAAACGTCATCGTTTTGAGGCGGAAAATTGTGAAGTAGCATCAAAACTGTAACAAGCTGCCGCCATTAACGAAACCATCGGGAGGAGAGATCATTTTTTAGTGATGAACATCATTGCGGCATTGACTAACCGTTTATACGCTCCTCGATTCTCCAATCATCGTTCTCTTCACGGAATCAACGATGCGCTCGTCAAAACTGTTTTCTCCGGTCGGAAACCGACGATCCTCGGATTCTCCGGCAGATCCTTTCACAATCTCCGTAAAGCTGGGAGCTTTAAAGTCCCACGTGTCTTCTTCTTGACGCGAAACCTATCGACGAATGTTTCTTCTTCGAAACAACCTGCGTTTCTACGATGGTATTTGAGGAAGCTGGAGTCGCATCCTTTCATTACTAAGAGCGTTACTACTTCCTTCATTTATATGGCCGCCGATCTCACTTCTCAGGTGAGATTTTTAATTGTGAATTTAGGTTTAATGGATGAAGTATTTTGTGGCTTAAGTAATTTGTCGTGAATTTAGTAAGAAAATTTGGTTTAAAAAGTTCAAATTTTTGTCTCTTGATTTATGAAGAAAACTCCAATTTCTCATTGTTTCATATCTAAACGATTCCAAAATTGATTGGTATGTTTAATCATTGGAGTATTAATTGTGAATTTTAGGTTAATTTTATGGAATTTGGCTAAAGAGTTCGAATTTTATGTCTTTCTTTACTCCAGTTTCTCATTGATTCATGCCTAGGTGATTCCAAAATTGATGTTGCATGTTAAGGAAGAAAAATTCCTCTGAAGCTAGAAGAATGTCTTAGTTAGTGGAATGGATTTTGCTTTAGTATAAAAAGTGTAGCTGCAGAATCTGGTGAGAGACCCTTTATAAGTTGCAGAATTTAGAACCTTTAAATGCATTCGAATTTCCATAAGATATATATCATTTTAGTAGTTGATAACCATATTTGTTTTCCTTTGAGTTAGCACTAAAGGCTAGTGATTTAGTTTTTGGGGTTTGGTTGGTGTTATTTTCTAAGTTGTTGTGTTGTCTAGTCTGTGTTATTAACCGTTTTTCTTTGATATGTGAGACTGTACCTACAGCTTCTACTGAATACCGGAAAAATTTATCTGTTTGATAACTCGGAAAACTCACATTCCAATCATTTCAAGCTTTTTGTTATCTCTTGTGAATTTTTATCTTTAAGGCAGAAATGTTTTAGTTGTGTATCTTGTGGTGCTTATAAACTCTCTTTTTCTTCCTGTTATCGATGGATTTCTCTCTTTTTCAGTCAATTCTCCTGGATAATTTGTAGAACTAGCGACTTTTTTTTTGTATTTGAGTTGTGCTGATTCTGTGAATTCTTCAACAGATGATCACGATGCAGCCATCTGGTTCTTATGACATGATAAGAACAGCCAGAATGGCTAGCTTTGGGTTGATATTTCTCGGGCCGTCACAGCATATGTGGTTCAGTTATCTTTCGAAAATATTGCCAAAGCGAGACGTGTTGACAACCTTTAAGAAAATAATGATGGGGCAGGTTCTTTTTGGACCTTGTAGCAACACGATCTTCTATTCCTATAATGCTGCTTTACAAGGTAAAACATAATATAACCTTATATGGATCAAAGTATTCTTTGTTTCGAAATTTGTGTGCTCATCATGAGCTTTGGTTCTGTGGCATGTTGGATGTCCATATTAAGGTGAAAATTCTGAGGAAATTTTGGCGAGGTTGAAGCGAGATCTTCTGCCAACACTGAGAAATGGGCTTATATATTGGCCGCTCTGTGATTTTGTGACATTTAAGTATGTGCCCGTTCATCTACAGGTAAACCAGATATATCTATCTTATTACTTCTTCTTTTTTTTCTTTTTCTTTTTCCATTATTTGGGATGATGTGTAAACATTTTGAACTTCAAAATGTAATCTTTTTGTTGCAGCCACTAATGAATAGCTCGTGCGCATATATATGGACGATATATCTGACTTATATGGCAAACCAGACGAAAGCTGACAGCTGAACGATGCCAAGAATGACTGTTCTTGACCAGGCACATTTGCATTCTTTTTTATTCTGTTGAACCGGGAACCAAACATCAGATATTAGTTCTAGTATAATTGTTTTTTTTTCTCAATGCAAGAAAAGTTGTGCATCTTGATCCAGGCATAAAATTTCTCAGCAAGTCCCAAAACATCCATCACGTTTTACGGCGAAAACTTGCTTCACTACTTCTTTTTCTCTCCATCACATTGTTCTAGTATAAAGTGCAAAATTACAAGTTAAAAACTTAAAATTATTACACTACTCCCGAAGTCAAAACTTCACTGTAATGACCTTCAACTTCGAATGTTCAACCAAGGGTAAGTAGACTCGTGGTCTTAATGTTGCACCTTGCTATGAAACTTGTTTGAGAGAGATGTATTTATTAGAGCCTGATCTGGGACGAGGGAGACATGAACCTAAATGGTTCCAGAACTTCCGTTTTAAAAAATATTAATTAAAAAAGAAAATTAAAACATTTAGCTTCTTTGTTTCCTATATGATAACTGGTAAGGCATTTGTACAACAACATCTCATAAACTATAATTAACAGTACTTTCACCTACTCTATTGCTTCTTTATACCTCATCCCTATTATTGTGATCATTCTAGTTGGTGAGTGCTGCAACAACTTGTTTTACTCTTAACGCCAAGCCAGAAGAGTCGCTGATACTTGCCATTTATTAGGTCATTCATCATCGTCCATATTATGTATGAAAGGGTTTTTGGGGTTTTACAACACAGTTTGTAACACCCAGACAAAGTTAACATTATCAGGGTACTTGCGCCCATCAAGGTCGATGTCACAACATGATCTGCGACGATCAATAGAAATCAAGTGGCCACATTCACTAATCGTCATCTTTCAGACGCAAACGAGTTCGCCAAAGCTGTGGCATGAACCATAGTGTGATTTTTCTTTCCTTTTCTTTTGGATTTTGAGGCTGGCTCGATTATGTTCTGTCCAATGACGTCTCGTTGGTGGGTTTGAGGCATGTGCTGGAAAATTATTTGTTAAGGTTCTACAAAGAGAGGATGACAAGTGGAAATTGCAAGAAGACAAATTCTATCCAGAATTGGAGCTTGAGGACAAGCTCCATGTCAAACAGAAGAGTAATGATACGAGACCATGGTTAAAGTGTTTAGAATAGGGTTATTTCAGTGTCTGAATACATAGATTATGACCAATTTAACATTAATCTTGAATTCAAATCACAAATATTTTTACTAATTTATTCTAGCAGTGACGATTATCTGTTCTTGAACACTTAATTACACAGCACTCGTAGGCAATTAAGAAAATGAAAATGTTTTAAAAATCAAGTTCAATACGTTCATTTAATCCCACAACTCAACTCTAGCTGTGATTCTGAAGTCACCTAGACTAGTTAAAATTGATTAGTCAAGTGGTGTACAGACAATAATCAATCCATATTCAATCTTTAGTTAATTACTCTAGATCATGACTTTGTAGTTGTTGGTTGAAGCTATTTAAGGTACTTGTCTTCCTGGTTTAGAGACAAGGAATGACATCAGATATCAAGAAATGGTTTTCTTCTGCAAAGATATACAAACAAATTTATGAGCCATGCATGGGATAAGCAAGGCTAGAGTTGGGTGGTTTGGTTTTTTGGAAGGAATTATTTGGTTTGCTTTGATTATAGTTCGTTGGCAAGAACCAGTCGTTTGGCAGTCCACAAACCTATGTGATATATCGTGATCATTTGTTATTTGCGTAGGTGTATTCTTTCACAATATGGTTTGGCATTGCAGGAGACTTGCTCGGTGTTCCGGCGAACCTAGGTTGTTAATACATTGCATCAACTTTCTACTTGTAGTTTTGATTATTCTGTGTAAATATTTTTTTTTTTTTTGTAGCCTTCTAATTTATAATTTACCATTTTTAAAAGAACTGAAATGAGAAGCATGGTTTTTGGATTTCAGTTTTTGGTTTTTTTATTTTGGTTTTTAAATTTTTAGCTTTTGATTTTTTGTAAATTTTCTCAAACAGTGATTGGTGATTTGATTTAGTTTTTGGTTTTGTATACATATAATTAGTTTGACCCATTTTGATTTGGATCAGTACCGTTTACCCAATAGATCGTGGTATGGGTCGTAAATAAACTTAAGTTTATTGGTTTTTTTGATAATTATATAAATTTTAGGTATAAAAAATCAAAAATAAAATTAAAAAAGAAGGAAGAGTATTTGAGAAACAGTTTTAACTTTTGAGAGTATTTTAAAAATTGTCCCTGATTTTTAGCTATTAAATTTTATCAATAAATATAATATATTTAAAACGGTTCCACAATCTAAACATAATCAACATAAAATATTTATATAAAAAAGTCATAACACTCCGTACTAACTTATATGGTTTAAAATTTTTTGGACATGTAATAAACATAGTGAAATACTATAAAAAAAATTTCATCTCTAAAATTCTTCTAGAAGGATTGAAAAAGCCGAACACTCAGTTGGATTAAATATTATTTTCACCAAATTAGAGGAGTCGTGCAAAAATACATGATGATGTTGAAAAGCCTCCATGTTCCAAAGCTTCAAATTTTGGATGTAAAAGTGAAAGACTACGATGTATATTACAGGTTCCCAATATTTTTTTTGTCAATCCCTCTTTATTACAAAACCAATTTTATTCTGAGAAAATGTCTAAGTTCTTCCAAGTTTCATCTATGAAACACTATCAACCATCATAAACTACAATATCCAAATACGAATATATATCTATCGTAATTATTTTATCCATTAATAATTGTGTTTCTTGCCATTATCAAAATTTTATCTTTGTAATCATAAAAACTTCATTTCAATCTTTGTTTTCCAAAATTTTGTCATTTTGACTCTTTTCCAAAGATACTAAAGTATTTATGGATACTAATTAACTGAAATGTCTTTTGGGATCATTAAACAATCTAAGTTTTAGAAAACATATATCATGGAAAAAAAATCTTCGATTAGATGGGATGTTAGGAAAAGCCAATGTTTATATTGTTGAAAGACATTTGAACAGAACATTATTTATCCTGTTAAAATGTCAAGCAAATAAAGAGGAATGAGTATATATCAGACCATCTTTACCAATCCAACATTTATCAAACCTAAAATGACTCTGCTTTCTAGGAACTTTATCTTCAATAGATGCTACTAAAGGATTGTGATCTAAATCCACCATACCCAAGTACTCAATAAAAGAAAATGAGAATAAAGAATGTTAATCTTTGTTGATAAAAGTCTGATCTCTACTGTAACTAGTTACTTAATCGGTCATTCTATCCTGCCATGACACGATGTTTCTCAAAAAAAGAAATTCCAAAAAACTGTAATTTTTCATCATATTATTAGAAAATGATAAAAGACGATGTATGATGCAAATGTCCTCTTTCTTTTTTTTGTGATTCTCCATAATTTTAATTTTATTTCCTATCATGAACCATAGTTCTGATAAAAAGTCATACCTATTTGTATTAATCGTTTTCAAATTTATTTTAAAAATTTAAATTTTATTAGTGAAAAAATTTAAATATTTTAAGGATTACGATTATTTAGATTTATTTAATAAAATTAAAAGAAATATTTAAACTACTAAATTAAATTAAAATAATAACAAATGGCTCTATTTTATGATTTTATCCGAAACGAGGAAGGAAGGAAGGACCCAAAAGTCATTGCACAGATTTATTATATATATTCATACGATATTTTATTTAATTAGAATAAAACATAGAATAAGGCTGATATTTTTTATTTTCGTTAAAGTGAGACCACTTATAAATATAACATCACTTTCTTTCCCGTCTATTTAATTGAAGCTATTGCTTGTAACGTCAGTTTTTGGGAGTTGGGTTTGTTGTACAGTCTTCCTCCTCTCTCCTCCCCTCTTCTCTCTTCTCTCTCTTTGCAAGCTCTCAAAATGGCCGGCCTGAGATGGAGTGAGTGGTGGAACACGAAGGCGTTCCCCACGCGGCGAATATGGAATCGTTTCACCGTTCGCGTCGGATTTCGCCACAGCGGTAAGCTCCGATCTTCTCCCTCCACCGTCCCTTCTCCAACAGCTTAAGACTCTCTTAGTCTCTGTCTTAGTCTCTGTTTGATCATTTCCAAATTTCTCATAGGAAAACGAAATCTAAAATTCAGAATCTTGTTTTTGGTTTTGGATTAAAATTTAGATTTGGGTTATTCTTGTTCTTGACAAATAACTGAGTGAATGGGTCTTCTTTCGAGTTGCAGGACTCTTGAGGTTACAAAACGACGTGAGTTCTTGCGAGTACGAAGACATACACATCATGTGGAATCTATTACACAAGATCGAAGATCCGACACCAACACCGACACGTGGCGCACGAATCCAACAAAAGAAGAAAGCTTGTTGGAATCTCCTCGGTTCATATCTTTGCCAAAGATTCTGATTATATATATAACCTAAAAAAAAACTTCCAAAACCATAGTTGTAATTTGTGAGAGCCTTGACGGGTCCCCTGCAACTGTGATGAGGTTTATTGACAAATTTCGCAAATAATAAAAATTCGAGGTTGCACAGTTTTTTATTAGCTGTTATATTTTCCATCGCATGCCTCTCTCTGTATGTATTTTATGAGTTATTATCATCACATGAGTGTTGTATATATATGATATAAACCTTCCCATAATTTGATAATTTACCATTTTTGAAAGAACTGAAATGAGAAGCATGGTTTTTGGATTTCAGTTTTTGGTTTTTAAATTTTTAGCTTTTGATTTTTTGTAAATTTTCTCAAACCGTGATTGGTGATTTGATTTAGTTTTTGGTTTTGTGTACATATTTTTTAATTTATATTTTCATAATTTATATTTTTCTAAAAAAAGTTATAATTAATTAAATAATAAGTAACAAAAATTTAGTTATAAGTAATATTAAAAAAAATTATCAATACAATGATATACATAGATCTAAAAATAGTTAATTTTTGAACAATTAAATTAATTTTATTATATAAGTTATTCTCGTAATTTTATATATTTAGATTTAAATTCACAAAAATATTTATTTACGCGTATTAATTTATAATACTTATCATATTTAAATTCTCCCTATTATTTTGTTTTCAAATATATTGATATATATCAATAGCATATCTGAAATGAAGAAAAAAATTCAACGTCAACTGGTATATATATTGGGTTCAAACTAGTAAAACATAATAGTAAGAAATCAGTATGTAATCGTGTGATCGCTCTTTGCTACCAAACAAAGCACATATATTTATTTCTTCAAAAAATAAATGTAATTCAAGAAGCTCATTAATCTAAATTTTTATTTGCTCTTCTATTATTTCACATAACATGTTTTGTTAAGAAAGAAAAAACTCAACATTAAAAACAAATTACTACAAAGATAATGAAAGGTAGAACTTGTATGAGGTTAACCACATAATTCACCTTTCAACCGAAACTTAGGCCATGTTTTAGGTCTTTTTGCTTTCAAACATAAAATAGACTCTTTAATGGTGGTCAAAACATGAAACAACAATGTTTCTTAAATATATTTGTATTTGTCTTTTTGTCTTTTTTCTTTGACAAAATTTGAACACGAGATATTTGCTGAATAAACAAAATAAAAAACATTTTGATTAGCAACTTGCAAATTAGGGTCCTATTCCCAATCTCTTAGGATTACAAATACTTAGAAATATTCATTTGCTAAACGCAGATGTGACTTTAATATTTTTAATGGCAATTAGTAGGTTTGATAGACCGGACAGCATAGATTGACACTTCACAAAAAATGGAAACTACTCGGTTAAATCAGGTTATAAGATCCAACAGTAATTCTCCGATAAGGATGATCACGAGGTTAAATATGGTCCAACCATCACATCTCTTCAAGCTCGGGTGTGGTAGATGAGATGTCCCCCAAAATTACAACATTTTATTTGGCAAGCGATATCAGGCTGTGTTGCAGTGCACAGAAGCTGAATGCACGGAAAATCAATTGTGACCTTCAGTGTGTCAAATGTGGTATAGAAAAAGAGACAATAAATTATATCCTGTTTGAATGTCCACCAGCACTTCAAACATGGGCTTTATCAAATGTTCCCTCTAATCCTGGTATATTTCCATCAAATTCGATTTACTCGAACTTCGAATATTTATTATCAAAGAAACTTCCGGATAATTTAGACGATTACTATCCATGGATAATATGGTACCTATGGAAAAGCCCAAAATGAGAAGATTTTCACAAACAGGAACATGATCCATGAGAAATACTTAAGCAAGCAGAAACCAAAGGAAAGTTATGGTTAGAAGCCCAATTAGTGGAAATGGGTACACAATTTACGGAGATCCAAACACCAGAACCACAGTTTGGTGGAGATGAGCTACTGTCGCAGGATATGTGGTATTGTCATGTTGATGGATCATGGAAGGAGTCTGATAAATATTCAGGCCAAGGTTGATTCTGTAAAAAGAATAACATAAAAGGAAAATTATTTGGAGTTCAGAATATCATCCCTAGTTTATCCTCTTTATATAGTGAGATGGAGACACTTATTTGGGCGATGAAGTGTATGATTGAATATCAAAGGGTCAAAGTTGTTTTTGCAACATATTGTCATGATGTGGTGAAGATAGTAAACTCACCGAAAGAGTGACCAGCATTTGCAATTCACTTGGAGGAATACATGCACTGCAAATTTTTTTCGAAGAGCTTAAGATAATTGTCATCCCACGGAAACAAAATATCATAGCATCCAAACTCGAACGTGGAGCTCGGAGTCACGCAACTGTCATGGAGCACATCAGTCCGATGTTATCGAATTGGATGGAAAAATCTCTATAATATTTACTAGTTTTTTGTTGACAAAATAAAAAAAATATATTAGATATTTGTTTTTGTTTTCCTTATTTGTCCACCGAAAATGAATTAAAAACTAACAATTTGAAATCAAAAGCCATCAGTAGATTTCCACGTGGGACAACTAAGACCTACCGACAGTTTGATATAAAATCGTGGTAATCAAAGGCACTCAACTAAGAGGCCCATATTGATTCTCTCATACGTGGCGCAAATCTAATTGAGGTTTCTGACATCAGCATGCCGAAAGCATAAAAACGCAGTTAGTTCAGTAAGTTGGCCACCTCTCCTACTTTTCTCTTGCAAGTTTTTAACTTCCTCAACTATAAAATAAATAAATAAATACTGAAATACATGTTAAATTACTATTTTATAAAAGTAAGTGGCACGAAACATATACCATGTTTCTTTTTGTAGAATATTTTTGATTTGTAGTCTTTTTTAGAAATCACTGAAAATTTGGTATTTTCGTGAAAATCTGGATATATGATCAATTCTAAAGTTCAATTATGATATAAGTGATTTTTAGAGTCTTTCTAAAAAACTCCATATAATGGAGACAATTTCAAAAATACTTTTTTTATTGCTCAAATACTCTTATTGTGGGTTCCACATAAAAATTAAATTTTATTTTCCAACCATACCCTTCCACTCACCTTTTCCTGCTCTTATTAATTTTTTTTATATATATAATTTTGTTTTCCACACGTGTTTACAAGTGTGAAGAAATTGATTTTTGGCACATAAAATAAATATGGTAGGGCCCACAAAATTTATTTTTACTTTAATAAACCCCTTAACTATTTAATCCCTTATTCAATCCTTCTAAACTTTCAAGTTTATTAAACCCTCCAATTTTAAACTATTCATTGCTAAACCACATATACTATTTGATTTCTAACTAATTCCACAAATCATTAAAATCTACTGAATAGCAATTAATTAATTATCATTTAACAAATCACTTTAATCCATAATCTCATCTAAATCCGATCTAATTCAAATCTAATCCGTTATAAACCTAGAAAACTGAAACAAAACCTAAAAATATAAATTAAAACAAAATTAAAACCTAAATTTTGTGGGTTTTATTTTCAAACTTTTAGGTTTTAATTTCGGTTTTTTATTTTTCTCTTTATTTTTTTGTTTGTAGCGAGTTGCATTTAGGTCAGATTATTGGTAATAGTGATTTGTTTAAAGCTAATGAGTTAATTGATACTAAGTAGATTTTGATGATTTTGTGAAATTATTTTAGGTTTTAATTGTTAGTGCTATTACTTATTATGTCTTTCAAGTTAATAAAAAAAAAATCTTGTTGTAATCTTATAATATATTAAACATGTATGTGCATTGTTAATTAATATAGTCATTATGATGCAAATTTTAATAAATTTGTAATTTTGAAAAGAAATTATTATAAAAATTTACTAATTATAATTTATTGACTTATTGTATTCGGTATAACTAGGAAAAGTGATAAAAATACTGATATAACTAAAACATCTGAAAGTAGCAATTATACAATTATGTGTAATCTGATAACTAGTATTACTCGTATAATTATGTATTAGAAAATACAACTGTGTATTACTGGTACAACTACGTTGTAGGGTTTAGGGTTTAGGGTTTAGGGATTAGGGTTTGGGTTTTATGGGTTATAATCATGTATTTGTGATATCAAAACCAACATTTATCCTATTAAATATGATATCCAATTATTAATCTAGAAAAAGTGAAAAATAACATGTTTTAATCTTACAAACCCTAAACATATATGTGTGTTTTTAACTTGTTTGATCAATAGTATGCGAATTACTGAAAATTTGTAATTTTGAAAATTAATTATTATGAAAGTTTTTTAATCATAATTTAATAACTTATTGTAGTCGATACAACTCGGAAAATTGACTACAAATATTGATATAATTGAAAAAACCATAAAATGACATTTATATAACTACATGTTATTTATACTACTATGTACAACTATAGTGTAAACGATTCTAGTGTGAACAAGTGTGAACGCAGAATATTTAATATATTTTTATTAAACAGTAGTGTGAACGCGCGGAAAGGCGCTTGTGATTTAGCGCCAGTCGTACTCAGTTGTATTCGTTAATTACATATTTGTATTCAATTGTATTATTAAAACTCAGTTGTATTATGGACATGTTTTCCTTTTCAGCCTCTCTGATGGACTTGGACTGTCTTCATCACTCTCACCACCACCATCACAATCACTACCACCACCACCATCACCACCACCACCACCACCATCATCACCACCACTAACATCATCACCATCCTCACCACCACTCTCATCATCACTGTCAATGCTCAACCAACTTTGTCTACATCGAAGATGTCTTGCCAGAAAATATTCTTCTTCCCATCGACCAACCACTGGGAACGTGCAAGTGTGAACGCCAACATCCACATAAAGCCAAAAGTACCTAAATAGATAATCAAAATTCTCAAGAATAAAGGTTCATGTGCAAGTGGCTCAATATCTTGCAATCTATGTAATCCAAGCACATTTTCTGTTAGTTGTTATATCAATTGATATTCGGTTGTACAATAACGTTTAGTAGTATATATTGATACTCAGTTGTACAATAACATATAGTTTTATCTATTTATACTCATTTGTATCATAAAATATAATTGTATTTATTGATACTTAGTTGTAATGATACTACTGGTTAATTAATACTCATTTATACACAACTACATAGTTTTATCTAATATACAATTCATATTTTTTATAAATCAACTACTAATCAACTACTATTGTATGACTATTGAGCATGTGACCATTGAGGATGTCGTAATTGTTGGAGATGCGGTCATTGTTGGAGATTCTGCCATTGTTGAAGATGAATAATTTGGAAGAGATGTAGAACTTGGAGGAGATGTAGGAAGATGCGTCCATCCATATTATCTAATATAAGTATAACTTAATTATAATCTCGATAATTTAATTATTATTTATATAGATAAATTTAATTTAATTATAATTTATATATAAATATAATTATAAATAATTATAATTATAAATTATTAACTAATTGAGTTTTTAATACTAATGTGTTTATAATATTTATAAAAAAACACATTAGATCAATTGGTTAACTCTCTATTCTTTGTATTCAAGGGTAACAAGTTCAACTCTTTTATTTGCTAATTTTCAATAATTTTACATTATATATATTAAATATGTGATATATATAAAAAATCTTGATTCGGTCTAGTGGTTCATGATATTTGTTTTCTTCTATGAGAATATGGGTTCAAGTGTAGGTATGTGCATTTATTAAAATAAAAAATGGTGGACCCCACATTTAAAAAAAGAAATTTCACTCGCAAATATTGATTTGAAGAAAATGAGATTTGTGGGTCCCACCACAAATTTTAAAATTTTAATTAGTTTGATCTATTTTGATTTGGATCAGTACCGTTTACCCAATGGATCATGGTATGAGTCGTAAATAAACTAAAGTTTATTGGTTTTTTGGTAATTATATAAATTTTAGGTATAAAACAAATCAAAAATAAAATAAAAAAAAGAAGGAAGAGTATTTGAGAAACAGTTTTAACTTTTAAGAGTATTTTAAAAATTGTCCCTGATTTTTAGCTATTAAATTTTATCAATAAATATAATATATTTAAAACGGTTCCACAATCTAAACATAATCAACATAAAATATTTATATAAAAAAGTCATAACACTGCGTACTAACTTATATGGTTTTAAAATTTTTGGACATGTAATAAACATAGTGAAAATATTAAAAATTTGTTTTTCATCTCTAAAATTCTTCTAGAAGCATTGAAAAAGCGAACACTCAGTTGGATTAAATATTATTTTCACCAAATTAGAGGAGTCGTGCAAAAATACATGATGATGTTGAAAAGCATCCATGTTCCAAAGCTTCAAATTTTGGATGTAAAAGTGAAAGACTACGATGTATATTACAGGTTCCCAATATTCTTTTTGTCAATCCCTTTTTACTACAAAACCAATTTTACTCTGAGAAAATGTCTAAGTTCTTCCAAGTTTCATCTATGAAACACTATCAACCATCATAAACTACAATATCCAAATACGAATATGTATCTATCGTAATTATTTTATTCATTAATAATTGTGGCTCTTGCCATTATCAAAATTTTATCTCCGTAATCATAAAAATTTCATTTCAATCTTTGTTTTCCAAAATTTTGTCATTTTGACTCTTTTCCAAAGATATTAGAGTATTTATGGATACTATTTAACTGAAATGTCTTTTGAGATCATTAAAAATAAACAATCTAAGTTTGAGAAAACATATATCATGGAAAAAAATCCTCGATTAAATGGGATGCTAGGAAAAGCCAATGTTTATATTGCTGAAAGACATTTGAACAGAACATTATTTATCCCGTTAAAATGTCAAAAAATAAAGAGGAATGAGTATACATCAGACCATCTTTACCAATCCAACATTTATCAAACCTAAAATGACTCTGCTTTCTTGGAATTTTATCTTCAATATATGCTACTAAAGGATTGTGATCTAAATCCACAGAACCCAAGTACTCAATAAAAGAAAATGAGAATAAAGAATGTTAATCCTTGTTGATAAAAGCATGATCTCTACTGTAACTAGTTACCTAATCGGTCCTTCTATCCTGCAATGACACGATGTTTCTCAATAAAAGAAATTAAAAAAAACTGTAATTTTTTATCATATTATTAGAAAAGGATAAAAGACGATGTATGATGCAAATGTCCTCTTTCTTTTTTTGTGATTCTCCATAATTTTAATTTTATTTCCTATCATGAATCATAGTTCTGATAAAAAGTCATACCTATTTGTATTAATCGTTTTCAAATTTATTTTAAGAATTTAAGTTTTATTAGTGAAAAAATTGAAATATTTTAAGGATTACTATTATTTAGATTTATTTAATAAAATTAAAAGAGATATTTAAACTACTAAATTAAATTAAAACGGCTAAAATTAACCTGGACTGTTTTGAGTACGCTTTTTTATACCTAAACTTTGACATCATGCATTTTTCAACCTTAATCATTCATTTTTTTTAAATTTCAAACCTGAACTATATGATATTTAGCTGATTCATACATACCTGTTAACGACGTTATACATCCATTTAGTCTTGCTGACTACCCGCATACGTGTCCAAAACGACGTCGTTTTGGACGTATGAAAAATATTATTCAAAATAGTTCAGGTAGATTTTGGCCATATCTTTATGATTTATATATAAAATTTTGATATTTAATTATTAGATTAGGATATTAGACAGATATAAAAATTTATTTTTGAAATTAAAATTAATAACTTATATAACTATAATTTAAATATTTAAAATTAATACTAAAATATACGTTAAGTAATCGAAAATAATATTTTATAACTTGTATTAAAATAATCAGAGAAACCTATAAAAATAATTAAATTTTTTAAAATAAATTTAAAATTCCTGAAAAAATAAAATCTTTAGATAAATAAAAATATTTTCAAAACAAATCTTAAAATAAATATAATATATAAATAAATAAATTAGTGTAATATACTCTATGGAAAAATCAAAATAAAATTAAAAATAATATTTAATAAGAATATCTAAGAATATTTAATAAAATTATTTAGATATTCTTATTAAATATTCTTTTTAATGTAAATATTTTTTTAATTGTGAAATATAAATAGTTTGATTTTAATAGAGTATTTTATTACTAATTATTTATTTATAAATTATATTTAGTTTAAGATTTTTTTATAACCTATTTTATTTATAGGTTTCTCTGATTATTTTAATACGAGTTAATATTATTTTTGATTATTTAATGTATATTTTAATATTAATTTTAAATATTTAAATTGTAATTATATAAATATTATTAGTTTTATTTTCAAAAAAAATTTATATCTGTCTAATATCCTAATCTAATAATTAAATATCAAAATTTTAAATATAAATCATAAATATATGGTCAAAATCTACCTGAACTATTTTGAATAATATTTTTCATACTTCCAAAATGACGTCGTTTTGGACACGTAGGCGTGTAGTCAGCATGATTAAACGGATGTATAACGTTGTTAAGAGGTATGTATGAATCAACTAAATATCATATAGTTTAAGTTTGAAATTTAAAAAATAAAATGATTAAGGTTGAAAAATGCATGATGTCAAAATTTAGGTATAAAAAACGTACTCAAAATAGTCTAGGTTGATTTTGGCCGTTTTCCCCCTCTATTTTATGATTTTATCCGAAACGAGGAAGGAAGGAAGGAAGGACCCAAAAGTCATTGCACAGATTTATTATATATATTCATACGATATTTTATTTAATTAGAATAAAACATAGAATAAGGCTGATATTTTTTATTTTCGTTAAAGTGAGACCACTTATAAATATAACATCACTTTCTTTCCCGTCTATTTAATTGAAGCTATTGCTTGTAACGTCAGTTTTTGGGAGTTGGGTTTGTTGTACAGTCTTCCTCCTCTCTCCTCCCCTCTTCTCTCTTCTCTCTCTTTGCAAGCTCTCAAAATGGCCGGCCTGAGATGGAGTGAGTGGTGGAACACGAAGGCGTTCCCCACGCGGCGAATATGGAATCGTTTCACCGTTCGCGTCGGATTTCGCCACAGCGGTAAGCTCCGATCTTCTCCCTCCACCGTCCCTTCTCCAACAGCTTAAGACTCTCTTAGTCTCTGTCTTAGTCTCTGTTTGATCATTTCCAAATTTCTCATAGGAAAACGAAATCTAAAATTCAGAATCTTGTTTTTGGTTTTGGATTAAAATTTAGATTTGGGTTATTCTTGTTCTTGACAAATAACTGAGTGAATGGGTCTTCTTTCGAGTTGCAGGACTCTTGAGGTTACAAAACGACGTGAGTTCTTGCGAGTACGAAGACATACACATCATGTGGAATCTATTACACAAGATCGAAGATCCGACACCAACACCGACACGTGGCGCACGAATCCAACAAAAGAAGAAAGCTTGTTGGAATCTCCTCGGTTCATATCTTTGCCAAAGATTCTGATTATATATATAACCTAAAAAAAAACTTCCAAAACCATAGTTGTAATTTGTGAGAGCCTTGACGGGTCCCCTGCAACTGTGATGAGGTTTATTGACAAATTTCGCAAATAATAAAAATTCGAGGTTGCACAGTTTTTTATTAGCTGTTATATTTTCCATCGCATGCCTCTCTCTGTATGTATTTTATGAGTTATTATCATCACATGAGTGTTGTATATATATGATATAAACCTTCCCATAATTTGATACTACTATGTTCCTCTTCTCTATGTTTTTTTCCTGATTTTGCCCATTTACATTAGAAAACAACAAAATTGACATTTTAATTAATCTCTGTTGGTATGGCTCGTAATATTGTTTAGATAATTGTAATGGCGTATTCACATTTCCTAATTGAGAATTATACAGAGAAATCAGGAGGTCTCTCTACTTTTTACATTTACAACATGTTCAAATTCATTAAAATATTACTATCAATGTTTTTGTGTCCCCCTTTACAAAACTCTTAATATATAATTTTAAATAAAAATTTAGTTTTAACATTATAATTTTAATGTAATAATTAGAGAGAGAGAGAAATGTATTTAATATATTAATAAATGGTAAAATATTTTTTTGTTTAATTAATATCTTAATATATGTGAAAAACTCTCAAATGATTAAACGTAAAACAAAGAGAATAATAGTGGTATCCAAATTGGCATCTTTAATACTTCTCTTCTGAAAGAAAAGAAGACATACCTATTCCATTAAATAGATGAGACTTCCGATTTTGTGACCAATGAAAATCATCTAAAACAAAAAATGTAGTTTCAACTTTCAACCAATGAATACATGGAGAAAGATGAAATGTCATAATCAATTGGTTTAGATACTGATGTCCAAATAAAGAGTGTATTTATCTTGTGTTTTTTTGCATATGTGTCGGCTGCTTCTGGGTTTATTATAAAGGCAGTCTTTCAAAAGAACTAACAAGTATTGTGTGATGATGTGATTGCTTTTTCTTTTTCCTGGTTAGACATTTCACCTAACTAATACTCACGACCCATTGATTTTATTAACTGTAGCGCATTTTGCATTTTCTTCCAATGTCAAATCTTATATATTTATTTTCGTGTGATTCTTCTATATTTTTGTTTATCTCAATCTTTTTGGTCAATTTCAATTTGGGCTTACCAACTTTTAGGCTTATAATTTTTTTTTTTGTTGGGAATACACGTAGTGACCACGGAGTTTACGCTATTTGTTTAAAGCTTTACCAAAAAGGTTTACTTTTACATGTATGAGGGTGGCTCTTCAACACTTAATGTCCTCACAAGAAAGTTTTTATATAACCTACGACATATAGTCTTGGTGTATGTAAAAGAGTCGTATATTATTACTATTTCAAATGTTTTTATTGACCTGTGACCACTTCATAATTAAAATCGCAGCGAAATTTCTCATAGCTACTTGAAAAAAATTATGTCAATAGAGATAAACTACCCATAGTGCCGCTCAACTATGTTGACAAGTGATCATGGGCAGTAGAGTATCTAGAAATAAATTTTGAAAAAAACTAAAATAGAACATAAAATAATACATATATAGAAGGGCATTCTCACAAATCCTTAAGCAATTAAGCTAATTTTGAAAAATTTATGAGGTGCAACTACTCCTCCCTTAATAGCTATAATCACCACTAGTCATGGAGATTATAGAGTAGGATAATGCTTGATTAAGAGAACAAATGGGTTAAACTAGGACTATCAATCATTTTTAATATATATATATATATATATATATATATTTTTGATTATCAGGAAGTTCTGGGCCCGTGGGTCCGTAATCTCTCTGAGGCGGGGACCAGACCGAGTAAATCACTTTTTTAGGAAGGAGTCCCCTCCCAACATTCGAACCTGGGTTTCATCCATTTTTGGAAGAGTGACTAAAGTCATATTACCACTAGGCCAACGAAGTGTTGGTATTTTAAATATATTTTCCAAAAGATCACAGGAGGATCTGCGTTTTCCATCGGTTGGCTTGTTGGGGTGCTTCAGTTTCTTTCCCTCTTTACTCCCATAGAATTATTTACTCGTAGAATCTTTCAAGAAACTAATCACTGTGAGTAATGAAAATGGTTAATACTGCCTAAGATATTGAGGTGGTGTCTGTAACGCCCTCGTCCTGCCAACCTCTGTGGGTCCCTCACACTTTCTCGTGTCTTGTGGGCTCTACCCTCGTTCGACGTCCGATGCGTTACTGGAAGTGCTCGAAAGACTTGGTTTACTGTCCCTGCAATCACTACATGATCGTTCCCCATGTTTTTTCCTCACTCACACGGTATCGGGATTGACCAGCTTTCACCAGTTTCCAAATAGGTCACCCATCCTTTGATTGCTCCAGCTCAAGCACGCTTAACTCTGGAGTTCTCTCTGGATCTGTAACCGAAAAGGTAAGTGCACTTTGTGACATAGGTAGTAAAATCAATTCGTTTAAACCCTTTTACCTAATCTACTATAAACCAGGGTATAAAAGTGTCTTTCCAAATATCTTCTATAGCTGAAATAAAATTTTTTTTTATTAACAATAAAAATGAAAATTAATGAATTGTATTACATCAGTCCAATATAAGTTGTTGATTAACGGTCAACCGAAATAAAAAATTACCCCAAAACGGGGTTTACGACAAAGAGACCCATTATCTCTGTATCTCTTTATTCTGTGTACAAAAGCATTGGTTGAAAATATTAAAAAAGCATAAACAGATAGTTATTTAACATGTATTAAGAAAAATAGTCCGTCTATCACGCATTTACTGTTTGTGGATGATAGTCTTTTTTTTTCTGTCGTGCTAAAAAGGAAGAGTGTCAAGTCATTATCAGACTTCTCAAAAATTACAAAACAGCTTCGGGACAGCAAATCAATTTTGATAAATTATTGGTACAGTTAGGTAATAAAGTTACTGAAGAGAATAAGGAGGAGTTGAAGCAAACATTAGATATCAATAGAATTGGCGGTATGAGAACATATTTAGGAATACCAGAAAATCTTGGAGGCCTCAAAGCAAAGGTTTTTGGTTTTATAAATGAGAGATTACACAGTAGAATAAATGGTTGGACTTTGAAATTTCTTTCAAATAGAGGAGAAGATGTGTTAATAAAGTCAGTTTTAACGGCATTACCTACTCATGTAAATATCTTGTTACAGATTGCATACAACAATCACGAAAAAAATCACGGGAGCTATAGCTAATTTATGGTGGAGTTCTACAAGAAATGATCGAGGAATGCATTGGATGACATGAAAAAGATGTGTAGACATAAGAAAGATGGGGGGGGGTCTCGGCTTTAGGAAAATAGAGGATTTTAATTTGGCAATGTTAGCGAAACAATTATGGAGATTGATAGATACACCATAATCACTTTTCATAAAGGTTTTTAAGAGTAGATTTTTGCAACACAGATCCGTTGGATCCCATAAAATTGTATTCTCCATCATATGGATTGCAGGGTATCATTTCAACTAGATCTCTGGTTAGAAAATGACTAATCAAAAGGGTTGGAACTGGTTCAAGCATTTTAGTATGGAAAGACCATTGAATCCCAGCCCCATGCTCGAGACCAGCAACATGTAAATAAAGGGTTTACCCTCATTCTTTCAAGGTTACATACTTCAATGATCAGCAGAAAAAAACATGAAATATTCCGCTGCTTAATGCAATTATTATTCCGTAGTATGTGAATATTATACAAACACTGACAATTAGTAGGTTTGAGAGATCGGATACTACTGGCTGACAAATTACAAAACATGGAAGATACACAATAAATTCAGGTTATATGACTCAACACTTATATCTAGATAAGGATTATGAGGTGATTAAATGTAGCCCAAAAATTGTTTCATAAAAGCTAGGGTATGGCAGATCATATGTCCCCCAAATATACATTTTATTTGGCAAGCGATATCGGGATTTGTCGCGGTAACACATAACCTGAGAGCTCGGAGAATAAATTGTGACATAATTTGTGGCAGATGTGGCATAGAGGAAGAATCAATAAATTATGTCTTGTTTGAATGTCCACTAGCACTTCAAACTTGGACTTTATCAAATGTCATCTCCAATTCAAGAATTTTTCCATCCAAATCGTTTTTTTCGAATGTAGATTATTTACTATCAAAGCGGCCTAAGGATAACCCATACAATTATTACCCATATATAATATGGTATCTGTGGAAAAACAGAAATGAAAAAGTATTTAAAAATAGAGATAGAACTCCTGGGGATATTCTAAGACAGGTAGAAACAGAAGGGAAATTACGGCAAGAAGCAAAATTAGTGGAAATGGTACACAAACTCGAAGATACAAAATACAGAAACACGATCTGCTACTGACCAATTGCCGCATGATATGTGGTACTACCAAGTAGATGGATCATGGAATGAATCAGAAAAAAATTCATGTCAAGATTGATTTTGTAAAAAAGATGGAGGTGAAAGGAAATATTTGGACCTCAGAACATCATCTCCAGTCTGTATCCTCTGGATGCTTGCTGAGATGAAGACACTCATATGGGAGATAAAGTGTATGATTGAATATTAAAGGCTAAGAATTATCTTTGAAACAGACTGTCATGATGTGGTTAAGATGGTAGCCTCACCAGAGGAGTGACCAGCGTTTTGAACCAATATAGAAAATTTTATGTATTGCAAAGTCCTCTTCAAAAAGATATGAGTCACAGCCATTTCGAGATGAAATAAATACCATGGCAGACAAGCTTACTTGAGGCATCCGGAGATTTATATTAGTAATGGAACATATCAGTCCGACGATACCAACTTAGATAGAAATATACATTTAAATAGCATAAAATATATTTAGAGAGCTTAACTAAATTTCGGATTAATATCAGATCATTAGACCCTAATGTAGAATAAACAAATCGTCTGATAACATCTAGCTAGCTTAGAACACGAAAAAACATAATACTTACCAAGTTTGGTATGCCTGAAGTATCGAGTGTGTTGTATTCAAATAACCAGTCTTGTACCAAGTACGATTTAATCGGGTTAGATGTAGCTGACATAGAACCGGGTTAGTTAGTTATTTAAGAAAACTCTAACTGGTTTGGAGGGTTTAGCTTCTTCTTTCTCTGCTCTGTGTATAAATGCGAGTGTGATTGCATTCTTTGTGTTAAAGCTTGTTTTATTATACTTTTCTGTTTGTAATCAGAGAGAGATAAAGTGAAGAGAGACGATATTGTATTCTGTAACAAGAGCCCGAGTTCTTGGGCTAATATAGTGATCTTGCTAGATTGATCTAGCTCCGGTGACATAGCCACCTTACCGAGTTCGGAAGATTCGGTGATCACCGGGTTACCAAATCTCTGTGTTCTTTTATTTTCTTCTTGCAAGTTATAATTCTTCGATATCAGAATTCATCAATTTTTCATAAGTTTCACAATTTGGTATCAGAGCTCGTGGTGAAGAACAAAGAATAGATAAATTCAAAATTGAAATCCGAAAATGACGAGCACAAAAGTGGATATCGAGAAGTTTGATGGCGATGGAGATTTTTCTATGTGGAAGAGGAGGATGTACATCTATCTAAGCGTATCAGGTCTTAAAGATGTCCTCGTTCCAAAGACATCATCATTGGATTCAGATGATGACAAAGAAACGTAAAAGGATTCGGATCGAATCAAGAAGAAGATTGCAGAAGAAGAAGCAAGACTTGAAAGATGCGATAAGGCAAAGAACACAATCTTTCTCAGTGTTGGTGATCATGTTCTTCGCAAGATCGAAGAATGCGAAACTGCAGCAGAAACGTGGACTTTACTTGAGTCGTTGTACATGCCTAAGACTTTGCCAAATATAGTTCATGCTCAGCTAGAACTCTATGGCTTCAAAATGAAAGAACATCGAACGATCAACGAAAATATAGATGACTTCCTCAAGATTGTCCGGGAATTGAGTCATCTAAGTATCCAAGTACCAGAAGAGGTACAAGCCGTTCTCGTGCTAAATGCCCTGCCCCAAAGGAATGATCATTTAAAGGAAACACTGAAATACAATAGAAATGTTCTCAAGTTAGAGGATGTAGCTAGTGCTGCTAGATCCAAGGAGAAAGAAACAAGGAATAGCCAAAGTATTAGAGCTAGTTCCGAAGGTCATTTTGTGAGAGGAAGATCATAGTATAGAACCTATAATGGCAAGAATAGGAACAACAATCGTTCAAGATCAAAATCGGTAGAAAGGAAGAAAATCTGCTGGATATGTGGCAAGGAAGGACACTTTAAGAAACAGTGCTATATGTGGTTAGAGAGAAATAAGCCAAGATCACAAACTTATGATAAAGAAGAAGCTGCCGTAGTGAGAGACGATGCACATGATCTTGCAGGACTAATAGCATGCGAAGTAAACGTGTCTCAACAAAGTCATACGGATCAAGAGAATGAAGAGTGGGTAATGGATTCAGGCTGTTCGTTCCATATCACCCCAAGAAGGGATATCTTTACAGATCTAAAAGAAGTACAAACGGGGAAGGTGAGAGTAGCAAACAACTCAAGTGTGGACGTAAAAGGTATTGGTTCGGTTGGATTCGAAAACTGTGATGGCACTACCTTTGTTCTGCATAATGTTAGATACATGCCTGAGATAGAAAGGAATCTGATTTCCTTAGGAACACTTGAAGAAAAAGGATGTGAATTTAAAGGAGCTAATGAAACACTAAAGATTTGCAAAGGATGTGTTGTAATCATGAAAGGGGCCAGAAAAAGAGGAGAGACTCTCTATATTCTTCAAGGACATGCTCGGGTTGCAAGTTCCTGCAACATGTCATATGAAAGGAGCACAAATACGTCTGGAATAGAATACACCAAGCTTTGGCATAGTAGATTGGGGCATGCAGGAGAAAAAGCCTTAAAGGTTCTAGCTCAAAAGGGTTGGTTAGAGAAGGAAAGACTAGAAGAAATGGTTTTCTGCGAAAACTGTGTTCAAGGCAAGGCTCAAAGACTTAGTTTTGGAGAAGCTAAACATGTAACCAAATCAAAACTTGATTAGATTCATTCAGACCTCTGGGGATCACCAAATGTTCCTTTTAGTCTGGGAAGAAATCAGTATTTCATATCATTCATAGATGATTGGTCTCGAAAATCATGGATTTATTTTCTGAAAACCAAAGATGAAGCGTTAAAAAGGTTCGTTGAATGGAAGAAAATGGTTGAAATACAATGAGAAAGAAAGGTGAAAAAGCTTCGCATGAATAATGGTTTACAGTTCTGCAATATGCAGTTTGATCAGATGTGCACAGAAGAAGGAATCATCAGGCATAAACACATGCACTTACACTCCGCAGCAGAATGGAGTCGCTGAGAGATTAAACAGGACAATCATGAACAAAGTTAGAAGCATGTTAAGCGAGAGTGGTTTGGGAAAATAATTTTGGGCAGAAGCGGCTTCAACAGCAGTCTACCTGATTAATAGGTCTCCATCTTCTGCTATCGAGTTTGACATACCAGAAGAAAGGTGGACATCAGCAGTACCAAACCTCAGTAATCTCAGGCGCTTCGGTTGTGTGGTCTATGTGCACTCAGACGAGGGCAAATTTAATCCAAGAGCTAAAAAGGCTATCTTCACCGGATATTTAGATGGAGTCAAGGGATATAGAGTATGGTTATTAGAAGAACATAAGTCTTTGATCAGCAAAAATGTCATATTCAAAGTAGACTCAATGTATAAGGATATGATCTTAGAAAGAAATGCAGGTAAGATAGCAGAAGATGTTTCTGATACTGCAAACAAAATCATAAGTTTTGATTTTGTTGAGAAAGGACAAGTAGTCGGGAGCTCTACTCAAAGTGGAGCCTCCCTAGAAGAAATTCAGCGATGAGGAAAAGCAAACAGAGAAATCAGACAAAGAAGACAATGCAGAAGACCTCAGTGACTACCAACTCGCTAGAGATAGGAACATAAGGGAAATAAGAGTTCCAGTGAGGTTGGAAGACTACAAAGTCTATCCTGAGAACGAAGATATTGCTGGTTACGCATATCTCATGTCTGAAACTGGAGGAAGACCAGAACCTAAAGACTTCCAAGAAGCCTTAGAAGACCCTAATAAAGACTTATGGTTGGAAGCTACAGATAAAGAAATGGACTCGTTGAAAAGAAACAGAACTTGGATTCTAGTGGATCCCGCAAGTCCCAAAAGGCAATAGGCTGCAAGTGGGTATTCAAGAAGAAAGAAGGAATTAACAGAGTAGAGGCACCAAGGTTCAAAGCTAGACTAGTAGCAAAGGGGTATTCACAGAAAGAGGGACTGGACTATCAAGAGATATTCTCTCCTGTAACGAAACATGTTACGATAAGGTTTTTGATGTCTGCAGTCGTGCATCACGACATGGAGTTAGAACAAATGGATGTCAAAACGGCATTTCTTCATGGACATCTTGATGAAACAATCGATATGGAACAGCCGGAAGGTTACATAGATAAACAACACCCAAAGAAGGTTTGTTTATTAAAGAAATCACTCTATGGACTTAAACAGTTTCCTAGACAGTGGAATATCAGATTTCACGAGTTCATGACAAGACAAAACTATGAAAAGAGTGACTATGATTCCTGTTTTTACTTTAAGAAGATGCAAGACGGGATTTATGTGTATCTGATCCTATATGTTGATGACATTCTTATTGCATCGGTGAGTAAGGAATATGTAGACATACTAAAAAGACTGCTAAGTTCTGAGTTCGAGATGAAAGATCTTGGGGATGCAAAGAAGATACTAGTTATGGAGATTGTTAGAGACAGGAAGAAAGGTATACTTACAATCTCGCAATCTGGATATCTACAGAAAGTACTTGGGAAATATGGATTAGATACAGCGAAAGGTACTTTAACACCTCTGGGAGCTCATTTTCACTTGAGGGCAGCCACAGAGAAAGAAGCTGCAGAACAAAGAGATATGATGAAGTCTATTCCCTATCAAAACGCAGTCGGAAGCTTGATGTATGCTATGGTAGGCACTAGCCCTGATCTTGCATACACAGTAGGAATCATCTGCAGATTCATGAGCCAGCCACTAAAAGAACATTGAGTTGCTGTGAAATGGGTCATGAGATATATAAAAGAAAATATAAATGTCAAGTTATGCTACACGAACAAAGGAAAGTTTGAGATAGAAGGGTATTGCGACTCAGATTACGCTGCTGACTTAGACAGGAGAAGGTCTATATCGGGTCTGGTATTTACCTTGGGAGGAGATGTTATTAGCTGGAGATCAAAGGTTGTAGCTCTTTCAACAACAGAAGCGGAATACATATCCCTAACAGAAGCAGCTAAAGAAGCAGTATGGCTTAAAGGCTTCATGAATGAAATCGGTTTTAAACAAGAAGAGGTGAGAATCCATTGTGATTCTCAGAATGCGATAACTTTAGCTAAAAATGCAGTCCTTCACGAGAGGACTAAACACATGACCGTGAAATATCACTTCATCAGAGACTTGATAAGATTTGGGTATATTCAAGTGGTGAAGATTGCGACTGAATATAATCCAGCAGATATTCTAACAAAAGTTCTACCAGTTGGGAAGTTTCGAGATGCATTAGAGTTTCTCAGAGTAAAGAAAGATTAACTTCACCGGTTTGACGTGAAGGCTAAGTGGGTTTACTTAGGAAGAAGCAAGTATGGTTCGTACTATGAAGAACTTAAAGATATATGTAAGTGTTTTTTGTTGCAGGTTGAGTATTTGAAGTACAAAACAAGGTGGAGAATTTAAGTATCGAGTGTGTTGTATTCAAATAACCAGTCTTGTACCGGGTACGGTTTAATCGGGTTAGATGTAGCTGACATAGAGCCGGGTTAGTTAGTTAGTTAAGAAAACTCTAATTGGTTTGGAGGGTTTAGCTTCTTCTTCCTTTGCTCTGTGTATAAATGCGAGTGTGATCGCATTCTTTGTGTTAAAGCTTGTGTGTTTTAATACTTTTTTGTTTGTAATCAGAGAGAGATAGAGTGAAGAGAGACAATATTGTATTCTGTAACAAGAGCCCGAGTTTTTGGGCTAAGATAGTGATCTTGCTAGATTGATCTAGCTTTGGTGATGTAGCCACCTTACCGAGTTTGGAAGGTTCGGTGAACATCAGGTTGCCAAATCTCTGTGTTCTTTTCTTTTCTTCTCGCAAGTTCTAATTCTTCGATATCGTAATTCATCAATTGTTCATAAGTTTCACAATGCCTAACAAAATATAGTCCCAATAGTTTATTACCGGAAAAATGAAACATGTTTTTCAATTTTTTTTTTGGGAAAACAATTAGCTAGAATTTATTGTAATTTTGTGAAGCAAAGTCGTTTTAAATTGAAGAAGTAAACAAAAATAAGTCAAAATTTGGAAGGGATGATAGTTATGCGCATAACTCTATTATTTCACCACTAATACTCACACAATTGACTCACTCAAATCATAATCAAAACCCTAATTTCTCCGGAAAACTCTCAATCCCGTTCTTCCCTATGCATAAACCTCCTTGATCACACTTATCCCCGATGCCATGAAGATATATCTCAATGTCGAAGATAACCGCAGTAGTTTCACCTTCTTTCAACGCCAGACCTAAGCGGAGACCACCGCCGTCGGAATTACCTAACGCCATTGCTCATCGGCGGACAAAAACACGTGATGTAGCATCACGGTACCTCGATACCACCACCTCCTCTTCCTTATTCTAATCATCATCGACGAAGAGATGCCAATTGTTACAGGGTAACACAACACCACTATCCCATGTTCTCAATTCACGTCGACAACGTCACGATCTCCACTCACGTCTTCAACATCTCCACTATTTCCTGCTATCATGCTTTGTTGTTTATTTTAACTGCTTTGTTTCAGTATTTATATCCCCTAAACTCATTTTGTCGAGATCAATCACAATTATAAACATATTTCTTCTTTCTAACTTCTCTGCAACTTGATCGTGATCATATTATCTTGAAAGTTAATTTCTGGTTTCATTTCACTTTATGATACATGATCTCTCTGGTTCCTGAGCTCTCGGTGAGTTCTTGAGTCGGAAAATAGGTCCCTTGCAACGTACGGTTACACTGGTATCAGAGCTTCATCCTGCTACCCCCATTTTTTTCTCATGGATACTCGCGCTACTTCTCTGATTGAGATGAATAAACAATCTGAAGCAATAAGGTCAGAAATTTCAGAAATGAAATCTGGCTTTGATTTCAAATTTACGGAAATCCAGGTCGGCATGAATGAAATCACCTGTATGCTGTCAAAGATCTTCCCAATAGACTCGCACAAGCAACCCCTCCACCCCACACACACCTCCATATCCTTGTCACCCACTCCAAAAACGTCCACCCACCATTACCCCTCCACATACCAACAACTAATACAACCACCCGATCCACAGCTCCGTTACGATCATATCGATCATACCCCAACAACCAACACACACAACCATCACCACCCCAACCACGGCGGACTGCTCTCTTGCGCCTCCAAAGTCAGCTTTCCTCATTTTGACGGCTCTCATATGCGTGATTGGTTATACAAATGTGAACAATTTTTCACATTGGACAACACACCAATGGAGCAACACGTGCAATTTGCTACAATCCACATGTCGGGAAAAACTTTACAATGACATCATAATTACATTGCAGAGCGTTACGGTGTCCTTCCTTTCTGGTCAGAATACATTATCATATTAGCAAAACGATTCGATAAACCATACAAGGATCCTCTGTCTGATCTGGTTAACCTTAAACAAGGGACTAACTCGGTTGAGGACTTTTTGGAGAAATTTGAATGCACCAGAACCAGACTAACCCTTCCCCCTTCACACTCCCTCAACATTTTCATGGCTAACCTCAACCCTCAACTAGCTATCCATGTACGCTAATTCGACACTACTATTGTTGCTGATACCGCCAGATTGGCAAAACTCCATGAAAAATACCTCACTGTCACACCACCCACCAAACAAAGACCTCCTCCGTACCTTGGTTACCCGAAACAACAAACCTACTTCAATAAACCACAAATAGCCAGCTCACCCACCCAACCAGACACACTACAAACAACCTCTACCAAACCCAACTTTGTCCCACGTAACGTTACATCGACTACGCCTCACAAATTCACCTACGAAGAAATGCAAGAAAGAAAAAACAGAGGACTATGTATGTTCTGTGACGAGAAATATGCCCCGGGGCATCAACTCAAACACCGCTGCTCTCACATATACGTCATGGAAGCCGACAATGATGATGATCACCAAACCGATGACGATACAACATAACCTTTGTCCATCCCACTGGTGCTACCAGATAACCAAGCTGACACACCCATTCTCTCACTCAACGCCATCAATGGGTCCTCAACGTTCAATTGTATGCGTATACAGGGGCACCACGGCAAAAAAAAAGTACATATTTTAATCGACCCCGGAAGCACACATAACTTTCTCGACTCAAGAATAGCCAATGAGCTCGGTATTCGCCTGCAAGAAACAAACCCCATGGCAGTCACGACCGCACACTGAGATCATATCATCACCTCCTACAAATGTGATGACTTTGAATGGTCAATGCAGGGCTATAACTTCACTACATCGATTTGGGTTCTCCCGTTATCATGTTGCGATTTTGTCCTCGGGGTCTAATGGTTATCAACACTTGGTCCAATAATTTGGGATTTCACTAATCTCCGAATGGAATTCTCCTCGAATAACTTAAAATATTTGCTTCGTGGATCCCCGAAATCTGGCGGGAAACTAATCAAGGGAATCACTCTTAACAAACTCCTTCACCAACCACTACAACTCGCTATGATGCAGGTACACGATCCTACTTCAGACAGCTTCGAACCCAAAACAGGGGGCAAGATTTCGCACATCATAGCCTACAGGTCTGATAAATCAGACGCCTCTGAGCTTCAGTCGCTGCTTGCATTATACTCTGATATATTCATCGAACCATCCTCTCTCCCACCATTGCGAGAAGGATTTGATCACTCAATCCCCCTTGCCTCCGGTTCTAATCCCGTTAACAAAAGACCATACTGATATTCTTCAATGCAGAAAGACGTCATTGACAACATGATCAAGGAAATGCTTTCTCAAGGGATTATCCAACATAGCTCCAGCCTGTATGCATCTCCTATCGTCCTTGTCAAAAAGAAAGATGGTACGTGGCATCTTTGTGTCGACTATCATGGCCTAAATCAACAAACGATAAAGGACAAATATCCAATTTCACTCCTTGAGGATCTTTTGGACGAGCTTGGTGGTTCTTTATTCTTCTCCAAATTGGATCTCCGATCAGGTTTTCACCAGCTCTGTATGGTTCCAGATGACATCTTTAAGACAGCTTTCAAAACACACTCTGGGCACTTTGAATATCTAGTCATGCCCTTCGGTCTCACTAATGCACCATCTACATTTCAGGGACTCATGAATCATGTCTTCCGAGAAGTTGCTCGGAAATTTGGGCTCGTCTTCTTTGATGATATTTTGGTTTACAGCAGCTCTTGGGAGCAACACTTGGCACATCTACAAACAATCTTCTCAATTCTCCGGCAACAACAATTATACCTAAAGCCATCCAAGTGTACATTTGGCGCTACAACAATCGAGTACCTCAGTCACTTTATATCCTCTGATGGCGTTCACACCGATCTAGCTAAGATTGATTCCATTCAAAAATGGCCAATACCATCCAACCAGAAACAATTACGGAGTTTTCTTGGGCTCGCTAACTACTAAGACATTTCATTCACTCTTACGGTATTATCACAAAACCTCTGTTTCAATTGTTGCGTAAAGACAGTTTCTCTTGGGACGATGCAGCAAATACAGCCTTCACAAACCTCAAGCACGCCTTATCCTCAGCCCCGGTTCTCGCACTCCCTGATTTCAATAAGATCTTTGTCGTCGAGACAGATGCGTCAAAAACGGTTATTGGTGCAGTGCTTATGCAGGACAACCACCCAATCTCCTTCATTAGCAGATCTCTGGGCCCTCGCCACCAACACCTCTCTGTCTACGAGAAAGAGCTCATGGCTGTAGTCCACATGGTTCAAACATGGAATGCATACCTTGCACATCATCCTTTTGTGATTAAAACATACCAAAAGAGTCTGAAATATCTATTGGATCAGAAAGTCACGACTCCTTTTTAACATATGTGGATCTCAAAGCTTATGAGTTACGATTTTGAGATTCACTATAAACAAGGGAAGGAAAATTACGTTGTCGATGCCCTGTCACAGGTCTCTGGTTCTGAACTTCTCCAGATCACCCTTTCAAACGTACATGATGATTTCTACAAGTTTGTGGCGACACTTTAGGATACAGATCATACTCTGCGCCAAATAATCTCCGATTTACAGACCAACCCAAACTCCCATCCCAATTACACTTTCACGAGAGGAGAACTATGACAGAAAGGAAAACTTGTGATTGGAAACAACACAGCTGTTAAGTTACACATCTTCCGTTGGTTACATGAATCTTCCCTTGGGGGTCACTCTGGTCGCGATGCCACACTACAACGAATCAAATCTCTCTTTTTCTGGCCAAAAATGAATTCAGAGGTGCAAAACTACGTCCGCAATTGCAACATATGTCAGCGCAGTAAGACTGAATACTCTGCCAAACCAGGACTTCTCCAACCTCTACAGGTACCCTCCGGTGTTTGGGAATCCATAGGCTTGGATTTCATTGAAGGACTACTACCTTCTTTTGGAAAACACTGTATTTTGGTCGTGATTGATAGGTTAAGTAAGAACGCTCACTTCATTGCCTTGTGACATCCTTACACTGCCCTAGAAGTAGCTCAAGCCTATATGGATCACATTTTCAAACTACATGGGATGCCCAAAGATATTACAAGCGATCGGGATCCAACATTCTTAAGCGAGGTTTGGAAGGAACTCTTCCGTGTACATGGAGTGGACCTGCGATTCTCAACATCATATCATCCTCAAACCGACAGACAAACAGAGGTCACTAACAAGACCTTGGATACATACCTGCGATGCATGACTTCAGACACACCTCACACTTGGTCCAAAATGCTTCCTTTGGCTGAATGGTGGTACAACACTACCTTTCACTCTGCAATCCGAAGTACCCCATACGAGATTGTTTACGGCCAACCACCTCCGATACATCTTCCATATCTACCGGGTGAAAACAAGTCACAATGTTTTCCATGTAAGTCAGCTCAAGCACTGCCACAATCACGCCCCAACCACAGTCATCACTCCACTTCCACAGTACCTGCGCGATGAGGGCGTCACTAAAGAACCATAAGCTATCCTTGAGAAAAAGATGTGTAAACGCCAAAACAGAGCTGTCACTAAAATCCTTGTTCATTGGAAAGGTGAACCTGTTTCTAGTGCTACTTGGGAGTTCTATCACGATTTCGCTAACAAATACCCAAGCTTTGATCCTTGAAAACAAGGATATTCTCGAGGAGGGAGTACTGTTACAGGGTAACACAACACCACTATCCCACGTTCTCCATTCACGTCGACAACGTCACGATCTCCATTCACGTCTTCAACATCTCTACTATTTCCTGCTTTCATGCTTTTTTGTTTATTTTAATTGCTTTGTTTCAGTATTTATATCCCCTAAACTCATTTTGTCGAGATCAAGCACAATTATAAACATATTTCTTCTTTCTAACTTCTCTCCAACTTGATCGTGATCATATTATCTTGAAAGTGAGTTTCTGGTTTCATTTCACTTTCTGATACGTGATCTCTCTGGTTTCTGAGCTCTCGGTGAGTTCTTGAGTCGGAAAATTGGTCCCTTACAACGTACGGTTACACGAATCACCGACTGTTACAAGAACGACACGACCTTCGACTCCTTCGTCCGTTATAAAGTTGCCGCAATCGACGGAGCGGAGGCAGTCGGTGACACCATCACGTGGTGGTGAAGAGGTTTCTGCGGTGGAGTGAATGTTGATGACTTCTGGGAGAAGCTTGTTCGCTACATCTCAGACGGATTTGTCCTACACAGAGAAGCTAAATTCATCGCCGCCGATTAGTCCACGGAGAGGAACATTATAGAAGAAGATAACGACAATAACTAGGAGTAGTGTGGCTCATCAAGAGAAGTCGAAGAAGATCTTTGAACATTGGCCTAAGTCTTCGAAACCAAATTGTCTAAGTAGAAGCGTAAACTTCACGTCTACTAGGAAGAAATCAAAAGGATCTTGCAATAGTGCAGAGAATGTAAGATCATATTCTATGATCTCTATGGATAATCTTGCATTGCCTTTAAAAGGGGTTTCCACCAAGACAAGGGAGTTGATTCCAACGCGTGAACATATTATGAGTGAGAGAGGAACCAACATTGCTAGGGGAAGAAGCCCATCGAGAGGTTTGGTTCATCCAAGAGGGATTAGTGATAGAGGTTTATTTACCTCCACGAGTTTCACCTGAGAGTACCAAGAAGTAGCCTCAAGAGTTTACTCAAGTTAGTGACTACAAGTGCACAGTTATGCCTCTTGTAGTATAAACGGAATCGATCCTCAGGGAAGACTTATAACACAATAGATTATAGAAATTCTTATCTAAGCTAAGATATTTAAGGTTCGATTGTGGTTGAATCGGTAGAGATTTTAACTAATTCAAAACAAAATAAATAAGATAATGAATGAATTAAACTAAGAATGTATTAATAAAGAAAACAATCTAATTATGGATTATGAACATGAGAGGGATTAGAGAGGTTTGGTTCATCCAAGAGGGATTAGTGTAGAGGTTTATTTACCTCCACGAGTTTCACCTGAGAGTACCAAGAAGTAGTCTAAAGAGTTTACCCGAGTTAGTGACTACAAGTGCACAGTTATGCCTCTTGTAGTATAAACGGGATCAATCCTCAGGGAAGACTTGTAACACAATAGATTATAGAAATTCTTACTTAAGCTAAGAGATTTAAGGTTCGATTGTGGTTGAATCGGTAGAGATTTTAACTAATTCAAAACAAAGTAAATAAGATAATGTATGAATTAAAACAAGAATGTATTAATAAAGAAAACAATCCAACCATGGATTGATCATTGAGATATCAATTTCAATCGTGAATGTGTAATTTGTATTTTCAGACAATGAGATTATGAACAGGTTAATACATTCCCATGTAAAAAACCCCTATGCTTAGAACTAGATTTGATCAATTCCCATTGCAAACCCTAAAACTAAACAAGCATTAAGATTCATCTCAATTTTCATCAAATTCTCTAGACAACTACTTCTGCAGGCTAGAATCATAAGATTCACTAATCAAATTATCCTATGAATTCACTTTCCCTTTCCCAAGGTGTGAATTCGATAAACCCTAAATTGACTCTTTCAAGTTCAATCTAGCATTAAACTCATCTGATAGTGATGGATTACACAATCCCTAGACCTAAATATCATCTCATGATCTCAATTTCCCTAATCATCTATCCTATCCATGGCTGAATATATGAATCTACTCAGACATGACAGAAATTGCAGAAAAAACAATCAAAGGTGAATAAAACATAATTGAATTGCAGAGATTGAATAGTACAAGAGTTCTTAAGAAAATAAAACAATAATTGTCTTACTAAACACCATAGATTGTTGAAGGAATCACTAGAGCTCTTGTTCACTTTTTCTCTCTTGGAGGCTCAATAAAAACGTACCATAGATTTTCCTTAAAACAACCTATTTATAGGTTTCCAAAAACCTGTTTATTATACCAAAACGACATAAAAAATGAGTTATTTACGGGATCGATCGATCGGATGAAGGGATCGATCGATCCTTGAATCCGTAGTAGACATTTTAGGCTGGTAGTATTGTTGGATATCTCGGAAGAATTTCTTCTTGTTGTAGCCTTGGAGTTCTGGAGGTGGGATTCTGCATGACAAGTAGTTCACAAAGTCTGCATACCATGGAAGACTCAGTTCAACCGCATTGGTCTCTAGGAGATTATTTAGCTCTCTGTCTACAATCTGAAGCATCTGAATTGTATGAATCTGTTCTTCAGGTAGCGAGTCATTGATAGGCATAATTTCTGGAATCATCATCCTAGACAAAGGATCAACAACTCCATTTTATATCCTTTTCTTGTCCTTGATTTCCAAGTCAAATTCTTGCAGAAGTAATATACATCTCAATAATCTCGGTTTCGCGTCCTTTTTAGCTAGTAAATGTCTCAATGCTGCATGATTTATGCATACTATTACTTGAGAGTCAACCAGATATGTTTGAGAATTCTCAAACGCGTACACAATCGCCAGTAGCTCCTTCTCAGTTGTAGCATACTTTGTATGCGCGTCGTCAAGTGTTCTGCTGGCGTAATAGATCACATTCAACTTTTTGTTTTTATTTTGTCCTAAGACTGCTCCCACAACATAGTCTCTTGCATCACACATCAATTCAAAGGGGAGATCCCAGTCTGGTGGCTGCACTATTGGGGCACTTGTCAAAGCTTCTTTCAGCTTTAAGAAAGCTGTCATGCACTCCTCATCGAACATAAACTATGTATCCTTGCACATAAGTCTTGTGAGTGGTCTCACGATGCTAGAGAAATCTTTAATGAACCTTTTGTAGAAACCAGCATGTCCGAGAAAATTCCTAATTTCTTTGACATATTTCGGAGGTGTGAGTCTGATCATGATGTCGATTTTTGCTTTATCTACTTCTATCCCAGCTTCCAAAATCTTGTGTCCTAGCACAATTCCCTCTTTTACCATGAAATGACACTTCTCCCAGTTCAGAACTAGGTTCATCTCCTCGCATCTTTTAAGCACCCTGCATAAATTTGAAAGACACACAACAAAAGAAGAACTTACACAGAGAAATCATCCATGAATACTTCCATTATCTCCTCAATCATTTTAGAGAAAATAGACATTACGCATCTTTGAAAAGTCGCAGGAGCGTTACATAGTCCAAATGACATTCTTCTATATGCGAAGATACCATAAGGACAAGTAAATGTCGTCTTTTCCTGATCCTGGGGATGAATGGGTATTTGAAAGAATCCAGAATACCCATCTAGAAAACAGTAGTATGAGTGATTGGCTAATCTTTCTAACATTTGGTCAATGAATGGAATGGAAAATGATATTTCCTAGTTGATGCATTCAGTTTTCTATAGTCTATGCACATCCTATGACCAGTGATAGTTCTTGTGGATATCAGTTCATCTTTCTCATTCCTAATCACAGTGATACCTCCTTTTTTCGGAACTACATGCACATGTGAGACCCAATTACTATCTGAAATGGGATAAATATTCCCTGCACCTAGTAATTTCAAAATCTCCTTTTTTACTACCTCTTGTAGGTTTGGGTTTAGTCTCCTCTGATGTTCTATCGATGATTTAGAATCATCTTCTAAATATATTCTATGCATGCATAATGATGGGAAAATTCCATTGATGTTTCCTAAAGAGTACCCAAAGGATTTCCTATACTTTTTCAGCTCATGCAGTAGCATAGACATTTCATCATCAGACAAATAAGCACTAACAATCACCGGGTAAGTAAAGTTTGTTAAAAAAAAAACGTAACTTAGCCCTGGTGGTAGTGGTTTGAGTTTCAGCTTCTTTACATTCTCCTCACTCCAATTGTCTTTGCTGCTAGTCTTACCTTTGCTAGCTTTTGGAATTTCCAATTATGATTTACTCTCTCCTTTCAGTGGCTTGTGAGAGTCTAGGATTCGCTCATACTGCTCAACTTCCTCGTTGATGTTTATCGATTTCGCAGACTCCTTGGTAAGAGCTAATTGAAGAGAGTCTTCAACAGCTAACTCTTCTAGATACTCTTCAACAATATCCTCCAGCATCTCAATGTAAAATACTTTCTTCTCTATAGTAGGTTTCTTCATGACCTCAAGTATGTCAAACTTTAATACTGAGGATCCCAAGTTCAGGTTGATAATCCCTTTCTTCACATCGATTATAACTTCAGTTGTGGCTAGGAATGGACGCCCAAGGATGGTTGGGTCTGTGGGTTCGTCATCTATTTCTAGTACCACAAAATCAGTAGGAATTATGCAGTCTCCTACCTTTAGAGGCAAGTTTTCTAGAATATCAATTGGATACCGGATGGACCTGTCTGCAAGCACCAATGAGATTCTGGTCTTCTTGAAGTCTGTCAAACCTAGTTTCTTTGACACAGTCAGTGGCATCAGACTGACACTTTCTCCCAAGTCAACCAAACATTTCTCGAAACTCAGAGGTCCAATAGAACAAGGCAGTGTAAAGCTTCCAGGGTCCTTGAGCTTCCTAGGCAGATTGTTCTGAATTATTGCACTGAACTCATGATTGATTTGTACCATAGCTTCTTCCATTGCCTTCTTCTTAGTCATTATGTCTTTAAGGAGCTTGTTGTAGATTGGACAGTCTAGAACAAGTTCCATGAGTGGCATTGTGACTTGAACTGTTCCCAGCAGCTTCTTGAACTTCTCAAATTGCTTATCTAGTATCTTCTTCTTGAATTGTCTCCTGTAGCTTTGTCTTTGTCAGCTTTGGCATTCACAGTGATGCCTTTTTCCGCAGGAGATTCTTCTCTAGCTCCTCCACTGACTATCTCTTCTTCTACTGTCTCAGTATGTGTGTCATCTAATACAGATTTCTTTTTTGTTGCTCCTCCACTTGGCAATTCCTTTCCACTTCTTAGTGTTATGGCTTTGCAGTACTCCTTAGGATTGAGTTCAGGGTGTCCAGGTAGAACTCCTTTCCCATTGCTTCTCGAGGATGAAGCTATCTGAGCAATTTGATTCTCCAATCCTTTCACATGCGTCGCGAGTCCTTCAAACTTGGAGTTTATATAATTGTAACAAGCTTTCATCTCAGCTATCTCTTTCTTTGTTCCTCATTGTCCTTCTAGCAGCTTCTTCATCATGTTCTTCACTTCATCATCTTGAGGGGGCTGATTAGAATTGTTTCCCCTCTGCTAGAAATTGCCGAGTTGTGATCTTGGCACATAGCTGCTGTTTGAAGGGACTTGATTTCCAAAGTTTGAGTATCCTCTGGATTGGTTGCTCGCTTGCCCTTGATAACTCCCTTGGTTGTTGTAGTTTTCCTCTGGAAGTTTCCTTGACCTTGTTGGTTGAAAGGTATAGGCTGGAAGCTATTTTTCCCTTACTGGTTTGGTTGTTTAGACTGATAGCCCTGACCTTGACTCTGGTACCCATGTCCTTGCTGCTTCAGTATCGGTGGGTATACCTGATCTTGTGGGTTCTCTACATTCTGGCTCCTGTAGGACATGTTGTTGTTGTAAGGCTTATACTGATAGCCTCCCTGATTACTTACATAGCTAACTTCTTCAGGGTTCCCTTCCAATGCCTCCATTGTGGAGTCTTGATAGTCTGGTTGGTAGGCATCTAGTTGATCCACAAAGTGGACTTGTCTCTGGATCAAGTTCAGCACCTTATCCAGTCTATCAAGCTTTTCATTGATCTCTTTAAGCTTCTGGTCTTCCAGCTTAACTCCTCTTGATGACCTATCATAGTCCTCACTGTAGCATTGGTTGCTTTGGACCAGGTTTTCAATCAGTTGCTCTCCTTGATCAACATCCAAATTAGCGAAACTTCCATAGCTCGCTGTGTCAAGAGCTATTCTGATCTTCCCATGAACTCCTCCATGAAAGATTCCTAGCAGTGCATCTTTCTCTACCCCATGATGAGGGCATGCTCTAGTGTATCCTTTCAGTCTATCCCATGCTTCATAGAATGACTCATTTGGTCCCTGTCGGAAGGTAGTGATATCATTCCTGATTTTGGCTGTCTTCTGTTTGGGAAAGAACTTGTTAGTGAATTCTTTCTTGCACAAAGCCCATGTGGAGACCAGTTCTGAAGGTACATTGTGTTCCCACTGAGCAGTTCTGTCTTCCAAAGAGAATGGAAATAACATCATATTGATTGCGTCATGAGAGACACCATTGATCTTGACTGTCCTGCAAAGCCTCTCAAAATCATCTAGATGATGAAGTGGATTCTCACTGGGTAGACCATAGAACTTGAAGCCTTGCACCATGTTGATTAAACTCGTCTTGAGTTCATAATTGTTGTTAGCAACAGTTGGTGTAGGAATGCCAAGACTGATGGTCCTTTCACCAGGTACATCGAATGCTCCAATGCGTTTGCGAGGAGCCCTCGCGTCAACTTGTGGGATAGGCAATGCGCCTAACCCATGCCCTTGGTGCTCTTCCAGTTGGAAATGTTGAGCTTCTCTGTGATCTTCCATGTTCGGATTGGGAGATTGTTCCAGTCTTTCTCTTAGAGTTCTCAAACGGTTTCCTCTCTCAAAGTGTCATATCTCGTGAATCAGTGGTTGCAAGTTTTGTTGTCCTTTACTTCTCAAATTCATGAACCTGCAAAACAGAAAAATTCTCGAGTCTAAGTCAGCGACAAGATGAAAGTAGTAAATGTAACAAACTTAGTCTTAGAAAATTTCTTAAATCTATTGGCTAAATTGCTTCCCCGACAACGGCGCCAAAAACTTGATAGAGGTTTATTTTTCTCCACGAGTTTCACCTGAGAGTACCAAGAAGTAGCCTCAAGAGTTTACCCGAGTTAGTGACTGCAAGTGCACAGTTATGCCTCTTGTAGTATAAGCGGGATCGATCCTCAGGGAAGATTTGTAACTCAATAGATTATAGAAATTCTTATCTAAGCTAAGAGATTTAAGGTTCGATTGTGGTTGAATCGGTAGAGATTTTAACTAATTCAAAACAAAATAAATAAGATAATGAATGAATTAAACTAAGAATGTATTAATAAAGAAAACAATCCAACCATGGATTAGGCATTAGAATGAATTGTGGTTAGATTGAGATATCAATTCGAATCGTGAATGTGTAATTTGTATTTCCAGACAATGAGATTATGAACAGGTTAATACATTCCCATGTAAAAAACCCCTATGCTTAGAACTAGATTTGATCAATTCCCATTGCAAACCCTAAAACTAAACAAGCATTAAGATTCATCTCAATTTTCATCAAATTCTCTAGACAACTACTTCTGCAGGCTAGAATCATAAGATTCACTAATCAAATTATCCTATGAATTCACTTTCCCTTTCCCAAGGTGTGAATTCGATAAACCCTAAATTGACTCTTCCAAATTTAATCTAGCATTAAACTCATCTGATAGTGATGGATTACACAATTCCTAGACCTAAATATCATCTCATGATCTCAATTCCCTTAATCATCTATCATATCCATGACTAAATATATGTATCTACTCAGACATGACAGAGATTGCAGAGAAAACAATCAAAGGTGAAGAAAACATAATTGAATTGCAGAGATTGAATAATACAAGAGTTCTTAAGAAAATAAAACAATAATTGTCTTACTAAACACCATAGATTATTGAAGGAATCGCTAGAGCTCTTGTTCACTTTTTCTCTCTTGGAGGCTCAATAAAAACGTACCATTTTCCTTAAAACAACCTATTTATAGGTTCCCAAAAACCTGATTTATTAGACAAAAACAACATAAAAAAATAAGTTATTTACAGGATCGATCGATCGGACGAAGGGATCGATCGATCCTTGAATCCGTCGTAGACATTTTGGGCTGGTAGATCGATCGATCTTGACGGATATCGATCGATCTAAACTTGCTCGATCGTTCTTCTCTTCTTCTGGTCGGTCTTGGAAATTTACGCAATCATGATCACATAATCGATCGATCAATCGTTTCAGGCTGAGATCGATCGATCTCTTCACATAGAGAGGTGTATATGTTCGATCGCCATTTGAGTCCATTCATCCTATTGACACGTTCTGATCATTATCGCATCGTTGTATCAGCCACCTGTGACTTCATAGACTCCGAAAGCGTTCCTAACTTGCTTGTATCCTCTGAAAAATAAAAAGTGGAAAACATCCTAGAGTTTTAATGCATATGAACCTAAAATGTGAAATCTAATGGTTGATTCATGCAAGTTATGTACAAAATGATATATTAAAACTGCTAAAATGTGAATTTATCATTTAGTCGGAGGATGATGAGTCTACTTAGAGTGAGGAGCTCGTTAAGTAGTAACAAGCCTTTGAGTCTGAATTTTGCTGTGGATGGTAAAAAAGAAAAGTTTAGGGTGAATGGTGTTGCTGATGATGCTCACTTGTTAAGGCTCTTGCATAATAGGTTGCTTCAGTGGCGATTTGCTAATGCACGAGCAAATGCTGTTATCTCTGCACAAAAGATGATAGTTGAGGTTAACAAATTCTTTTGGAACCATGATTATAGATTAGCAAAACAAAATAATTTATGATGTTGAAGGTTCGAATTTATGATGTTGTATAAGCTTGCTTTAAATGAAACTATGTTCCAGTAATAATGTTTTCAATTGGTAGGTGATAAAGAGTCCCCAGTGACTGATTGTGTCCTGTTTATTTATTGCAGAAAAAATTGTACAATGCGTCGATAAGTATCTCTAAGCTCTACGATTCTGTCAAAGCGAAAAGAATTGAAATCCAACGCCTGAAGCAGAATTTGAAACTGATATCTATCCTCAATAGGCAAGTAAGTTAAATCCGCTTTTCTCAATCTTGAACCGCTTTAACAGTTTATATCTTCTTGTTTCTTTTGGGACGTCCTTGAAGTTTCTTCAAATTGAATCTTACAGAACAAGAAGCTTATATGTCTTTTCTTTCATGCGTATAGATGGGAAATCTAGAAGAGTGGCTTGTTGTCGAGAGGGATTATATGAGTTCATTAGTAGGAGCTGCTGAAGCGTTGAAAGGCAGCACGCTTTGTCTACCTGTCGAGAGGGATTATATGAGTTCATTAGTAGGAGCTGCTGAATCGTTGAAAGGCAACAGGTAGCACGCTTTGTCTACCTGTTGATTGTGCGGCAACGGTTTGGCTTTCTACACAAAACGTTTTTCTCCTAAATACTAAATGGGTAAAGCGCTGATGATTCAGTCGTGTATGCAGGTAAATGTACAAAGCGTTAAAGATGCCATTTGTTTTAGCAATTGATGTTATGCAGGCAATGGCATCTTCCATATGCTTGTTGCTACCAAAGGTGACCACTTTCTTTTCTCTCTTTGTGTTTCTTTTAGTTTAGCAACTACGTAACTGTGAGTAGTGGAATGTAAGAACCTTGTGCCATCTATTGCGTCAATAGTTTTTTTTTTCAATCCATATTTTTGTATTAAAAAACTGAAAGCCATTTTTGCAAGAGATGTTCGATTTTTGCAAGGACCTTCTAAACACAATCTCAGCTCTTCAGGTAACAATTATCAATGTCAATCCCGGTTTATACTGTAAACCGTTATCAAATTAGAGATTGGCGATTTAATTTTCAAATCAGCAGGTAATGGAATTCAGCTTGAAGACACAGGCCATACAGTTACAATATTAAGCTGTGTAAGTAACAAAGCTACTTCGTTATGGCCAATTTTGAACTTGTAAGGAGATCGATCGTCTAATTCAAATAGAGAGGCCAATTTCCCTTAAAACCAGTTGTAAATATATACATATATTTTTTTTAATGCTGCTGCTATTTTTTCTGTAGATATAATATATACTCCCTCTGGTTTTATTTAATTGTTGTTTTAGAACTTTTTTTTTGTTTTTAATTATCTGTTGTTCTCTTTTTTCAACACAATTTTGGTAAAAAAAATCCAAAAATAACCTCATTTAATATAACATTATTTATAGTAAATAAATATCAAAAACCAATTATATCCAAAAGTCATTATACTAATAGTCATTTATGATAAGGCTAAAACAGTCAATTAACAAGACTCATTAATCTACGAGAATTTTCTAAAACGACAATTAAAAAAAACCGGAGGAAATAGTTTTTTTTGTTCAAAAATATAATATATAGTTTATAAACAGAATAACTGAATCAGATATAAGCATTGTACCAATATATTACACATTTCCAAGATTAGATTGAAAGAAAATTGCTGCTATGGAAAATTTATGAGAAGTGGCAGAGATTCTTACAAGTATTTGTTTAAGTACCAAACTACAAGATTTGTAATTTGGTAAAAGAATCAACAAAAACTAAAGAATGAAGAAAAAATTTGTATCCAAGAAAACGAAAAGTTTGGTATTTACAGATTCCTATAAGAATCCAACAGCATTACTTGAGGCAGAGCTTCTTCGACGGCAACGGGCTCATCACTTCATCGTCCGGCAAGAATTTTTGTATCGGCGTGATGTTAAGGTCAAATCCACGGTGGCTATTGTTGCTGACGTGGCTAGTAGACCCCACACCTTCCGAACTCGAAACAACGCTACCACTTCCTTCGTAGTGGCACCGTTTGTGACCACCAAGAGCTTGACCGGTGGCGAAGGATTTATTACATATCGTGCAAACGTGAGATTTCACGGCGGAGGCGATGGACGGTGTCGTCGACTTCTTCTCCTCACCAACGTTGGATAGATTCCGGTGACTCGCTTTGTGACCGCCGAGAGCTTGGTAAGAGAGAAAGACCTTGTCACAAACGCCGCATTTGTAACTCGTCTTTTCCTCCTCCGCCGTCGCAACATGATGGCGGTCGCCGTCGCGTGCAAGAAGCATGAGGCAGAAAGCGAGATACTCTTCCTCAGTGAGACGGTGGAGATGATCAGATCTGGATCTTTTAGATCGCTTACCTTTGGTCCAGTGTTCAACGCCAAGGAATCGCGTTGAAGAATCCTCGAACAGAGTCAGGACTGGAGAAACTAATCTTGGTGAGTGTAGAGCTTCAAGCGCCATTGCTAAACAAAACTAAAAACCGAGTTTGAGAGCAGAGAGATAACTAAAAGAGAGGAGTGTGTATAGAGATATTTTATAGAAGGTTGAGTGTAGAGAGGAATCTTCAAAGTGTGTTGTGCAGAGGAAGTTGCATAAGAGGAAAGAGTTGAGAAAGTGTTAAAAAGAGTGAGAGTGGGTGGCCAAATTGAAACGATAAATGTGCAGAGCAAGTTGTGTAAGATGTAAGTTGTAATGAAAGTACAGTATATATGAATAAAGTATTATTTCATCACAAAAATTGGTAAGAGTGGAATATAATTTTGGCACGTTTCGTGGTGAGATAAAAGACACACAAGTAGGCTCTCAACTCTTATTCTGATTAGTTGAGATTTGACATTTTGAACCCAACTAAACAATAATGATATGTTTTAAAAAAAAAAAATTAAATCCGTTACAATCAACGGAAAATTCAAGAGTGCGTGAATGAGTTGGATTTTCTTATATTTTAATTGTTTGGTTTTAAATGAGTAGCATTCAAAATCAGGTTGTGTTTTGCAAGGGTGGGAAGAAAACCCAAATAACTGATACTAAACCGACCTAAACCAAATCGTATTTTATACATAGATCCAGTCGGTTCTAGTTTGTTATCGGAATAGTTCCTTTTTTGACCAAACCAAATCTTAAACCAACTTAACTAATAATTATATTAATCAAACAGTAAATCTTATCCAAAATTTTTGAACTTCCACGTTTTTATTTTTCAATTTTTTTTAAATGAATAGAAAATTATATACGATTAAATCGTGTTAGATGATCTATTTCTAAAACACTCCAAATAATAGCGATAATTTCAAAAATAATCTTCTCATTCCTCAAATACTCTTATGGTGGATTCACATGAAAATTAAATTTTATTTTCCAACCATTCTCTTCCACTCATCCTTCCCTCCTTTTATTAAATTTTTTTTTATAATTTTGTTTTCCACTCGTCTTTACAAGTGTGAGAAAATTTATTTTTGGCACATAAAATAAAAATAGTAGGGCCCACAAAATTTAAGTTTACTTTAATAAACCTCTTAACTATTTAATCCATTATTCAATCCCCCTAAACTTTCAATTTCATTATTAAGCCCTCTAATTTTAAACTATTCATCGCTAAACCACCTATAGTATTTGATTTCTAACTATTTCCACAAAATCATTAAAATCTACTTAATAATAATTAACTAATTATCATTTAATAAATTACTTTAATCTATAATCCCATCTAAATCCGATCTAATTAAAATCTAATCCGTTATAAACCTAGAAAACTTAAATAAAACCTAAAAATACAAATTAAAAAGAAATTAAAACCTAAATTTTGTGGGTTTTATTTTCAAACTTTTAGGTTTTAATTTCTGTTTTTTATTTTTGTTTTTTGTTTTTTTGTTTGTAGCGGGTTGCATTTAGGTCAGATTATTTGTAAAAGTGGTTTGTTTAATGCTAATGAGTTAATTGATACTAAGTAGATTTTGATAATTTTGTTAAATTATTTTAGGTTTTAATTGTTAGTGCTATTACTTATTATGTCTTTCAAGTTAATTTAAAAAAAAATTATTGTAATTTTATAATATATTAGACATGTATGTGTATTGTTAACTACTATAGTCATTATGATGCAAATTTTAATAAATTTGTAATTTTGAAAAGAAATTATTATGAAAGTTTACTAATTCTAATTTATTGACTTATTTTACTAGGTACAACTAGGAAAAATGATAAAAATACTGATATAACTATAAAATCTGAAAGTAGCAATTATACAATAATGTGTAATCTGATAACTAGTATTACTCGTATAACTATGTATTAGAAAATACAATTGTGTATTACTGGTACAACTACGTTGTAGGGTTTAGGGATTAGGGATTAGGGTTTGGATTAAGAGTTTGGATTTATGGTTTATAATCATGTATTTGTGATATTAAAACCAACGTTTATCCTATTAAATATGATATCCAATTATTAATCTAGAAAAAGTGAAAAATAACATGTTTTAATCTTACAAACCCTAAACATATATGTGTGTTGTTAACTTGTTTGATCATTAATATGTGAATTGCTGAAAATTTGTAATTTTAAAAATCTATTATTATGAAAGTTTTTAATCATAATTTAATAACCCAATGTAGTCGATACAACTCCGAAAATTGACTACAAATATTGATATAACTGAAAAAACTATAAAATGACATTTATATAACTATATGTTATTTATACTACTATGTACAACTATAGTGTGAACGCTTCTAGTGTGAACAAGTGTGAACGCATAATATTTAATATTTTTTTTATTGAACAGCACTGTGAATGCGCGGGAAGGCGCGTGTGATTTAGCGCCAGTTGTACTCAGTTGTATTCATACTACTCATTTGTATTCATACTACTTAGTTGTATTAAGTTGTATTTTCAAAACTCAGTTGTATTCGTTAATTACATAGTTGTACTCAATTGTATTCTTAAAACTCAGTTGTATTCTGGACATGCTTTCCTTTTTAGCTTCTTAGATGGACTTGGGCTGTCTTCATCACTCTCACCACCACCATCACCCCCACCTCCATTACCACTATCACCACCACCACCACCATCCCCACCACCACCACCATCATCACCATCCTCACCACCACTCTCATCATCACTGTCAATGTTCTACCAACTTTGTCTACATCGAAGATGTCTTGCCAGAAAATCTTCTTCTTCCCATCGACCAACCACTGGGAACGTGCAAGTGTGAACGCCAACATCCACATAAAGCCAAAAGTACCTAAAGACATAATCAAAATTCTGAATAATAAAGGTTCTGATGCAAGTGGCTCAATATCCTGTAATCTATGTAATTCAAGCACATATTCTATCAGTTGTTATATCAATTGATATTCAGTTGTACAATAACGTGTAGTAGTATATATTGATACTCAGTTGTACAAAACCGTGTAGTTATATCTATTTATATTCATTTGTATCATAAAATATAGTTGTTTTTATTGATACTTAGTTGTAATGATACTAATAGTTAATTAATACTCATTTATACACAATTACATAGTTTTATCTAATATACAATTCATATTTTTTACAAATCAACTACTAATCAAATATTATTTTATGACTATTTAGCATGTGACCATTGAGGATGTCGCAATTGTTGGAGATGCGGCCATTGTTGGAGATTCCGCCATTGTTGGAGATGAATAATTTGGAAGAGATGTAGGATGTAGAGGAGATGTAGGACGTAGAGGAGATGTAGGAAGATGTGTTCATCCATATTATCTAATATAAGTATAATTTAATTATAATCTAGATAAAATTAATTTAATTATAATTTATATAGATAAAATTAATTTAATTATAATTTATATATGAATGTAATTATAAATAATTATAATTATATATTATTAACTAATTGAGTTTTTAAATACTAATGTGTTTATAATATTTACAAAAAATACAGTAGATCAATTGGTTAATTCTCTATTCTTTGAATTCAAGGGTAACAAGTTCAACTATTTTATTTGCTAATTTTCAATAATTTTATATTATATATATTAAATATGTGATACATATATAAAACTTTGACATAGTGGTTCATGGTATTTGTTTTCTTCTATGAGAAAAATGGTGGATCTCACATTTTAAAAAAAAATTAAATTTCGCTAGCTGAGTATTGAATGGTGGACCCTACATTTTTTTAAAAACAATTTCGCTCTTTGATTTGAAGGGAATGAGATTTGTGGGTCCCACCACAAATTTTTAATTTTTAATTAGTTTGACCCGATTTGATTTGGATCAATACCATTTACCCAATGAATCGTAGTATGGGTCGTAATTAAACTTAAGTTTATTGGTTTTTTGTTAATTATATAAATTTCAGGTATAAAAAAAAATAAAACAAAAAAGAAGGAAGAGTATTTGAGAAACAACTTTAAGTTTGAGGGGTATTTTAAAAATTATCTCAAAACTATCAAGATAAAGATATAAAAAATCCTTTATGGACCAACAGATCAAACACTTTAGATTTGGGCTTGGAAAATCATATGTCCTCCAAAAATTCAACACTTTTTTGGTTATGTTTATGTAGTCAATAATTTGAGATATGTAGAATTAATTGTGATATACAATGTCGTAGATGTGGACGACGGAAGACACCATAAATCATATCCTTTTTGAATATCCACCGACAATTCAAACATATACTTTATGGATCTCTTCACATTCAAATATTTTTCCTATAACATCAATTCTCTCGAATCTAGACTTTTTAATCTCAAATGGGAAAAAGAAGGTTCAAACAGGTATTTTCCTTGGTTCGTTAGGTATTTTTGAAAAAGAAAAAAACGATAAAATGTTCAAGAACAAATAGAAATCCACATGACATTCTTTCGACGGAAAAATCGAAAGAAATGGTATGAGAAGACACACAAGTAAAAAATGAAATAAAATACAGTACAACAATAATCTCTCGTATTGTCACATTGCAACATGATGTATGGTGATGTCAAATTGATAGATCTTTAAAGGAGTCTGACAATTTTTCAGGACAAGGATGGGTATGTATAAATAACGGGATGGAGGAATTACTGTTTGGAATTTGGAACACTTGATGTAGCCAATTTCCACTGCACGCAGAGTTTGAGACCCTCATCGAGGCAATGAAGTGTATGAAAGCATCACCGATTAGAGGTGGTCTTTGCAACATATTGCTTTATGTGGTGAAAATGATGTCTTCACTAGATGAGTGGCCAGCCTTCGTAGTTCACTTGGATGAATTCACTAGATGTAAAGCTTATTTCGTAAATGTAAGGATATCATTCACTCCACGGGCAACAAACACGAGAGCGGTTAACTTAGCAACTAGTGCACGACATCTTCCCTCAGTCACAGTATATATCAATTCATCTCCACCAGTTTGGTTAATCGATCTTTTTAGTTTTTTTTTTTTTAAAAAAAAGTTATTGACAAAAAAATACTATTATTCAAACAAAAAAATTCTTAACAATAAATGTAACTTTTTGTTTAAGCCATTATAAAAATTACATTAAATTTTACTTTGCAATATTTTCGACAAAAGAATATTGAATAAGGAAGGGGTTGAAGAGACAGTGATCAACAGGTGCCTCGATGATGATTTAGAAGAAAATATAAATTTAATGGATCATATATCCAAATGTGGGGAAACAATCCAGATCTCATGAAATATGTGACATCATATCAAATGCGACACATTTTAGAAATTCGATCTCCATCAATCTAAAGTTAAAGATCTAATTGCAAAACATGATTCATTTTATTCTAATTCTTTTTAATCTTGGGTTCACTTGATTTTATTTTCAAACCCGATGACGTACCAAATAAAGCCAGTTTGAATCAGAATCGAAACCAATTTGACACTCACACATAATAATGTTAAAAACAAAGAAGACTCTATTCTCAAACATCCCTAATATCTCCAGAAATGAGGACCAAATCAACAAACAATGAAAAAGAAACCCAAACACCAAAATGAGGGATTTTCTAATAAATTGTAAACTCCCCAATCCAGAGCAGTGATTACAACACCAATCTAACGAGGAATCAATCCATTAAACAAGATTTTGATAGCTATGGCACTACGATGACTCCATGAGATCCATATGATCAGATAATATGTCCATAAAAGGTGATGCATCAAGCAGGCAGTAAAATGACAAGGACTCAAAAGGGATACATGTGATCAAAGAATATGTCTCCGGAGAGCAATGTATCAAGGATATAGTAAAATGACAAGGACCCAAGGGTATGGATATGATAATAAAATATATCTCCAGAAAGAAATGTATCAACCATGCAGTAAAATAACAAAGACCCCAATGGAATGCATATAATTAAAGAATATGTTTTTAGAAGACAAATCATCACATGAAGCGCAGAAACAGCGGGCAGAGAGGTACACATACATTGCTTTAATTGGCTGTTACCTCTTGCTTGGGATCCTTCCTTCCTCATCGTGTTTTATAACTGCGCTCCTTGGTTGATGGAATCCTGTAATTCTTACAATGACATCTTCACACGACATTTTTATCGACCCTTTAGGACAGATGTCCCTAGAATCCAAACATTGTTTCTGACTACACCTTGACCGGACGAATCCACATGGCGGAGCTTCATTGATTATCTCATGGCGTAATCACTTCTGTGACACTAACCTCTCCGACTCTTGACCTCAGTCCGGTCAGTGGATCCTGAGAGTTTGAGGTTCTCCACCGGGGTCCGACTGACTTTTGGGGATAGATTCCTTTTTAGATCTCGGTCTTTTTCAGATGTGATTTCAGTTTCTTTTGATGTTTCTTTCGCCTTCATTGTTTTTTATGTTAGTGAGATATTTGTGTTCCCTCTGATTAAGCGAATGTTCATATGTGACCGTTTAACAAAAAAAACCCAATACCAATTATGATAAACTTGTTATCCAATATTAAAAGGTTACGATAAATTTTAAAAATGAACCATAATAATCCAAAAAAATCCCCTGATAACAGCGAAAGAGAGAGAGGATCCTCCTTTTCCCTACCCGTATAATCCTCCTCTTCGATACCCAACAACAGATACCATAAAGGCTATTTATATTCGTTTCCTCCTTTATTCTGCTTCACCGCCACGTCATTTATTCCACGTTACCCTGTGTTTTCTTCCTGAAATATACACGTAATGGCATATCAATACCCCCCTCGGTGACATGGAGCTTTCCCTCAAGTGATGGGAACTGGCGAAGCAGCTATGCAACCTTCTCCCACGTGATCTCATGAATAGGTAAACCCGACCACGCAACCAAGGCTTCCAAATGATCCACATCATCATAGCGAGTGGCTAAAACAAACTCGGGTTCGATCACAACCTCGTTGTTCACTGTAAATGAAGAAGGAAGAGGGGACACTTGGTGCTTAATGCCCATAACCGATTTTAGCTGTGAAATATGAAAGATATTATGAATTTTGGAGGTGGGCGGAAGGTCCACCCGGTAAGCAACCGCTCAAACCCCTGAATGGGACTATAGTAACACACTGCAATGCTTGTCTGCACTAGTCTTCATTCTGTTCTGAGCCCACAAAAGATGATGCTTAATGACCCTAAGCATGACATCCCGCTCCATTAACATCGACCCAAGTTCAGAATTTTTAATGGATCCGGCTTCAAATTTCAACAAATTCGGCGAGTCACGGCCATATATCACCTTGAGAAGAGTAGTCTCCAGAGCCGTGTGAAAGTTTGTGGTATACCAGAGCTCTGCCATGGCAGGAAACGAGCCCATGACTTTGGGTGCGACGAAGCATAGCAGCGGAGGAAATTTTCCAGACAACGATTAAATACCTCGGTCTGCGCATCCTATTGAGGATGGAAAGTTGTACTATACTTCAGCTGTGTGTCCACGAGTTTGAACAAACCCCACCATCACGAACTGAGGAAGATGTGATCACGGTCAAAGAAAATTAAGTGCAGAAAACTATGAAAACGACGAATAACCTCCTGCAGAAAGACTTACACAACATTGACGACATTGAACGTATGTTTCAGTCACAGGAAGTGAGGAAAGTTGCTCAAACAATCCACCACAACGAGGATGAAATTTCTGCCATTTGGAACAGGGAGACCTTCAATGAAGTCCATGGAAAGGCCTTCCCAAATCTGAGATGGTATTGGCAATGGTTGGAGCAGCCCTGCCGGTGAAAGGGTGGAGTATTTATGACGTTAACAAACATCACAGCCTGCAACATACGTCTGAGTGGCCGTCAACATTTTCCTGAGCGTGAAATCTGTTTGTCTGTTTACCCGAGTGCCCGCCAATAACACCATTCGTGCGATCCTAGAAAGGCCAGTTTGGGAAGACCAACTGATCAACAAGGAGGGAACTGTCCACGAGATTAAACTGGCCCAATAGAGACATGAACCTGTCTTAGAGGGGAATTATGGACGCCAGTAGGTCCAATAGGAGAGGCTTGAATTAAACCCAAATAGAATTAATACTTAAATTAAACCAAAGTAAAACAATAGGATTAAACTAGGATTAAATTAGGGTAATCAGATACTAAACCAATCTGGTTTAGTTTGTACTTCCTCTTAAGGGATATTAAATACATGTAGCCACCCTCTTGGCATAACACGCATGATTTTCATCATTTTTCTAATCAAAGAACTTTTGTTATTTCTTTTTGTTTTCTCTGTTAAGCCTACAAACATTCATTCAATCACAAAGGATAGAGTTATTTACTGTGATCATCTATAGCTCTAAAGCGGGATGAACATGTGCTATTGGATTTGCAAAATATCCTTTTAGGCATCCATTGCCTTGAGAAGAAGACCATCACGCCAAAGGAGTGCTAGTAGCCTCCATCGCCGTCTTCCCCATCACCTTCATAAAGATCCATCAATTTTAATACAACTTGGACTGCACCAAGTGGTATCAGAGCCTATTGAATGTCAGGATTTGTAGAAATCATCTTGATTTCACCCTTATCAAACGATTTCACCCCCCACCATCGATTTATTCTCTTTTTTTTGTTTCATAAACACTTATTCTTTGTCTATCTTTTGTAAGTCAGGTGAGTCTCCCCTGAATCACAAAAAAACAAAGAATATAATATATAAAAAAACAAAAAAAAACAGAAAAGAAAAGAAAAGAAGCAGAAGAGAAACTCTACTAGGAGTAGGTTAATAAGCTGACGAAAAAAATCTTGCAATCTTTCGATCTTAAGTTTCTGTTAGGTTTAGCTTTAGATATTTGGTGATTGGGCTTTGATTTATTCTGAACATGTGGGAATAGCAAGAGGAATTGAACACTGAGAGAACCAAAAGATAGAGAATAGGATTTTATAATTTGTTTGCTAAGTTTGTTTCAGAAAATTCATGGCAAGAAGAAATTTGGTGGATCAGATTGTCCATCTTTATCAGTTCAAATGTGAACCTATGATGGTTGAGACCACTAAGAATCTGCAACAGGAGTTCAATATGACTAACCATGCTAATGAGTGTCTTGATTTTTCAATCTTTGCATGCAGAAACGCATGAGTTAACTCTTATCACCATTGATACCTAAGAGCAGAATAGCTCCTAAGTCAATCCAAGCTAAGGATCCCACCATTCATTGGGAAGATTTATCATGATGTTTATCTGGAATGGGAAGAAGAGATGGAATTGGTGTTCAGCTGTCATTACTACACTGAGGGAAAGAAGGTTAAACTGCCTACAAGTGGATTCATTGGTCATGCCATCCATTGGTGGGATCATATTGCATCTATAAGGAGGCGCAATGGAGAACCTCAGATTACTTCTTGGTTTGAGATGAAATTCATTATGAAGAAAAAGTTTGCTCCATATTATAATCAGTTTGGTTATGTGCAGGATAGTCTACGCCAAAGGAGGTCACAAGAGAGGTCTAATGGGAGTAGATCAACAAGAGATGAAACAGAAGCTACGGCCTTGAGGTATAGTCAAGGGAAGAAGCCAAGCTCACACCCCTCATCCACCAAGTGGACACACCACGAGCTTCAATACTCCAAGGAGAAACTGGTCCTCGAACAGCCAGAAACCAATAATTCTAGTCCAATCAGCCAGGACTTTAAGGAAGATACACCAAAAGAGGTATTCAAGAAGGTGCCACCGTCCAAAAGACTGGATTCCTCAAGTGATGCTTGGGACGTTGTCGAGTTAAGAGGAGGAGAAGAGAATTCTGATTCATTGCAAAATTCTCCTAAGAGTGAGACATTACTAGCTGAAGGTGAACTGATGGTAAATAAAATCTCTGTGAGTTTGACAAATATATTTTCTCTGTTTCATCAGTTAGAGCATTAAATGATACTTGTATAAGTTTTACTAATCTCAAACCGGTGCAACCAAGTGGCAATGAGCTTTCTTTGCAGGATCATGAAAAGAGGCTACTGAAGGACACACCAAGGAGAATGTCTTTGGAAAGCAACTTGGCGCATACAGTTATCTGGGATTTCAAGCCGTTCACTCACTCTGTCATTAAGGGAATCCGCCTCAAACTCTGTTATAATATTGGTGTGCCAAATTTTTTACCTAGTTTGTTTGTGTTTTTACTCCTGATGAAAAGAAACAATTAGGTTTAGAGAATGTGATAGAACTTTGTGTTTATGGAATTATTTTTGATAAGATGATTCAATCTTTAGAAGCACCTAAGTATAAAACATTTTCTAGATCAGAAATTTTTTTGTTTGCTGAAGTGTGTAAATCTAACCTTGCCTTGAGTCATGATATTTGTAGGAAAACGTTTGGGGATGATAAAGATCGTATGTTTGATGAATGTTTTCATAAGCTGGGATCTTTTCCTTCAAGTTTTAATAAAAAATTTCATGATTCAAATTTAGTTAGAAAAGGCTGTGAAAATTTGTGCTGTCAAGATTTGAGTTTTAAAACCTTGTGATTTGAACTCATGCTTGAGAAAAAAGTTTTTAGGAGTTTCTCCAACCTAGATCACGAGTTTGCATTGCTAGAATTGTGGTTTAGGAACATGAGTAACTTACTTAGAGCTAAGATAATATCTGAATTCGAATATGTTGAAACAACTTCCAAGTTAGCACAATCCAATCTGTTTGCTAGTAATTATATCTTTTTGTTCGGTTTGTGTTCAAAAGAAAATTTATGTTCCAGTGAGTGTCCTAATGCTAGAATGATATATTATCTTATCTTAGATGGTGTTTCTAGGAACCTAAATCTTGTTTTTAAGGTCTTAAAATCTAGATAATTTAGTTGTCTATTTCTGTTGCACATTTGATGTAGTTTTTCTAGTGTTTGAAAAGAAGCACGATAAACAGGTTATGGAGTTTATTCTAAGAACAATGAGGATTCAAGGTCTGGACAAAAAGTTTATTATAGACCAAATGAACACTTTACAAAGGGGTGGTGCCAAAATAGAACAAGTGCAGGCCGCCAACAATATGGGATCACACAAGGCAGCCGCTTCCAACACTCCAAGGTGAGCGAATATCTGATCACACCTCCAATGTTTTTAACTTGTTTTCTTGTGTTGCAGATGAATTGGATTTAAGGTCAAATCATTTCAAAGGATCAGGGGGTGGTGCGATCCTAGAAAGGCTAGATTGGGAAGACCAGCTGATCAACAAGGAGGTAACTGTCCACGAGATCGAACAAGCCCAATGGAGACATGAACCTGTCCTAGAGGGGGATTATGGACACCAACAGGTCCAAGAGGAGAGGCATGTCTACAAGCCGACCCAGGAGAGAATTGTATCAAGACACATGTCAGCTCAAGGGAAGCTTGATCAGATGGCCCAAGAGGAATAAGAAGAGAATCCGACCCAAGTGAAGGAGTTAACCAATTTGTGAAATGACCCAATAACCATATCCAGAGATAAAACCGAAAGGAAGTCCATTCTACAAGTGGTTTGGACCTGGCTAAAGAGGAAAAAGAAGAAACCTAGAAGAAAAAAACATTTGAGCTTATTTAATTTCTGTATATTTTGTAATTCGGCCCAAATTAAAATTAATACTTAAATTAAACCAAAGAAAACCAATAGGGTTAAATTAAGATTCAATTAGGATAATTAGACACTAAAACAATCTGGTTTAGCTAGGGCTTTCCCTTAAGTGATATTAAATATCTGTAGCCACCTTCTTGGCACAACACATACGATTTTCAAAAATTTTCTAATCAGAGAACTTTTGTTCTTCCTTTTTTCTTTCTCTGTTCAGCCTAAGAACATTGATTCAATCATAAAGGATAAAGTGATATACTGTGATCATCTATAGCTCTAAAGCAGGGTAAACCTGTGCTATTGGATTTTCAAAACATCCTTTTAGGCATCCATAGCCTTGATGAGAAGACCATCACACCAAATGAGTGCTAGTAGCCTCCATCGCCATCTTTCCATCACCTTCAAAAAGATCCATCAGTTTTAATACAACCAGGATTGCACCAACCATCATGAAATTTATGGAAAATATTCGGAATGTGAGCGGATGAATGGAGAATGACCAAACTTCCACCGTAAAGAAGTATACCATTGATGATAGTAAACCCCGCTTTAGAACACTGCCCCCCTTGCACCGCTTGTGTGAGTGACTGAATGTGCTCATCTGACTCAATTTCCTTGAGAATATCCTATAGATTTAATGGAGATGGGACATTTTGAGCCGCAATTTATAGAGGCCTAAGAAAGAGTGAGGGGGAGGGGAATGCGTGATAACCCGTCAACAGTCTTATTTTCCACCCCAGGTTTATAAACAATATCAAAGTCATACCCCAATAGCTTCGACAATCATCATTGATAATCTAAAAAATTCACATTGTTCCAAAAGAAAGTTTTAAACTCTTCTGATACGTATGAACCAAGAACTTCCTGCCCAACAAATAGTGTCGCCACTTATAAATAGACAACAATAGCCATAAGCTCCCGCTCATAGATAGGTTTGATCTGTTCTTGTGCAGACAACTCAACGCTGAAATAAGCAATGGGGCATTGGTTTTGCATTAACACAGTCCCCATTAAATAACCAGAAGCATCTGATACGACGACAAAGGTTGCAGAAAAATCATGAAGGACTAAAACAAGAGCAGAAGTCATTGCATCCTTCAAAAAATTGAAAGCTTGTTGCACATTAGAAGACCAGGCAAAAACTTATTTCTTCTGTAGATTAGTCAACGGACGAGCAATAGTGCCATATCCTTTCACAAAGCAACAATAGTAACCCGTTAACCCCAGGAAACCCAGAAAATCTTTGACAGTGGTAGGCACAGGTCAGTGACGGATAGGATCTGTTTTAGTCGGGTCAGTATCGATGCCATCGCCTGACATCATGTGGCCTAAGTAGTCCCCTTGAGGCTGTCCGAACAAACACTTTTTTATTTGCAAAAAGTTGATGCGTCTCAAAAATACGCAGCACCATCTGCAAATGTAACACATGATCCACAACTATTTTGCTATAGATGAGAATATCATCAAAGAAAACCATAACAATTTTTCGGAGAAAAGGCCGGAAAATCTCATTCATTAAGGACTGGAACATTGCAGGAGCATTCATAAGACCATAATGTATCACAACGAATTCATAATGACCATCCACTGTAGGAAAAGCTGTTTTCTCAATATCATGTTCATGCATATGAATTTGATGATACCCAGCTAGTAAATCCAGTTTAGAGAATATCAACACAAAGACGCCAACTCCCATCCTTTTTCTTAACCAAGAGAACATGACTAAAAAACAGAGATCGGCTTGGTCTGATGAATCTCGCTTCCAGCATTAAAGAAATCATCTTTTCCATTTCCTCCATATACGCATGAGGGTAGCGATACAGGCAAACACTTATTGGCCCAACTCTTGCTATACTCTTGCTATAAGATTGATAGTGTGCTCTCAATTATATAGAGGCGGAAGCTGGGATCGCTCTGCAAAAACCAAAACATGTCTTTCTAACAAGTGTTCAATCGGAATTGGCATCTCAAGCGAAGAAGAAGATTGGTTTATGTGAAACAAGTCAGCATCAAATGCTAGTCAATCCGTAGATTCCACGAAACACATAGACGGAACTGGGGCATTGGATAGGCGGAGAGTGGGATCACCAATCACCGAGACGCGGGTTCCTTTAAACTTAAAATGACAGTTCCTGCGTGTGCCAATCAATTTCACAACGGCCTAAAGTCTGCAAACACTGCACTCCCAAGATGATATCAACTCTACCCAATTCCAAAATGATAAAATCAGTGACATCTTCCAAAGAATGAAGAGAGAAGGTAATGTTATTGCATGTACCAGAACCCTTCACCATGATGCAATTGCCTAGCATAATATTCATCGTTGCATTGTACACAGGTGTCAAGTTTAATTTACGTAACAAAGATGGATCCATGAAATTTTGGGTCGCCTCGCTATCAATCATCACAATTACATCCAGCTTACCAATGCAGCCCCAAAGTTTGATTGTCATAGGAGAGGATAATCCCAAGAAAGAAGAGAAAGATAATTCTCTCAATTCAGTAAAAATACCCGCCTCATCAGTGAATGTGTCGACCCTCTCATCATTGGACAGTTCGATGTTCACACCATCCACGACGAGAACCTTTAAGTGAAATTGACTGCAAACGTGAGATTTGGACCACTTAGCATTGCATCTGTAACAGAGACCCAAACGCCTATACTCTGTCACTTCAGCAGGTGAAAGACGATGTGAAGTATTGTCCAATCCCAGCTGATGTTGGTGCCAAGGTTGGCGATCACAAGAAGAATTCGAACCAGACTGTCCCTTTCCTTTGGAAGGAGATGATGAAGGAAACACAGGACGAGGAAAACTGGAGCTTTATGAACGAGATAACGAAGGAGTAACCGCAGCGACATATTTTCAGAAACTAATATCATCCATACGTAAGACTGCTAAGATATGCTAACGCAAACCTCGGGGTTCCCATAACTTGAGAACCTCCTTTATTTCGAGTTTGATACCATTAAAGAAAACATGCTCCAAGTTTTTCTCATCAATCCCCAAAACCATAGAATGAAGTTCTTCAAATTCATTAATATAGTCTGTGATGGAACCAGTCTGAAAAATAGAAAATAAACGTTTCACAGGATCATTCTCCAGACGGCGAGTGAAACAGTTGATTAAGTGCCTTTTGAAATGATCTCAATCTCGGAAAGGATTCTCTGCCATTTTGATGGGAAACCAGTTGAGTACGGATCTTTCATACGTGACCAAAATCAAATCCAATTTATCATAATCCGATTAATGACCCAAACAAAAAACATTTTGCACGATTGATCCAAATATTAGGATTAGAGCCATTGAAAACCGGTAACACACCTTCTGCAAAATATCTATGCGATTCTCTATAATGTTTGCAGGATTGCGATGAATAGTCCAATGAACCACGACAACATCCGAGCCGAGATTAAAAGAGTGTGAATGGTAAACCTGAGTCTCCGCCAAAGAAGAACTGGGGATTTATTTACCCGTGTCTTTCTCAGATATATTATGAGATTCCAAACTTGAAAGTGTATGTGCGATCGATCAAATCTTTCGATCAAGAGAATCCATACGAGAAGAGAGTTTGGTGTTAGCTTTTGTGAGGACCGCAAAAACACCGTGAATAATGTCGACCTGCTGAACTACGTCATCTAACCGATTGTGAAGATTTTTTAGATCACCTATTAGATCTGCCATGAGAGATAAACGTGTAGCTCGAAACAGGTCACCGCACCAATTTGTTAAGTGAATGTTAGTATGTAATCGTTTAACAAGAAAACCCAATCTCATTTATCATAAACTTGTGATCCAATATTAAAGGTTACGATTGATTGTAAAAAAGAACCAGAAGAATCTCACCAAATCCCCTGATAACAGAGAAAAAGAGAGAGAATCCCCCTTTTCGCTACTCGTATTATCCTCTTCTTTGATATCCAACAACAAAAAACATAAAGGTCATTTATACTCGCTTCCTCCTTTGTTATGCTTCACTGCCACATTATTTATTCAACGTTACACTGCCTCTTCTTCCTGAAAATATACGCGTAATGGCTTATCACCTCCCCCCTCTTTCTCGTGCCGATTGTTTAAGACATTTCTGTTGGGTCATTCTGGGTAAGTGATATTCAGGTGATCACACAACATATGATAACAGAAGGGATAGCTCGTGAGTGGTTGGGGAGGGATTAGTAAGTCATCATCTGAAAGAATGATGAGTGTCTCACTTTGGCCCATTTGGTCTTCATTAATGTTTAGGTAAGTTAAGATAATGAAGTCATATTCAACTGTGATATCATTTTATGTGATCACTTCTGAAAGATGGGATTTTGATGCTTGAGAAAAATAGTGGAGCTGAAAATCCAACAGATATGCTAACAAAGACGGTGATTATTGAAACGCTGAAGTTGTGTTCAACTTCAGTTGGCCTTCACTAACAAGAAAGGGAAGAGCTGCTGCACAGATCAAGGTGTGAAGACAGATTGAAATCAGTCTTCAAGTGAGAGACTGTTATACAAAGTCAAAAATCACGGTTTGTTTTAGACGGTGGGAGTTGGAGTTGGCTTCCTATGTCAACAAAATCAACTACTAAGTCAACATTTGTAGGCTCCTACCAAACCTCATCACCTCTATAAATATCATCATAAGGTAAGAAGAAGAAACCATTCCAAAAACAAGAGAAGAAGAGAGTAGTATAAAAGAGAGAGATAAGGGTTTTAAACACTTGTAATTTTTTTCTATTCTTTAAGAAAAGAGTCACAGCAGCTTCGAAGAAGTAGGCATATTGGCCGAACTCCGTTATCAAATTTGGGAAATATCAGATATTTCTTGGAACTAAATTTGTTATCGAAAGCGATTTAAAAGCGGAATAATCGACTCGAAATTTGATAACGGAGTTCGGCCAATATGCCTACGTCTCCAGAGCTGTTGCGACTCATTTGTTAAAGAAAATAAAAAAGTTATAGGTTTAGAAAACCCTTATCTCTCTTTTTTCTACTACTCTCTTCTTCTATTATTTTTGGGATGGTTTCTTCTTTTTATCTTACGATGGTATTTATAGGGCTGATGAGGTGTGATATAAATCTACAAATTTTGACATAATAGCTGATTTTGTTGACATAGGAAACCAACTCCAACTCTTACTGTCTAAAACAAACCGTGATTTTTGACTTTGTATGATTTTTGACTTTGTATAACAACAATATCAGTGAGCTAACAATAATGGTTAATGCAAAGCAGGATGTCACGGGCTTGATTTTAGAGGATCAAACTATGCGGTCCTAGACTGGTTTGGGTTTAGACAAACTGTCTAGGCAGCCTAACTCTCAAAGGAAACTTAGAAAAATAAGAGAAAACTCAGGAAACAAGAAGGAAATGCTCTCTATATCTCATATATTGATGAAAATGCTGGATGATTACAAATTAGGGATCTCACCCCTATTTATACAAAAACACAGAACGGATGGTGGAGATTAAACTAATCCAACGACTATTTCAAAGATACTCATAAGTATGTGCGGATTCTTAGGGATCCTATGCAGATTCTTAGGGATCCCGGACGGATCTTTAGGGATTGAGGGCGGATTCTTAGGGATCCTGGATTTGGTGAAGAATCTTCCATACATTGAACCTGGACAGTCTTCTCTTATTGCGGGCTGTACGTCTTTGTTATGGCCCAAGGACATCTTGAATGTCCAGCCCGTGACATTCTCTCCCACCTAATTCGGCGATGCCCTCGTCGCCGTGAACAATCTTAGTTGCTCCTTGAACTGCCACAAGTCCACTTCAGGTTCTCAAGATGCCTAAGACTCAGGTAGTCCTTTCCATTTGATAAGGAAGTGTGCTTGCCAAGGAACACCGCGCTTCTGGACTATCTTTGATGCAAGTACTTCTTCTATTTCCTTGTCGTAAGACTTGGTTATAATCGGTGGTGCTCGACTGGACTGTCCACGACTCTTATCTTCTATGTCTTCCTTGAATGGCTTTAGCATGCTGACATGGAAGACCAAATAAATTTTTAGTGATTCAGGTAGGTCAAGTTTGTAGGCGACCTTGCCTATTCTCGCTGTCACCTTAAACGGTCTTTCATATCTACGGAGGAGTCCATTATGCATACTCCTAAATACTTTAAACTGTTGGAGAAGGAGTTTTACCAACACTTGGTCCACCATCTTAAAGTCCAATGGTCGTCTCTTCTCATCGGCCCACTTCTTCATCCGTTTATGGGACTTCTCCAAACAGACCCGAACAAAATCTGCGTGATTTTCCCATGTTTGAACCATCTTATGCGCACCTGGACTTTGTGTCTCGTTGCTTGATGTGGTTAGTGCATGATGAGTAGTTGGCTGCTAGCCGGTGGCCAGTTCGAACGGACTCTTTCCGGGTTCCTCGATTCGCTACATATTGTAAGAAAATTGGGCTATATCCATTAACTTTACCCAGTCTTTCTGGTATGCACTCACAAAGTGCCGAAGGTAGCATTCCAACAGGGAATTTGCACGCTCTGTTTGGCCGTCTGTTTGGGGATGGAAGCTTGTTGAGAAACTAAGCCCCTTTCCAAGAGTTTTGAATAACTTTGTCCAGAGTTTCCCGGTAAAACGAGGATCACGATCACTTACAATGTTGTACGGTAATCCCCAAAATTTGACCACATTCTTGAAGAATACCCGAGATGCACCTTCTTCTGTACAGTCCCTGGAACAAGTTACGAATGCCCCATACTTGGAAAACTGGTCGATGATCACCATAATTGAACTAAACTCATCAGATGTTGGCAGTGCACTGATGAAGTCCAAGGAAACCGATTCCCAAGGTCGTGCTGGTATGGAAAAAGGTTCCAGCAGCCCTGCTGGTTGCCTATTCTCGGTTTTATCCTACTGGCACACTAGACACGTCTTCACATAGAGTTCTACGGTGTCTCGCATCTGTGGCCAAAAATAGGCCGCTTCTACAAGGGTCAATATACGCTTCTGTCCCGGATGTCCCGCCCAATGTGTGTCATGACATTCCCGGATAATGTCGCGCTGTCGACTCTCATAGTTTGGGACGTATACTCGTCTACCGTTGGTGTAGAGTATACAATCTTCTACCCAAAATTGGACATTCTTTCCCTCCAAAGCCATCTTCACCAACTCTTTGGCGGTAGGATCGTGGTCAAATCCTTCTCAGATCCGTTCCCCGAGGGCACTTTCCACTTGGGTGATCGCCGCAAGTTCGACCTTCCGACTTAGTGCATCAGCCACTACATTTCCCTTCCCTGATTTATACTTCAAGGAAAAGTCGAATTCGGCTAGAAAGTCTGCCATCTGGCTTTTTTGGGCGACAACTTCTTTTGAGTCTGGAAATAAATTTTTGCCACATTGTCTGTCTTCATGGAGAAAGGCACTCCCAAGAGGTAATGTCGCCAAACCCGCAAGCAATGAACAATCGTTGTCATCTCCTTTTCTTGCAAAGTGTACTGCCTTTCAACATCGTTCAGCTTGGGACTTTCGAGAGCTAAAGGGTGTCCTTCCTGCATAAGAACTCCTCCAAGTGCAAAGTTTGAAGCATCGGATTGTACCTCAAAGGGGACACTGAAGTCGGGAAGGGCGAGGACCGGTTCTTGGACAATAGCCGTCTTAAGTGCTTGAAATGCCTCCTTGCATTGATCTGACCATTCACAAGTTTTGGCTTATTTTAGAAGGTCGGTCAATGGTACTGCCTTTTTAGAGTACCCCTCAATGAATCGCCGATAATAGTTAACCAGACTAAGGAATGACCGTAGTTAAGGTACCTTGGTTGGTGGTTTCCGTTCGGTGATTGCAGATATCTTGGCATTGTCAATTTTAAGCTTCCCACGTGCAATGACATATCCTAAAAACTAGACTTCCTCTGTCTCAAATGTGTGCTTCTCACGCTTCACATATAGCTTGTTCTCCCGTATAACTTGGAACACTATCTGAAGATGTCTCACGTGTTCCTCCAGCGATTAGGAGTATATGACGATGTCATCCAAATAGGTCACCACGATCTGGTACAAGAAAGGCTGGAAGATCTGGTTTATGAGAGTGAAAAATGTGGTCGGAGCGTTGGTGAGTCCAAACGGCATGACTGTCCACTCGTAAGACCCATACCGAGTGACACATGCAGTCTTGGGCTCATCTTCTTCTACAATCCAAACCGGGTAGTACCCTTTTTGCAGGTCCATTTTGGTGTAGACCTTGACACTACCCAACCTATCAAACAGGTCTGCGATCAATGGGATAGGGTAACGAGTTTTGATGGTTACCTTATATAGTGCTTGATAGTCTACACACACCCTCAAGGATCTATCGTGTTTCTTATGAAATAACACCGGGGTGCCATATGGGGCCTTTGATGGTCTCAACATTCCTTTTGAAAGTAACTCGCCAAGCTGCTTCCTCAGCTCCGCCAACTCAGAGGGACCCATTCTGTATGGGGGTCATCGCAGGTGGTTTAGCCCCAACTTCCAGCTCGATCTGATGATCCACCTCTTTCTAGGCGGTAATTTCTTGGGAAACTTAGCCGGCATCATGTCATTATTCTGTTCAAAGACCTTCTCGATCATGGGAGGGATGACATACACTCCTCCAGACTCGTCATCCATCTTTAACATGGCGAGATATGTTGGCTCACCTTTCTAGATTCCTTTGGACAGTTGCATGGCCGAAAGTTGCCTAACTTCGCCATCTCCTAACTTCTCTAACTATTCTCAAGGATGCACACCATGCTAAAAGCAGGTATTGGGATCGCCGATACTTGCCTCTTAAATTCAAGGCCTAGCACTACCTTGAAATCATCCATAGGTACGATGGAAAACTTCATCGTACCTTTCCATGCTCTAACTCTCAGCTCAACTTCATGTGCAACACCATGAAGGGGCTTGGCGGGTGCATTCACGGCCTTAATCCAACCGTCTCACTTGGTCCATCTTAGTTCGAGTCTCTTCGCTTCTTCCTCGGAGATGAATTTATGGGTTGCACCAGTATCAATCATCGCTTGGGCCTCCTGCCCGTTGATGTTCACATCCACGTACATCAAGCCCTTGCTTGTAATCTTGGATGTGGCTGTTGCGTTTAGAGCATTGAGCCGCTGTAAGGACCTAAGCACAATTATCTCCTCGTGGGTACGAGCCTCTTCCTGCTCGATGAAGGCCGATAATGACCTCAGTTTGGGGCAATCCCTCGCAGAATGTGGCCCCTTACACACATAGCAGCCACTCCTTGGAACAAAAGAGCGTTTTTTTGCTTCATAGTCTTCTTGCACCGAGCTCTTCTTTTAGTCTGGAGTGTAAGTCGGTGGTGGTTAGTCCTTCCTTTCTCCATCTTCTTGTAGGGTTCTGGTTGGTTATGGATGTAGAAGTCCGAAAGGGATTCTGCTATTGCAATGGCTTCATCTACGGACTTACACACGCGGTGCTGCAACTTTTTCCTTGCCCAAACCTCTCGTCCACACAATCATTTCCCACGATAACACCTTCTTCATTGTGTCCTGCCATCTCTTGATCAATTCTTTGATTTTAATCGAACCTGGCTCTGATACCACTTGTCACGGACTTGATTTTAGAGGATTAAACTGTGTAGTCCTAGACTGATTTGGGTTTAGACAAATGGTCTAGGCAGCCCTAACTCTCAAAAGAAACTTAGAAAAATAAGAGAAAACTCATGAAACAAGAAGGAAATGCTCTAAATATCTCAAATACTGATAAAAATGCTGGATGATTACAAATGAGGGATTTCACCCCTATTTATACAAAAACACATTCAGAATGGATGGTGAAGATTAAACTTGAAAGAATATGAGATTAAGAGATTTGTAGAATTAGAGAATGAGAGATTAGAGAATAATGATTGTATTAAGAAAATGAGAATAATAGTTTCTAAGTTACAAATGAGGAGAGAGATAGTTATTTATAATAATCTAGTATAGGCTTGTTTGAATACAAGGATTGCCTTATACATGAATGGCTACAAGGATAACATAATACTAGAAGACAAACAAGCCTTAGACACTTCCCTTAGACTTAGACTACACACGCCTTTAATCAAGTATTAAAGGCCTTCTTCTTTCATCATTTCTTCTTCATTCCAACACTCCCCCTCAAGCTTAAGACATGGAGAATGCCTAAGCTTGCAACCATAAAGCATTACCTCATTAAAAAGCTAAAGAAGGAAAACCCAATTAGAACAAAACCTTTTATAGGGAAAAAGAGTATAACACTCCATGTTGGGATCATTGTTGTGGAATGGTCATAAGGTCAAGCCTTGGATAGATGGATGCGCCATTCTTCAAAGTTGTTGCCTTGGTGAACACATCAGCTAGTTGATCCTCACTCCTTGTATAGCAAGGCAAGATGATTCCTTTCCCAATAGCTTCTCTTACTTTGTGGCAGTCTACTTCTATATGCTTGGTCCTTCATGAAACACATAGTTGGAGGCAATGTGTATATCAGCCTGATTGTCACAATGGATGGTGATAGGTTCATCACATCTCACGGCTAGATTCTCAAGAATTTGCTTCAGCCAAATGCATTCAGTTGTAAGCTTCATCATAGCTCTATATTCTGATTCTGCACTAGAGCATGACACCACCTTTTGCTTCTTGGTTTTCCAAGTCACAAGGTTCCCTCCTATGAAAGTACAATAGCATGTGGTACTTCTTCTATCCTCCCTATCTCCTGCCTAATCTGCATCACAATAACCAACCACATTTGTGTTTCTATTGCAACCAATTCATATACTTTGTTCATGAGTGCCTTTTAGATATCTCAAAATTCGGTTTACCATCTCCCAATGTCTCATCTTTGGACATTGCATGTGTTGAGATACCTGATTCACAGCAAAACATAAATATGGTCTAGTGATGGTTAGATAAATAAGCTTACCAACCACTTTCCTATAGAGCTTAGGATCATAAAAATCAATTTCCTCCTCTAGCTCCCCCTTAGTTCCGATTTTATAATCTTCTTCTAAGGGTGTTTTGGCTGGTTTAGCATCCATCATACCTGTAGAGGTTAGTAAATCTACAACATATTTTCTTTAAGATAAGAAGAGACCTTCTTTGAACCTACACACTTCAATTCCTAAGAAGTATTTAAGTTCTCCTAGATATATCAAAGACACTCTTCAGGTATTCTTTTGTAGATGCAATACCAACACTATCACTACCAGATATGATTATATCATCTACATAAATGAGAATTACCACAATACCTTCCTTACTCTTTAGTGTAAAAAGAGTATGTTCAACTTCAGATTTTTGAAGCCTATATCCATCAAGGTTACACTTAGTTTGTGGTACCAAACTCTTGGAGATTGTTAAGGCCATAGATGGCCTTCCTCAGCCTGACTATTTTGCCGGCCCCTACCTCTTCCTCTAGACCTGGTGGAGGTGACATGTATAACTCTTCTTCTAATTCACCTTGTAAGAATGCATTCTTAACATCCATTTGTCATAACTCCCAATCAAGGTTAGTAGCAAGTGAAAGAAAAATATTAACAGAATGAAGCTTAGCTACAGGTGCAAAGGTATTCCTATAATCTTCACCATATGTCTAAGTAAAACCTCTAGCAACCAACCTAGCTTTATATCTATCAATTTTACCATTGCTTTTGTATTTAATGGTAAAAATCCACTTAGAACTTACAACCCTTTTTCCTTTAGGTAAAGTGGCTGGAGCATAGGTACCATTCCTTTCCATGGCTTGTTTCTCAGCTAGAATAGCTTCCCTCCATTCTTTCTTAGTCATAGCTTCCTCATATTTCTTTGGAATCTGTTCCTTATCAAGACTTGAAATGAAAGCAACATGGTTAGTAGGTAAGTGAGCAATATTACAAAGTCACTGATCATGATGAACCACAGCATTCCCATTGTAGAAGACTGTAGGTGGAGCTTCTTGGATATGATCCTCCTCTTCACCTAAAACTTCAATAAGAGTGGGTACATCTCTTGATCTTTTGGAAGCTGAGACTAGAATTGATTCATCTCCTGCTGAGTCTTGTTGGACATGAGTAGATGCTTCTCCCCCCATGTTCAAGAGGAGGAAGGCCAGGAGAGCTGAAAGGAAGGTCAGGCCACGGATAGAATGGTTCGGCTGGGGTGCAAGGCCGCGGTCCAACCGGCTGTGCCGGAGCCGTGACTGAGCTGGGGCCGGGTGCTGCTTGTGCAGGTGGCTGAGATGAGTTGACTGTGGGCTGAGGATGAGGATAGACTATGCCAATTCTCTCCAATAGTCTTCTCAAGTTCTCATCTTGGTCTGATCTTGTTGTGGAGATGTCTTTGAATTGATCCCAAGTTCCTTCTTCATAGAACCCTTTTGATTCTTGGAATTTGACATCTCTGAATACTAAGACTCTTGTAGTCTCTGGATCATAGCATTTGTATCATTTCTGGTTAGAGGAATACCCAATGAACATAGCTTTGATACTCTTTGGTTCAAGCTTGTTTCTTTGCTCTCTTGGAACTAATACAAAACAAACACAATCAGAAACTCTTAAGTGGTCAATGTTAGGTCTATTTTTGTTTAGTACCTCAAATGGAGACAAATCATCTAGGAATTTTGTAGGAGTCCTATTAATCAACTAGCATGCAGCTACAAGAGCATCCCCCCCCAAAATCTTTTGGGAACTTTCATGTGGAACATCATTGTTCTCACAACTTCCATCAAATGTCTATTCTTCCTTTCAGCCATTCCATTTTGTTGTGGAGTGTAAGGACAGTTGATTTGATGTTCAATGCCATGCTTGTCCAAGTATTGTTGAAGTCTGGTGCTAGTGTATTCTCCTCCATTATCTGTTCTAAAGCATTTAATACTTGCATTGTATTGGTTAGTAACATATGCTTGAAATTTTAGAAATGCATCAAATACTTTATCTTTAGAACTAAGCAAAGTGACCCAAATATATTTGAACTTTTCATCAATAAATGTCACAAAATACTTATGATTTCGTCTAGATGGGAATGAAGATGTTCAAACATCAGAATGCACCAACTCAAAACAATTATCATAAGTATGCACAGATTTCTCAAAAACAGTTTTGCAATGCTTTCCAAGTATACAAGAATCACACATATCCTTTGGCATTTTTAAACCAGGAACAATCAGTTCAAGTGCTCTAGGATGAGGATGTCCTAATCTAGCATGCCAAATATCATAATCATTACTAAAAGAACTAGTACTATCAACCGCTTCTAACCCCCTTGCATTAGTCATATCTTCAAGCACATACAAGTCATCTCTTGTAGTTCCTTATCCAAGTTTCCTACTAGTCTCAATATCCTGAAAGTATAAATCATTAGGACCAAAGATAGCTTGACAATTTAAATCAGTAGTAGCTCTTTTAACTGAAAACAAATTAGAAGTAAAAAAAGGCATGTAAAAGGCTTTAGATTCTTTATCAAACAACTTAAGTTTTCATGTGCCTTTAATTGATACCTTAATTCCATTAGCAATGAAAACATTACCTAAGGCAGGTTCTATATTCTCTAGCAATCCTAGATCACTAATCATATGATGAGAAGCACCAGAATCAACAAGCAATGATTTAGAGGCATTAGGAGTAAAAGAAGTTTGAAAAGAAGCATGAAAAGTTTTACCCAACACATTACCATCCTTAATTGCTTTGATAAGAGCTTCTAGATCTGATTTTGTCACAAATTCAGATGTTGAAGACATGGAACTAGTTGGGGCTGAGTGAAGAAAGGAGCTGGTACACGCCTTTGAAGAAGCCGGAGGTTGGTACACGCCATGGCCGTGAGCTTATGTGTAGTCGGCTGTGGGCTGTTGTGGCCGAGGAGCCCAGCTTGGCTTCAGCTCAGGATGGAGTACCCAACATTCCTTCTTTGTATGGCCACTCCTTTTGCAATGATCATACGTTGGTCTCTTCTTCCTAGATTCATTTTTTGTTGCTGATTTGAAGAAGCTCTTGTGTGCAGCCACCAATTCAGCCTTGTTGCCAAAGAGATCATGGGATCCTTGCTCGTTTTGGATTTGAGCACAAACATCTTCCAAGCTATGAAGCTTATCAGACCTGAGAATATGCTTAATAAGATCTGAGTAAGTAGTGTTAAGATTTAATAGTAACCCAAACATCTTATCTTGTTCTTTCCTTTCAAGGAGAACAATTGGGTCAATAGTGGCTGGCATTAGCATCTCTAGCACAGCCCACAATGTTCTAAATGAGCTATGGTTAGTGGTTTGTGAATTTTGCATCCTCCTGCTTCAATTCATTCAAAGCTTTTTTCACCTAAAAAATTCTTAAAAGGTTAGTGGTGTTTTCATACACATTTTGAAAGTGTCCCAAAGTTCCTTAGCATTCTCACAAAAAGAATAAGCCTCTAAAAGATCACTAGCAAGAGAGTACCAACTACTCTTATTGATACCATTTGGCTTGAGCAGCCACAGCCTCACTAACTTCAGCAACTTCATTTTCTTCAAGACCATTGGTTGAAATGTGATTTCAAAGGCCTTTACAACCTAATGTGGTTTTCATGGTCCTAAACCATAAGAGATAATTTGCTCCATGTAGAATCACTGGAGCTCTGAATGTAGTTTGAATCTCCATCTTTTAGAGGCTGACAGGACAGGCTTGTGTAGCTGTTCGGAATGAGCTGGTTGGGACGCTGGACAATTGGTCGGGATGCGGGACAGCTGGTCACTCGGGCGTGTTCGCGAACCGTGGAAGGATGCGATCAAGGACAGCTGATTACGTGCACCCTTGGTCTTGGGCGTGTGAGATGCGATCGGACAAGAACAAGGGACACAGGAAAAGGGATAACCAGCTGGGACACGGTCACGCCAAGGATAAAAGCGCGTGTTACCAGGGCTGCTTGATAACCATGCAGGCGCGTGAACCTTGTAGGACCTCGTAACCGACTTCAACCAACCAACCAACTTCTACAACTTCCTGCAACTAAATTCCACCAAATCCAACCAAAAAGATTAAATAATAACAGTCCTTATCTTCACCACCAATAAAAATTCAGTACAATTTCTAGAATTACCAATTTACCAATCCAAGAAAATTAAATTTCCCTCATTTTTCAGAATTTCAAAGTTTGATAAGGAAATCAAGAAAATCAGTTTTGAAGACTTAAACCCCTCAGATTGAAACAAAAATTCGTGGCGACCCTCACAAGATACTTATCTAAATTTCCAGATTTAAAAATTTGAAGAAAACTGAAAAAGAATAAGAATTTTATCACCAGATTTTTGTGAGAGGCGATTTCTGACGTCTTGAAGAAAACGTTCAAGAACTTCCTTCAAACGTAATAAAATTGAGTTTTACTTTCTTTAAACAGAAACTAGACTCAAAGGTCTTGATTTTAGGATTTTAAAAAACACGATTTGGTGAAGATGTGACGAGGGAATGCTCAGAGAAACACGGAGGTTTGCGGCGGAGACAATCGCGGAGGTCTGACGCAATAAAATTCGTAACTTTTGATTCCCGTAGTCAAATGATGCAAATCAAATTTGCGTGGCTTCAGAACTCGCCGGAGAACATTCCAGAAGAAAAAACAGATCATCAAAATATGTTGTGGTTTGGCCGGAATTCTTTATCAAATTTGACAGACAAAATAGGAATGAAAATCAGATTGTGATGAAGATGATTTCTTCTTGATTCAAAGATTTAATAATGAATTTTACCCAGATTGATGTAACATGGCTCTGATACCATGAAAGAATATGAAATTAAGAGATTTGTAGAAATAGAGAATGAGAGAATGAGAGATTAGAGAAGAATGATTGTATTAAGAAAATGAGAATAATAATTTTTAGTTTACAAATGAGGAGAGATATAATTATTTATACTAATCTAGTCTAGGCTTGTTTGGATTCAAGGATTGTCTTATACATGAATGGCTACAAGGATAACATAATACTATAATACAAACAAGCTTTAGACACTCTCCTTAGACTTAGACTACACACGCCTTTAATCAAGTATTAAAGGCCTTCTTCTTTCATCATTTCTTCTTCATTCCAACAAAACTAATTCGACGGCTATTACAAAGATACTCATAAGTATGAGCAGATTTTTAGGGATTCTGGGTGGATTATTTGGGATTTCGGACGGATCTTTAGAGATTGAGGGTGGATTCTTAGGGATCTTGGATTTGGTGAAGAATCTTCCATATATTGAACATGGACAGTTTTCTTTTGTTGCGGGTTGGACGTCTTTATTACGCTCAAGGATATCTTGAATGTCCGGCTCGTGACAAAGAGCATATGAAACCTAGGAAGAAGCAAAACTTAAGCCCGAATAGCAATTTAGTCTCTGAGCCTCAGACTACTTGGAGAGATGTTCCGAACCTAAACAGCTTCAGTAGTTCACATGATGAGAAAGCCTTATGCTTAAAGACTAATACACCATAAAGCCTTAAACGCAAAGCAAAACCCAACAAAGGGATAGCTACCGATCAAGGTAATGCTATTTGTCTTGTTCTAGTCTTAGTCGTTTCCTGTCATGCAAGAAATATGTAGATATCTTTCCTAAACTAAACAAACATTTCTTTAGACAAACGATTTTTTTTTATTCTTATTTTTGGCTATATTGCAATGAAGCTCTTGAGTTCAGATGACCTATGGATGTATGCACCTCTTGCTCACAATGGCCTCAATATGGAAACTTGAAAAAAACCATTAATATGAAAATACAAACAAAAACACCAACTAAGTTATGTTATTCCAATGATATCTTCTTTACATAAACCGGGACAAAATATTCTGATGTAGTTTCGAAATTTCTGTTGATCCTTCATAGACACTCTTTTAGTAATTATTGTTTGCTAAAGTCAATTTGGACTAACAGCATTTTTATTTTATTTTAAGAACTACCAAGACATCTTGGGGACCATATATATTATTTTAAAGATTACTAATATTTTATAAAGTTGGGTGAATTCAACATGAGCATGACAAATATGATAATTCTAAGTCACCCAATTTTGATATGTTTCATTGTTAATTTGGATTGTGTCAATATAAATATAAATTAATAAAAAATATTATTTTTTAATTAGTTTAATTTTAAAGAAGACAAAATAATAGAAAGGAAAAATGTATAGTTTTCTAAAGCGAAAACTATAAAATTAAAAAGATACATAAAATAAGTGAAAAATAGAAATTGTAAATTAAAATTATAAAATTATGAAATTCATAAAATAAAAATATGAATACTATCTAGATACATTTTTCTCTCTTAGTGGCTATATAGCATTATTATATATCGATTATAATCTTTTTATGACAGGTAACATAATAATGTGTATATTGTTATCTTTATGGTAGTTATTTTATAATAATTTGTTATTGTATATGTATTATGTGCTAAATTTTTGTGTTTTAACGTAAAATTGGTTTTCTAAAATATGTAGTTTAAATTTTTGAATTTTGGTGGATGGGATCATTACGATAGAATTATCATAGATCCAAATATATTTTAGCTTTAGAATATAATTTTCTCTTAAAAATAAATATTTATCAATTAGGTTTGGTTTAAAGTTATACAGTTTTAAAATTGTCTTTGTATACTTCTCATTCACTTAGAGGAATTCCTTCTCAGAACTGTTGAGACTGTAGATCAATTTTAAAATTTTCTAATTGGTCTTTTCAACACTGATTTATTATTCAAATGCAAATTATGAGAACTATTACATTGACAATTCTTATAAGTGAAACTTTTATCATTTTATGAAGATTCATGCATTATAGTTTCTCATAAACTTTTTTATGAAGATCCATGTCTGACGATTGTTCATGTACCATGCTGAAGATTTTGTGTAAGCTTATCTCCTTTAATCTGTATAAACCATAAATGTTCTAATATGGTTTAATAAACTCAATTTGTAAATATCTAAATGAGGATCTTAATATCAAGTTTAATTATGATGATTAACAATTTTATGAGTCTAAATATTCACATGGGGTCAAGGAGTCAATATCTGGAGGATATTTAGTTGGGTGATACTCGGGTTATAGAGTACTCCAGATTAGCTAGAAATTGAGTCCGAATCATTCTTGATTTTTAATGTTAAATTTTAAAAGCTATTTTGATCTAATTAACCAACATTCAAAGTCAGCATACAAATGCACAAACAAACATTGAGTGAATGGTTTTGTAACTTTCAAAACTCTTTTTTATTCCATTCATCATTATTTTGAAGGTAAACAACAATCAACCCTGTTGTATTTTTGTTTTTGTTTATTTCCAATCTATCGTTTACAAACAGAAATTTTGGCTACCGCCGGAAAATCAAACTGATAAAACACCCAAACAAGACCTAGTGAAGACGCAACACACAGGTAACGGTCCAAACATCCATAGCAATAGCGGTACAGAAACGCACATAACTCTGTTCCCAACCATAACCATAAGAAACCCTCTCTCCAACACTAATCTTGTATACTCCCTAAACGAATCAGTCCCCAACAATTCATAACAGCAATCGCGGTCGCCTTCATGCTTTTTAACAATCGCGTTTATGAGAAAAATGGCATCCATCAAGTAGTTCACGGCCAGTGAGCTGAAGAAAAAACTCACTGAAAGAAGCAGAGAGGCAGAGGCATACTTGAGGACGAAGAGTGTAGGGTTCTTGGAGCCAAAAACAATGTCGTTCGCGGTTTCAAAGAGGTGACTCGCTTTGAACGCGTTGTTAGTAACCGCAGCTAGAGAAAGAAAGATTAGGATGGAGATTGAAGCAGTGAGAATTGTAACCATTTTTTTGTTCCTCAAGCTTTGCACTGCCAACATCCCAGTTTTATCGTCACCCTGCGTTTTCGTTATGATCAATAAATTAATAGAACATTATTTAGTAACAAAAAAAAGGACACAAAGACATAAAGAATACAGTCATGTTTGCCTTTACCTCTCCAATTATAATATTTTGATAGTCTTTTGTAAATTTGGAATGCAAATGCATGTAAAGAAACAAAAGTAGCTTAAAACTTTTGATTTTCTTGAAATTAAATAAAATAACACAAAAGTTCTCTTATTTTGTTTTTATATTGGATGTAAAAGAGTCATTTGAATCAAGTCTAAACTATTCTTTAGTAAAGTTTAGATAGATAATTCTCAACAAAGTTAATACTTTTGTTTGACTGCTTTAATTCCATTTGAACTGTGACTTTGGCATTGTATAGCTTATTTATAGGTTTTGATATGGTATTGACGTTAAAAAAACACAACTCCCAAAAAAAAGTGATAGTAAAGAGAACCTCTTTGATGTCACGGAACCAAGATTTGCGTTTGGAGGAATCGATGCCAAGAGAAGTACGAGAAGGATTGTGCTTGAAGGTATGTCCAGAGGAAGACATGATATCCCACTGCTATGAACACACTCAAGGGCACTAAAACACTGTCTGTCTCCACTTTCATTCTCATTGTCTCCTTCTTTTATTTGTTTCTGTATTAACTTATACTGCACTCTACCTAATTCTCATATACAAAGTAATGTGTATATATAAAGATCAAAAGTTAGTGGCCAAATGGGATTCATATTCAGATATCAAACAGACATATACACAACTTATTCTAATACAAAAGTTTCAACATCTGACTATACACTCACTTTAGACACTAACAACCATTGTAAAACACTATCTGCTAATAAATAAGCAATTATACTTTCTTACGTAAGTTAGGATTGATTCGTTTTGCATATGAACCGAATTTAATATATTGTAAGAATGTCAAACAATTGAAACAGCATAAATCAAATACGTTAGGACAATGCAACGCAAAGCTATATTATTATTATTTTTCTTCTAAATTTTCAATATTTCTGTTTAGGTACATGAAAAATCGTTAAGTTATTATTATCATATGACACAAGTGACCTACAAATATCTAAAATCCACTTAAATGGTCGCCTGTATAAATATATAGAGGATTAGAGGTGGACAACACTTTTCTCTCAACTTATATAATGGAATCTGATATAACGAGAGTAGAAATCTCAAACTCTAATTTCAAGATGATTTTATTGGGTTGATGAATGGACATTGATTTGAAATCCGATAACCATACTCTTGTATTATCTAATCAATAATTTTAATATTTTTTTTGGCAATAATGCATTTTCAATACAATTTAAAATTGATATTATTTAATTAATGATTTTGAAAGATTAATTATATCTTAGAAAAATATATGTATATCTTGTTAATTTAAAATCTAAAACAATATGAGTTTGTTTACTTTGAATCTTGTAAATCCTCCTTACCGATTTGACATTTTTCCGAAATTAAAAGTCTAATAAATTTTCCTAAAATCAATAACTGAAGTATTCGCATATTCTTAGTTGGTCATTTTTTATTTGTTGTATTCATTTGAGCATCAATTATACTGTAAGAATTTCTTATTACTATTATCTGCACTGCTTCAAATTTAAATGAAATTGAAAATTATATTTTCTTTTTTGTTGTTTTTTTTTGAAATTTCACAATCTTGTTCTTGTTCCATTTTGACTATTCCGCATCGTTTAGCCTTTTTGTTTCGTATTGCATTTTTTATCATCTTTCATTAGATCAACGTGGTCAGAAAGTATACGGTGAAACTGTAGAATTTACATTGCCCCATGAACAATTTACATTTGATAGAAAGAAGAAATCTAAACAAATTAGGCGGTGTGGGAGATAGGATGGATGCTGGGAGAATTTTCGCCACGGCGACAACTTAGACAACGTCGACAAAGTAATACAACAGAAACGGTAAAGAAAACAAACAGCATCATCACGGGAACCATCCATGGCTTGAACCATGGAGGATCTTTCGGGAAGATCAATGCAGCTTCTTCTTCTTTAACTTGGTACCGTGTTAAAGTTTTGATGTGTCCTATATTGTTGCTCATAAACAGCCACCATATTTTTCTTCCCATCTCCAGAGTTTCCTTCTCGGAGAGGAGAAAAAAAAAAGGACAACACAGCAAAATCTGTTGCTCACTAAACAATTTTTTACGATATCTTGTGTTTTGTTTAGATGTTTATTTTTAGGGGTTTTCCTATATATATATTTTAGAAGTTTTGGACACTTGCTATTTATGGGAATTCTTGAAACTTGTGCATGATGGGGCGAATCATAAAAATAGGACATCCAGGCAATAGGCTCTTGTAATGTGTTTTACCATCTTTCTCGATTTTGTCAGTCATTGTTGGAATATTAATTTAAATCTCACAAAAGTTAACACAAATATGACTTAATTTACAAGTTGAGGTTTTTTGGGAAAAGAAATAAAACAACTCAAAAATAAATATGTGCCGACTTGGTGAAACATTCGGAAAATTAACTTTTCAAATTTTTACTCCAATTTTTTTTTAACATTTTCATCATTCGATTCAATAATATCAATACATAAATGAGCAACATAATACTTGAATTAAAATTGATGTTTTAACACAATACAGAATTGCTAATAAAATATTATATTATTAAGTCTACTAAACTAAATTAAACCATCCAACCACCATTTTTTCTCACTTTTATCTCAGCATTTTATTTAGCCACATATAACTTTTTTTTTCCGATCTTTACTCTCGTAAGACTCAAGAGAATAAAATCATTACACTTGGCCTGAAGACCTACTAAGGAGCTCCACATTATGGACCTTCCATGTCAGTTTTATTTGGGATCTCTCATACTTGACAGAGCACTTGACAATGTTAAAATGCATTACAAAAGGGATGGAATGTTACCTAATCAAATCTCCCTAGACTACGAATTTCATCATAACTCTGACTAGCCGAACTTGGCAGGCACACATGTTCCGATGACCTATTCTATACTCAATGGAGATCTCGAACCTACAGGATACATACGGTAGCCTCCATGGCTCCATGGGAGGCTGAGGCTACTCAGGTACGTATAGCAAAACTACCCACCTAGGATTTGGCAACCTTGTATCTGAACATGGAAAGTATAAAATATTTAAAAAATATGGGATAAACTATTGTCTTTTGCCAGATTTAATATTGTAAAATCTTTGGATTACTCGATACTTCCGTTTTATACGTAGACTTTTATGTTGAGATAGTTTCAGAATTTCTTGGTTAACTAATGAAATTGTGTTGCCCAATATCATACGCTTCATAAACTATGCCTACGAGGTCTACAGATGGTTCTGTTTCCTTAGTCCTTCGCTGTACCAAATGGTAAAGTCGAATAGAACGGTCGAAGTATTTAAATTGAATTGGAAGGAAAAGCTGACCATTGTTAAAGTAGAATAACCATTTTTCAAAAAAAAAAAAAAAAGAGTAGAAGAACTATAACGCAAGACAAATGAGCATCATTTATTTGCAATATGAAGAAAGAAAAGGTGTAATTGTACATTATCATAAACCTTCAACTACAATTTATTTTTGCTAAATAACTACGAAAATAGAATCTATAAAACTGTAAAAGTTTTCACTAGTGACAAAAAAAAACAGTATGAGTTTATAGCAGAAATAAATAATAAGATATACGCAATTAAAAAATAATAATGATAGACAATCTATAAACAATATTATAAAAATTAGAAGGTTCGATTGGTGACACAAAATGGTAAAAAGGTTTTAAGAGGGCAATAGAGAACGATAATCAGTATTAGAATAGTTTGAGAGGTAATTAACGATAAAATTTAGTGATACAAAAAGCTGAGTTTACAGCTTTTGATACCGCTAGTTTTTACTGTTTTGTGATTGATAATTACTAGCTTCGATGTAACAGAAAGCGGGTAAATAATTTTCAAAGGGGAAAAAGAAGGAAAACGTTATCAAAATAATTATAAGAGATAATTAGCAATAGAAAATAACTGGACACAAAAAAAAAGTTTAATCATCAAACGGTAAATCGGTAAATTCCATTCTAAGTATCCTAATCAAACCCAAAATTGTAAAATGCTAAATATTGTTGTTTCATAAAAAATATAGAAGGATAATAAAAATAAAAAATGCGTAAAAATATCAACTTTTTTATACCACTTCTAAATTCATGATAAAGATCAAACACAACACTTTGCATAATTAAAAAATATTAAAATTATTAAACTAAATTAAAAAAAAAAAAAACACAGACAATAGATTACAAATACTATGACGAAGATGTAATTAACTAAACAGAAGCAGACAAGCTCGGGACGAAAGAGAACCAACGAAACCCACAGCTCCATTTCTCCGGCAACGAAGGACACTTTGGAACCCAATGCCATGTCCTTCTGCCAACATGAAAGAAGAGAATCTCAGGCCAATTATAGCAACAAACACAGATCATCTCCTTGTGCCAAAGACAGTACACATGTTCGTAATTGTGGTAACAAACCGAAGTAAATTTCCGACAAACAATATCCGGAAGTGTTTCAGTTTCAATCCAACTCCCTGTTTCTTCTTTAAACCCCCAAATCTTGATGCTCCTGCAAATCCCGTTGCTCCCAATTCCTCCCACCATGTAAAGAATCTTCTTCTCTGGATCACTAACTAATCTAGCAAACGTGATCTCATCTAGCGCCGGAAGCACTCCGTCTCCGGTGGCTGTAGTCCATTTTCCATCGTCAAGATCGACGCTCACGAGAAGAAAAGGCTCTGACCTGACGAAATACAGAGACCCATTGTAAAAGACTCCATCTTGATTAAACCCACAAGGTAAGACATGGTCAACGCCGCCGAATTTTCTCCATGAGCGATCGCCGGAATCGTAGAGACAAACGGATCTCGAGGCGACGGAGGAAGAGGAACAGAGGGTGAAGATCCGGTAGCCGTCAGGGGAAGCAACGAGGGAAAGAAGCTTGAAAGGGAAAGGGTAAAACGGAAACTTCACAGATCTTGAGGATCTGGTTAAGGGGTTGAAGACAGAGAGAGAAGAAGCAGAGGAAGGGGAGAGGGAGAAACAGAGAAGACCACGAGAAGAAGAGAGGAGGGATGAAGCGCAGGTTAGCGAGAGGGAGCGAGGGAGTGGTAACGTGCGCCATGAGTGGAGGTTAGGGTCGAAGAGAGGGAAAGATTGTAAAGACTGAGGGTGCGAGAGGAGGAGGAAAGAAGGGAGAGAGAAGGAATGGTCGGAGAGGAAAGTTGGAGAGAGGATAAGAGATCGGAGATGTTTAGAGATTGATCGGAGAGCTACGAGGGTTTTGAAAGGGAGGAAAGAGAGGATGTGGTCGAGGATGTGGTTTGGTAAATTGGACCAGATGATTGGATCCATATTCGTTGGAGAAGATACGGCGGTGGGGGAAGTTTCTGGTGACCAGTAGAGGAAACTGGAGGCGGAGGTTGTAGTGGTGGTGATGGTAATGGGTTTCTTGCCGTGAGCTCTGAGACGAAACATGGTTTGAGATTTGTCGGAGAGAGGAAAGAGAAGTTGGAGATTTTAATTAGACTTTGAGCAAGGCTGGAACATAGTTGTTCGCCTGCTTTTACTACAAGAAGTCAAGAGAAGACTTTACCGAAATAAAAAAGTTATAAAAGGGAAGAATACAAGACGGGTCAAGACTCTCCCTTTGCGGTGGTTTTAGACTCTATTGACGCTAGACGTGGAAAATATCGGATCTCAATTTATTGGAAACAAAAATTAGCGCAAAACTAAACCAATTAAACAAGCAATCGAATTCGTTATAAAAATTGTTTTAACTCTTTTTTATATTGCTCAATTTGGATTGTGATAAACCGACAATACTACTAAACGAATGTTTTTGTTGTATTAGAAACTAAAACTGTCAGAGAATTGAAATTATTAAAAATTTCAATGATTTTCTGGATTAAATATGTAAAAGTTAAGGTTGAAAATCAAAATGACCAAAATAAAGCAAAGAAAAAAAACAGAAATGAAAGTAAAATGGTTTTTAATATTGATGTTGTTAGAGCTTTTTTATAAAAATAAATAGAAAAGTTATAACAATATGAGTCCAAGTATGTGTGCTGAGAATTCGATGTCTTTTGTGTTATATCGTTTTCTTGTTTTTATAGTTCGAAATAATGTTTAATATCTCTATTTACTCTATTTTATTTAGTAATGACATTTACTACGGTGGATGTAGTGGTTGCTAATCCAAACACTTTTATTACTTGTTTGAATAAGTATCAGCTTGTTTCCAAATCGACATTGATTTTGACCGTATAGGTTTAACCGTGTTATTTACTTACATGATTATGAGTTCACTAATTTTGTTATTTACTTCACGTGATTATGAGTTCACTAATTTGCTTCGCTTTGTTTCGTGACCATTTCGGTGATGTCATTCACTAACCTTTGTTTTTATTAGAGGTAATTTCACATCAAAAGTTGAAAGAAATACTAACTACTAAATAAATAATATGGACCAATCCATTAACACAAATTAATTGTTCAAAAACTATAAAACTTAATATGATATTAGAGCCGACCTTTGTTGTCTAACCTGAACCATAATCAATTTTGACCCAAAAAATGATCTATTTCAAGATTAATGACAAAAAACCATTATCTCAAGAAAAATTGACTAAAACAAATATAAATAAAGAAGTAAATCATGAAAGAAGACTACTCATAATAGACCTACAACACCAAAATAATGAAGAATTTTTTTAAAAAATAGGGCACATTTACTCTTCTATTGTCTTATTAAGAAAGATTTTAAAGTCAATTTTTTTGAAAAAAATATAAAAAGAAAAAACTTATTTATGTGATTATGCAAAAATTTTTATATAAAAATCAATCTAAAACAATATTTATTAACTTTCTCTACGACCAGTAGAACTCACATTGTACTTCTACGAGGCAGTAGAATTTGAATTCAAATAATTACTTTTTCTTCTATTTTTGGTAGAATTTGTATTCTATCATTCTTTCTATCTTCTACCAGTTTTTGAATACATATTATATTGTTCCTTCTGTTCATTATTGTTTCTTGAATACACATTCTACCATTTGTTCTATTTTTACTGCTCATAGAACATATATTATACCATTTTTCATTTTATCTATTGGTAGTAGAATCCGACTTCTGCGACTATTTTTACAAATATTTTCTAAATCTAATCAGTATTCTCTATATTTTTTTTTTCTTTTTTTTTATAGAGTAGTATTCGACTTCTACGGTTTGTTTCTCTCCTTTATTTTTCATGCCAAATTTTTTTTCTTTCTTGAATTTTTTTGGATATATGACATTGTATGGAACAAAGAAAAGCTTAAGATCTGTCAATTCAAGCTAAAATGAGTGCCTAAAATGCTCTGCAATTCTGCCAAAAATCTCAGAAAGTGGTAATAAAAAAACAGAAAGAGGAGGTAGGATGATGAAGAAGAGAATGGTAAGATTCACAGGCCGAAGATAGATAATTGAGAGGGAAGAAGGCAAAGTTATAAAGGAAGAAGACGGAGTAATAGAGGAAGTAGAAAAAAGAAATTGTGTTTTTAGAAAAGTTTTTTGAGAAATCGGAAAAAAATTGGCCAACATAAACTCAAATTAGGTATATTATTCTGATTTTTCTCAGTAAAATTATACCACTGTACTAAGAGAACTTTCAAATATTTATGACCAATATATGTTTACAAAGTAATCTTCTCTAAGAACAAAAATTAAGAAAACAACATATGAGGAATCAAACCCGGGTTGGACATATAATACAGTTTTCTCTTAGTGTAATTCTACCACTACACTAAGAGAAATTTCAAAAATTTATGAACAAATAAAAATTAGAAGGTAATCAAGTATAAAAAACAAATATACAAAGTTAATTAATATTAATGGGATATAATCGTATTATCATTAATATTAATGGTAGTGAGATAACTTTAAATGAGAAAAGTATATTAATACATTGTTGGTTTTATTTAGTTATTTTTTCATAAAAATCATATAATAATAAAAAGCTCCTAAGTTTGAGAATTGTACTTATTTTTCAATTTGTCTCGACTTTCCGACAACCTAATCAATTTCTCAATCTTCCAACTATTTTTAACTCCTTTTTGAAATTTACGGAGCTAAATTTTCATTAATAAAAAAACTCTTAAACTTTCTAAAGTTGATAATCTAGTTGTCCATTCTCTCACTTTAATGGATACTAAAATCCAGAGTGGGAGGTTTCGATCTTTGGGATCTTTGGTCCCTACATAATTGTTGGGACTATTAGACCATTGGACCATGTGATAGATAAAATTTCTTAAACCCGTTAACTCACTTTTACTATTTTAATAGAAATTCAACAAACGACAAAAAAACATTACACATAAGAGCTATTCGTTTATTCATTCATCTGGTCATCAATATGAAACTCAGAATTGATGTTTGTTTAATAAAAAAAATGAGCATCGTCCAGAAACAATCTAGATGGATCATCTGAATAAATATTACAAATTTAGGCAAAATTTTCAAACTCATCTGCATGAACTAAATTGGACAATTTGGATGGATATGGTTAAGTCAAAAAATCAAAATATCATGATTTATGTGGAAAATAGAATATATATTTTTGGCCAGAAAATGCAGAATTATCTTTTAAAGCGAAATCTAGAATCATTCGCAGAAAAAAAATCATATATTTCTTTTCTGCCAAGATCACAAATTACGTTTTTTCGTTAAAACTGTAAAATTCTGTTTTTTTGATAAAACATTAAAATTGAATTTTTCATGCCAAAACCATAAAATTTTCTGTTTCCACCTGATTTTCCGTCAAAACCACAAAATTTTTTTTTCCACCAGAATCAAAAAAATTTGTTTTTCTGTTAAAATTGACAAATTACATTTTTTCTAAACCTGCAAAATTACGTTTTCCCAACAAAATAAAAAAATTATATTTTTCAGTTAAAACCGTGAAATTACATTTTCACTCAAACCCGTAAAGTTATGTTTTCTCGCCAATACCTTTGCTAAAACCAATTAATATAAGAAATTTGCATTTTTCTTTTAAAACAGCAAAATTACAATGATTATTGGTTTCCCCCAAAATCATGATTCTGAGTTTTCACCTATAAAAACTTTTTACATGTGGTACAATGATGGTCAACTCTGAAATTTATGACACATGTTTGGGTTTCGAACCCAACACCCCTCAATAATAAAAGGGATATTAAAATTACTAGGTTAAATTGACAAAAAACCTCTAAAAACGTGATTCCTTTTTTTCTTGCTAAAACATGATTTTTTTTTTTGTTTTCTGCGAAAATCATGATTCTAGATTTCACTTTAAAACATAATTCTGCATTTTCTTGCCAAAAATATGATTTTCTATTTTCCACATAAATCATGATTTTTTTTTATTTTTTCACTGAACCATCTCCATCCAAATGGTTAAATTTAGTTCATCCAGATGAGTTTGAAATTTTTTCCTACATTTGTAAAATTTATTCAGATGATCCATCTGGATTGTGTCTTATGGAAGATCGAGACAGGATTTGTTACCCTCACGCCTATTGTCCCGGCGATGAAGGTAACCTTCCTCCGCTACTGCAAGGACATGGAGGACCAAATTGTCGCCGTGGTGGACTTGTCTGTTGGCAGTGAACAAGACATCCACAAGAAGCTGCCGTCGGGATTCCTCTTGAAAAAGATTGGAATAGCACACACCCAAATAACTTGGGTGGAACAAAGCAAACACAAACGTGATTTGGTCGAACAAAGTGAGCACAAACGTGATTTGTACCCACTTGTGGTTGGGGGAGGAACACCTTACAGTTCCTGCCGCTAGTTAGCTCTTCTTAAGCACAAGTTGGAATCTCCACCTATTCAGAGTATATTTCCTAGTCGTTTGACATTCCACGAGGATGGTGAGAACGTTCGTTGATTTTCTCTCTGTTTTTTTTTAACTTTTTCTTGCCTCTGTTTTCTGATTTCACATGTTTTTCTCTCGTTTAAACACTTTTTTTTGTGCAGATGATTGTGAAAAATATGGTGGAAGACATGTGTAGGCTTATCTCTCCCACCATCGAAAGTGAGTGGACTTTGCCAACCTCTATATCCAATGTGCTGCTGACGTCCGAACCACCGAAAATAACTGCACTAGTCCACACCGGCTTCATTAACAAGAACTCAAAGGTGTTGTATGATTCTTTCAAGGATCATACCCGGAGACACATATGGGATCCCCAAGGCCACCAACTGGAGGTGGTTAAGGATTACGGCTCGGGAACACTTCTTCTCAGAAGAGCGGATCAACGGCTGTTTCTACAACACTATTTCTACCTTGGGGACTCCACTGTTATGATCGTCTTTTCTGGGCTGGATGTCGAAGATCACACCGAAAGATACACTATCTTACCTGACGGGGAGAGTCTCTGCTTACCACAGCTGTTGTGCGCTCTTGTAATTATGGTGAAGATCACTCTGAAACTCTTCGACTTCTGATGCATAAGTGGGCGAATCTGTATTGCTATACCATTCTAGTAGAGGTTGGAGCAAATATATATCAAGTTACTCTACATCTCGATACTAACAATATTTCTTAGACCTATCTTGTGTTGTTCCAAAAACTTGAGCTTTTAAAGCTTTTTCTCCCTCTGTTTTAAACCTAACTTTCAATCATAAGTATTTTGGTGTTTTAAAAAGTGTTGGTAGAGATAATTAATGGAGATGGTGACTTTGGACCATGTTAGAAAGAAAATTAACCCAATAGTTTTGCATAAAAAGCAGAAATACCTAATTGTATATTAAAAATAGAAAAAAACAAAACAAAAAAAATTAATTGGGTCTGGTCTATGCCTCGGGAAGAAGATTGTTCAAAGACATGAGACTCTCAATGTGATTGGAAAAACAGTGAAATCTGAACCTGTTTTCGCTTATTCTATCGTATGCAACTTTTCTTACACTATTTCTCTCCATATCATAGTACATAGCATAAAATGGTTGGCCCGTAAACTTTGGTAAGTAAATCAACTCATCATCAGCATTTTCACCACTTACTAATAATGAACTTAGTACAGAGAATTTTTCAGGTCCCAGTAATAACGTTTCAAATGGCATAATAGATGTTTCTTTCGACCATTCATGTTTCTCAGCATCCTCTAAAACCCATAATGTGACTTCACCAAAATAACTATAAATATCAAAAAAAACAAAGTTAATCTTCCCCTGTGTCATATAAAACCGCTAGGAAGGATTATTGTAAAGCCGTCGTCGATCTGTGGTTTTTGGATTACTCCCAACTTTTTGATGAGGACCAAGCACCGAGCCAGAACTCCATCAGGGTCCCCGTTCTTAGAAGATCACCAAGAACAAAGTCTAGAGCTAAGTACCTAAAGAAAAGCTTCAACCAAGCTGTGAAGGTACTGCTCACCAAAACTTTTTTTTCCAAAAATTACATGAATTTGATTCAGTATAACGTAATATTTTATCTTTTTTTTTATTTGTCAATAACGTAATTCATTGTCCTTCAAGGCCTTCAAAACTTTAATCAACCCTAGGAATCACTCTCTTCTCCAAACTATGCATCAACACACACTGCCTTTTCACCAAAGCTTCTCACTTTATCCCCATTATCTCATATAAAGTTTTACTCAGAGATTTTTGATCATCTCTCTCGTCTCATCTTCAGAAAACTCATTAGACTTTCTTCGATCAATGCTTACTTACTTTTGTTATTTTATGAATTATTTTTCTATTTCTTTTATATTGTATTTCTCTTTTACTCCTTGCTTTTGAATTTAAGCTAGTGTAAATGGTTTTTTCTTTTTAGATGATATAATCACAGTTGCATAAGAATTACTGATGAAATGGGCAAAGCAAATTGTATTTTAATCTTTATTAATTGTTTTATAATTTACATTAAATAATTTTCATGAAAAATAAAGAGTAACCAAAAGTAATCATCTCGTTTATAATCTCTTAAAAATTCCCAAAACATTTTTTCAATTATTTCAAGTTTTGTTAAAGAACATATATTTAATAAATAATGTATAGTCTTGAACATTAGCTTTACAAATGCAATAACTCTAGAGTTTAAACCGAACACAAATCCGTATATGTTTTAAAAAAATATCATATCCAAATAAAAATGTGATAATAAATATATAGTGGATAAAGACTGATTACAAATCATGTACAAAGATTAAATGAACAAACTATCTTTGATTTTTTCATGAGGTTCACAATCACTCTAACTTTCGCTACCAACAACGACTTAGATTAAGTATAAATCACATCTCTACAAAAATAATTTAAAAGTCATGTTTAACTCTAGAAACTATTAATATATGAATATATAGGTATAAAAGAAATGATTTAAATTTTTTTTTTTTTTTACAAATTCCCAGTCTCTTGTAATAATTAATATCTTTCCCTAAGTTATTATTCAGAAGATTGTAACCAATCTCTTCCTTTACATGTGATGTGAATAAAAAATCTTTTCACTCTGCACAAACACATCTTAGTGCAGAAAGATTTCAAAAATTAAACTAATGAAATAAAGACAGTCCAATGTTAAAAAAAAAGGAAAATAATTTAATCATTTAAATTTATCTTAGTTAGGCACTTTATACAAGAATCAAATCATATATTCGTAAACTATTAGAGGTAGTTTCTTCTCCAATAGTTTTACTCACAAGAATTTTCATATATAATTAAAAGAAGAAGAAAAAGGTCGTAGAGAAAGAGAGAGCCAACAAAATAAATACCAGTTTGTTACCATTATGGATGTACAAATATAAATTTTGGCGGAAAAAATTAATTTTACATTGTCGAAATTATGTGGTAGTAGTCATATCTAAAATTTATGACATATGTCTGGGGTTCAAACCTATCATCCTACAATGTTAAAGGAGATAATAAGTAGATAAAAAAAAACTTAATTTTACATTTTTGACATAAAACCGGAATTTTGCAGTTCTAGCAAAATTTATGATTTTGGAAAAAATTGTAATTTTGCGATTTTAACGAAAAACATAATTTGCAAAGTTATTTATATTTACTTATTAATCTCATATAGATGAAGATATAAATTTTCAAAAAACTATCAAAATTTATTGAGGTGAATCATTTAGATGAACAACCAAATGACAGACAATATCTGGAAGGAGTATTTGGATGAAGCATTTAAATGAATTATTTGGATGAAAATGTGAATCATTTGGATAAAAATGTGAAACGAGGAAACGAACAGCCCCATACTTTATTACCTTGACAAATGCCCCTTAGTTCAATTACACATGTTCTATATAATCAAAATCAATGACTGAATCGAACCATGCTAAAATTCGAATTTGGTGTTAATCGAATAAAATACAATAAAATGAAAACTTGAATAACGATGCCTAATTCAGCCCTCGACGATAGTTTTGACTTCTTCGCCAACTATCATCACATCGAGTATTAATGATAGATGTTAGTATCATCTATCAAAGCCAGAACCGCGTAAGACCGCCATCTGGTTTATTGTTGACAAAAGAAAACAAGTGGTTATAAAGATTACTATTAGCTCCACTGTTTTTTTTTTTCTAACGCTTAGCCGAATGACAAAAGAAAACGAGTGGTTGTAAAGATTACTATTATGTCTATTTTTTTTTTTTACGCTTAATCTAGTGGTTATATCATATTCATACATGTAAGTGATTTATTATAAGTAAAGTGCAGGGATCGAATTCCGACTAAGTAGTAATATTGAAAATTTCAGAAGTAGCGACTTACCAACTACACTACTTGCTCTCATCACCTAAAATGCTATCGGAAACTCGAAACCAGGTGGAAAGACTTTCGCCCCCAGTTACCACTGGACTACTAATTCTTTCACACTATTAAGTCCACTTTTAGACTCTATAATTTAATTTCTTTTTTTTTTCCAATTAGACATTATAATTAATTTCGTAAAGACTCCCACTTTTAGACTTTTACTAGCATTTAATCTGTTTGAAGTTTAACCAAAAAAAATAGTCTATTTATTTTTCTTTTCCTTGTGGCTTCACTATCTTTATGTAATGATGCGAGACGATGAGATTGATATCTCGGACATTCCCGTCCATCAAGCTTCCCGATCACAGCGTCAGAGAATTGAAAACTTTGCGAACCCATATTCCGATTTCTTCATCCTGTTCTTCTTCTTCTTCGCTAGAAAACTCCAAGATTCCAAATCCCAAATCATGGTCCGTTTATCTCATTCTCTCTACCAACGAACCCATCAAAACATATGTCGGCATCACCACAGATTTTGCTCACCGGTAAATTAAAAATTGAATTTTTAATTTTGGGTTTATTAACATTTCGGTTTTTGCTCCTGAAAGATTGATTCTTGATTGATATTCCAATTCGTAGCTTTCAAAAGATTTTGAATTTTTGGGGGTTTATAGAAAAAGCAATGTGCCTTTTTTGTTGTTGTGGGTGGTAAAGATTAAAGCAACACAATGGTGAAATCAAAGGAGGTGCAAAAGCTTCAAGTGCAGGAAGACCTTGGCTTTGTGCCTGTATCATCACTGGATTCACTTGTCTAAGCCAAGGTATATTCTAACAAAAACAAAATCTTTCTTTCTTCATTACTAAGAACCGAACATTTGTCTTATGAATGATGGATTCTTCACTTTTTCTGAATTCTCGCAGCTTCCTCGTTTGAATCGAAATGGAAGATCTTCTCAAGAAAGTTACCGAGGAGAAAGAAAGACGAGGAGGTGAGCCAGAGTGATGCTTTGGTACAACATCGTAGGAGAGCATTGGATAAAGTCCTGGACTCACTAGACTACAGTCATCTTGAAACTGACTGGAAGATTATGACCAGGTAGCCACAACTAACTTATTCAATCACAGATGTTCTGTGCAACGACCATGTATGACTTGACGACAGCTGTGGAAAGAGTAGAACTAGCATTCAGGTTTACTTGTCATATGGCAATAGCTTGAAAACTATATTGCTCAGCCCCATGAGATATTGTTACTTTAAAGGAACACACTATTCCAATGTATTGATGGACTAAAATCAAAGCAAATGCACTCAAGATTGGTTGATTGATTAATTTATCTTATCCTCAGTTTATATAGGTAAAAAGAGACAAATATTTTTAGGAAATAAAGATTGAGAAATGTAAATAGTTGGTTGGAAACTGTGGCTGTACTAAGCGCTGTGAAACTAGTTATCATGTACCGTTCCATGTCATGCCTCGTAGTTCGGCACTACTCTACATCTTTGGGGACTTGGTTGCGTGTTTTGGGGTTGTTTTTTTGTGACAAGCTTCTGGTGGTATGATTGCAATATTTAGGATTGGTGAGAATTTGGTTCTTTGGCTAGGTCACCAACCACTAATAATGGTTGTTCGTTCACTTGTGACGGGTGATCTTTTGAATGTAAATTTAATCATCCTGTTATGCATATACTGTCCACTTCCGTATCATCGGCCATAGGTCTAACCAACTTTTACTTCCGTGTCATATGTGTTTGGGTTTCGGTTTTTTCGACAACGGTTGTGGTAGTTTCATTGCAAAAAAGTAGAATTCGGTTTGAGAATTTTGTTCCTTGAACATGGTTGTTTGTTCACTTGTCGCGGATGATCTTTTGAGCTTACACTTAGTCAACACTGTTATGCGTTTAGTGTGATATTGGGTTTAGGAGTTTTGGAACTTGAGCTCTGTCCAAACCTTTTGGATCAAAAGGTCCGATTGGTGATGCAAGACAGGTACAATCTTTGTTGTAGTATGAGAGATAAAGGTCCAGTACCACTTTAGTCTTCTCGTCACAATTCATTTAGAATTCAGAATCCAAAAATCGACTGTGTTATCATCGTGTTAGTCATTGTAACGACAGCTCTGTATATTTTTCATATTTCATCGTATCATTCATTCGAGCAAACATCGCTTTCCTTCGTGTAGCTATGATACCCTTTTATCCACATCTGAATAATACTTGAGAGATATGTAATTTATTAAAAAATTCTATATATAAAGCCCAAAGGTATATGAGAGCATTGATATGCTCAATCTTTGTATAATAAGAAGAAAAAACAAAATGGTGCAATCCACGTCCGTTTCAGGCCGGTGGTTTTGTTTATTACTCTCTAGGAAACATGAACTCCATTATAACCCAAAATCGAAACCCCCTTAAATAAAACATAATCAACAATCACTTTGTGTTCCACATCAAGAAAGAAAGAAAGAAATGGTGTTGGGTCTTCGAACAAAGAGTCGTAAAGACAATGGAGTGTTCGTTGAGTATCTAATCTCAATCAAGGAGTTAAAGCCATGGCCAACAAGCCAAGTCCCTGCACAATGCGTCCTTCTCAAATGGGAGAACGGCGAAAACAGCTCAGGTTCATTTATAGCAGTCGTGGGCAAAGACACGATCATGTTCAACGAGTCTTTTAGGCTAACCTTAACGCTAGACCCCAAAGGTGGGGCCGACAAGAAGTACCAGAAGAATCTTCTTGAACTTCATGTCTACGATGCCAAGAAGAAAGACAAGGCCGTCAAGAACAAGCTTCTTGGCTCGGCCGTGGTCAACCTTGCTGATTACGGCGTGTTGACCAATACCGTCCCCGTTGGAGCTCCGTTTACTTTCAAGAAGAGCGCAAGGAATGATGCGAACTCTGAGATTTACTTAACCATTGAGCCGGCAGGAGAGGATGACGATGAAGGTTATCGGAGTAGCTGTTCCTCGCAGCCGAAAATGAGAGGATCTGTGGATAGAGAAGGTAGTGAGTTTAGTTTGGCGTCGTTGACGGATGACGATGATGATACGTCGTCGCAGAGTTCGTCTACACGGAGGGTTTCTTTCTCAGCTATGTGTGATGCTAATCCCACGGTACCCATTTCATTTTTTATTATCTCTATCTTAAATATTTTATTAATAACGTTGTGTTTCGTATTGGATCTGAGGTACGCACGTCTATGCTCTAGATTCTTGGATATTCTAATAGTCATTGGTTTACAAAATTCTCTGTTTTTTTTTTCCTTGTAAAGAAAACATAATAATTTTCCATATTGTTTATTGGATTGAGTGCTTTTTGTGTTACATCTTTATTTTCTGTTCGTTGAATAGTTGATCTTTTTTGCTCAAAATTTAGAGTCGATAAAGATCGCTATCGTATAGTGCTATTAAGATCTGATTCTTATAAATATATGATAAGTACAAAAGTTGAGTTTCGTTGGTGCATTCTTGAAGAAGTAAGACTAAATATTTGACTCGTTGAATTAATGCAGAACACGGAGCCAGAGATGAATGGTAATGAGAAGAAAGGTTGGAAACATGTAACGCTTAAGCACAGTAACAACGAGGCAGCACTCGTCTCCGAGATTGAGAATCTACTGAGAGAAGAAGAGAGAAAGAGACAGAGCAATCAATTAGTGGCTGTGAGCTCAGAGAGTGATCAAAAACACAAGAATGATACAAATGCCTTTCAGCTCAAGAAACAGTTCTCTGAGATAAGTTCTGTTCCTTCTCCGTTACCACCCGATGCAGCGAGGAAACAGATGAAACTTCGGACAAACACTCTTGCCTTAGGAAGAAAGACTCTAGGAATGGAAGGTATCCCAAGACTTAAACAACTTAAGTCTATTCAGTTGCATTTTGATGGAACCAGTACGAATACGAACAATGATGATATTCGTAAAAAGGCGAATGGAGTCAGCAACAAGTTAGTTTTAACAACTCCACAGGAGTCCAGAACAGAGACGCTTGAAGATGAGCTAAAGGAAGCAGCCGCTCTTGAAGCAGCTGTTTACTCTGTGGTCGCTGAACATAGTAGCTCCATGAGCAAGGTTCATGCTCCAGCTCGTCGTCTTGCCAGGTTTTATCTTCATGCTTGTAAAGGAAATGGCTCAGATCATTCCAAGCGAGCATGTGCAGCTAGAGCCGCGGTTTCTGGATTGATATTAGTTTCTAAATCATGTGGAAATGATGTTCCAAGGTATATACATAACCATATCAATTTCGGTTTTGTTCAGTTAATAAGTTTCTAATGTTTTTTTTTCTTTCTATTAATATACCCACAGGTTAACCTTTTGGCTATCAAATTCGATTGTTCTTAGAGCAATTTTAAGCCGTGGTATAGAGAAACTGAATCCTGTCTCTATTAAACCTGGTTCAGACGAATGGGAAGATCCTCGAGCATTTCTTGCGGCTTTGGAGAAGTTCGAGTCTTGGATATTCTCCCGAGTTGTTAAATCAGTATGGTGGCAGGTAAAAAAGTGAGAAAAGGAAAAAAAATATCCAAATGGGTAAAGATGTTTTCATCAAACCTTTAATCCGAAATGATCATCACATTGCAGAGTATGACGCCACATATGCAATCTGTAGCGGTTAAAGGATCTATCTCGAGGAAAGTTTCGGGAAAAAGACGGTTAGGTCATAAGAACCAAGGACTCTATGCTATAGAGCTATGGAAGAGTGCTTTTAAAGCTGCTTGTGAAAGACTTTGCCCACTAAGAGGTTCAAGACAAGAGTGTGGTTGTCTACCTATGCTTGCTAAATTGGTATGAGAATAGCTTTTAGTTAGACTTTTTTTTTTTTGGTTTATTCTTGGTTAAACCTTATTGACCAGTTTTCTTGTTTAACTTTGCTTCTGCTATTAGGTTATGGAACAGTTAATAAGTAGACTTGATGTAGCAATGTTCAACGCGATACTTCGTGAGTCAACAAGTGAAATGCCGACAGATCCCATCTCTGATCCAATCAGTGACATAAATGTTCTTCCAATTCCAGCAGGAAAAGCAAGTTTTGGTGCAGGCGCACAGCTTAAAAACGCGGTAAATTAAGCTCACATGAACAATGTTCTCAACCACTAAGAAGAACATTACTCTTTTGGTATGTAATTTGAAATTTTCCTTTGTAGATTGGAACTTGGTCTAGATGGCTTGAGGATCAATTCGAGCAAAAGGAAGACAAATCTGATGGCAATAATAAGGAGAAGCCAGAATGTGAAAATTTCAGATTGTTCCATCTACTTAACTCGTTAGGCGATCTAATGATGCTTCCATTCAAAATGCTTGCAGACAAATCCACAAGAAAAGAGGTAATTAATTAGACTACTCACAAACTCATTTTTCATGTTACAAAACACTTTTTGACTAACTTTTAATTCTTGTTCCTGTCTGAAAGGTTTGTCCAACACTTGGTCCACCAATAATAAAGAGAGTTCTTCGAAACTTTGTCCCAGATGAGTTTAACCCGCACAGAATCCCTAGAAGACTATTCGATGTTCTCAATTCCGAGGTTAGAAAAAGAACCGTTTCCACGTTACAATAATCAGTGGCTGTGTGTGTGTGTGTGTGTTGTTGACCCTTTTGTCTTCAACTCAGGGCTTAACAGAGGAAGACAATGGATGCATCATAGTCTTCCCTTGCGCAGCATCACCCACAGTCTACTTAATGCCGTCTACAGAATCCATCAAACGCTTTATAGGAGAGTTGAACAATCCGTCTTTATCTGAACCTGGATCATCGGTATATAAGAAACAATACACAAGTGATGATGAGGTTGATGACTTAGATACATCCATAAACTCAATAATCTCTGCTCCTGGAACAACTAGTTCATCACAGTGGATGCCGAAAGGATATGGACGCAGAAAGACTGTAAGATATCAGCTCCTCAGAGAAATATGGAAAGAAGATGGATTACAATGACTCTTCTCCTTTTGTCTGAATATGTTTGATGAATACAATTCTAACTTTGTTGGTGATATGTATGAAAGGATACTTATGGCCAAAGAGAAACAGGTGGGTTTTGTTGCTATTTTCAAAATTCTTTTCTTGGAAAAAATGTAGAAAGTCTTGTATAACATAACTTGCATTATATTTACAAGAATCAAGTATCCATACACAAAGTACCTGTTCAAAATCCTCTTTCTTCTGTAAGACGAACCGCTTTAAGAAGAGGCACATGCTCTTGGAATGGCAAAGAGACAATGGCCTTGGAAGACAGTCATAATTTTAATATTTAGGCCACATTTTTGGTAAAATTGTTACAGTGGAGTTGGTTATGGGTTTATTGGTGGAGTCTCCATGTGCATTTTATTCAAAAGTTTTCAAGTCTCAGGCTTCATAAAAAACCGGCTTTGAGGAACACTTTTTGAAGCCGGTTCTATAGCTAGAAGACCAGTGCTTAAGGCGGAAAATGTCACCAATGAAGCTTTTAATAACCTAATGGCCTGCAGTACGTGTGTAACATAATGTTAATACTAATAGACATGTTAAAATAAAATAAGAATATTAAAAAGCATTTACTTCTTCTTTTCTAATGTTGATCACTTGAACCTTGACATCATCTAATCGAATCTGTTTTCCTTTTAGAAATCCAATGGTTGAGACTGCATTCGAAGGAGTGATGATCAGATCATCTGTTACCACAAACTTTGTCCCTCTCTTCATAAATCCACCACTAGGTGTTGCAGATATAGCAGATGTGTCACTATCACCTTCAGATTTCTGATCTATAGAACGGGCACGAGTTTATCCCAATCATAAACAAGTCGCTGACCTGAGTATGCAGACAAACTCTACTGTCTAAAATAATGATCCATAGAGAATGAAACATAACGATAGTAAGTTAGTCGCTTAAGGGTAGTGACAACATCAAGCAGCTGCTTCTGACAGTTGTAGTAATGAGTAAGAACAAATTTAGCTTCTCTTCCGGAATCAACACTCCAGTCCTTGAAGCTTCTGCACAAATTTCCAATGCATCCAAGAATGATTCCATTGCCATATAGTCCCCATACAGAGTCCAGAGGCATAACAAGAAAAGTGAAGATAAGATCAACAAAGTCTTCGCCATATTCAACAAACATAATGTTCCCTTCCTTTTTCCCAACATATGCAATCAGCATAATCGTTTGGTCAGCTTTTCATTCCATTCCATCATCATGGAGAGTAGGACTCAACGATTTGTGAATCCTCTTCACATCATAGGAGCTTTCCCTTTTCAGAAATGCATCGGTCAATGGAGTATCGGATGTGAATAAACACACCGACAAAATTGCTGCCTACAATCATTAAGAGAAACTGACATAAGAACATGACGTTTAAAAGTCTAGTATAAGAAGAAGAAGAAGAATACCTCATTAAGATTAACGTTGACGATCATCTCAACCAACTTGTCACAATCTGTGTAGCCAAGATCTTTAAGAACAGTAAGTATTGACCCAACAGAATTAACTTCCACTTTCAAATCATCAGTGATTAGGAATGAAGTATAATCATTTTTCAAAAATACTCCACTTTCATCACCATTTCCTACGCTTGCTCAGCTTCCTTCTCCTTGACACCGAATCACTTTGTCCATCAACTTCCCACAGCTACATCAACTTCCCATAGGGCACATGAAACATTTGATAACTTCGGACTCGGAGTTGTATATATTCAGCTTAATTTTTTGGTATTTCTTCTGAATCAAATTCATCGGAAACAAAAGCATTTCCTTACAAGCTTCGGTCTTCATGCCCATACTCACAACACTTCTAATATATATATTGTTGACAAAGCCTATTGCTGTTGACTGTGACTTCTGGTGCTTTTCTATCAATGCAACAATTGATCCCATTGGCAATGTCAAAAAACCAAAGAGTATATCGACAAAATCCTTAGATGCCTCAGCAAATACAACCTTGTATTTCTCTTTATATACGAGTAGTTTCAAGTTTATAACCGTATTTTCCAAAATATCTCACATGTCGCTGTATAAAATCTGCATGGATACAATGAAAAGAAGGTCACGATTCTACAAATACAGATCAATTAAAAAATCTCAAACATGATTCAGACAAAATCTGCATTAATAAAGTAAGAAAAGGAAACACTTTTATAAATACCAATCTGTTAACCCAAAAAGCGAACAAAGCGGATTATTTTCATTTATGCTATTAATTAATAAACAGAAATCTCATAGGAACATAGCCTAATGTCGCCCACAGAAATGGGGTATGGGCTGTTCGTGTACCAGTCGGTACGACAGTGATCATTGACTGTTCTTTTGTTGGTCGCAGAATCTGTAACCAGCGACCTGCGACCAGTCGCTGGAAGAGTTTGTTATGCTCTCTCCAGTTTTGATTTTTGAACTTCCGTTCGGTGGAAAAATATGTTTAGAAGTTAGGCATGTTGAAGGTTTTAGATTAAAACTTTTGTGTGTGTTCAAAAAGCGGTCTTAAGTTTGTGTGGGTCTGGTCGTATACAATATACTTTGTGTGAAAATAGATCGTCGGTCCCACATGTTCGCATAATGGTTCTGCTATTTCCACTATTTATTTCAATACTTTGAAAAATCAACCCTAAGTCTTTTGCAATAATAAACTCAAAATATCTATCCAGTTATTTTAATTTTTTGTATCTATTAATTTAAATCTGTAATATCTGTTATACAATCATTCATAAATGGTAAAATAAATAAAAGATAGTATAGGATTTCTCAAAAAAATGAGTACATATACTAAGATTTTTTTTTTGGTTTTGATTTCAGTTTAATTTCAAACTTGATTTGCTTTTTTATTTATAAATAATAATATCTAAAATTATATTTAATTTTTTATAGAAACTTTCATTTAGTTTGATTTTTTTTATATTCTATCTTAGTTCTTTTTTCTCGTATTTCTTCTTCAAAACTTTTTGTTTTAGTCGTAAATTTATGTTTACTATAATTTTATTTGTCTTTCTTCCTAATTTCTTTTTTATTATTTCAGATTTCTCTTTGCATATATTTAACATACATTAAAATCTTCTCTACCAGATCAACACTTAAGTTGTTCAAATCTGCAACTAACTTAAGAAAAAAACTAACATTACCTTTGTCTTCTTCTTCCCATGCTTCTTGTTTATCATTCAGTTTTATTCTTATTCATTTTTTCTTCTTTCTCATCATCTACTTCCTTGTCTTTTCCTACACCTCTTTCTATATGTGTGGGACAATGAATTTATAAATACTGACCAAATCCGAACCAAAAATCTATAAGTAATTGTTTGGATCCTAAATTTCTCTATCCAAAAAAAACCAAATTCGATTAGACCTAATGTAAACCTGACCCAAAAACCCGAATTTCTAGGACTAAAATACATAGTAGATTATGTTAGTCTTACATGAACTGATATCAATTACTACAAAAGAGATGTAATGTGTTATAGACCTAGGATTATTAACCGAATCAAAATTTTGAACCAAACCGAAACAAAGTTTTGAAATTTCGGTTCTGGTTAGAGCAATAATGGTGAACCAATCAACAAAAATATAAACCAAAAGCATTGGTGATATTATCATCGTTCGTCTAATAAAACTGATTTAAAAAAAAAATTAGAAACTCTGTGAGATTTTCTTAACTGGGAAAAACTCATGAGACGTCTCACCCTCGGCCTCTTTGACTTGTTTTTATTCTCTTTATACTCCTCTTCTCTTCTTCTTCTTTGACGCGCAACTACTCTCTCTCTCTCTCTCTCTTCCGGCGAGCTCGGAAGGATGATCGACATCTCAGCTAACATCAAATTTTAATGGGGAAGCGCAATTCTAAGTCAAGTATCGTTTAGCTCTACCATAAAAACCAGAATCAGCGTCTCTGATCACATCCTTCACTTGCTATGAAGCTTTGGTGCCTCCTCCGCTTTATCCTTTTTCAGCCTCTCCAGATCGTGACTCAGGCTCTGCAGATCGTGTTCACACTCATCATACAACAAAGTGATACATAGCCCAGGTGTGTTGGTGAAACATTTTATGTTTTCGGTTCAGTTTTATAACTAATTTTTGCAGCTTCTTCTTTAGTTTCACATTCCCATAATAAAGACAAAGAATTTTTTAGGTTCATGAAAATTAAGCAACTTTGAAGCGTTTCTTCTTCTCTATTTTAAGATTCGACAGCTGAAGTAGTCTCATCAGTTAAAATTGTGGGATTTGTTGCAGGAACAAAATTTTTTTGAAGTAGAGGACAATAAGATTTATAAAAGCTATGGCAATTCGATCACTAAGCAGGAGGTTTGGGAGCAGAGTTTTGAGTTACCGTTCCTCTGTTGCTTCGCTTTATTCTCATGCCAAAAGTTTCGATATTACTCTGAAAATCTATCATACCTCTCTTGAATTGACTGTTTTTAGTATTCTTGTGGTTGATTTTCAGTTGAAGATCATGTGTTTCATGCTAAAATGAAATACTTTTGTCTTCAGATTATGGTTTTTCTTTGCTTTTTTCAATTTTAGTTTTGTAACTTATAGTTGCAGAGTATAAGTGAAATTTGCAGAGATACAATACAATTTTGTACTGAACTTGATGCTTCCAATAATCATGATCAATGCCTTTTATAGGCTTACAAGAACAAAAACAAACAACTAAACTTCCTAAATTTAGGACATGATCGTTAAGGTCTTACACGACTCATAACACAACCGCACGACCCTCACATCCACATCAGCCTCAGCTGAAGAACCGCCAACTACCAACGACCAATTCAAACTACTATGAGACTAAGTCTCTTATTGCTAACACACGTGCGGAATAAGTAAAGACACAAACTTAACAAAGTCCCCTTGAACTGAACTTACCCAAAATATCAGTTCAAAACTCTCATCCCGATAGCTTCTCGAAGCCTTCCAAACGACACCATCTTCAATAATTTTGTCATCATGTCTGCTAGTTCTTCCGTGTTACAGTAGTGAAGTTTGAGGACTCCCTCCTTATCTAAATCCCTCAGAAAGTGTTACCGTATGTTGGTATGCTTAGACCCCCATGAATACCCACATTCTTTGACACTTGATGGTAGAAGTGTTGTCACAGAGTAACACCATTTAACCATCTGCTTCAATTCCGAACTCCTTGATCCTACTCATCCATATGGCTTGACATGCTCCAGTTGCAGCAGCCACGTAATCTGCTTCGGTAGTTGAAAGAGTCACGATTGGTTGCTTGTGTGATGACCATGCTATTGCTGCTCCACTTATCAAGAAAACATTACCCGATGTGCTCCTCCCATCGTCTCTATCTCCAGCTAGTCGTTGTCAGTGTATCCGATGAGCTCCGCTTTTTCTACTCTCTTGTACCAAATGTCATACTCTTTTGTTCCCCTTAAGTACCGCATTATCCTTTTGACCACCGCAAGATATAATTGAGCGGAATTTGCCGTAAAATGACTGATTAAACACACTGCAAACATTAGATCAGGATGAGTTGCAATTAAGTACATCAAAATTTCCACCATTTGTTTGTAAAGCGTTGAATTAACCTTCTCTCTTGTATCAAATCGGTTGATATTTTTTCCTGGCACAGTAGGATTGCAAACCGGATTAAAGTGCTGAAATTTGAACCTATCAATTACTTATGTTGCGTACTTTCTTTGGAAAATGAAGATTCTCTCATCGTCCTGCAACACTTCTATTCCCAGAAAATATTTCATCTTCCCTAAATCAGTCATGTCAAACTCCTTCTCCATGGATTGCTTGAACTCTTTTAGAAGCTCTTCATCATCACCAGTGAACAAGAGATCGTCTACGTAGATGCTCACAATTAGAATCTTCCCTTTTTTGCGCTTGATGAACAGAGTTTGTTCATATTGGCTATTTTCAAATCTCTCCTTGATGAAGTAAGCTTCAATGCGGCTAACCAAGTTCTCGGTGCCTGTTTCAATCCATAGAAGGCCTTATGCAGTTTATACACCAGATGTTCCTTCCCATTCACCTCATAGCCTTGCAGTTGTATGATGAACACGTCTTCCTTAAACTCTCCATTGAAGAAAGCTGATTTCACATCCAGCTGTAATATCATCCATCTTCGTTGAGCTGCCACTGCAATGATCATCTTTACTGTATTCATTTTAGCCACAGGTGCAAAGACTTCCATGTAGTTGATCCCATACTCTTGAACTTATCATTTCACCACAAGCCAAACCTTAAGTTTGTTGACTTCTCCCAGCTCACATATATTTTCTTCTCCACATAATCAAACATTTTGTAAGCTTTTGATTCACTACTATATCTGATCAAAACACACTTTATGCTCTTGTCGTCAAGTTTGGTTTTCTTCATTTCAGATATGTGAATGTGGCCTATGCATCAAAAAACCCTAAAATGCTTCACTGAAGGTTTGATTCCGCTCCATGCCTCTTATGGAGTTTTATCTTACACGATCAGTGTAGGAGATCAATTCAAGATATGATTAACCCACTGCACTGCATCAGCCTATAAACGTTTTGGTACTCCCTTTTTTGATAAGCTCGCTCTCACCATGTTCATTATTCTCCTTTTTGCATTCAGCAACGCCATTCTGCTGCAAAGTATACGATGTGGTCAATTGGCGCTTGATTCCATGCCTTTTACAGTACTCATTGAACTCCAGAAAGTTGTATTCGCCCCATCTATCTGTTCGTAGACATTTGATGAAGCTTCATGTCTCTTTCTCCACAAATTTTTTAAAGGTTTTGAATTGTTGAAAGGCTTCTGATTTCTCTTGCACAAAGTTTGTCCAAGTTTTGCTGAGCCAATAGTTCTTTTGGGAAGTTGAACCAAGGTAGGAGGCTCCTCTTTTTTCATTTCATTGCTAAGCCAACAATTATTTCTATTTTTGTAAATGTTTCCAACAACTATTTCTATTTTTGGAAATATATTAAAAATTTCTTGTTCATCTTGAACCTCAGTATTCCTAGACGCGTTCCGAGTTTCCTCCCTGGTTGAGTTCTCTTTGTCATCTCGGACTTCAGTCGTCCTTGATGCATTCTGAGTTTTCTCCCTGGTTGAGTTCTCTTTGTCATCTAGGACCTCAGTCGTCTTTGATGCATTCCGAGTTTCCTCCATGTTTGAGATCTCTTTGTCATCTAGGACTTTAGTAGTCCTAGATGCATTTCGTGTTTTTTTTGTTGGTTGTGTACTCTTTGTCATCTCGAACCTCAATCGTTCTAGATGTGTTTCGAGGTTACTCTCTGGTTTATTTATTCTTTGTCATCTAGGACCTTAGTCATCCTAGATGCGTTCCAAATTTGATCCCTGATTAATACTCCCTCTCAAGCTTAGCATTAGGTGTTTGTAAGGCTGAGCTTGGAAGTGGCATGCCTGCCTTGTCTTCTAGACTTCAACTTTGGCTTTCTTTTTCTTCTTTCTCTCTAATACTCCCCCTTAAGCTTGACCACAGGGAATCCGGAGGCCAAACTTGGAACCTTGAATAAATCACTCATTTAAACCTTAGCATGAAAAACCCAATGGGACAAAATCAAGTTAAGAAAGAAAAATGAAGCCTTCTCAGCTCAGTGATTAGCCAGTGAGTCTATCAGTCTTAAGATCATTTTGATGGACTTCATAGGTCCTGGATCATGGTCACCTTGGTTAGCAAGTTAGAAATCTTCCTTGCTTCACCATCTTGTCTTCCCCTTTCTTTTGAACTTTTGCCATTTTCGAGGATTGATTCATTATCAGCTTTAGTTCATGAGCTTCAAGTTGGATCTTACATTAACTTGAAATGGTGATGAGGAATGTTGGCTAAGTTTTAATCATTTTAGCTTACCCACTTGAAACCATCAATCCACATGGAGTGATCTAGGTCAACCTTAATTTCAAGGATTTGAAGATCAACCATGAATTAAGCAACCATTTTTCTCAACCAACTAGACATGACATGATGGACATTCTGATGGTGAAAAAATTCAATATGTTCATGTTAAATCAAGAGATGGTCGAATTTCCCTTCTACCGGACTGTAGTGAGCTAGTTCGACCATCTGAGCAACTTCAAAAGGCTATACTTGTTTATAATGATTCAAGGCACGTCTTAGCTCAGCCACATACAAGGGATAAGGCCCAAAAGGCCCAGGAAGACACCAAGGATGAGCTGGTCCTACTCAAGGATGAGCCCAACAAGATGTGGGTTAAGCAGGACCCATATTGGCCCATGAAGCTGAAGGATAAACCACCATGGGATCTTATAGATGGTTATGGACATGGTCCATGTAGAAAAGAAGATTTAAATTAAACCAGCCTGTTGGTTTAATTAGAATTATAGATAATTGATAGTAGTATTAGGAAATAAACCAAGTAACTTAATTTAAACCGATTTTAATTAAAATTAGGATTACCTAAACCATTCTGGTTTAAGATTAGATTTTTCTATCTTTAGTGTTTTTACTTTTGGCTACAAAAAGAGGCATTCACCAATTGGTAAAGCACCCAACTTTGAACATTAAATAGAAATTGATTTCTGCACAGGTTGTGTCTTTCTTTGTCTTCTCTGTTCAGCATATGAACACTAATTTATCAAACTGTTATATTAACCTACTTTGATCCTTCCTAGGCTCTTAACAGGGTGAACTATGCGTTAAGGAGTAGCAAAAAAACATCTTGAGAGCATTCCATAGCTCTGAAGATAAGTCCATCGCCATCTCATCATCTATTTCCCCTCTTTTCCTTCCTTCAAGTGATCCTAAGAGAGACAGCCTTTCCAAGACCGTTCCATTTGGTATCAGATTCACTTGGAGGTTAGGGTTTGAATGCTCATTCTGTTTCACCATCAATTCATCATATATCAAGCAAATCTGCAATGTATTCTTTTAGAAACAAGAGCAAACATGGAGAGAAGGCGAAACAACAAGCAACAAAGGAGAGAATTGCACCTACCCAGACCGTGATCCTGAGTGAGAAGCAACTAGAGGATCTAACAGATATGATCTACAATCAAATGATAAACAATCTCTTCTCCAATCCAAGGTGGAAATCACCATATCTAAAACTGTCCATGGAAGCAGAGCAGATTGTTGTGGATCTACTTAGGCGTTGGGCTAAGGCTCCACCAAACGTCCCATTGGCCCTATGCCATTAAAAAATATTGAGAAGGAGTCTGAGAAGAAGAATCGTTCCCAGATGGTTCAACAGGGAGAAGATATAGAAAATCCCATTAGGCAGACTACCAACAAACCCGAAGAAGATATACGACCAATAAATGAAGCATACAAACCGAACCCTAAGGAATTAAGAAAAAATTCGACTTGTTCCAGAAACTCAACTCATCAAGGAGACACTGAAAAAACAAATTGGGTCAAAAAACGTTCCACATGAAGGAGAAATTCAACTTTCAAGTCAGCAGACATCCATGGAAACCGAAGGAGACCAACGGTTAGATATTGAAGGATTTCAACTGAACCAGGATGAAACAAGTTGTAAACCAATTTTTTCTGGAAACATAATCTTTCAGAGGAGCCTGGTGAATTGGATTCATGTCCAAATTCCTTATGGTTTAAAAGTTATTCAACTTCTAAACTAGGATATGCTTGGTTTCCCCTATTTGAAAGCTCACAGATTCAACCACTTACAAACCAAACAATTGCGACCAGGATACGAATATAATTATTCAGGAGGCATATATAAACATTCAGGAGGTTCATATATCATCCTAGAGGGCTATGATATGAGGTCAAATCTTTTTAAAGGAGGAGGGGATGGAGTGATCTCGATCAGCCTCAATTTCAAGGATTTGAAGATCAACCATGAATCAAGCAACCAAGACCATTTTTCTCAACCAACTAGACATGATGGACATTATGATCGTGCCAAAACACAATTGGTTCATGCTGAATCAAGAGATTGTCGAATTTCCTTTATGTTGGACCATAGTGAGCTAGTTCGACCACCCGAGCAACTTCAAGAGGCTATACTTGTTTTTAATGATTCAATGCACTTCTTAGCTCATCCACATACAAGGGATAAGGCCCAAAAGTCCCAGGACGATACTAAGGATGAGCTGGTCCTACTCAAGGATGAGCCCAACAAGATGTGGGTTAAGCAGGGCCCATATTGGGCATGAAGCTGAAGGATCGGCCACCATGGGCTCTTATATATGGTTATGGACATGGTCCATGTAGAAAAGAAGATTTAAATTAAACCAGCATGTTGGTTTAATTAGAATTAGAGATAATTAATAGTAGTATTAAGAAATAAATCAAGTAACTTAATTTAAACCAATTTTAAATAGAATTAGGATTAACTAAACCATTCTGGTTTAGGATTAGGATTTTCTAGTTTTAGGGTTTTCAGGAATTGGTAAAGCACCCAACTTTGAAAATTCAATAGAAATCGATTGCTGCACAGGTTGTCTTTCTTTGTCTTCTCTGTTCAACATATGAACACTGATTTATCAAACTAGGTAGATTAACCTACTGTGATCTTTCCTAGGCTCTTAACTGGGTGAAACTGTGCCTTAAGAAGTACCAAAAAAACCTCTTGAGAGCATTCCATAGCTCTGAAGAGAAGTTCATCGCCATCTCATCATTTATTTCCCCCTCATTTCCTTCTTTCAAGTGATCCTAGGAGAGACAGCATTTCCAAGGCCGTTCCATATCTCCATTTAATTATCCAGTTTAGTTGGCTCCTTCCTCCACTGTTTCCATTCTTTAGTCATTCATGACTTGATTTCTCTGTTATGAACCCCTTTATTTTCATCGTATACTTCTTTGAGGCTATCATGGTCTTCTTTACCTTGAAACAAGTCATAAAAAAATATAAGTATATGTCATAAAGAATATCAAAGGTTTAGATATTATTTCATATGAGATAATAAATAATAGCAATTGAACCAAGGTAATGAAACAAATTAAATGTAATAGATTTAGAGGTTAGCCTTTCGATTGAAGAGGAGGACTATGGAAGCTGCTTAGTCTTCCTTGACTTCTCCATGGTTTTGGCCATGACTTGAGTTTTGAAATATTGTGCATTATTGATCTTCAACATCTTGTGCACATCCAATCTTGAACTCCAATATTTTGAAACTAACAGACATGCTTTTACCTGATTCATCATCTTCCACCAGCTTGCCTCTCCGCTTTAACTTCCACCATAGCCACCTTTTTAGGTCTGCTTCCTCTGGTTGGCCTTCTTTCGTCTCCCATGTCCAAGTCAGCCATGTTGATCTAGGTTGGACTTGTGGGTTTTGATGCTTGATGTCTCTTGGTTCTAATCTCAAGCATTATGTTGTGCCTTCTTATAGCCTTCTTCTTGGAATCTCAAACATTGGTTGAGCAATTTTTCTCCCTCCGTAAGCTTGACTCGGAGAATAAGAGTATAGAGCCAATCTTGAAAGAATAAGCTTCACTGGTCACCAAAGATTTGGACCCTTTGCCTTTTTGGCTTATAGGTTGGTCTTCCTTGTTGAGTGATCTCTCGGCTCCACTTTCAAGATTATACATTTTTCATGTAAACTCTGATATGTGGGCAGCTTATTTTTACACTCAGGAATATTCTTGTAGAGTAGGCTCTGATGTATAAACACTCAGGAATATACTGTTCTATAGGAGGCTCTGATGTGACTTCTATTTTCTACACTCAGATATATACTCTTCTATACTAGGCTATGATGTGTAGGCACTCAGAATATACTCTTCTAGAGTAGGCTCTGATGTGTCTTTTTCTTTCTACACTCAGAAATATATTTTTCTATAGTAGGCTCCGATGTATAGACACTCAAAAATATACTTCTTACAGAGTAGACTCTGATGTGTAACTCACTCATGAATATACTCTAGTAGAGTAGGCTCTGATGTGTAGCTCACTCAAGAATATATTTCTTGCAGAGTAGACTCTGATGTGTCTTATTATTTCTTCTTTTAAAGTCTTTAGTGTTGAATCCAGCCACCAACTGATATCCATTCCGCATGGCTGTTTCATACACTCTATATTTGCCATGTCTTCTTGAGACAACAAGCAAACTCCACACCATCTTTAAAGATTGAACATGTTTGGGCTTTTGGACAGATTCTAAACAAGAAAATATGAGAACATAGAGAATAATATAAGTAACCAGAGATTAAATAACAAGAGTATAAGAGAATGATGGCGAATAAGTAACCAGAGTGTAAGAGATTAAGCAGACGTAAATGAGCATGGAGAATAAAGAGTAATTTTATTTTATTTCCATTAAAAACTTTTAGATTTATCAAGATCTCTTATACTAATAAGAGGAAAGTAGATCACGGATCTCTTCCTTTAAGTGGATTTCAAGAGGACTTTTAGATTTAACAAGGTCTTAAATGCATTGCATAGTCCACCAATGTTCACTTCCCTTTTCTTATAGAATGAATTTAGGACTTCTAGATTTATCAAGGCATAAATGCTAATACTAAAAAAAGTAAAGCATTCCTTGGTTTTCTTCCCCCAATTTGCTCAAGAGTTCCTATGGACAGAGTTTTGCTCTGTTTTCTTAAGTTTTTCAGAAGCTTTAACAGTCAAGAGCATCCAAGAATCAATAAGAGTTGGGTGCTTTAATGGCTGAAACAACAATGAACCATTTGGAAATTTATTTCCCTCCCTCAAGCTTTATATGAAAACATCACCAAGACTAGAGATAAAGCTCACACAATATTGAAGTGGAGGAGAGAAGAATCGATTAAAACATAGAGACTAAACAACAAACTTCAAATGGACTTAGGTGTTTCACATTCCACAAGAAAGGAAACATGGTCCAAGGTTTTAAAAGAATCTTTCGGCTTGATATCCAAGGGGATCTAAGCTGACTATGGCTTAAAGTGTCTCACATTTACAAAAGAAATGCACAAATACCCTATATTTAAAGTTATAGTCCAATGGATAAAAAAAATTTTGAAATTCAAAATCATAAGCAAAAAATGTCAATTCAGAAAATATGACTAAGAGTTTGGGATATGGTTTATGGAGAAGAATATAAAAGAGGAGGAAGCCTAATCCTTCTCTAAGTGTTATATCCAAAAAAAATACGCTTTAGAGACCAACATGTAAAAAATTAAGGCAATCACTCTCTTCTTTCTCTCCCTTGTAATTCTTCATCACTACCACCATTCCTTCATCTTCATTATCACTTATCCAACCAAGGTTCATAAGAACAATGGAAGAACACAAAGAAAACCATGGGTATTTGATTTTACCCACTGGTCAAAAGCAAAAATTCAAATTTCAAATTTATTATCCACTGGTTAAAAGAAAATCTTAAGGATTTTGACAAAACAGTTTCTTGGAGAAGAAATATGAGGGGTTAAATTGAAGATTTGTTTGCACAATTTCAAAGAATAAATGATCATAATCTCTCATAACTCAACACCACTTGGGTTTTGAAGATTATTCAATCTCAGAGTGAGTAGATTTAGGAAGATTTTGAAAGAGATGACACTGATTTTGCTTGATTTAATACCACGTTCTGATACCATGTTAAAATTTGCAGAATATAATTAAAAGGTTAGGTAGAGTTTCTGAGTAGAATGAAGAACAAAATAATAAAACTAGAGATTGGTAAAAACATAATTAAAGAAGAATAAAGAGAGTATATGAAGGATGAATATCTTTCCTTGAGTTTCATGAATAAACTACAACATATATAGGCTACAAACATGCCAACCAGAGAGGAGAGGAGTAACAGCTCTTTTGGGAAGTTGAACCAAGGTAGGAGGCTCCTCTTTTGTCATTTTTTGCTAAGCCAACGATTCTTTCTATTTTTGGAAGTGTATCTAACGGCTCTTTATATTTTTGGAAAGATATTCAAATTTTTTTGTTCATCTCGGATCTCATTCGTCATAGATGCATTCCAAGTTTCTTCCCTGGTTGAGTTCTCTTTGTCATCTCAGACTTCAGTCGTCTTTGATGCGTTCTGATTTTCCTCCCTAGTTGAGTTCCATTGCCATCTCAGACCTGAGTCGTCTTTGATGCATTCCGAGTTTTCTCATTGGTTAAGTTCTCTTCGTTATCTACGAGTTCAGTCGTCCTAGGTGCGTTTCGAATTTTCTCTCTAGTTGAGTACTCTTCATCATCTTGAATCTCAGTCATCCTAGATGCATTATGTGGTTGCTCCAGGGTTTATTTACTCTTCGTCATCTAAGACCTCAGTTGTCCTAGATGCGTTCTAAAATTGCTCTATGTTAATACAAAGAAAAATTTACATAAATAACCAGAATATAATCTCTATAATTATATGACAACTTTAACAACATGTCAACACCATTGTAACAATGATAGATTCTGCGAGATTTCAACATAAATTGCAGGAAGATGAACACTAGAGGAGTTATTTCTCTTAAAAACACCAGTGAAACATCACAATAACTTACCAAAATTTTTAGCTTTGATTGGTTTACTTCTGACTACAATTTAACCAAAATCAAAAGTGAGCAGAGAGGAAGTTTCAGTTGAAAAAACTGTTTTTAGGTGGAATCAACTTTTTCATTCCCTTTACCGAAGAAATCATCGATGCGACGATTCCCAACAGGTGGTGGCTTTTTCTCTGACACCGTTTTAGGGACTCGTACGGGCTGAGTGGAAGGGAGAGGGAGAGAGTCGAGGAGGAAATCGCTAGTGGGTTGGTGTCTCTTCACGGCAATTCTCAGGTGATATAACCAATTTACGCTTCTTCTTCGTCATGACTAGCAAATATTTCTTGGTGAGGAAATGGAGGAAAATCTCGGAGGAGTAAGAGCATCAGCATTGGTGATACTGGGTGAGTCTCTAAAAATAGTAATATTTTAATGATTTTTGTTTAATTTTATTAATTTTAAAAATATTATATTATTAATTAAATATTGAACCAATAGTAATATGACATGTTGCAGAAAGTCTCTTGAGACAGTCTCTAAAGTCTCTTTCTACTGAGACGTTCTTAACCAAAAGTTTCTTAACTTTTATTTTTTATTTATTTTTAATTAGATGATACTCTCAAAGTATCACCATTGCACATGCTCTAAGTGACGAGGTGAAGTGCTTCCGAGTTGACTTTGTTGATGTTCTTGTCGAGTTTCATGATTTTCTTTACAGTTTTTTTTTTTTTGTATAGAAAAGATTTTAGGGTTTTTGTAGAAATCTATAAATTTGGGGTTTTTGTTTGTATACGCACTTTGTTATTTAAGACCGCGGAATAATGAACAATGAATAAATAAAGAGCTGAAATTATCGTACTATCAGATCTAGGCCTCTAGGGGTTAGGGCAAAAATACTTCGAACCACATATTTAATCCGAACTGAATACATGATTTTGATCGGGTTTAGGTATAAACAAAAAGATCTGTATACCTGATCTGAACTCAAATTAGAATGAATATCCGCAAAGTCCAAATTAACTAAATGTATTAATTTTCTTTATATAATTTTGATAATTTAAATGCTTTCAAGTATTTACAAAGAGTTTGGATAGATCTTACATTGAAAATTTTGGATAATTTTAGAATAATTGGATAGTGTTTTTTGGTAATTTTTTGGATAATTGAATTGTTTGGATATTCTTAGATAGTTTTTTGAATTTTTGGATAATTAAATGAATCAGATAAAACTCGATCTGAAACACATCCAAAAGGAATCAAGCCGAACATGATCCAAATATTAAAGATATCCAAATGAAATTTATGAATTTGGTATCAAAAAACTGAAAAAAACTTATCGATGGATACCAGAACGCCTAACCCCAAGTGTACCCAAATCTAAACTGGTATCTAAAATAAGGAAAATACTTTAGAGAACTTTAGTTTTTCTTTTGCACACTTTCGGATTGGCATAAATGTTCCTCTGTATATCCTTCTTCACATCAAGCCATGGACAAGTCCCAATTAGTTGCCAAATTTGTTGAATTTTGGGAATTGGAAATATCTTGATTCAGTCTTGGTGCGGCCCTGGTTATGTTTAAACCTCTGGATCAACTTTGAAGGGGATGAGGGTTGAAGATTTAAGGAGGCTACTAGCTCTCCTTATGCAGCGGATTGATGATTTTGAATGGAAGGGAGCTACTAGCTTCCCTTGTAGGTAAGTGATTGATGACGGTGATTAGGGTTTTAATTGGAGGTTACTAACTCTCCAATTGATTTGAATGATGAAGGGGTTTGATTCCACTAGCACAGGATCACCCTGCAAAGAGCTATGGAATTTCACAGTAGATTCCTCTACCCTTAAATGAATAAAAACAATGTTCTTAGGCTGAACAGAGAAAGCAAGAAGCAAAAGTGCTTTGAAATATTTTTATAAAATTCAATGTTTATTTACAATGGAAAAGGTGAAGCCTTTTTATAGGCAGATATTTCTAGCATCCGAGTTGTAGCTTTGAGTATTTTAGATTGTGTATGAATATGCACATAGTGATAGTTCATGTGCATACCGTGAAAATCACATTTCGTCCGTTTCTTTTGCATCTTTTCAGAAAATTAGTCACATTTCATCCGTTTTCCCTACGTCTTTGCATTTGATTCGTTCAAAAAACACTCACTTCCTCTATTACGATTTGAGGTTTACCACAAATCATTGTACTCTCGATTAGTCAAAGAGGCTGTCGAAAAATCGCCTGGCAAGAGATTATAATCCTTCTCTAATCACTAGAGTGTACTAAAGATGGACACAAAACATCCAACAAAGTCTTGATATTGTAAACTACTAAGAACAAAAAGAAGCTAAGTTTTTGAATCTTTGGATCAAACCCATCTCTTAATTGTAAAGCAACCATTAATGACAATTTCAGAAATTTGACTTAACCCAACAAAAAAACACAATAAAATAAGTTATGGTAAATCTGTTCTTTGTAATACATATAAACAGATAAGAATCCGGATATTTCAAGTAATTCCTATTTTCTCTTTCTGTGAAACAAAAGTACATATAATCAACTTACAATACAGACAGAGAGACAAGAGAAGAAGATAAGAGGACATATACAAATCTCTGAGATCAGTAAGGACGATTCTGTGGCCGAACCGCGATTTGAACCGGTAAAGGTGTACCGGTTCCAGTACCACCACAATTGCTACAAGCCGCACGACCCGAACCGGAACACCTACGACATCCAACATCTCCATCAGACCATCGAGAGCAGAAGCACGTGACTCGTCCTGTTCCGTTACAAGTCGGACAACGAGGGAACGGACCACCGGCCATAGGTTTTTGGTCAAGAACCGATTTTAGTAAAACCGCACCGGCTAAGACGCTAAGACCTGTGGCTAGTTGGGTGATGACGATCGGACCCATTTTTTTGTTTGAAGAAAAAAAAAAGGTTGCGAATTTTTGGGATAACCCAAAAGTAGAATCGTGAAGAAATTGTAGAAGAGAGACGTCTAAGGGAAAGATTTTTTTTTTTTTTGCTTTGGTTTTCGGACAAAAGTGTGGTAATATGATTTTGTTTCGGTTTATTATGTAAAGAAACTAAAATTTGGGATAAGGAATGGTTGAGAGATTGCACACGTGGGCTAAAGAGGGTTTAGTGTATGTGAGGAGATGAATGAGCCAGCCGTGGGTTTTTGACTCATAACTTTTGAGGCTATTCAAGTTTTGGATTTGGGTCTCCAGTGGGCCGTGGGGACTAAATATCTTCTACAACCTTATTATTTGTTTTTTCTTGTTTTATTTTCACGTTTGTACCATTAATGAGATATTTGTAAAAGGGCAATTAGTTACTTTTATTATGTCGGTGATATTTTCGGAAATCTGCTGATTCATACCTCAATAAAATCTATGCTGAAATATACTTTGAACACAAATTTATTTCTAATTTCATAGATAAACTAATAAACTACATTATATATATTGACTTTTTCTGTTAGTAAAATATTTATAGAAGTTGATATATTTATAGATACTTCCATATTAAGTATAGAGTATTACATATTAATCTAGTCACATAATAAAACAAAATAAATTATCTATTTAACTAAATTGCATTATTTTGACTATTTTATTTTGGTAAAATGTCGATTTTTCTTAAACTAGAAATCGTAAATTAAAGATAAATTTCATTGGAATTCCAATTTAACATAATTGATCTTGCACAAATTTAGATATACGATAGCCACATAAATGAACATAATATTATATATGATTTTATTATACTTTTAATTGATATATTATGATCTTCGGTCATATAGATGGTGTTTTCATAGAATACCCTTTTAATTCATAAGCAATAAACTCATTCCCTTTTGTTGATGTAGAAACTTGATCTCATTTTAAATTTTTAGCAAATGGTTCTGCTAAATTATCAGTTAATCCGTTGGAGTAAATCTTATTAGAACTCTATTCTAAGTTGACATCCCATTTATCATATTTCTCATCTTTTCATCAAATCTTTTTCCTTTCTATTTGATTTGTCCAACTAGCATTTAAAAAAAACAAAACAAAAATAAATCCAAAAGAAAAAGCAAAATCAAAAACAAGATCAAAGCAATTTTTTTAAGATTATTATGGGCTTTCCTTGAATGGCTTCTCTTAAGATATTAGGACATTATTCCAACTAATACAAAAAGAGACGAATAAAGCAGCAGATATAGTGGCAAAAAAGGGTTAAGAACTGTAATACTCATGATACATCGATAATATATTGCCCTCATGGCTAAAGCCATTGATAAATGAGATGTTTTGTAATAGACTAATGTTTGTTTATGTTAAAAAAAAAAAGATCAAAGCAAAAAAGCAAAGGAAATCACAAAAAGTGTTGGAACAATATATTAACAAGCATGTGGAATTATAATATATAGTTAAAATGTGAATGACAATTTGCTTAGAGGAAAGTCAAAGATTTTTTGTAACTTACAAATGTTGGTATTTAAAAACAAAATAAATTTGTCCATTAAATCTACCTGACCACCAATCTATTCCTCTCCTATAAATACCAAACTACATAGAAGGAAAAAATCATCCCTTAATTCTAGAGCAAGAAAACATCATTAGACATATTTTAGATATTCTTTGAGAAGTTTCCAAATATTGAAACTCTCTTGAAATATCTTCTTGGTTGTTGGTGTTAGATGCTAGTAGCTAAGGAATTCACAAGGTTTAACAGGTTCATACTTTCTCTCTCTTCTACTTCTCTCTTTCAGAAGTAGATTTATGTTCTTGAGTATATAGTAGAAATAAGCTCGTAGATTCAAACATGAATGAAACATTTTTGTCTTAATATTTGGTTGTATCCTGGGATTCAAAGAATGCATGAAAACCGTCTCATTGCGGGTATTTTATTGAGTTAAAGAAATGAATCATCTCGTCTCCAAATATTTTTGTTTTTGTTAAAATGATTTTAAAAACAAAATTCTGTTTAAGGTTTTATAGTTTATATTTTTTATTAAATCATGTTAATCTTATTTATTATTAAATTGTCAATATTAAAATTTTTGTCAAGGAACCATGCATTGTTAATATTGAATATAATATACATGATCATAAAGATTAATATGTGAAATATAAAATTATACTTTTTAGTCAAAAAATAAAATTAAATATTGTTAGCTTTTATGTTCTTGTTAATAATTATGTTGGTCATTCTTGAATTTATTATTCATGTTCAAAATTGTTTTACTTAAGTATGTAATTTAATATTGTTGAATTATGTAAATGCTATAATTATTTTGCTAAAATAAGTTATGGCACATAAATGTCAATACTAATGTTTGTATATATATATATATATATATATATCATATATATATATATATATGTTTGATAGTTTATTTCAATTTCAAGAAATAAAATATGAAGCAATTTGATATTTCTATAATCCGGTTTTATAAGGTTTTACAATTTTAATTCAATAAAATTTGATTTTTAAACGAATTTGTTGTGTGAAAAATTGAATTTGTAAAATAGGTGTAACTATTTTGAATGTTAAAAATAATAATAAAATCGGTTCAAGATTTCGTGATCGGATCGATCGATCCGGGTCTTATATCGTTCGATCCTTCTCGGTCGTTCGAGAGAAATCAGCTAAATTGTAACTGAAACTGGTATCGCAGGTCATGCGACCGATCGATCGCAAGCCGATCGTTTTCGCAAGATCGATGCTATTAACCGGGTAGGCGACCGATCGATCAAATGTCTAATCGAACCGGGTCGCAAAACAACATAATAATTAAGATCAATCGATCCACGTGAGGTCGATCAATTTCAGCATACAAACTCCGATCAATTCCCTTTAAGATCGATCGAGAGTGTAAATACATGAAAAACTTGTTTTCTGATATTGCGATGTGTTTACATGTGTTAAAAATGCATCTAAAAACATGTTAAAATGAGATTCTAACTCACGATTTAACAGTGTTAACAGATGGCAAACACAAGTAACAAACTCTGAAATTAATAAGAATAATCCAGTTTTTTATTTGGTTGAGTCTTTTACTATTTGACATGAAAGATTAGGACATGTGAAATATAAATCATTAACTCGGTTAATGAATTTAAACCTAATTCCGAAACGTAAATTAAGTAAAGATAAATGTGAAGTATGCGTACAAGCGAAACTAACAAAACGATCATCTCCAAAAGTTGAGAGAACAACCGAACCTATGTGTTTAATCCACACTGATTTATGCGATTTAAAAAATTTATCCACTAGAGATAAAAAGTATTTTGTGACTTTCATTGATGATAGTTTAAAATATTGCTATATTTACTTGTTACAATGCAAAAATGAGGCTTTGGATAAATTCAAGAAATATAAGTTGGAAGTTAAAAATCAACTAGACAAAACTATAAAAATAGTTCGGAGTGATAGATGTGGAGAATATGAAGGACAGTTCGATGCATTTTGCATAGAAAATAACATCATTCATCAAACAACTGCTCTTTACTCACCATAATCAAATGGAATTGCAGAACGCAAAAACCAAACTCTGAAAGAAATGATGAATGCAATGATGCAAGAATCTGGCGTAACCCAGAACATGTAGGGGGAAGCTTTAATGACTTCGAATTATATTCTAAATAAAATCCCACAAAAAGTGACAGGAAAAACGTCATATGAACTATGAAAATGTATAGTCCCTTCATACGAATACATGAAAGTGTGGGGTGTCTAGCAAAAGTGACAGTACCTGTTCCGAAAAAGGTCAAAATTTGACCGAAAACAGTTGATTGTATTTCATCGGATATGCGCACCATAGTAGTTCTTATCGTTTTCTAGTTCACAAATCAGATATTCCAGATATCAATGTAAATACAATTACAGAATCAAGAAATGCATATTTCTTTGAAGATATTTTTCCATGTAAGGATAAAATACACCCTAAACGGACAAGGGAAGAAAGAGATGTAGGTAAAGCAAGCACTTCTGCCATTGGTCTAGACAATGTAGAAAACATTGAAATTGAACTCAGACGTAACAAAAAAGCTCGAAAGGAGAAAAATTTTGGTGATGATTTTCTAATGATTTTACTCACAGAAAATGTATCAAATACCTTTTCGGAAGCGATGTCTACACATGATGCTCCTTATTGGAAGGAAGCAGTCAACAGTGAATTTAATTCAATTATGCAAAACCATACATTTTACATAACGGATTTACCAGAAGGATTCAAAGCTCTCGATGTAACTGGATCTTTAAGACCAAACTAAAAACCGATGGGACTATTGACAAGTATAAAGCCAGACTTGTGGTCCAAAAATTTCGTCAGAAAGAAAGTTTAGACATCTTTGACACGTATTCTCCCGTGACGAGAATAACTTCTATAAGAACTATCATATGCATCGCAACATTACGAAATTTGGAAATTTACCAGATGGATGTAAAAACTGTTTTTTTAATGGAGATCTTGAAGAATAAATATACATGAAACAACCTGAAGGGTTTGTTATTCCTGGAAAAGAAGACAAGATCTGTCGACTTGTAAAATCATTGTACGAACATAAACAAGCTCCAAAGCAGTGGCATGAGAAATTTGACAAAGTTATGATGTCAAATAGATTCTGCATAAATTAATGCGATAAATGTTTGTACTTAAAAACTATAAAATATGCATATGTTATCTTATGCTTATACATAGATGATATGGTTATCATTGGAAGTGACAACGACATTATAAATCATACTAAAACTATGTTACATGGACAGTTTGAAATGAAGGATATGGGACATGTTGATGTAATTCTCGGAATTAAAATCACTAGACATCCTTGAAGATATATATTATCTCAGCAGCATTACGCTAGAAATATACTTGATAGATTCTAGAATTATTCAACTGGAACCTCCACAACACCTGTGGATACCATACTTCACCTGACAAAAAATTCAAGTGCAACAGTATCACATAATGAGTATGCTCGAGTAATCGGAAATCTAATGTACTTGACTAATTGTACTAGACTAAATTTAGCTCATTCGGTTAGTGTGCTAAGTAGGTACACGAGCAATCCAGGGCACATCCATTAGAAAGCTATAACAAGAGTATTAAATTACTTATGCTTTACCAAAAATTATGGACTGCATTACGGTTTTGAACTTGCCATGTTGGAAGGATATACCGATGCTAATTGGATATTTTCCAAAAACTCGAAGTCCACAAGTGGTTATGTGTTTACACTTGGGGGTGTTGTAGTATCCTAGAAATCTTCAAAACAAAAAGTGCTGGCTAGGTCAACAATGGAATCTGAATTCATTGTGTTGGACAAAGCAGCAGATAAGCATAGCATCTTCGAAATTTTCTAGAAGATATTCCGATGTGGGAAAAACCAGTGTCATCGATTCGGATACACTGCGACAACCAATCGGCTATAGCTCATGCTAACAATAGCTTGTACAATGACAAGTCACGTCACATACGTAGACGTCATAAGACCATTAAACAAATTATCTCAAGTGGTGTAATTTCGCTAGAATGAGAGATTATGATTCACCATTGGAGAAGAGAGAGTTTTAGAAAGAAAAAGGATTTATTTTTATTATTATGAAGAGAATTATTCTACTTGTTAACAAATGAAGAGAACATGTGTTTATATAGAGAGTTTACAATGCTTGTGTCCAAACACCCTTATTAGGCGCCTAATACTCATGTTTGGCTATAGGATTAGTGACTTCTTCATACTCTCCCTTTGGTTTAGAGTATCTACTCTCTTCTTCTTTCTAACACTTCATACTCTCTTCTTTGTCTTAAACCACTTCTTTTCTTCTTCATTTCAACACTCCCCCTCAAGTTTAAGCATGGGTGAATGGTTGAACTTGCAAAGATGAAGAGACTTTCTCCTTCTTCCTCTTTTACTCCCTTTCAAGCTTGATTAATGTTCATAGAAACCAAGCTTATAACCTTAAAGAACTTCCTCATTAAAAACCTTAGTATGGAAAACCCATTGGGACAAAACCAATACCAAGGGAAAAAGAGTGAAGTCTTCTTAGATTAGGGATTTGATGACTATCCCTTGTGAATGGCGATTTTGAAGCTCCATTTTAAGTCTGGTCCATTTCTCCCCCTTTCTTTTGACTCCTTTTCTTTAAGAGGTGATTATGATCCAGCTTTCCTTAAAGCCTTCAATTTAAAACTGTTTCACATACATATACATGCATGTATCAATTCTCACAAGCTAAACAAATGCATTATAATGTAAGAATGATTTTAACTTCCCTTTTATAAGAGTGGATGGCGATTTGAATAGACCAGTCTGGTTCTCTAAGGACTCCACATTAAGGTCTTTGGATTCATCATGATCACATGGTTCTCTTCTGGATTCATCATGATCACATGGTTCTCTTCCCTTATATGTTTTTGATCCCCTTTGACCAGCTTCATTTTGCTTCACCTTCTACTTTGAATAAGCCTAACTCAAGAGATTAAGATTGTAAAATTAAGCTTAAGTAGAGTGAGCACACTTATCTCCTAATACACTTTTCCACCATGCTTCCACTAAATGATGTAGGGTAAGTCATGCTTATGATTGTTTTCCATCACTTCCTGATCTAAAACATCATAGCAACTCAAAAATAAAGATTAGTATTCCAGAACTTGAGTAATATCAAGTCTGGTATCAAGTATAATATCTAGCCAAATTCTCAACCTAAAAATCATAGAGTTAAAGAACTTATCCTAGATAGAACCTTTGATGAAAGAATTTGGTCCTGAGGTGATTCATCACTTTCCATCAGCTTACTCCTTCTCCATGAGACTTGGTAGCTTGATGACCATTGGTTCAATCCTCAGTTGATAACAGATGATTTGGATGACCTTACTTGCGCCCTCCATGAGAGAAACAGACTAAGCACACTTCTTATGCTCATTAGTTTTGGCAGACAGCTTGGAAGCCCTTGAGTGTGCCAGACTAATCTTTGAATGTCCTTGTTTGTGACTTGAAAGCCTTTGTATGCACCAGATATCTCCTTCTTGGAATATCCTTCTTTGTGCCTTGAAAGCGTTTGAATGCACCAGACACCTTCAATGCTCTTGATTGCACGATAACCTCTTCTTGTGTTGTCCTTGCTTGTGCCAGACACTCCCTGAATGTGATTGTCCTTGTTTGCACCTCCAGCTCCAGCTTGTCTTTGAATCAGGTCTAACATAGAATAAACAGCAGCTCAGACCAGTCAGGACCGCATTGGCTCGTTCATGGCACATCCATGATCCTCCTTGGCACGAACAGCAGCACAGCCATGATCCATCGTGGCACATCCACGATCCACACTGATGGAACTTAGTCCTCACGTACCAGCAAAGCATGTCCATGTACCAGCACCTGTAAAGCCCGAACATGAACCGCCATGAACCGCTCCACCTTGGCACGACCAGAATCCATCAGCGAAGCCTGACCAGCTCCTTCGCCAGTTTGGAACGACCAGCACCTTCGGCCAGCCACAATCCAGCGAACATACCACTTGTACCAGCATCGACCAAGGTACAACACCTTGCGCCAACTTGGATCCTCCAGCTTCATGAACCGCCCTCTCTTTGTCCATTGAATGCTCATTTCCTTTCCCCCCACAAGCTTGACACTAAAAACAAGAACAAGAGTCAAGTTTGGAAGAATGAGCATACATAGAATGAATGTCTTAAAATGGTCTAGGGAATAGAAGATTTAAAGTATCAAAGAATATGAAGAATATAAGATTTGGAGATTAAAAGTATATGATGTTAAGTAGAATAGAGAATATGAGATTTAAGAGAATGATGAAGAATAATAGAGAATGATGATGATGAATGTCAAGGTGAATTTTGGATCCATCTAGGTTCTAAATGCAATGCAAAGTCTTCCTAGGTTCTCTTTCATCCTATGAACATTTCTAAATGAGAATGTAATCAATCAAGAAATAAGTAACAGGTTTTAGAGATAGCCTTTGCAAAGACTTTGATACTAAGTCTTTGTGAGTATTCCTCCTTTGTGATTGATTATGATTTGATCTTGCAGCATGTGTGCTGAGTTGTTTTTCACTTCAAGCACACGCCAAATGACACATGACTCCATGGGAGAGCTGATTCATCACATTCCACCAGTCTTTTCTCTCCACTCCTTGTGGTGGCTGTTCTTGGTGGCAATCGGTTCTAACTCATTCTCCATGTGCTGTGTCTTTTCCACTTGATTTCTTTTGTCTTTGTTAAACAATCAAGCTAAACATCAACTCCCACCTTAAGCCTTTTAACCTGTTGATCATAAACAGATTCTAAACAAAAGATAGTGAGTGAAAGAGAGTGATTCAGAGTAACCAAACTTAATTTTAAACACTGCCTAAGGACTTTTGGATTCAACATGCCTTCTTACACTTATTATTCTAAGTAAAAGACAAGGTTCTCTTCCCTTAAGATCAATGCAATTCATGAACAAATGATTCAACTAGCTAAACTAGGTTCAAAATGTCCCATTTTAACAATTTCTAAATACATGAAAACAATTCAATAGAATTCATGATTTACTAACCACCTAGATACCAGATTTCCTAGAGTTCTAACTCACACAACCATCAATGAAATCAATAAAATAGTTGGATAAGAGTTTAAAAATAGCCTGAATGCATAAGACTTTGATACTAGGTCTTTGCATTTGAGTTTAGGAACTGGTTCTGATGTAGGCACTCCCTCTCTTTGAAAGCGCCTTTGGTGGTGAAGCCATGCCTCCTTTGGAGCAGCAACTTATGTAGAATCATTTGAAACTTCCATCTTAGAAGATTTATCCTTTCTTTAAACCTCTCTCCCTTGCATTTTCCATCCATTCTTGATCACAAGAAGATAGTTCATTCCTTTTGCACACTCCATGAGTGTATGCATGTGAAACCTAAAACAAAACTTGAAAAACGCCTTCCAAACTCTGGTTAGTCTCTTATCTACTAGACTAAGCATATTCTCCTGAAGATTTTGACCAGGATCACGAGTTTAGACACTTTAAATCAAGCAGCAATAGCCGCTACCCATAGATTAACCTCACGCGCCTACTACTTGCTAAGAGCGAGTGAGAAACAGATCCAAACAACTTCAACCACCTCCTAACCACTTGACAACAGCTATACCGTCTCTTTACTACTCAGACATATATGATTCAGAGGTTAAAACCGTTTTCAATAACCAACAAGACTTTGAAAACAACATTCCCGCCATTTCTTCAATTTCAAAATTTTTCTTATCTTGCAAGAAACACTTTCTTGAAGTCAAAAAATCATTGGATTGCAATAAAACTTTCTGAACCTCTTCACAACATCTTAAACTAAGATTTGATCGTCTAAGATTCGAAACAGATCGAGAAAATTGAGAGATTGAAGTCAATTACCCAGAAGAGGACGAAACAGGACCGATTTCAAGAAACAGATCAAGGAAGCTACAAAACTTGAAAAGGGGCAAAGCGGACCTCCCGATTCATCAACTAGACTCAATATACTTGAGTTTAGGCTTTGGAATTGCTCGATTTGATGAAGTTTTGAAGAAGTTATGCTCGTTTCAAAGGCGGACAAAGGCAGAGAATACCGACGGAGCCGATCGCGACGCCGTCGAAAAGAACTGATAAAGAAACCTTTTAATATCATCTTAGAATAAGAACGGACCTCTTGATTCTTCAAAAGGACTCTTTCTTCTACATTTTAGGCGGTGGATTGATTGAAATTGATGAATATCTCAAGCTTTTATGGTCGCTTCAATGGAGACCTTCGTAGATGAAGCCAATCGCGAAGGTCTGGTGCAAAAAAACTCATATCTTTTGATTCCCGTGGTCAAATGATGCGATTCAAATTGGCGTGTCTTCAGAACTCGCCGGAGAACAATCCAGAAAAAACAGATCGTGAAAAACTATCGTGGTTTGATCGTAATTCGCAATCAAAGATCGTGGACTTCTCAGCAGCCTTGGTTTTGAAGGTAGCGCCAGAAACTTGATGATTTCGAAGGTTTCATGTGAAGAATCGAATGAAACCTGCTCTGATACCATGTTAGAATGAGAGATTATGATTCACCATTGGAGAAGAGAGAGTTTTAGAAAGAAAAAGGATTTATTTTTATTATTATGAAGAGAATTATTCTACTTGTTAACAAATGAAGAGAACATGTGTTTATATAGAGAGTTTACAATGCTTGTGTCCAAACACCCTTATTAGGCGCCTAATACTCATGTTTGGCTATAGGATTAGTGACTTCTTCATACTCTCCCTTTGGTTTAGAGTATCTACTCTCTTCTTCTTTCTAACACTTCATACTCTCTTCTTTGTCTTAAACCACTTCTTTTCTTCTTCATTTCAACAGTAATTTCGCTAGATTACATCAAATCAGCTGATTACTTAGCAGATCCTTTTACGAAAGGTCTGACCAGAGATCAAGTTTGAAATCATAAATAGAAATGAGTTTAAAGCCTATGATTTAAAGATGAAATTTGGCGGTAACCCCACCTATACTTTCTAGGTTCATGATAGTAAAAAAAAATGCATATACCCACGAAAAACCCACAAAAATTTTAGTGGGTATAGGCTAAAACCCACGTATACCCACGAAAACCTACTATGAACAGTAAACAACTACCCACAAAAATTTTCGTGGTTTTTTCGTTGATAATAGTGGGTTTTCGTGGCTAGTCGTGAGAAATCTACATTCACTAAATGCATAACCCACTCTTACCCACGAAAACTTCCATGGGTAAAGATATACCCACGAAAACCCACTAAATATTTAGTGGGTAACGACATACCAACGAAAACCCACTAAGTTTTTCGTGGGTAATCGTATACCCACGAAAACCCGCTTAATTTTTCGTGGGTAAGAAAAATATTGTTGCATCGCCTACGGTTCGAACTTAGGTTGTTTAAGAAGATATGTTGATCATTATACCATTGAGCTCTAAACAATTTCTTGTATTAGTTTATTTTCAATAGTATAACAATGTTATGAGGTTGTTATAAAATTTTGCTCATTACAAAAGTTATTTTTTTTACTTTGAACTTCTAATTAGAACTTGAAAATAAAAAATAATTTTTGTAATGAGCAAAATAATTTTTGTAATGAAAAAAATTATATAAGTTAAAAACTTATTAACCAATATTTAATATTTTTTTTAAATATAAGTTAATTATAAAGATGAAATATAATTTTCAAACAAAGCATAAGTTTTAATATTTTTATATTACATGGCATCGTCTGGTTCTCATTTTCTTGGTTTAGTTGGCATTCATGTCAACCTTTTGTTATCTGCTCATGGAGCATCTGCAGAGTATCGTTACCGTTTACGGGCGGTATACAAAGCGCCTAGTAGGTGATCACAACCACACCTTCATCTGTATAAATAAAACGGAGCTTTATGGTAAATTACTTATCTTTATACAATTTTAAAATTTACGTTTTTACTAATTTAATACTATTTTTTTGTAAATTTATAAGAATTGGGATCGATGAGTCGGTCACAAACTTTATAAGACACACTTGGCAGGGAAACTTTTGGGGCCCTTGGAAGAACTGGAGCGGTGTAAAAAACAACGCTCCAGAGAAAATTGAAGTTTGGTGGGGAACATTTGTGGTATGTTTTCAAATATAATATTAAATCGGTAATTATTAACCTATAATATTTCTAATCATAATTATTATTTTTTTGAATGAAGCAAAACTATTATTGGGAGCCGAAGTTTGAAGATATCGTCTTTTATATGTGGAAAGAAAAGACGATGAAAGGTATTGGAGAAGAAATAAGTCGGAAGAAGCGACAGAGGAAGCGACCCAACTACATAAGAGAAACTGATTAGGCGTTGCTACAGGAAGAGTGGCAGACGGAGAAAGCTATTTCTAAGAGTGAATCAGCAGCAGCTAGCCGTAAAACCAAGATAGACGGCAAAGAAATGCACAAACACACGGCTGGGCCTAATTCATTCGCGAAGATTGAATACAGAATGGTTAGTATTGTGTCCTAATTTTGAGAACCTATTTAAAAACCTATTATTTAATTAAATAATTCATTTGTTTGCAGAAGCAAAAGGCCCAAGAATCAGAGCCACCATCGATCTTGGATTTGGTGAAGACGGTGCATACACGTGTAGATGGGACTTATGTAGATCAGGTCGTTGAGGGTCTCGTGAAAGAGGTAGAAGATGCAGCTACTCAGTATCAAGAATCGCTAGGCACAGCCGGTTCGACTTCTGGTCCTTCTCGGGAAGTGATTAACCAATTCTATGTTGAGGTACATTTTCATTTGTTTTATTATAATTTAAAATTATTTAAATATTCATAATTTTTATTTATTATGCAGCGAGCGAAACCATGTTACGGACAGTTATACGGCATCGACAATGCAAAGACGCAGTTCTATCAGCCCACCTTCGAGTACCCGAGTGAGAACCAAGAAGATCTCTGAGGTGAAATCAATGATCTTAAGAGCAAGATGGGTAGCATGGAGGGGAAGATTGATTTGGTGGGGGAACGACTATTTGGAAGTCAGCGAACATCGACGAGGAGTCAGCCCGCAGACTATGACCCAAGCCAACTGCCTCCAGTTCAGTTTGACTTCGACGAAGATCCGTAAGATTGTTTTTATATATTTTCATTTTCGGACTTTTTTGTTTGTTGTAAACTATTTATGTAAAACAATTTTAATTTTCATAATTATTAAAAAATAATTAATTTAATTTTCAAAAATAATTTTATTATAAATTATCATAAACAAATACAATACAATTATAATTATTAAAAAAATGATTTTACGAAAATATCCGCGAATACCCACGAAACTTTCGGGGGTATTCGTGGGTATACCCACTAATTTTTTCGTGGATATTCATGGGAATACCCACTAATTATTTTGTATCTATTCGTGGGTACACCCACTAAAATATTCGTGGGTATTCGCGGATTTACCCACTGAAGTTTTTGTGGTACTTCGTGGGTAATTACCCACCAATTTTTTCGTGGCTATTCGTAAAATATTACCCACAAAAAATTTTGTGGCAATTCGCGGGTCGCTCTACCCACGAAAACCCACTAATGCAATTACCCACGACGCTATACCTACGAATTATTTTTTCCGTGGCATTTCGCGGGTAAACCCACGAAATGCTACGAAAATGATATGTTATTACTCACGAAAATTTTGTGGGTATATGGGTTTTTTTTACTAGTATCAAAGGAACAATTAAGTCAAATTAAGTCTAAGAAAACACTGTGAAACTTATGTTTCTACCCAGTTCCTAATAATGATAAACAGTGTTGTTTTCAAAATTAAGGGTAAGCATAAGCTTTCAATGATTTCATCATATTTATTTCAAGGAAGTAAAGCAGAATACTTCGAAATATAATATGAGAATCATCTGTTGAGTGTGAAATGAGGCCGTTTTTAGGAAAATAAGAGAATGTTGTATTCTCCAAATTCACTCAAGAAATACCAGGCATGTTCAAGGCCAAAATGGACACAACGAGAGAGCAAAAGTTCTACTAAAAAATATAACTGTGTTATATCTATTGTATTAGTTTACACTAGAAATTTGGATGGTTCAAGACATCGTGGTCACCAACTGGTCTTGTAAACTTGATAGATTATAACAGTGATTGGTTCAACGCTGAAAAATGCAACTTTTTCATATACATTTATTTTTAGCATATACTCAAGAAAGTCTTTTTTCAGCTTAAATATATCCTAAAAACGTTTTTAAAAACATCCTCAGTGTTTTAGAGTCAATTCTATTTATGTGGGGGATTGTTGGAACAATATATTAATAATCATGTGGACTTATAATATATAGTTAAAATGTGAAAGAGAATTTGCTTAGAAAGAGGTCAAAGATTTTTTCCAACTTACAAATTTTGGTATTAAAAAACAAAATAAATTTGTCCATTAAATCTACTTTACCACCAAGCTATTCATCTCCTATAAATACCAAGCTACCTAGAAGGAAAAATATCATCCCTTCATTCTAAAGCAAGAAAACACCATTAGACACATTTTATATATTCTTTGAAAAGTTTTCAAGTGTTGAAGCTCTCTTGAAATATCTTCTTGGTTGTTGGTGTTAGGTGCTAGTAGGTAAGGAATATACAAGGATTAATAGGTTCCTACTTTCTCCCTCTTCCAGTACTTCTCTTTTTCAGAAGTAGATTTATGTTCTTGAATATATAGTAGAAATTAGCTCGTAGATTCAAACATGAATGAAGCATTTTTGTCTTAATATTTGGTTGTATAATGGAATTCAAAGAATGCACAAAAACCGTCTCATTGTGAGCATTTAATTGAGTTAAGGAAAGAGATCATCTCGCCTCCAAATGTTTTTGTTTTTTGTTCTTATGATTTTAAAAACAAAGCTCTGTTTAAAGTTTTATAGTTTATATTTATTATTAAGTCATGTTAATCTTATTTATTATTAAATTGTCAATATTAAATTTTTTATCAAGGAATCATACATTGTTAATATTGAATTTAATAACAATGATCATAAAGATTAATATGTAAAATATAAAACTATACTTCTTGATCAAAGAATAAAATTAAATATTGTTAGCTTTTATGTTCTTGCTAATAATTATGTTGATCATTCTTGAATTTATTGTTTATGGTCAAAATGTTATACTTAAGTATGTGATTTAATATTTTTGAATTATGTAAATGCTATAATTATTTTGTTAAAATAAGTTTTGGCACATAAATGTCAATATTAATGTTTATATATATATATGTAGATATCAATATATATATGTGTTTGATAGTTTATTTCAATTTCAAAAAATAAAATATGAAGCAATTTAATATTTATATAATCTAGTTTTATAAGGTTTAGTTGGTCAATTCACTATTCTTAAAACTTTCTATCTAGTTTTCTCTTCTTTCTCCTGATTTTCTTTTTGACTCTGTGGGAATTGATCATTGGGCTTGATTGGTCTATCTGTTCTGTATGCACCTTTGAGAATCACTGAGAAACAAATGGTGAGTGAAACACCAAGAGAGATCTCCCGCAATCTGTTTGTGTTGTATAAAGCTTCTTCCTTTGCACTTACGACCTTTTAATCGGATTTCACTGATATTAATCTATGTTAAATCAGAAATCCTACTCCTCTTTTAGCAATCGCTTCTCGTTTTGGGTAAAATGTTTTCGACTCGTAAAACAAAAAAAAAGAAATGCCATTTTGTCTCAAATCGGTTCCTCCAAGTCATTTTGTTTCGAAACGTGGTTCATCTTTGCCATTAATGATATGTTCTTAAATAAATTTAGATTTTATATAAAAATAACTCTTTTAATATATTTAAAAACTGGATCTAATATTTTATATACATTTAACTTTTATATATATGGTAAGTTTTTTTCTTTTGAATATTTTATTTTCAGTTAAGACAGTTGAAATTTTGTTATTTTATTATGCATTTGCATATATGTCATTACTACTGATAAAATAAATTTATATTTTTACTATAAACACAAATTTTTTATCTAAAATAAAAAAATATCCCATATCTTAGCTATAATATTTCAAAAATATCAAAAAAATTATTTTATGAATTTATTTTCCCTTTTTGAGTAATTTAAATTCACTTATCGAGAATGATTGTTTCTGATTCTTAATATTAAACTTGAAAATTAACTACAGTAAAAATATTAAATTAAAATTAATGTGTAGCATCTGAAATTTGAATAATCAAATGATAGAAACACTCAAAGAATATTAAATAAATACATAGTATAAAATAAAAATACAAAACACAAAAGATAGATACATAGTTATTATATTGTAAAATTTGAAATTAACATAAGTTACCAGTCATTAAATTAGAAAATAAAATAGAGAGAGAAAACTAAAAAATATATATATAAAACTTTAGAGAACAGTAATGAATAATGTGTTCATATTATATACAGACTAGGAAGAACAAGGAAAAATTAAGAGGAAACTATATGTACTTTCCATTGTCTTCATGAAACAACTCAACTACTCAAGGTTAGTACCGATCCAATAAATTTTAATGCCCTATGCCAAATTTATTTTTATGTCTTTAATACTTTATAAAATTTTTTTGATGCTCCTTTGATACCTATTAAAAAAAGAAAAATTTGCGATGCCCTAAGCCAAAGCTTTGGCTGCTTGGGCCCTATGTCGGCCCTGCTCAAGGTTGCATTTGCTCCAAAGCTTTATGACTTAGTACTTTATTATTTTAGTAAACAACTCAAGGTTTGCAGTGACTTATTTGGTGGTTTATGTTTTTATGTCTGAACTTCGAAGTGTTTGTATTATATTTTATGTTTTGTGTGTCTAGTTGAAATACTTTGGATTTTAAAAGGAATTTTTGTTGATTTTTTTTGAATTATATTTGAATTTTTTTGGATATTTTCTTAGATTTTGGTTATTTGATTACTTTTTATTCAATTTTGGGTATTTTCGGCTAACAAAACCCGACCCAACCAGATAAAATAACATAACAAATTTCTATTTTGAGTTTTATTTGGTTCTTAGAATAAATGATCTGGAATCGATAAATACCAAGTTGAAAAGATTTGTGTACCTATATGGGTTAAAAAGTAACATATCCAAAATACCTGAAACATATTGGATAAAACCCCGAACCGATCCGAGTACCCGAAATCCTAGACCTATTAGAAGATGAAGGAATCTTCACTGAGAATCTGAGAGATCCCATTGATGAGGTCACACCTAAGCTTTAAGTAGTGAGGCGTGATGTTGTTGTCTGGTTCATGGAGGAAAATTCCAATGAGATCACAAAGCAGGTAAATAAAGTGCTTAAAATTCTCCAACTCCAATATTTATAGCATACTGTTTATATAAGCCTTTTTGTTGTTCTTAATCTCAAGATTAAAGCTAAACTTGTCATTTTTTTTTATTCTTTGTGCTTGTAAAGGTGTGTATGGTGCAATCAATGAATTGTTTGTATCTATGCTCTTTTGAACATTAGTGGAACATCACTTGAAACAAGTCTACTCTTCCCATCTTGTACAAATACTCCAAAGTCCCCACGCATGAATTTGCAAAAATCGCAGACAAAAGGACAAAACATGATCTTGAACCAGTTAATCAACCGTTATCTGACCCGGATTCCCTTCAACGCCACAAGTTGAAACGAACCACTGATTTGTTTTGTCTAATTTCCAGAACAAAGTTGCAGAGAATATGCAATTTATATCAGTTGAGACATGGATGATTCTTGAATTTTTTTTATGGTGAGAGTGACAACGGTAGGCCTTGCGAGACTTCGTATTGGTCTTGGATAATGCTTTTCCGACAGGTTTTGTTTTTGGATTTGGACATGGTTACTCTACGACCGCGACATGGTTAGTCCGTGATGCCGAACTACAGGCAAGATGTAGTATTTTGTGTCTGATTTGAGAAGTCCACCATAGATGTCGGTTACTGGTTTGCCAGCGGTCATGTTGGCTCAAAGGTGGATGATAAATACGACAAATAGGAGGAAGATACATAGAAGTGATGACATTGTAAAAAGTTTTCTTTTTGTGAAAACTTTTGAGTAAGAAGAGGAAGATGTAGAAACGAGATGATAAAATTGTTTCTATTTATAAGACGTGCGTATATGTTAGGGCGCACGGTCCACTTCCACACGCCAGAAACTTCAAGATTATAAACACACAAACTTAAGGCCTCTGTTTATAACTTTATCTTATAAAGTTCAATGTTTATAACCCCATAATTGAGACATTTTAAACCTATTTCCACAAAATCTCGATTTGTATCGGTTTTTGTAGTAAACCGTATCAAAATCAGTCCGTAACCGGAATAGCTTAAACCGGCATCTTCAAAATACCCGATTGCAGAAGATCTTCAACCCGACATTCACTTCATTTCAACCCTAGTTTCTCTGAATGAGCGGCAGCTCTTGTTCTACGGGAGCTTCAAGTGCAGTTCAAAATAGAGTTGTAGGTGTACCTACTCTATGTTGGTGTGGTGCTCAAATCGTTGTAAAGGTTTCAAAATCTGAGTCTAATCCATATCGGCGATATTTTCTTTGCATTCATGCTTCGAAAAAATGTAATTTTATCGGTTCTATGATACTTTATATGCTTTTTTGTTTAATTTCTCCTAATTATTGCAGTTAATGGATGACAATCACGTTTTCAATTGGGTTGATGAGGCGCTGCTGAATGAAGTGGAGAAATTGAAATAAAAAACCGAGAGACTTGAGCAAATGATAAGAAAAATGAAATTGTTTTTGATGGGAGCGAGTATGAGAAGATGGTGTTTGAGAAGGTTGAAGTTGTTTTATGTGAAGGCTTATCAAGTTTGAAAAAGAAGATGGTTTTTGTAGTGTTAGGTTGTATGATCATAGTTGGTTTAGGAAATTTGCTCTGATCTTCAAGTTTCTTGTTGAATGTTGTGGTTGATCGGTTAATGAAGATGTGTGACTTGATCATTTGATTTTGGTTGTATGTTTGTTACGATTAATGAATATTGTGACTTGATCATTTGAGCAATTTTTTGTTCGCTTGTTTCATTAGTGTATAACAAGCAAAGCACAACCAGAGTGACAAGAGAAAACAACGATCATAACCGAGAACAAGGGAATAAACGATCAGTTCACATTTTAAAATTACCAAATATCAAACAACCAACATCTAACATACCAAAATACAAAATACGAACACTAGACCACAAACAAAAGATGACACAAACCACCTTGTCATAAGTTCACTAAAAACCAACATCAAACATCAGTTTCCTAGATTAGACCTAGGATCTAGACAGTGAAAACTAAGATGATCAACTGCTTTTTTATTTGGACTCTTTGGCTCCTTCTTCACCTTTTTGAAAACTCCTTTTCTCCAAACAATTTTTTCTTTGTGTTTAGAAGCTTTAGAAGATTCTGATGCTTGTGGTGATTGAGACGCTTGTGGTTGAGACGATTGTGTTTGAGAAGCTTGTGTGAGAGACAGTTGATGGTTTTTGGCTTGCGATAGTTGAGGAGCTTGCGATTGTTGAGAAGCTTGGAATGGTTGTGAAGCTTGCAATGGTTGAGAAGCTGGCAATGGTTGAGAAGCTTGCGATTGTTGTGAAGCTTGCGATTGTTGGGGGGGCATGCAATGTTTGAGAAGCTTGCGATTGTTGAGAGACCTACATTTTGTTCACTTAATTTTACGCTTCAACCAGCTTCCATGATAGTATCTTAAATGATACCAAAAAGCAATATTAGATGAACCAAACTTTCTACAAAACATCAAAACATTTAAAACAAAAATTAAAACAAACCTCATTTGAATGAAAGCGACTATTATGGTTTGCTGCACCACATATTTCACAATGCATTATCGTCTTCTTATCTACTTGCTTCTTTTTGGTTGGAGATTCGTGTTTCGACTTCTTTTTTTTCTTATCAGGCTTATGCTCTTCATTACCACTTGAGACAGGGACTTCATGCACTAAAGGAGCATTATTAATTGGCCATAAACGCATTCTTCTGACTGGCTTCAATACATTTGTATAGTTCTTCTTCCACATCTCTGTAGTAAACCAATGACAGACATACTATTCAGGTTGCAGATGTTTATTCATAATTACACCACCCACTTATTGTGTAAAGAAGATTTCCACCACCCACTTGTGCTTCTTATGACAGTACAGAGTGATGCGGCTTCATGTTCAGCCGCAAAAAAGTTATCAAAATAAGGAGTGCACATACCTTGGTGACTGTGTGCTCTAATCGACCTTTCTGCAATTCTGGACTTTGCTAACCTTCTTATTGTCTCAAGCATTGGCATAAATGGCTTCTCTCTTTCTCTGAAAATAGAAAAGTTAATTGATTCCCCATAATTATTATCAACATCTTCACAAAAGTTGCTAAGTTTGTAGAAAGCTCTACACCAAGTTTCTGATTTCGTCTTCATAAGGTCATCGTAAACACTCAAATCCATTTATTTTATTCTCACCAAATTCTGCTTATAATCTGGTTCATTATAACTCCAAGTTAAGTTCCAAATCAGAGGCTTCATCCACGTTTTTCGGCCATGCTTCTTCTTGATGTTCCCTATATGTGTCTCACACAATTTCTATGCTCTATTTCAGGCAATTCAATCGAAGCAGCCTTAATAATATCCTTGCAGCGATCAGATACCATTATGTGGTCTTCACCATTTCCTAGCCCCAAGTCATCTTTGATCAACTTAACAAACCACAACCAATTATCGGTGTCTTCAACTCTAACAACTTCTCATGCTACTGGATAGATAAAATTATTTGCATCTCTACCTAATGCAACTAACAATTGACTTTTCAGTGTTGATCTTAAGAAACTTCCATCAATACCAATCAGTCGCCTACAAGACTCTTTCCAAGTGTTTCTGAGAACTTCAAAACATACATAAAAGCGGTTGAACACATCTTCACCAACATCATTTTTTATCGTGTCAATCTTCACCGTTGTTCCCTCATTATTTAGCTCTAGCTCTGAAGTATAATCTCGCATTCTAAAAAACTTCTCAGCATATTCTCTGTCAATCCCACCGCATGCCTTGTTTCTAGCAGATTGACATTGATTCCGTGACACACTAATGACCCTATCTCCTTAATAAAATCCATGATTTTTATCGACATAAAATAGCTAGGTTCTTCACGAATCTTATCTACAAACAACTTAGCAATTACTGGAACCTTAAGCATCTCACACTCACCATTACGAACACAAGTATGAACGTTTTTGAAGACTCGAACTCGCCACATTGATGAATCTCGAGTAATTACACAATAAATCCGCCAAGAACAACCATCTTCTACACATTTGAACTCAATCTTCGTTTTATCCCACCTGCTCTATACGATGTTCCTACCGGTTTTGAGTGCATAGTCGAGAACCACCTCTTTAAAAGATACACCATTGATGAATTTTTGACCATCGTACAACTGACCATCACCGCGTTTTATGTCCACTCTCACAGCATCTGCATCATATATACATCATGAAAAATCGAAGGTTCATCTCTGAAATTCGTTACTTCATCTTCAACTTGAGCTTCATAACGTTCTTTGAGCGCCTTCTTCGCCGGCAATATCATTGATCTCTATTGATGCCGATTTTCTATGATTTTGTGACTTCTTGAGGTTTTTGAGATTTCTAAGGTTCAATTAATCGAATGAGTGTGGATTCGGGTTGTATTTGGATAATAATTTTGGTTTATGGGTTAAAATTTTGGTTTGTAGGTTAATTAACGGGTTAATTGAAATCGTCATTGGTTTATATGTTTAAGTGGTTTAGTTTAACCAAAGATTACAATCAGTTATGGTCTCTCAACCATTAAACTTAATTTTTGTGTGGAAATAGGTTTAAAATGTCTCAATTGTGGGGTTATAAACATTGAACTTTATAAGATAGGGTTATAAACAGAGGTCTTAAGTTTGTGTGGTTATAGATCTTAAAATTTATGGCGTGTGAAAATGGGTTGTGCGTCCTATATGTTACAAAGTCAAAGTTAAACTATTATCTGATTTTTTATCAAAATGCGTTGTATCAGTAGTGGTCGAGCATAAGATAACTTCATTGACACCATAAATTTGTTTCTTCGTTTACATTATGGTGTAAGCAGGTTTCATAAACACACTATTAACATATGTTATCTTTGCAGCATAAATACCATCTTGCTAAATTAGTTTTTTTTTTCAATTTTGTAGTTAAAGTTTTATTTCATTGCACAAATTTCTAGAATTATTTTCAAAAAGTTTTTACTTCTGAAAAGTTAACCTTTCTTTACACAACCAATCAACGAAGATATTCTTATCTCTATCATCCTTGGTGTCAGACTTTAAGCTACCATCACGACAATTCTCAACATGGATGAATTTGACTTCATCAACAACAAATCGATGTCCACTAGTTTTGGATACATTATCTCCACACACCAGAAATACATATATTTGCATTTTAGTAGCTACTAAGAAGAATGTTGTGAAAGAGGGAAGAAGAAGAAAGATAATGACAAAAAATGAGTAAAAAAGGATGAAAGGGAGAAGAACAAGAAACGTAGAAAGATATTACGAGAAAAAGACAAGAAAAAGAAAATATCAACACAAAAAAGTGATATAAACAATAAAAGGAAGGGCCCAGTCACCAGCTTCAGTGGGAAGCTCCCTATCTCCATGGGCATCCAACTAGGATTCAATGTTTGGTTCCTCCCCAGGTAAATGGGATTTAAAACCATTACGTCAATGTGTTAAAAAAAATGATGAAAGGAAGGAGAGGAGAATATGATGTTGTGAGAAAATTTAGAAATAGATATAAGATAATATTTAGTGTAGATTTTAAATGTATATATATTTTCTCTGATTTCATGATTGAAAAATAAAAAATATTCTGATGCAAGTAAAATAAAGACAAATGGATAGAAAATAAATTATGGGCAACCATTGAATATTGGACAAAAATTAGAATATGTAATTTAACCAAACTTAGAACATAGACCAAATGTTAGGATATAACTGAAATATTATAGCCTAAATAGAACATAAATTAAACGTTTTAATAAGTAATTTAATCAAACATAGAACACAGAGCAAATATTAGGATTTAACCAAACATATTCTATTGATAGTAGAACATAAAGTAAAAATTAATCTAACTAGACATAGAACATAAAACAAAATTTAGAATATAACTAAACAAATTCTAGCCTATTGTAAAACACAGAACATAAAGGCATAATATGTTCTAAAACTGGGTAGAATGAGGAGAAAAAGTTAAAATATGTATTTTACTCAAAACCTAACATAATTTTTTTTTTAAAATGATAGCTTGTTTCCAAAAACAATCCAAACAAATATTTATAGAACTATGTTTTTCTTTTTTATATATTTCTAGTTTTAAAACATAAAGAAAAAAGTATTTTACATTTTATAGATTTAAGTACGGGTAACATAATCATAATTAGCCAAAAATATTAGAAGTTCTAGTGGGATAATTTACTTTTCAATGTATCATATTTCCACAATTCTCCTCTTCTTTAACATTGAATTATTATTTTATTGTAAATTATGAAAATTATCACAGAATGATTTTTATAACTGACTATTCTACCATTTTATGAAGATCCACGTCTGCCTTATGAAAATTCATACCTAATGGTTGTGCTTGTACCAAGCTGAAGATTTTCTCTAACCTTGTCTCATTTAATCTGTGCATAAATCATAATAGATCACACATTTTGATATTTGAACCCAGATATCCAGGATCATTAATAAGCTTAGTTAAACCACTGGACATCATCATATAAGCTTGTAACGGTATCATATACTTAAGCATGAGTAAAAGTATTATAGTTGCACATTTTCGGCAATCTTGTATTATTATGTATCATTAGAGTTCCATCCTTTTTTAGGAAATTAGATACAGCTCTTTGTATATATATGTACTGGTCTCGATTATGATAAGAAATATACATAAAATCCATAAACGTTCTTCTCCGCCCAATTTATGATACAGGCCTGACCAAAACGACAGAGATAAAAGTTCTAAGAAATTGATTTTTTGGGCGACTGCAGATGAAGATAGAACCATGATGAAGCTGAACGAAGCTTTCATCAATTATGAAGATTGGTTAACAATGAATGTTCTTGTTTTTTATGGACAGAGAGAAGGAGAGATCCGAGCATCAAACAAAACAGAGAACATGGAAGAGCTTCACCATCGATATCGCTTGGACAGAATTGCATACGAACATACACGCAAACGCGGTTTCCTCGGCTATTGGTAAGATAAAACTTTAAAAAAACTCCTTAGTTAATAACATGACAAGATGATTATAAGACTAACTGTCACAACTCTTTCTAACCAAAGAAAATCAATGGACAAAAGAAAGAAGAGAGGATTTGGTGTCTCAGCAAGTTTCACAGCTCCTATCTTAACGTTAACACTATTAGGATTTAAAGGCATACACTTTCAGTTATAAAACTGGTTCAAACTGAAGTAGTTCTCATTAAACTGGCCTACATTGTTCCTGTGAAGAGCGGTTGGGCCCTCAACCGCTGGTGGGACCGGTTGCCAATAGCTTGACACTGAATTGAGTTGAGTCACAGACCGGTGAGCCACGGGTTGGAGGTTGTTTGTAGGATGGTGGTTAAGAGAAAACCGTCTTGGCTGGTCAGAGGAAACCCATGATGTTGAATTTGACAGAAGAGAGAGAGCACCATCAAGATCTTGAGAAGTACCCATGTGGGAAGAGATTGTGACATTCTCTGAAAAAAAATCCGAATAAAACAAACATCATCAGGATCATGATACAACATACTTGAACCCCAAGAGAATATATATAAAACTAAACCTTTACTGAGTAACTCAGCACTCGTGGTTTTCGTTTTGGGGTCCAACAATCCAATTCCACAGTGCTCGGTGAAAAGCTTATTGGACATCTCGGTCTTTGCAGGCTGTGACATTGACCCTCTTGATGGTACGGGATTAGGATTTGGCCATAGAAACTTTTCCTCAGTTTTTGGATAGATAAGTGAAAATCTGTTCCATACAAAATCCATCTGTTGCTTCCCATCTGCATATACAGAATGACAAAAGCATCTCCAAATTCTTAAACAATGTGATTGTTGTGAACCCCAGGTGAGAGTTACTTCTGCAATAACTGAATTATAACCAATTTCAAATTTCATATAAGGATTAAAGTTATACCATATGTCCTCCCGGGATTTGGCTTACGACGTCTGGCATTGTGATCCGAGAGACGCCGGCGACAACTACGTTTCTTCTCATCAAACTCAGAGAGACAGTGGAACCTTTGGAGACAAAAAAAACATAAGAAAGTTATATAATGTCTTTAAGGCTTTTGTTAACTGATTAACTCAATCTCTCTCTTGCAAAAGATTAGCTTTTTACCTGCTACATTGTTGGCAGAAACGACGTTCTACGCCATTCACAACTACTTTTGGGAACTTTGAATGGTTTTCACAAATCCTGTGTTTCCGATGATAGTCTTTAGCTGATGAGAGATCAAGATTACAGCCTTCAACTTGGCAGTGAGGAGTTTGTAACTTGTGAGAAACGGATTTTGATTTCTTCACCGGTGAAGCAGAAGATGACGCGAGGCTCACTGGAAGTGACGGACCTTTGGCATTCTCCACTTCCCAAAAGTCTTCAAAGTATGTTCGCTTACCAAGCTTTAAACCAAGAACCGGATCACCAGAGCCAAAGGAAAGTTCTAGACTTGGGGAAGTATCGATTCCTTTTGCAAACTCCTCACTGCTCCCCAATTCTCCAGGAGGAAGGCTCTCACCAGCTTCTGATGTGAAATTGTATGTTCTCACTTCAGCTGATGAAGAGCTAATGGAAGTTGACTTTGAGCTTTTAGAGAAAGCATGAGCTAGATCCGAACCTGAACTACCACCATAAGCTACTGTAGCAAAGCTGGAAGAATAAAGAGAGGTGCAATCGAAACCATCAATTTCCCAATCCATTGGTCGTAGCTTTCTAGGAATTTCAGCTCATGAAGTACCAAAAGATGTTAAATTTTCTCAATCCCACTCCATACGGACACTGACCACCAAATTCTGAAAGAATCACAAACTTCATAAGAGATTAACTAGCAGCCAAATTGTAGAAATGCAGATCTCAACTCTGGATTTTCAAACATATAACACTTGGTTTCCTTCTATAACTCTATTAGAACTTAGAAACCAGACCATGATGCATCAATGTCCAAACTAAATCCACGGAAAGAACATAGAGTGAATACAAGACAAAACAGATCTGCCTAAGCAAAATTGTGAAGAGTTACAAAAAAGCGTTTTGGCATGAATAGGAAAGTAAGGTTAAAGACTGAGGTGTCTGAGACAAAGTTTCTATTATAAAATCTCTGATTATACTAAATTCTGGATTGTACTTAGGTTCTATTGATTTGCTCAAATCTGTATACCCTTCATCTTTATTTCGACAAAAGAAAGGAAAGACTTCTCTCTGATCAATAACCATAAGTGATATAATAAAAGCAGATCTCTAAGAAGCTCCCTCCTTTCCATTATTTATTACAGAATCATAGTTTTCTACAAGGTCAAGAGCAATAAAACTTCTACCAGCAAAAAGTACTCTTTACCTAGGAGAAATTCTTCATTAATCTTCTCTGTTATTAGCAGAAATAAAAAGGACAAAATCAACAAATAACACAAACACCAACATACCTAAAAAAAACTTAAGGATCAGATCTCTGTCAGGTGAATCCAGAGGAAGAAGATTTTTTTTTTTTTTAATTTTTTTTTAGTGTGTAAGAGTTTCCATGACAATTTTCCTCCACACTTATAACAACAACAACAACAACAAAAGATATCCTCACAAAAAAAGAATTCGCTCACCAATAATTTACATTCATCGAGTTTGTGGGGGCAATAATCCTTCAAGAAGTAGGACCCCTCCTTTACCATTTCATTATCAAAAAGCTGTTTTACAGATGCGGATTAGCTACTCAAAAGCTGTCAAAAATCATGCCTTTAATATTACATTCCGTAACACTTGTCTAGATTCCTCAACATAATCTGTAAATTGCTAATAGAATCACTAATTCACAGATCATGAACTAATATTGCAACAACAAATAAAAATAAAACATAAAGTTAAAGTTTTTAGAGGAATGAGATCTACAGGGCTAAAGCAAAAGTAGTAACATTTGTTTTAACCTTGTAGAGTAAGTGGGTTCAGTTTTCACTCATCATCCCTCTCTGATTAAGGTACTATTGTGTAAGTAGTAAAAAAGAAAACAATGGAAATAAAGAAAAATCAAGAGAGATAATAAAAGTTAGCAAAATCTCAGCCGCAAATTGATGTCTCACCATTTATGGTCAAGAAGTTCTCCAATATTATCACAACTTTTTATTCTCATCTTTCTTTTAAGCTAAGTAAAATAACAAAAATCTCATATTACTTGTGACAAAAAAAAGCTATAACATATACAAGAAACCAAAGGAAATTAGTGTAAATTAAAGATGGGTTACCTGCTGATTAAAGAATTAGAGAAGATCTCGTCGTCAATAGAGTAAAGCTTCCATTTTTGACTTCACACAATACTGAGCATTTAGAGAGAGAGAGAGAGAGAGAGAGAGAGAGAGAGATCATGTGGTGTGTGCAACGTGAAGTACCAAGTTGGGAGATGGAGAGGGGTCACACTGCTTTCACCAGCTTCAACTTTTTTGGACGATTCATTCATTATCGAGGAAAAAGTAATATTTTTATTATTTATAAATATTAACTTTCTGATATAATATATAAAAAAACAAAAGCAATTTGTTATGAAGAGTTACACAAACATGTGGATTTTTTGGTTGATGAAAAGAGCGTCGTTATCAAGATAGCAGCCCATGCTTTTTTCTTTTATTTTTTATATTAATATGCATGATTCAATACACCGTTTTTAAGAGTAAGTTCTTGGGTTATTAAATTGATTTTATGATAAGTTTTTAGTTTTTAAAACATTTTATCATATGAAAGAAAAGTTGGTTGGAGTTATCATTGTGCTTGAAGACAAACCGCTTCATCAGGTATGGCTCAATAATATTATAACCCCTCTTGTTATTTTTTTAATTTAAAACGGTCTCCGGAAAATAATAAATACATAATGCATTACGCAGTTATGAGAATCAGCTTTACAAAAAAAAGAAAAAATCAAATATATAATAACTAAATGAGTTGTCTCCATTTTAGAATGTGATACGTATTGGACTGAGAAGAATGATCAGAAGTATATTGTTTGTAGATGTACAGATGTTCATTCAACGCCAGCTGTACACTATACATGATCGATTGAATTTGATGATGAAAATCTTGTGATACATCGGAGATTTTCAAATTACACGATGAATCTAGCTTTGAAAATAAAAATTCTGAATTAAAACTAATTAATTGACGGCTAGAGTTCTTAAGAGAGTTAGGTTATTTTTCTTTACGCTGGAAAAAAAATTGGACCAAAAACACTTAAAATAGATTAAAATAATTAAAAATATGCCCTAAATAGTTTAAGCCAACTACACAAATTTTTTTTTAAAAAAAACAAATAAAATAAAGAAAGGAAAGGTTTATAAAAAATAGATGGCCGAAAATTAGAAGTTTTTTACTCTAAATCCAGTGAAACAAAACCAAATATAGAAAAAAGAATACAATTCTTTAACATAAATTTCGGCGTCTTGATAATAGTAAAGACACCAAATAAAGTTGTCTCGATAAGGCATGAAAATGATTTGTGTCTAGACGTACCGGTTGTGCATGGTCCGTCTTTTTCACTCTTCAGAAAGTGTTTCACGAAATGGCTGAATTGGAAGTCTATAGCCTCACTCTTTGACGCGTGATCGGTCCATTTGACACTTTCGACCTGAACTCCTCAAAATCTAATCCATTATATATCTTTAAAATAATATATCGGGTAATACTTAATATTAAGTGAATTTTAATACACAGGAGGAACATACCCAGTGATGTTGTATATGTTATCTCAACAAAAATGTATCTGATCATAAATCAAATCAAAAAGTTTAGAAAATGAGACGAATTTTGTTTTTTTTTTTTGAAAAATGAAACGATTTAAAACATTTTGAAATATCAGACACATTTGTTCAATAAGTTTTAACTCCAAACCCGCTTGTCAAGTCAATTACTTGTTTGTTGAAAAAAGTTGAATTCATATATTCATCCAATTGCTAACCGGGAAAAAGGTTAACCTTAACCGTCTCCAATCCCAGCCTTACGAAATCAAACCAAACATCGAGTCTCTTTAACCTTATCATCATTCATCATCACCATTTCTCAATTCGAAGAAGTCAATGGATTCCTACAAAACCCTAAAAATCGTTCGCAAGAACAAAGATTCATCAGTATTTCACATCATCCTCAACAAACCATCACAACTCAACGCCTTATCCCTTGATTTCTTCGATGAATTCCCCAAGCTCTCTCATCTCTCGACCAAAACCAAGAAGTCGCCGTCATCATCCTCTCCGGCGCCGGAAAACATTTCTGCTCCGGGATAGATCTAAGTTCCCTCTCTTCAATCTCTAAACAATCATCTTCAACCGACAAAGGACGCTCGAGCGAGATATTACGCCGAAGGATCAAATCGATGCAGGCGGCGATAACCGCCGTTGAACAGTGCCGGAAACCTGTCGTAGCCGCTATACACGGCGCGTGTATCGGAGGCGGTGTTGATCTCGTAACCGCTTGTGATATTAGGTATTGTTCCGAAGACGCTTTCTTCGCGATCAAAGAAGTTGATCTAGCGATTGTCGCTGATCTTGGTACACTCCAGCGATTGCCGAGTATTGTCGGTCACGCAAACGCAATGGATTTGGCGTTAACGGGGAGAAGAATCTCGGGACATGAAGCGAAGGATCTTGGTCTTGTTTCTCAGGTTTTTGAATCTAAGTCAGAGCTCGATAATGGCGTCACGATGATCGCTGAAGGTAATCTTGAATTTAAAAATGTTGTCTTTATTCATTGATTCTTGAATGTGAATTTTTGTTTTTTATTTTTCACAGGAATAGCAGCGAAGTCTCCTTTAGCTGTGATAGGGACAAAGGAAGTGTTGTTAAGAAGCAGAGAGATGAGTGTGGAGCAAGGTCTTGACTATGTAGCAACTTGGAACTCAGGTATGCTTATATCAGACGATCTTAATGAAGCTGTCTCTGCTCAGTTGATGAAAAGACAACCTCGTTTTGCGAAACTGTGACAAGAGAGTCTCTGTTGATTTCTTCTTGTCTGCTTAAAGACCACTCTGGTAATAAAAACTTTTAAGTTCTTTCTTTGAACAACATGTTTTAACAGTCGAATCATTTGATCACTTAGTTTGGGCATGGAACTAGAATCAAGTCAATTGTTCGTTCAAATTTCTTGTAGAATAAGTACTTGATAATTCTGATTGATTCATCCCTTACATCATGGCTAGTAACAGTCTATCCGCGATTCAGTCTATGATCTTGTTTGATCACTACATTTATTTAACTAGACGTTGGTATTACAAAAACATACAATTTGCAAGCAATTTTTATTAAAGAGTCATTTGTGTAAAGCTTGATCAAATACAGAACAAATATACTGAGAAATGGACCTAAGAAAATCCACAAAAATAAACATTTTGTTCGGATCCAGAAAGACTACAAACAAACAAAAATCAATAATTTTCTGAATACAAACATATCTTTTATATAAAGCATAAATGCTTAAAACTTAGGAGAAGATGTTGACAGGGATGGTGAACGAGTCCAGAGAACTCAAGGAAATCAACAACGGTCTATTTCACTTCTGTCAGATTAAGCTACATATTATTCACCTTAGGAACCAGCGATAAGGTTCAAAAGATCTAATCAGAAAATTCTACTACTTCACATAGATCAACAAAGAAGGAGAAGAAACTATTTATTGAGAAACAGAGGTTTAAAGAAAGCGATAAGGATCAGAAAATTACTTTGATGGCGGATTCGTCACATGGAGAAGTTGAGAAACTGCGACTGCGCTAGGTTTTAGTGAGGCAATAAACTTTATAAGATTTTGGCCTTGATTGTTTGGCTTGCTTTTTTTCTTTTTTTTTTTTTTTTTTTTTTTTTGGTTTTTGGTGTCTTTTACCTTCACAAACACTGTGTTCCTTCTTTACAGGACTTTCTTTATTCATCAGGACATCTTACCTGAATATGCCAGCATACTACTCGTACATATGGTTCTCGTACTTTTAGACCATATGATGTCATCTAAAACTCTTCTTTTCTTTTCGTCTTATCCTTCTGAAATTTGTGAGTTAACATTAGGTAGACATTTTTTCCTGCGTAAAACTGAAACATATTAGTGTATATTATGATGAACCAAGCATTTGGTCCTAGTCTGTTTCTCTATACTAATAACGAGATGATCTCAGATATTCTCAGATCAGATCAGGGGGTGATGCCAGTGAGTTAATGAAATTATATTTAGGTATAAAGATATAGCTTTTTAAAAAAACATATCATGATATATTTTTCTAAGGATTTACCAACACAACCTGGAACTGTAGGTATGGCCCTGACTAGTTTTCTCCTTGACTCGTCCCATTGCTGGACTGTACGTTGCTAACTTTATCTCCAGTGATTGTTCAGTGGTTAATTAATGTTATTTACCCATTACAGGACCAATTCAATTATTTATGTTACTTACCTACCAGTTGAGGTTGGCACATCTAAATATAGGAATTTGCAGATACACACATCTTTGCTGCAGTTTCTCTTTCTCTTTGAGTACATGATGAAAGAGATCATAGCCAAGATCATCATCATGTACTCATAAATTAATTCATGACTTCACTATATCATCCTTGTTTCAGTTTCACTATTACTTCCACATGCTTGGATTAGGTAGGAGATTCCTATAAACAAAAAAAAAACATGGAAAAAAGTAATTGCACACATAAAAACTTCTGAAATGTGTAGAATGAAGTAGTGAAAATATGTTCAGTAAAAGACTCATCATTGTTTTCTGTGAAAATGTATGAAAATGTGTGAAGATGAGTAGAGTGAAAAGACTTGTTTCTACATAGTCATCATAACAAAATTAGGTTTGGCCAAGAGCCTCTCCGTGAGTGCATGAAACTCCACAAGAATAGTGTCATGTTCCATTAAAACATTTCTAACGAACGGATATCACTTGTTGCATCTTTTTCCTCTCAATATTTCTTGTGTGTAATGATGATGAACTCCTGAATTGATAGATGTTTCTCCGTTATCAAAAAAAATATTTCATCTTCAAAGAGAACTCAAACTGTCTAATTAAAGTGATTTTCCAATAAATATCTCTAACTTGAGTTAAGATGCCACGAAACAAAAAGGGAGCAATTTTCGTCTATATGTGAACTTCATTTCTTGAATGTTCTAAGACCAAATAAATTATAGAACATATTAACAATAAACATAATAAAATTTAGTGTTTTTTTTTGTCAAGTGTTTGTGATTCGGATTTGAATAATTGACTTTCTCTACAATCCACCATAAATTGATGTATTTCAGAGTGAATTCAAATATTGTTAATTAGTTATAGATACATCCTTAAAGATCTAATTCAGATTCAATCATTTGTTTTTGATTCATATTTGAACATAAGATCTTATTTTCAAGAAAATCTTAAGTTACAAGATTTAAGTCAAATACCCTCACTTTTTTTCCCCTAAAAATATGAACTTTTAACATAAAAACCCTAATTTTAAATTTAAAAACATAGATGAAAAAACTCATAACAAGAAACGATAAGTTAAATCTTGTTTGATCTTAAGCTTATTATTTTCCTCTCTTCAATCTATTTTTTTTTGGCAAATTATGATCAATATCATCGTCTTCATTGTAACGCTTTCTTCTTTTATCTGTTTTTTTTCCTGGATAAGGGATGAACTTACTCTTTTTCCAGAGCACATTTGCATTGTTTCTTATTGTGTTGTGTCAGAGCATCACTAACCATGATATTATCTTGAGTATCAAAACAATATAATAAAAATATATTTAATGATTATTTATTAATTGAGACTTAGTTATAAACTATGTTTAATTGTTTGTGCAATGTTGAGATTAAAATGAGTTTTTTTTTTAAAAACAATTTTTTCTGTTTTATTAAAAATCTTGAAAGAAATTAAACTTATATAAATATTGATCATTATAAGAAGAATAGTAATACACAATAGTTTGCATAAAGTTGAGAAATAAATATATGAAATCATGATTAAAGACATAATTAACTCGGTTTTAACTTTTGCTAAATATGCTCAACCAAATCATGTTTCATTGTTGATGTATTCGATCCTCACGAAATTGGGATCGATTGGCCATCATATTGGTCACATTTGTCGATGTCTCTGTAGAAAATGTGAAGTCGACTTGTGAAGTCGACTTGTGAAGTCTCACTTCCTTCTCCTTGTTCAAATTCGGAAATATCATATTGAGTGTACTGGTCTCGTTCGTCTTCTATGATCATATTTTGTAATATGATAGATGCTTTCATTATCTTCCCAACTTTTCTCTTTATCCCAAGAAAGAGCCGGGTTTTGAAAAATAGCAAACCGATAATTAGCAGATTCTTGATATCTCGTTCGCTCGACATCTTTTCTGACAGCTTCTTGATAATTAGCAAATAATGATGTTTTTGGACGAGAAATTGATTGGATGAAAGTTGCTCATTTCGGATATATATCATCTGTAAGATAGTAAGCCATGTGGTATTGACGTCCATTGACAAAGTAACTAACCTTCGGAGCTTTACCTTGTAAAATATCATCAAAAAATGGTGAACGATCAAGGACATTGATATCATTACATGTACCTAGAGGTCCAAAAAATGTGTGTCAAATCCAAAGATCTTGTGATGCCACCGCCTCTAAAACAATAGTTGGTTTTCCATGTCCACGGGAATACTGTCATTTCCATGCCGTAGGACAATTCTTCCACTCTCAATGCATACAGTCAATGCCTCCTATCATCCTGAGAAATCCTTGAGACTCTTTAATATTGAGTAATCATTGGAGATCCTCTGGCATTAGCCTTCTCAGGTACTCATCTTCGAACAAATGTATAATTTCGTTAACAATTTTTTTCAGTATTCGTTAACATACGAAGGTATTCGTTCATCGCATCAGAGGCAACAACATATGCCATAAGACGAATGTCGGCTGTACATTTTTGTAAGGCACACAAACTAACTCTTTCGGTACCATCTTTTCTTTGTTGGAATAATGGTACTTCATTGGAAAATCTTGTAACAATGTGCATGAACAGCTGCTTGTTCATTCTAAAGCGACGTCGAAACATGTGGTCCAGGTAAATTGGCTCCTCGCTAAAATAATCATTCCACAGTCGTAAGTGCCCTTCCTCACGATTTCTTTATGTATAAGCTCGTTTCTTCTTAGATTTTTGTGTCACAACACGGTTTGTGTAATAGTTAACACTATCTTCAAAATCTTGTTCAAAGATTTGTTCAAAATTTGAATCAAATGTTTCATCCCAATTTGGTGAATTTGAAGACATGGAAGAAGAAGAAATATGGATGATATAAGAGAAGATCGAAGAGAGAAATATCGATTGTGTAGAATGAAAACATAGAAGACAGAAACAAATAACATAAAACAAAAACGCATAGAAGTTACTACACACTCACATACATTGATATAAGTAGCATACAAACACGTTTAATACAAGAGAGAACTTGTGCACCTACTTATTGGTACACCTATAATATTTAATACAACAATTTCAAAATGAAACATAACCACCTATTGATACATCTTACAACTATGCGTTTAATACAACACGTTCACAATAAAACATAACCATTTCTTCAACGTCTCCCGTATCCATCATCTTGTTCACACACATGCAATGTAACAAGTTTCCTGCAAATAAAACAATTTCATAGCCATTAATAACTTGAATGTTGCTAAACCATAGCCATATACCGTGCAACGTTACGTGTTGTTTTAAGCATGCAACTATTGTATAATTTACGTGATTGATCAAACAATATTCCGAATGCTATGTAAAAGGAGTAAACTAGTTAATTTTTGCAAAAAAAAAAAAAGAAACAAGCAACTTACTACATTAGAGCATTTATGCAATTAACTTATTTTTGAGATATTCTTCACTCTCTGTGAGTTGCCCTGTCTTGGCAATCAAACTATCTAGGAATTTCTGTTTGGAGAGTCTTTCTTTAAAGAACAAATCCTTCTTTCTTAATAACCCATAACTCTTCAAGATTCATTACAGAAGATCCATCGTTTTGTTCAGTGACATTGTTCTTTCTCTTTTTGCCTCTAGACTTAGCAGTTTTTACCCCCATCGGCCTCTCATTTGTTTCCTCTTCAACTTCGTAATAGCTGTTGGAGCTTGTGGAATAGACAACACCATCTGCGCCTTTGCTTTTCTTGGTCACTTGGTTGGTTTTTTCAGAAACCAATGAGCACCATTTTTGATCAATCTTGAGCATTCTCCACGCATGCTCAAGAGAGAACTTTACTTTCTGATCCTGGAAACAATTTGTTTGCCAACTCCATAACATCATCTTTTGTCTCCCTGCTCCGATGTTGCTGTGATGCACAATCATAACAACCTACAAATTTACTCACAGCCTCATTGATTTTGGAGCATTTCTGTTTACACGTATTACTCTCTCGGATCGGGAGGTTTGCAACGGAAGGAGATGCAGCATAATAAGCTGCAAATCTGTTCCAGAAAGTGTCCCCTTTTTGCTCGTTCCCAACAACCACATCTTTGCTTGTGTTTAACCAAGAACTAAGTAGGAAATTTTCTTCAAGGAGAGTCCATATATGCCTACCTTCTCTACTCGTTGGTGAAGGTGTTTCAGTGGTTGGTGACAGTGTTTGTAGGGTATAATTTTCTTGAGTACCCATCTCTTGTTGGCTGTTCAAGAGATCTATGAAAGTTTGGGAGCAAGTAAAAGATGAAGAAGAATCCATGATGATTTGGTTTAGGTTTGGTAATACAAGAGATGGATGAAGGTTTGAGGACACTTAAATATAATTAATTATGTGCGATTATAGTTTTACATCCCTTTTCTATTTACTAGATCAAGTTGTAGTTATTAGTTAGTTGTCTAGCTTAAATTTATAGTTCATTTTAAGTTTTAGTTTAAGTTTAAGTTGTAGTTTTAGTTTTCAATTTGAAGTTTTAGTTTTAGTTCTAATAAGTTTAAGTGGTTGGTGACTAAACGGACCAAGAACCGAACCAAGAAATTAGTTATTTCCAACTCAAGTTGTAGTTGTAGTTTGAGCAATTTATAGTTTAAGTTATATTTAATACTTCATCTACCTTATGACTAAAAGCCATTAAGTACCTACATCAATTCACTGCCTCTTTGCTATTGAATTTCTTTGTTTGTAGGTCAGTCACTGTCAAAAACTTTAAACTCTATCTTTAAATGTTTACAGACATGTTTAAATGTTTTGCACACCATTGACTTACCTACAAGAAGTGGAAAACATTACAGACATGTTTAAATGTTTTGCACACCATTAGCTTACCTACAAGAAGTGGAAACGTCAAGACATGTAAAGTCTTCCCAAAGTGTCTATACTGCAGTCAAGGAATACTTGAAACATGCCAAAGAACATGCCAAAGAACATGCCAAAGAACAATCCAAGTGAAGCATGGTAGTAAAATAGCAATGCATGTGACTGATAAACATAAACATGAAGCATATAAAACTTCAGTTCTAAAGTGTTGCACATCATTACCCTGAAATCTCTATTCTCAGGTTCTCACTGATATATTTTTTTTTATGTTGAACCAACAACGACAAGCAGAGATATTTCATATCTAAATATAGCATAAATGAGTAAAAGGGAAGAGAAGATAAGGATACAGTTAAGCGCTCAACAAAAGAAGGCACATGAGAATTCTCTTTGTGTATCTAACTGACCAAGCCGTGTCATTAGCTGAGCCTACTCGTTTTGCTCTACCTCTGCAGGAAGAACAAAACAAGAGTAATTAACAAAAATAGATACATTTTGTACAAAAAACGATAATTTACGCTCATATCAAGAGAAAAGAGATGACCTTGTTCGTCTTCACCGATCCTCTCTTCACGGACCCTCTCTTCACGGACCCTCTCTTCCTAACTTTAGTCTGATTTCACCGACTATTGAACTCGCCGTTATCCGATTTCACCGGTTCCACACCCCGATTTTGCTGTCAAACCTAGATGATACAAAAGAAAGAGGCCGATTTCGATTATATTATGTATGAAATTCCGATTACAAGAACACGAAGAAGAACAAACCGCTTTTGGTGGGAAGAAAAATGGAGAATAAATCGCCGAAGAGTTGTCTCAATACACTCCTCGGCGTGAGACGTCTCAAGGTAATCTGTATATTTTTTAATTCATTTTCTTTTTATTGCTTCGCACGTACAAGACGCACCTGCGTATGTGCGATGCGGATGGTCTCATGTGGCTGACTCACACCTTATATTTTTACTTCCGTATTTTCATTTATTTTAGAGTTTCTAAGTATATAATATTTGTGGAGCTACATGTATCAACAAAAATATGAGATACTTCATAATTTTCTCCGATATCAAGACTTGCCATTAGGATGCCTTCTATAGTTTCATCGAGAAATTAAACATTTATTGAAGAATGATAGGTCGACTTTGGGATATAGCAGCTCACTATTTGCCTTTGCGTTGTTTGCACATCGCTAATGTCTTTTATGGATCTAGTTCTTTATCTTTAGAGTTTCAATCCTCGAATAGTCTTAAGCTTATTAATTTGTTTTCTTTCTTCTTTTGGCTTTGTTCTCGATCTCCATGTTCTGATTTCTGTGAAGCCTTTCCATTTTGGTCCAAAGTCATCAGATTTTTCTATATTGAATTCGCCTAAATTTTTCTACTATATTTCTAGCGCTAGATTATTGTAATAGATATTACAACCATCAAAATTTGTAAATATAAATAACTTTGAGGACCAAGTTTAATTTTTTCGAAAAAAAATTGAGAAGTTTATAAGGGTGGAAGTGAAAAGTATAGAACATATGAAAAATTGAGTTTAGATTGTATTAAATGTGAGGTGAAATCTTCTAATCAATAATGAGAATAATAATTCAGCTTCAGGAAAAAAATTGTTTAAAAATTCTCTAGATAAGTCGACAAAAAAAAAAAAAAAAAAGATCAGTCCGGATTCGAGTTGCCTATGTATCAATTTTGAATTAAAGCTACAAGGTAGTTCATTCAAATATGAAGATAGTGTTTAAAACCAAAAATTTCGCGCAGAGTTCTCATCGGGAAAAGGTCAATTTTCCTCTTCTCTAGAACCTTAGCTCAAAATTCAAAGTAATATTAACTCTTTGTGTGTGTATTGTCTTGAGTCGCCCCCTTGTAAAGATTATCTCTCTTCCTGTTTATATTGTTCACTTCACTTTGATCTCTCTTCTCTAGCGTTTTCTCCTCATTTAATGTCTTATTCATAGTTGTTAATCGGTGATATCATCATCAAGCTAGTGGTAAAATATGAACATTGGCCTTGCCTCTAAATACCTTTGACCATTGATCATGCCTCTAAATGTGTTTGATCATTGATCTTTTGACCACTTCAAACTAAATGGATTTTCTTAGTGTTTTGAACGAATTGCTCATTTAACTGGTTTTTGTCCATCCGGAGTCAACTTTGAATTTGACAATTTAAGTTTGACTTTATTATTCATTTCAAGTTAACTCAAATTCCTTATTTGATTTTGTTTCACGCCTTCCACTTTAATGATGATTTTCTCTTCCTTTTAGAAATTTTATTATGTTTCTTATTAGGTCAGCATTTATACACCAGGATATATAAGTCAACAAATTGTAACTAACCACAAAATAAAAATTTGTTTGCAAACGATTCAAATTTTTGGACAAAACCAAAACTGAAAAAACAGATCAGTTTGCTAATTGTCTAAATAACATTTTATTCTGATCTGGAAACATAACACAATAAAAATTCCAGATATTACAAACATATATTTAATACAAAAGCTTAAATGGCCCGATTGATTTAAGTATTTCATCACTAAATCCGATGTTAGAATTGGGAGTCCAACTTAAAGAATTATGGAGAAAGGGTTGGTGAACATGTTCGAGAAGAAGAGCATGACGAGGAAGTATAAGACGATAATGAAGACCAAGAAGCTGTCAAAACACCATCATTGGTCTGAATATTTTCATTGCCGGAGCCACCACATCTTCCAGAAGCCCTTGTCGCCGCTGGAACTGATCAAGTGGGAAAAACAATTCATCTTCCGGTGTGTTTCCATGGGCTTCATGGGCCAGATGATTTTTGTAGGTGGGTTTAACTATTTGGGCTTGCTTGTTTTCTTCTTGGGTTTAAGATATTTGGTTGTTTTCAAAATGGGCTTTATACCGAGCATCGTGTTTAAGTATTTTGGACTTTTCATTCGGCCTACGCGTGCTTTTGGGTAGGAAGAAAGGATAGGCGAAGTGCAAGTGGAAACCCTCATAGGTGATGATATATGCGTTAGGCTCATCAACTGATCTCTCAATTGCTTCATTGCATTGCATATTGAGTTTGTGCACTTGTAATAACTCCTACACATAAATCAGATATAGTAGTAACACTAGGCCTGTGACCAAAAAATTTAGTATACTATAGAAAAATTCAATATGCCGATTTTATATTGATTTGGCCATACCAAAGAAGTATATTTATCTGAATTCTCTAACAAATCATGTATATGTTATACGTACCTTGGGTTAGGGCTATTTTTGATAAAATTTTGATCATACTTTCTCCATTTGTATTCATCATCACTCATTCCTTTACAGTTGTACATATCCACCTTGCTCAAAGTACTCCTTCCCAATATTGGGACCCTTAATATGAACAAACAAGACACTCATGAGTAAATGTGTTTCTCAAGGATGATATTTTAGAGAAAAAAAAGAAAATTTATTAAGAGTTCTTGAAGTTGAAAAAATTATCTATTTATTTACCTTGATCTGAAGATTTATTGGACTGGGTGGGTTAGGGGTTCAACCATGGCTAGAGCGTTTGCAATATCTTGGACTCGTGGACCGGAGTCAAGCTTTGATGAGACTACATATTTACATATTTGATATTTTGAATTTCCATCTAGAAGATATACAGACCTCAATCCAAAACTTCCTAATCATCAAATAAAAACAATAGTAACTATATCTAAACGTAAACCACATTTAGATAAATATGATAATATATAATAATATTTTTTTTGGATGTAGATTGCCTGTGATTTAAGTGTAAGAATGTGAACGTTTTTAAATGACCATAACATACCTGATGAGTTGTTTTAGCGATGTAGCTGTGTCACCATTCCATCCATCCGAGTTTTACGAATGTAAATTGATCTAAAATAAGGGTCCATATTCGTATCGAACTTGAAATGTGTTGGCATCCCAATTCTGTCTCCTTACCACTCGACCACAAGGCCCTAGACCATCTACTCGAATTCAAATATATTTGACGTGTTAATATCTAATTTGGTTTCAATACGATTTGAATTAGGGTAGATGACTGAATATTATGATTTAATATAGGGGATTTCAATAGAATAGGCAAAGAATATCAAATATTATGATGTAATATAGGGAATTTAAATATAGTATTGTTTTCAAAATGGTAATTTATACGAGAATTGTTGTTACTAAGTACAACAAAATTTGTAAATCTGTTATGTTTTGTTTCAATAGCCAGTCAAGGACAAATATCAGCGTTTAAGTTACTTATGACTACTGAATACAAAAATACAATATTATAAATAATTACTCTTTTTTTTCCCGTCCATAACACGTTTATGAGTTTCTTTACGGTACATTTTACCAAAGAGTCATCCACAACTCTAACAGAATCTTAAAAAAGAAGATGCAGAAAGAATATAACATTTAAAGAAGATGAATAAATCCATTTAAAATATATCAAACACTTGTGTTGTCTCAGGTTCTTTAATTTTTCCATTGGTTATTTAGAATTGGTTCACTTGTTGGTTGATTAACTTAGGTTTATATA